>CM035840.1:406463083-407663083 GCA_020510985.1 Pholidichthys leucotaenia | reverse complement strand
CTCCCGGATCCGAACGAGATGGTAAGTGCTGCGGAGATCTAGCTTCGTGAACCAGGTCGCCCCCTGGAGGGAGTGGAAGGCGGTGTCCATTAGTGGCAAGGTGTAGCGATCCTTGATAGTAATATCATTCAGCGCTCTGAAGTCAATGCAGGGACGCAGGGACCCATCCTTCTTGGACATGAAGAAGAAGCCCGCGCTGAGCGGAGACGAGGAGGGGCGGATGATCCCAGTGCTGAGCAACTCCTTGATGTAAGTATCCATCGCCTCACGTTCAGGAGCGGAGAGGCTGTACAGGTGGCCATATGGCAAGGGGGCCCCTGGACGGAGGTTGATCGCGCAGTCATATGGCCGGTGAGGGGGAAGAGACATAGCCCTGGACTTACTGTAAGCTACTCCCAAGTCGTGGAACTCCTGCGGCACCAGGGTGAGGTCTGGAGGCTCGGAGACCGGCGCCGGCGGAGGAGAGGACGGAGCACAAGCCGCAGACTGGAGGCAGGTGCCCAGGCAAAAGGAGCTCCATGAAAGGACACTGCCGGATCTCCAATCAAGGACGGGGTTGTGCAAGCGCAGCCATGGGTAGCCCAGGATGACACGGTCTGAAGAGGAGGGCAGGACGAACAGGGTCAGATCCTCACGGTGGTTGCCAGAGATGATGATGGGAACCGGCTTGGTGCGATGCGTCACCACCCCCAGGGGAGAGCGAGAGAGGGTGACCAAGTTGAGGGGAGTTGACAGTGGCAGACAGGGTATGCCCAAACGGGTTGCCAGGCTCTTGGAAATAAAACTTTGCTCTGCCCCTGAATCCACCAGTGCGTGCGTGAAATGCCTGATGGAGTTGTGGCAGAATCGAAGGGGCAGTGTGCAACAGGATAGGGGATTTGACCGGTTAGAGTCCGCGAGGCCCCCTACAGTGACTCACGGACCTCCCCGTTTGGCTTAACCGGGCACAGCTCCACGGGATGCTGGTCAACTCCACAATACATGCAGAGACCCCGTTCCCGCTGGCGTTGTCTCTCCGCAAGAGGGAGCTTGTTGCGCCCGATCGCCATGGCCTCTGGCTCATCGGCGGACTCCGGAGCGGGTAACGCCAGGGGGCGAGACTGAGGAGAGCGGACGGAAGGTCCGTGCGAGCGGCTGACTGACTTCCGCTCCGCGGCCCGCTCTCACAGCCTATTGTCCAGGCTAATTGTGAGAGAGATCAGCTCGGACAGCCGCCCTGGGAGATCCCGACTGGTTAGCTCGTCCCTCAGACCAGAACTGAGGCTACGGAGGAAGATACTGCAGACAGATACCTCTCCCCAGCCCACCTCCACCGCTGCCACCCGGAAGTCAACAGCGTGCTCCGCCACTGACCGGCTTCCCTGTTGGAGACTAAGGAGCCGATCGGCGAGGACGCTGTCATGACGCGAGTGGTCGAACACCTCTAAAAAGTCTTGCACGAACCGGTCATAAGAGAGGGTTGCGTAGCTGGGCTTCGTCATAACAGCATAAGCCCAAGCTAGCGCTCGCCCCTCTAAGAGATTAGCCATGTACCCGATTCGGCTATGGTCTGAGGGGAAATCCCCGGGAATGCGCAGGAACACTGACTCACACTGCAAGATAAACCCCCTCGCTCCACCAAGTTTCCCGTTGAAGCGAGCGGGGGTTGGAATAGGTGTGAGCCGGGTCGGCGTTCCCGAGCTAGGCTGGTCAGCCGTGGAAGCGACCGGAGCCGAAGCGCCTTGAGGAACCGGGGGGGACGCCTGCTGGGGATCCAGGCGGTCTAACCAGTGAGTAATTATGGTTAATTGATTGAAAATAACTTGCTGTTGGTGCACAATCATATCCACCCTAGCCTCGAGGATGGAAAAACGGCGTGCGAGCCTGCTGTCCGCTGGGCCGCTCTACTGGAGCCATACTGACATAATATTCGGCCCAGGAAACACGCACGCAGGCTCAGGTAGATTTGAAAGCTTTATTTCAACCAATATAATGTGTTTGGATGCGTGTGTGTGATATGTGAATATGTTGTGGGTGGAGGATGAAGGCAGGGACAGAGCAGCACGCCGTGCAGCCAGGCAACCCTATGGACGAGACGAGAGCAGGGGGTTAGCTGGGCAAACCACACAGGAGAGTAATAAAGCAATGTGCTTACTTGCAGTAACAGAGGTGGCTGGCGTTGGCAAGATCCCAAGCCTGGGAGACAGCATCCTGCTGTGCGTCCTAGGAGGAGCAGTGTTGCAGAGGAATGATGAAGACGAAGGAGAGGATGTCTGCCGCCGGGGAATCCACCTGTGCACAGGGGAAGGCTGAGAGGACAGGTGAGACAAATAGACAGCTTATGTGTCGTTGTGATGATCAGCAGGCCTGGAGGAAGGAATCCGCTGAGGGTTAGAGCACGAAGGAAGACAGACGATTCCAGGCCAATGCTCAGGGTGAGGTGGAATAAATAGTTGCGCACTAACGAGGTGCAGGTGTATGCGCAGCTGAGGTGGATGCCCGTGAGCGGCGAGTGGTGACAAGAGCACAAACAGGAAAATGGCAAACAGAACATCCATCCATCCATCTTCTTCCGCTTAATCCTTTTTGGGTCGCGGGGGGCTGGAGCCTATCCCAGCATCTTTGGGCGAGAGGCAGGGTACACCCTGGACAGGTCACCAGTCCATCGCAGGGCCAACACAGAGAGATGGACAACCATTCACTCTCACAGTCATACCTAAGGACAATTTAGAATCCCCAGTTTGATGCCAATTAACCTAACTTGCATGTTTTTGGCATGTGGGAGGAAACCGGAGAAATCCCGGAGTAAACCCATGCAGACACAGGGAGAACATGCAAACTCCACACAGATCACTGTTGGTCGGAGGCTGGGCTCGAACCCAGGATCCCCCGGCCAAGGGTGAGTTGCTGTGCTGCCGCAGTGCTAACCACTCCGCCACCGCGCTACCCGCAAACAGAACATAAATACAGAAACCCAGAAGGAATAAAACAGAACATAAATACAGAAACCCAGAAGGCATAAAATACAACAAATATGTAAATATACGGAAAATGCCATGAGACCGAGCCTGGCAGAAACCTCCAGCTCTCGGCTCATGGCAACCAGAGGCTCTCTGTGAGAGATGTTTCTTCTACACAAAGTTCAGTGGAGTCAGAAAATGGACAAAGGTCAGTAGGGAGATATATATATATATATATATATATATATATATATACAGTATACTGTATATTACTGTATGGTTTGCCTGGGTTATGGGGTGGTTTTGTTGGGTGTGTGAATAGCACTGTGGGGACGTAAATATCTGCTTGTTTGAGAAATGGGAAGTTATCTGTTAGTATGAAAGTTCATGGGATTGTTTTGTTATATATTATGAACATGGCAGCTTTTATTTTATGGACTATATTTGGGTTGATAAAGACGGCAGAATAATCTGTCTAGCCGTGTGGAGGTGAGACAGTAGTCCACCTATCCCCCTCTAGTTTTAGTTGTTTTGTGTGCATGGATAGGCCTGTATATACTGTACATATTCTGTTCATTGTTAGTGCATGAGTCGGATTACAAATTTGGGAGGGCCTAATTAGTGTGTTTTGGACTTTTCTATGGGGGGGGGGGGTGTATCAAATATGATACATTTCATATTGAGTATACTATGGGTGGCGACTCCACCTTTCCAGTTCTGCTGCCACCCTGGGTATAAAAGATGGATGCGGAAGAGGCACGGTCTCTTTACGACCAGACCTCTGCCTCGTACAAGAGTGCCTGTATTGCAGTGTGAGTTCCTTAATAAACCTACGTTCTATTGCACCTCCGGCCTTGTCATTGAAGTATGGGTTATGGACATAACGGGGGGGGGGGGGCATGAAAATTATTCTAACATTGGTCACTTTAATGAATTTTATTGAATTAAACATGGTTATATCCATCTAAAAAAAGCTGTTGAATGCCAAATGTCAAAGAAGGTTGTGTGTTTCCCCACCTTTTGACTTGTTTGGGACCCTACGCTGAGCTGTTTTTGTCACCATGGGTTGAGATGCCGTCTCAGCGCTCAGCCCATGTTTTCCTTCATCCCTGCTTCTCATTGAGCAGCGTCTCAGCAGGCTCCCAGCTGGCAGCATTACGGACGGCTGGGGCCAATTAGTCCTCATCAGCTGGGGCGCTGCCAATGAGAATAAATAGGAGCAGCCTCGATGACTCGGGCTGCGACATAAGCACTGCTAGGCTGAAGCCCCTTCGTCTGGTGTCAGCCTCTACTCCCCTTGCAGCATTCCTGTGATTGTAACCCGCTGTGAGTATGTACGCCTTGTTACCCCTATGTCCGGTACAAGCTTCCTACCCCTGCGCTGTGCAACCTGTGAATGTACTTCTGTATGAGTATCTGTGCTCTCCTCATCCCTCATCCCTCACCCTAAATAAAACATCACGACTCACTGGCTCGCCCTTGGCTCTTATTGCGCGGCTCCCTAGAGCCATGTGTGACAGTATGTCGCAGCCACGCGAGTTACCGGCGGCCGTGAGCCGCCGTGGAACTGTACCTTTCTGTCCGGGTGTCAGCGCTACTAGCATGCCGTTTCCCAGGAGTCACTCCCGGCGCCAGGGCGACGAGCTGAGGTCCATCTCGGAGGCTGTCGACGGGACGCTCTTCACCCTGTACGACGCCTCCAATGCGAGACGCTGGCATCCGGGCCATGCTGAGGAACTCCTGGACTGTTACCCTCATTCTGTGTTCCATCTCAAGGACAGTGCCAGGATAGATGCCACAGGTACACAGCGAGAGAAGCTCCGCGGGTTGGATGGAAATCCCGGCAGGAAGCCGAAGTGGGTGACGTTGCCTCCCGCTTCGGGATCCCGTTCCTGCCGCCATTCCAGTCCGGGAGTTCGCGCCAACCAGAGGGCTTCCCCCGACCTGCGCCACGTCACTCGGGATTCCCTTCAAGGAGCCGCAGCTGACAGCAGTTATGTCTGGGGTCGAGTGGCTGTCGCGAGCTTCACTGTGTGTCCTGTTACCATCTTCAGGCATGTGGCGGCGGCAGTGAGATTGATGGAGAGGACTCCAGGGCTACGAAGCTTTCCCGTGCTCGACGCCTTCCTCGCCTCGATCTCCGATCAGGAGCGGCGATTCCTGGGTTCCCCCCTCGCTTCGTCCCCTGGGAATGGCCGTCATCACATCGCCGAGTCACTTCTGCACGAACCTCGTCCGGATCCAGTTCTGGGCCGCCGCCAGGACCATTCCTCCCACGCAGCTGTCACCTCTTCGCCTCGTCAGTGTGGAGTTTTCACAGCCTCGTTCCCTGAGCCTCATTTCCCCGCTGTCATTCCTGGACATTTGGGCTGGCTCACCCCGGCTGTTTTCCCCTCCTCCTCGACGCGCTCCCTGACTGCTGTGTGTGCCTGGAATTCCGGCCTGGTGAGCTCTCTGCTGGAGACAACGCGAGCGATCCTCAGACGATTTCCCGGGGGGTCCTCCGTTATCGCCGGGCGGGGAGAGGAAGAAGCAGTATCCACCACAGCAGGCGATACTCAACCTCCAGGAGGCAGGCAAGTCATAGTTCTTTCACACCTGCTTAATGATTTGCTCTGTCACATTCCTGGAGAAGGAGTTCAGGGTTCGCAGCTCCCTGAACTCCCCCCACCTGCTGTAACCTGTGTTCCTAATCCCGCATCCTCTGTGTCTCTCTCCGCTGAGCGATCCCCGGCTCCGGGTCAACGTGGTGGGATAAGGAGAGGGCCTGTGGTTCTGCAGCTATGTTGCGGACGGAGGAGGGGGACTGACTGCTGCGTGGAGTCTGCGCCAACGACTGAGCATCCCCGGGTCTCCACGGAGGAGCGGTTCGGTCCAGCGGGACGAGGTTCTTCTGGCTTCACGCCGAGTGGATCGTCGGCGGGGTTAACGGAGCTGGAGGAACCTCAAGCTGCGCTGACCATCGTGCTGGCTGCGGGGCCCGACGCGGCTGGATGGGAGCCTGACAACGACCTCCTGACGACGGATCCTGGATCTTCGCAGTCCTGGACGGCGTCAGAACCCGAGATCAGGCGAGTGCTCTCCTTTCTTTTCTCCCTTTTTATCTTTGAGCACTTCAGCCTGTCTCTAGGGGAGACGAGCCGGGTGCAGCCGCCCGCTGCGTCTGAGCTCGTCTCGCCAGGTTCTGGCGCTGCCGGTGATCCTGATCCGGGTTTTGTTTTCTCTTCTGAGCCTTCTTCCAGGATCACCGGCGAGGAGTTGCTGTTCCTCGTGGTGCTGGAGGGTCCAGGTTCGACATTGGAGGTCGGTTCTGGTGCGGTGTCCAACGTGGGTTTGCCCGAGACCCAATCGGGGTCCAACGTGGGTGCTGCTCCATCGGCGTCCAACGTGGGTTCGCCCGAGACCCAATCGGGGTCCGACGTGGGTGCTGCTCCAGCGGTGTCCGACGTGGGTTCGTCTAAGGCCCGATCGGGGTCCGACGTGGGTGCTGCCCCAGTGCTGTTCAGGTCCGGTGAGGAGGTGGCTGCTTTCCTGCGGCCTGACGCTCATCGCCCTCGTCATCGGCTCTCCCCTGTGCCTCTTCCACCGGGACCCGCTCTGACCCTTCGTCCGTCTCAACGGTCCTGGTGGTTGAGTGATGCGGGTCTACAACCCGACCCGCAAGACTTTCGGTTCGGTGATCTGGTTCCCCCCGCTGGTCTGTGTTTGCCTTTGGGTGGCCTGGTTCGGCTGCCGGTGGACTGGATTCCTGGGATCTGGGTCCGGAGTTCGCCGTCCGAACATTTCCCTTTCCCTGGTTCGCCGACTGGACAATGGGCGGGGAGACCTCCGGAGCCACCTCGGCCATGTTGAACTCTGCCTGCCATACTCCTCGGGTGTCGCTTTTTCTTTTATCATTATTGAGGTCACTCGGGTGTAATATTTTGTCCTGTTGGTGGATGTGTATTTATAGTGCTGTGTGTTTTCCATTCCTCGTACTCAGCATTTTACTTTTTGTGCCTTGTTTTTAGCCTTGTCCTTGCATTGTAGAGTTATGCGTTTTGTTTCTTATCAGACCATACTCTGCAGTTGTCCTTTCGTTCCAGTCACTTTCGCTTCTTTAGGTGACTGTGTATTTATATATTCATTGTGCTGTGGGTTTTCCTTTGCCCGCACTCAGCATTTCCTTTTTGTGCCCTGTTTGTAATTTTGTCTGTTCATTATAGAGACATGCGCTTTGTTTTCCTTAAAACCATGCTCTGTAATTGCCCGTTTGTTCCAGTCACCTTCACTTCTCTTGGTGACTGTGGGTGTATGTATATATATTAGCGCTGTGTATTGTGTTTTCCCCTTATTAACCATACTCAGCGTTTTTGCCCTGTTACCTTTTTAGTGTTTTTTTTTCCTTGCTCTGGGTCACGCATTGTTGGTACTCTCTGAGTAGTGTGTAACTGGCGTTCTGACCCAGTTTTTCTCCCCATCTGTACCTGGGTTAATTATTCCCTGTTTTGTTCAGTATTGTATTTGTTTTTTTGTTTTTTTTTTTTTTCCTGCTACCCTACATTGTCCCATTGGTGTTGTCCTTCCCTTGGCTTCTTCCCCTCCGGTCCTGCCTCCCTTCCTCCCACCCTAGGTGGGGGTGGGGGTGGGGGGCTGGGATGTTCCTGGTCGTTCAGGAGCCCGACCTTGAGGGGGAGGCTCTGTCACCATGGGTTGAGATGCCGTCTCAGCGCTCAGCCCATGTTTTCCTTCATCCCTGCTTCTCATTGAGCAGCGTCTCAGCAGGCTCCCAGCTGGCAGCATTACGGACGGCTGGGGCCAATTAGTCCTCATCAGCTGGGGCGCTGCCAATGAGAATAAATAGGAGCAGCCTCGATGACTCGGGGCTGCGACATAAGCACTGCTAGGCTGAAGCCCCTTCGTCTGGTGTCAGCCTCTACTCCCCTTGCAGCATTCCTGTGATTGTAACCCGCTGTGAGTATGTACGCCTTGTTACCCCTATGTCCGGTACGAGCTTCCTACCCCTGCGCTGTGCAACCTGTGAATGTACTTCTGTATGAGTATCTGTGCTCTCCTCATCCCTCATCCCTCACCCTAAATAAAACATCATGACTCACTGGCTCGCCCTTGGCTCTTATTGCGCGGCTCCCTAGAGCCGTGTGTGACAGTTTTCACTGAATACTGAATGTTGGGTATGAGTTTTTTTGTGTCTTTATGGCTGGGACTGTAAACTGAATTGCCCATCATCATCATCATCATCATAGCAGTCTGTTGGGGGTGACAATGACTGTTTCATTTAACAAGGGAAAAATAAAGTTATCTGAATCTGAATTTTATTTCTTCACAATCAGAGGTAAACTCATTGTTTATCTACAGTATCTATTCATCATAGTCACAATATAGCATGTAATAAAATTTTAAGGAAAAATTTCTAATGTCTCAGACTTGTAGAAAGAAGTTAGAGTTGATCTACCCAGCTGTATGCTTCCATCCTTTCTTATATCATATTTTGTGATCTTTGAGTCTTTTTCTTATTTCCATTCATTATTCATTTTTTTCAATGCTAATTCCTTTAGAATAAAATGTTATTGTTAATTGATACAATTTCTGACCTTTTGAATGACTTTGAGAAAACAAACTGGTTTTTAATGGTTTTCATTCAAACTAAAAAAACAAAAAACTGAATGCAAAGCCAAATTGGACTTTACTGTAGGACAGAGAAAAGAGAGAGGAAACAGAAAGCCATATCATCATCACTATAGTAGCTAACCACCTCTTCCCAGCCAGCATACAGTACCCATGTGGGCCCCACCATAGGTTAACTGGGCTGTCTTATGAGCCCCATGTGGGTTTGTCTGCAGGCTCCATGTTGGCCCCATCTGTGTTTGCCCACATGGACTTTACATATGGCACCAGTGTTAATGAAACCTGCTCACCCACGTTAAATCTGTGGGGCCCACAAGGATTTAAAGTGGGTAAGCAGATTACCTGTACAACAGGTAAAGTCCATGGACAAACCCACATGGGACCCATAAGACAGCCCAGATTTAACCTATGGTGGGGCTCAGATGGACATGCTGGGTTGTTACTGCTCTTAGATGGTGAAAAACTCAAACTACGAGAAAAAAAAAATCAAGTCAGGTTTAAACAGTTTTGCTCTCTAAACAGACCATGTCTTTATGCTTACAATAAAAATGACGGCAGCTGCAGGGTTCTAACACTATGGTTAATTTAAAAAAAATTAAATTTCACCATTTTCCAATTGAATAATTTCTTTAACAATTGCCTATACTGTGGTGGACCTGAGAGTTCACATCTTCGGGAAACAACTGCAAATAGACAATATTCTGGACAAATATTTTGTAAATATGAAAGATGCCTGTGTGTCAAAATGCAGACCTCCAGTGATGAACTCAGACCATAATGTTACCATAATACGAAACCTAACTTAAAAGAAGAAAACTGGAAAAGAAGATAAGAACATGGACAAATGAAAGCAAAATTCAGCTAAAAGCGTGTTTTGACTTGACAGACTGGGAATTATTCCATGAAGGTTCACTTGACGAAATTACTACCATTGTGAATGACGATATTAATTTTGTGTGCAGATGGTCATTCCAACAAAAAAAGTTAAAATCTATCCAAATAATAAATCATATGTGACTTAAAGGTGGGGTGCCTATGTGGGGGTGGCTGTGGTGCAGATGTAGTGTGGTCGACTATTGATTGGAAAGTTAGGGGTTCGATTCCCGCTCTGTCTGCAGTCTGCATGTTGAAGTGTCCTGGAGCAAGACACTGAATTCCCCAGTCGCTCCTGGTGGGTCAGGCCAGCACCTGTGTATGGCAGCTCCGCCCCATCAGTGTGTGAATGGGTGGATAGCAGGATCTGTAAAGCGCTTTGGTCATCCAGAGATGAGGAAAAAGCGTTATACAAGTAAATGCCATTTACCATTTAAAGATATAAAACAAGTGATTAATATAAGGAAAGTTGGCTTTAAACATAAAGACAGAGAAATACTTAAAGAAACAGAAGATGCTAAAAACCAAATTAAGGCAGGGAACATTAGATCACAGGAAAAAATTAGAGGAAGCTGTTATGTATGGAGTTCCAGTAGTAAGATGGCGGCCAGGGCTACCGGGGAATAGTGGGGGGTGGCGGCCCGTCTTTCCGGTGGTGACGCCACCCGGGATATAAAGGGCACGGCGGGAGGCAGCCATTTCTGTTTCTGTTGTAGATCCTCTGGAGACGGGAGCGCTGTAGCTGCATTGTATATAGTTTCTATTGGAATAAAGCTACCTTCCACTTCGTCCTCAGTCTGGTCATTATCACAAGAATTACTATGGACACAACATTTGGCGACGAGGAGAACACCGTTCTCTGGAGCTGCCACCAGTTTCCAACCGTTTCTGGAGGCCCCAGGCGAGCCACTCGTGCCTTGGCCTAGGTGGGTCACCGCCTCTAACAACTACCTGGTGGCTCTCAACCTTGGCAAGCTCGAGAAGTTGCGTGCAAGGACAATCTTGGTCCATAATTTAGGTATGGAAGGCCAACGAATCCTTGAGACATTGGGAGGAGCGGACAATTTTGATGAGGTGGTGGAGCTAATGGCGCACTATTTTCACGCCCCAGAAAACATCGTGGTCCAATGCATCCAGTTTTGACAGCGCTGCCAGCGGATGGGCGAGTCTGTTAAGCAATTTGTTGCAGACCTGTGTCAATTGGCTGGTGAGTGTCAATTTGAGGCATTGCAGGATGAAATGATCCAGGACCAGCTGGCGGAGCATGTGTGCTGTCCGGCGGTTCGGTCAAGACTCCTGACCCATTCGGGTGAGCTGACACTGGCTAAGGCTATTGAGGTAGCACAGCAGTTCGAGGCAGTGGAAGTCATCACAAGGGACCTCGGCGGGAGGTCCACTCCGACTCTAGATGAGCCTAGTGTAAAGGTGCTGACGTGGGACCCTGAAAATGAGGACAACGTTGAGGGAGAAGAATACACCTCCGTTGTCAGGTTGAGATCTACCCCTGAGATGCCGAAATGTTACGGCTGTGGGTCCATCAGACATCGTTTTCGATCCAAGATGGCGCCCACAGTGGCCGCCATGGTGCTTCGCTGCCCTTTAATTTGTTTGTTTCTGTTCATCAGTTGTGTGTCTGCCTGCTCTTATACCCGAGAAGAGCTTCTAAATATCAGGTCTTTCACTCCCACGGACCTTCTCCCGGTTTTTTTGGCTCCTGCCGCCGATCTGGTCCACTTTCTAGCCCAAAAAGTGAGACGGCGAAAGAGAGGAAAACGTGCGGGAGCTCTCGAACGGCTTCGGAAGAGGGGCACGCGCACAGCCTTGCCTGGAATATTTCTGACCAATACCAACTCTCTCTCTAACAAGGTAGACGAACTGAGACTGCTGATGCGATTTAAGGACCTCGCTAATTCGTCCGCCCTCTGTTTTAC
This sequence comes from Pholidichthys leucotaenia, assembly GCA_020510985.1. Taxonomy (NCBI): domain Eukaryota; kingdom Metazoa; phylum Chordata; class Actinopteri; order Cichliformes; family Pholidichthyidae; genus Pholidichthys; species Pholidichthys leucotaenia. The sequence continues at coordinate 407,651,715 of CM035840.1, read as the reverse complement.
TGAGACTTGGCTTAATGATTCTACTCCGGACAGCGCGATCAGCCTTGAGGGATTTCAGCTGTTTTGTGCTGATCGCGTCACAGAGCTCTCCGGTAAACCTAAAGGAGGAGGAGTATGCTTTTACATTAACAGCAGCTGGTGCTCTGATGTAACCGTGATTTCCCGGCACTGTTCTCCCGACCTAGAATTTCTCTCCATTAACTGCAAGCCATTTTATTCCCCGCGGGAGTTTGCTTCATTCGTATTGATCGCTGTGTACGCCCCTCCCGACGCGGACGCGCACAAGGCTCAGCGCGCGCTTGCAGATCACATCCAACATGCGGAGCGGACTTTCCCGGACTCCCTGGTTATTGTGGTAGGCGACTTTAACCAGAGCAATCTGAGTCACGAGCTCCCCCGATACAAACAGTTTATTAAATGTCCAACCAGAGGTGAGAACACACTAGATCACTGTTACACTACAGTGAAGGACGCGTATCGCGCTGTTCCCTGCGCTGCGCTCGGATTATCTGATCACGTGATGGTCCACCTCATTCCCACATACAGACAAAGACTGAAGCTCACTAAACCTGTTGTGACCACCAGGAAGAAATTGACCAGTGAAGCTGGAGAGAAACTGAACACATGCATGGAAATAACTGACTGGGACATGTTTAAAGGAGCCACACATGATCTTAATGAGTACACAGACACTGTGAACTCATACATCAACTTTAGTGAGGAGAACATTCTTCCATCGCGCACCAGGGTGAAATACTCTAATGATAAGCCCTGGTTCACTGCCAAGCTCAGACAGATCAGGAAAGAGAAGGAAGCAGCGTTGAAAAGTGGAGACAGGGACTGCTACAGGGAGGTTAAATATCGGTTTAACAGAGAGCTGAAGAGAGCTAAATCTGTGTATTCTGAGAGACTCCAGCAGCAGTTCACTGCTAATGACTCGGCTTCTGTGTGGAGAGGACTGAGGCAAATCACCAACTATCAGCCTCAGGCTTCTAAAGGTCAGGATGACAAAGCCCTTTGTCAAAAACTGTCCCAACATTACGCCCGTTTTGACACCTCGTCAGCTGTGTCCAACTCCCCCCCTCCACCCAGCTCCACTGCCTCCTTGGCCGCTAATTCATCAAAAGTGGTCCCCCCCTCCTCCTCCTCCCCTCCTGCCCTTGTCATCAGTGTGCAGGACGTGCACAGACAGTTCTCCAGACTGAACCCACGCAAGGCCCCCGGTCCGGACGGCGTGTCTCCCTCCACCCTGAGACACTGTGCGAAAGAGCTGGCTCCTGTCTTCACAGACATTTTTAACACCTCCCTTAAGCAATGCCACGTGCCGACCTGCCTCAAATCCTCCACCATCATCCCTGTCCCCAAGAAGCCACGGATTACTGGACTTAACGACTACAGACCTGTAGCGCTCACCTCTGTAGTCATGAAGTCCTTTGAGCGCCTGGTCCTGTCTCACCTCAAGTCCATCACCACACCCCTCCTAGACCCGCTGCAGTTTGCCTACCGTGCTAACAGGTCTGTGGACGACGCAGTCAACCTGGCCCTCCACTCCATCCTGCAGCACCTGGACTCCCCGGGAACCTACGCCAGGATTCTGTTTGTGGACTTCAGCTCCGCATTCAACACCATCCGCCCCGATCTGCTCCAGGACAAGCTGTCCCTGCTCAACGTGCCTGACTCCCTCTGCAGGTGGATCACCGACTTCCTGATGGACCGGAGACAGCATGTGCGGCTGGGGAAGTCTGTCTCAGACTCTGTTAGCATCAGCATTGGATCACCCCAGGGCTGTGTACTTTCCCCCCTACTCTTCTCCCTTTATACCAACTCCTGCACCTCCTCCCACCAGTCTGTTAAGCTGATTAAGTTTGCGGACGACACCACCCTCATCGGGCTCATCTCCAACGGTGACGAGTCCGCCTACAGGGAAGAGGTGGCCCAGCTGGTGTCCTGGTGCAGCCACAACAACCTGCAGCTGAATGCTCTGAAGACAGCGGAGATGATTGTGGACTTCAGGAAAGTCACATCCCCCCTGCCCCCCCTCACCATCACAGGCTCTCCCATCACCTTTGCAGATTCCTTCCGCTTCTTGGGCACCACCATCACCCGGGACCTCAAATGGGAGCCAACCATCAGCTCCCTCATCAAAAAGGCCCAGCAGAGGATGTTCTTTCTGCGGCAGCTGAGGAAGCTCAAGCTACCCACCAAGATGTTAGTGCAGTTCTACACGGCCATCATCGAGTCCATCCTCACCTCCTCCATAACTGTGTGGTACGCAGGAGCCACTGCCAGGGACAGACTAAGGCTGCAGCGCGTCGTGCGCACTGCTGAGAAGGTGATAGGCTGCAAGCTCCCATCTCTCCAGGACCTGTACATCTCCAGGACCCGGAGGCGTGCTGGCCGGATCATAGCCGATCCTTCACATCCTGGTCACGTGCTGTTTGCCCCCCTCCCCTCAGGTAGAAGGCTTCGGTCCATTCGGACTAAAACCTCCCGGCACATGAACAGCTTTTTCCCCTCTGCCATCAGACTGCTGAACACTAAGTGACTTTTGACTCTCGTGCACTATGTACAGCAGCTCAACCAGACTCATGTCAATCATCACTGTTTTTCTGTTGCATTATTGACTGCACTATGTGGTACTTCACATTATCTGCTACATGCTAATTTTTTAAAACTGCCTTGACTAGTACTACTAAATAATAATTCTAATCTTGGATGAGGACAAACCTGTGAAAGATGGTGTTTTTCTCTTGCAGTCAACACAAGAGCAGTTGCTTGTCTGGTAAGAACACTTTGGCAGGAGTCATCCTTGTCACGACGGCCCTCACGGACCGTCACAAGACGCCTCAGTCACCAGAGAGTTTGCAGTGGTAATTTATTGTTGAGTAAGGATGAACACACACAGAACACATGCAGTGGCTGGGGGAAGTCTGAGCCGGGGAACACCCGAAGCGCCAGACGAGATAATCACAAAGATACAGTCACATAGAGCGTACCTTACAACGGGACCGTTAACAGACGGGTAACGGGGGATTCCCAAGTCCGTTAACCACGATGAGCAAGGAGAATAACAGGAGCACGACGGAACGTGGCTGAACATACAGGTGAACAACAGGATATAACAGAGACTGCCGCGTTGGAGGACATTTAGCACCCGCTTATATCTCTGGTGGCTAATGACCCCAACGCGGCACAGCTGCTGCTAATGACAGCAGAGCAGCAGCTGACTTTGACAGCAGGGAGCAACCCCGGGCGCCTTCACAATAAGAGCCCGAGGAGCTGGAAGGAATCCTCAGCTGCCAAAGCCAGAGAACAAAAAGATATGAGACCCGAGTGTGGCCAGAACCGACACTCGGGTTATGACAGTACCTCCCCCTCAAGGCCGAGCTCTGAGCGGCCTGAGTAACACCCAAGCCCCCCCCCCACCCCCCTAGGGTGGGTGGATGGGGAGCTGGCAGGAGGGAGAGAGAGACAAACAACCAACAAGGCTACAAAGGTAGGGAGAAAAAAACCCCACAATAAGTACAAAATAGGCAACACACCCTTGGGCAAACAGAGTGACACAAAAACACAAAACAATCCCCCCCCCCCACACACACCCCAACAGTCCCACAGACGAGATCAGGAACCTGGAAAGGGCGCAGTCCAGGCCCGGAGGGATGGGGCAAAAGGTTCGGGGGGGTCGTCCGGCAACAAGAGGCCACAGAACAGGGAAGGGAAAAGAGGACAGTTCGGGCGGCCTACCCCAGTCCCATGCTCGGGGGAAGAGAGTTTCAGGCGGCCGGAGCAGGTCGCCGCACAGGAAGATAAACAGGTCGGGGGGCCGGCCCAGAGAACCAAACCAACGAGACAGCCCTTCAGGCGGCCGCCCCGCAACACCAGCCCACCAGAACCGTTGGGAGGAAGCAGCCGGTGATCCCGCAGAAAAGGGGGGAGATGAGGGGAAACCGGGCGGAGCGTTCGGGACCCCAACGGCCCCAGGTGGAGATGGGTAGTGCTCCTCAGGGAGACGAGGAGGATGACTGTGGAGATGAGGGTGATGAAGAAAACGAGCCTGTCCAGCATCCGGTGGCTGGGGATCTGCAGCTCCCTCACCGAACCTAGGACCTGCTGGTGCAGCACCCACGGTGGACCCCGATTGGGCCTCCGGAACCAAACCCACGGTGGACCCCGATTGGGCCTCCGGAACAGCACTCCCGGTGGACCCCAACTGGACCGGAACAGCACTCCCGGTGGACCCGGTCGGCGTGGCACCAGACTCGACCTCCAACCCCGAAACCGGAACCTCTGGCGCAGCAGGCGAGAGCAGCCCCTCGCCGGCGACCCTGGGAGAAGACTCACACAAGAGAGAAAACCCGGGATCAGGATCACCGGCAGCGCCAGAACCCGGCGAGATAAGCTCGGACGCAGCGGGCGGCTGCACCTGGCTCATCTCCCCTTGAGACAGGCAAAAGTGCTCTAAAAGGTGAAGAAGAAAGATAAAACAGAGCACTTGCCTGAGCTCGGGTTCTGACGCCGTCCAGGACTGCGATGATCCGGGCTCAGAAGTCAGGAGGTCGTCCTCAGGCTCCCACTCAGCTGCGTCGGGCTCCGCAGCTGGCATGATGGTGCGTGCAGCTAGAGAGTCCTCCAGCACCGATGTCCACGCCGGTGGCCCGCACGGCGTGGTGGCAGGAGAATCTCGCCCTGCTGGACCGGACCGCTCCTCCGTGGAACCCCGGGGACGCTTCTTCATCGGCGATGGCTCCACGCTGCAGTCCGCTCTCCTCCTCCGCCCATGGCGTGGCTGCGGAACCGGAACCAGGCTCTCCAGAACCGCAGGCCCCCTCCTCATCCAGCGACGTTGGCCTGACGTCGAGGACCACTCAGCGGGGGGAGACACAGAGGAAGCAGGGTTATTACTTTCGTCCACAGCGGGTGGAGGGAGCTCGGGGGGCTGCATACCCCGAACTCCACCCCCAGGAGTCAGACAAGGCAAAACAATATCAAAAGAAGAGAAATTATCATGCACTTGCCTTTCCCCTAAGGGTAAGATGGTCCTCGCTGTGGGGGACGTCATTCCTTCCTTTCCCCGCTGGATGGCGACAGAGGGCCCTCTGGGAAGACGAGATGAGGCCACTCGAGGCGGATCCGGGATGAAGCTCGCCGAAACGGAGCTCTCGTGACACACAGCAGCCAGGATAGGCGACGAGGAGGAGGGGGCGACAGCCGGGGTCAGTCGGGCATGAAGCGCTGACGGGACAGCAGGCGAGGGCCCGGGAGAAGACGAGGCTGCGGGGATTCCCCTCTGACGAGGCATGGGAGTGACAGCTGTGTGGGGGGTTGAGCCCTTGCGGCGACCCGGGACAGCATCCAGACGGGGCTCTAGCCGAGGTTGGAAGCCGGAGTGACGACGGTTCCTTGTAGGGGGTGAGGCGAAGGTGAGGTCCGGAAATCGCTGTTCCTGAGCAGAAACGGCGGCAAGCAAGTCAGCAAACTCAGGAAACTCACGCAGCGCTGGATTCCTCTCCACGAGTCTAACCGCCGCCACCACATGCTTCATACACGCTGGAGGATTCTCAGCGGAGCAAGCAGCTGCCACCCGGTCCCAGATCTTGTCTGCTGTCATCTGCAGCTTCTCTGGGGGAATCCCGAGTGACGACATGCCCGATGGGAAAAGACCTCTGGATGGTGCGAACTCCCGGGCCGGAACAGAGGCAGGAGCGGGATCCCGAAGCGAGGGGCGACGTCTCCTCCGCTTCAGCTTCCTGCCAGGATTTCCCTCCAGCCCTCGGAGTATCTCACGCTGGGCGGCGATGTCATCTCTCCTCACGCTTACCTCTGGATGATTAGTGAAGCGGGGGAGAGAATCCAGAATTTCCTCGGCTAGGTCCAGGTACCAGGGCACTTCGCTGTTGTATTCGAGGAGGGAGGCGGCGACAAGGACTCTGTCCACGCGCTCGAGGGTGTCAGCGAGAACAGCGTCCTGCCTCCGAGCACGAGACCTCCACGATGGCATGCTTCAACACGGCACCCAGACAGGTAGGAACAAACAGTCCACTACTGCAAACTACACGGTGAATGGCGTCTCGATGCAACGCCTCCTCTCCGGGCGTTTGGCGGCAGTCTACTGTCACGACGGCCCTCACGGACCGTCACAAGACGCCTCAGTCACCAGAGAGTTTGCAGTGGTAATTTATCGTTGAGTAAGGATGAACACACACAGAACACATGCAGTGGCTGGGGGAAGTCTGAGCCGGGGAACACCCGAAGCGCCAGACGAGATAATCACAAAGATACAGTCACATAGAGCGTACCTTACAACGGGACCGTTAACAGACGGGTAACGGGGGATTCCCAAGTCCGTTAACCACGATGAGCAAGGAGAATAACAGGACTACGACGGAACGTGGCTGAACATACAGGTGAACAACAGGATATAACAGAGACTGCCGCGTTGGAGGACATTTAGCACCCGCTTATATCTCTGGTGGCTAATGACCCCAACGCGGCGCAGCTGCTGCTAATGACAGCAGAGCAGCAGCTGACTTTGACAGCAGGGAGCTCCCCCGGGCGCCTTCACAATAAGAGCCCGAGGAGCTGGAAGGAATCCTCAGCTGCCAAAGCCAGAGAACAAAAAGATATGAGACCCGAGTGTGGCCAGAACCGACACTCGGGTTATGACAATCCTTAAGAAAAAGGAAATATAGGTGTGTAATAACCCGATTAAAAGTAAAATAATTGCATGTTATTGTGTGTTGAAGAAAATATCAACAGACTCACCTTAGATTGGTATGATGTGGCACCATCTGCAAGCTCACTTGGACAAGCCACTGGGATGTTCAGAGTCGAGGTACTATCAATGGTCTGGGATGGCACAAGGTGTCTTGGCGAGGTGTGGAGGCTATCATCAAAGCCAGAGTACAATGGCACATTGCAATCAAAAGTACAAGTAAAATGCAAACTAAACGTATTATGGCTCTCCCACCCACCCACCCACCCATCCCTCCACTCCTGGAAATGGTATAATCCTATGTGTTGCGCCGAAAGAAGTGGACTGTTGGAAAACAGAATGCTCCTGCAACGGCTACGTCCGGGGTTCCGGTGTGGATGAGAATTTGCTGTACAGCGAGTGAAAAAGTGAAGTCAAGCTATGGAAAAACTCGATGAAATAACAATTAAAACACTGAAAGGTATGTTACTATTTTTTGTCTTTGTTTTGTGTTGTACTGTCTTAAGCATTATGTAGCTATGTAGCATGGTAGGCTGGGCACGGTTGTCTAAACTAGCTTAACAGTTGCCTTGGTTGATACTTAAACATTAACCTGGAAGTTATCGTAGCATTCGTGTGCAATTTGCAGTTTCATATATAATATATATATAGTATATGATTTTTTTTTTTTTCATCGTTTTGGCATAAAGTAGCATAAACGGGAACTTACGTTAACCTCAGGGTGGAGGCATGGCTGTGGCCTTCGGCAACGTTTGCCGACTTTTTTAACATGAGACTAAACGGTGGAGCTGGACTTTTCTTCATAGTAGCACTGTAACCAAATTCCATATGATAAATGTTATGTGCCATGTTATGTTTGAAAATGTTGAGCTTGAGCAGTCTCTGGGGTGTAGGCAGGCACTTGTCAAAAAAAATTATAATTAGGGAGCGCATGTGTGAGAGGCAGTGTTACAGTTATGTTACGAATTAGGGGAAGCTAAAGGTAGCCCAGCTTTGAGCGGACTTAAATTAATTTGTAACGTGAAATGCGTGCGTTACATGGTTGTGTCATTAGGACTCCCTCAAAAGCCACCGTGTATTTCATTTAAATATACAGTATCTTATTACAAAATATCACTGCATAAATAAAATAATTTTAAAAGCATGCACTTTCAAAATGCACGCTCATAATTTTCTTTCCACCTACTATCACATGCTCACTGTTAGATCACGAAATATGGGTTGAAGTTCATTGCAATGACATCAACATATTCTAGCATGGATGTTTCATCAGAGATCGTATTTTTTTTTTTCAAAACTTGTATTTGTAGTTATTCACTGACATGCAAGGTGCAGTCACTTACACTGGCTGAGCAGCACTGGTTCCTTGTGTTAAATGTGTACAAAGAATGTAGATCTTGTGATGTAAATTGTTAAGTAAATAAGTTTAAAAAGAGCTTGAATATGTTTGCAAATAGAAGAAAACTTATGTACCCCATTGGATCTTCACTCATTTGTGTCTGTTTATTCATGCATCAAGAATGTGCAGAACGTCAGAATTTAATGCCAATTGGACAGAAAGTGTGACAATGTTAAAATTAATCTGTAAAATATTCCCACCCATCATGTACATAGGGCTTGAGTAACGTAGTGATATTTTGAAACTTCTGTTGCAGAAGCAAATGTTGGAGAAGACCTGCTGTATTCACTCTCCCGAGATGACATCAAAGATCTTTTACCTGGTCCTGAAAATTTCCTTAGGCGTCGGGCTCTATGGCTTGCAGTGCACAAATGTGAAGAGGTAAGTTCCTTGTCTGTTGCTGTATGACAGAACTGAGAATACAGCAGTTTGTTTTCTATGATTTAAGATAATTTTTACCTCCGCCAAGGAGGTTATGTGATCATCGGCGTTGGTTTGTCTGTCTGTTTAGGGCCTTTTCCATTAGCCCCGCTTAGCCCAACACGGGACAGCTCAGCATGCTTTGTAAGTCTTTCCACTAGCCCCAACACGGTTTAACAGCCGCGATTTTCGTCCCCGCACAAGGGCAGGGTACAAGCGTGCTGAGTCGTGCCGTGTTGAGACGTTAAAAGACTGGTCGCTGCTGATTGGTCAGGTCGTAACGTCACGAAAGCGACCGTCTTCGCCGTCTTCTGATGAATCTACACGACCGCCATTTGCAATATTTCACGGACTAACTCGGTCACGGAGTAAATACGATATTAATACAGACAGCGTTGTAGGTTTTGCGGAACTCTACACCGTGGTCCAACGAAGAGGTGCGGAGTTTTCTCTGCTTGGTGGCAGATCCACAGTGAGGAGTGACCCGGACCGATACAGATGGCTGCCCAGCATAGAACTGAACTATGGACAAGCTGAAGACGAACGTGAGAGAACCATCGATGGTGAGTGATTTGTAATAATGTGCATCTGTTCGCTTATTTATCCTGTTGGTGGTGAGCTCACTTTTTTGGAGCCATACAGTGCCGTTTTGTGCTGGCTAACTCGTTTTAGCTAACGATTTTTAGCTAGTAGCTAGCTAGTACCAACTGCTGATTCGCGCTTATTTTCTCCTAAATATTCGCTTGTGAGAGCAAAACGATGAAATATAGGGCCTTTTCCACTAGCACGCTTTAGCACGACACGGGACGGCTCAGCACGCTTTGTACGCTTTTCCACAAGCCCCAACACGGTTTAACAGCCGCAATTCTCAGCCCCGCTGAAGGGCAGGGTACAGCAGTGCTGAGCTGTGCCGTGTTGTGATGTTAACAGACTGGTCGCCGCTGATTGGTCAGGTCGTAACCGGCGCTGATTGGTCAGGTTGGAACCGCCCCTCTCCTCCTCCTCATCTACCAAATCTTCACGACCTTCTCAATAAAGTTTTTGAAAAAAAAAAAAAAAGAATCTTCACGACCGCCTTTACTCAGCACGCAACCACTGTTGGCGGTTCCTTTCAGTGTATTGCTGCGCTATTTTCATTTATTTTCTATCAAAAATGGCTTCGCGTAATAAGGGTGTTCCATGGACCAGTAAGGAGCTGCAGTGTCTGTTCACTGCATTGTCAGACGAACGTATGCAGCGCGAGTTAGACGGAGCTGCCCGGAATGAAAAAATATACCGGGAGGTCTCGACATCGGAGTCCTTTAACGGTGAGTTTTAATTTTTTTTTATTGTGCGTTTTTTCGCAAATATATTCGGTAAGACGCTCAGTTTATTTATGCAATAAAAAAGCTGTTCATTTGTGGATGATGATCGCTGCTTAATTGCAGCACACTGCGGACTCAAGCTTTTATTTTAATTATTCATGTGAACAATACGCTGAAATAAGCTTATGTATTCTTGTTAAAAACTATTGTGCTGTATTTTATTGTGTGCATTTTCCTTGTAGAATCATCCCACGCGTCCGCCGCGACAGCCCGTCTGGATTATTCAACCGAGCCTTCCTGACCCACAGCTGGCAGAGACGCTTCATTCAGCCGAGTCGTGACCCAGTTTGGGAAGCTGGTATAGACACTCAGTGGTCGGCGTGTATAAAATGTCGATTAACCTTCATGTTGTGTTGCAAAGTTTTTTTTTTTCTTTTAATATTTTGTATATAATAAAATGGAATTGTTTTGGAAAGTGTGGTTTGTCTGTTATAACACTGAATTATAAAACAGTATAATTTCATAGAAATTCCATTGCCTAATCTGATCAAAATGATACTGATCTTCCTGTCAGGGTCAACCATTGTAAAGGTAATGTAATTTTTAACCAGACCAAAAAACAAATGTTTTTGTAAGCTTTCTGTTCTTTTTATTAAAATATCATAAAAAATTAGCCCTACATGATCCAGTTCTAAACTTTGGGTACATTTTTTATGTTAACTTATAAGAAGTTGCACAGTTGGACTTTAAAATGCAGCAGGAGAGACTGATCAAGCTTACAAGTCAATGTAAAAAAGTAAGTATATGTAAATTGAATGTTCTATCGGCATTCCAAATTCAGAGAATTACAATACTTTAGAAGGAGTGTAGCATCATCTAAACGGAAAATAATAATACTGTTGTTCCAAACGTTGACCTGAAGGTGAAAAACATGAATTTTTTTTAATTCAGTACATCCAAAATGCCCTAGGATGTAAAAAAAAATTATTTGGTGTAGGCCAGTGTGCCACAGTCTCATTATTTAATACGAATAAAAACAAGTTTCAGCTCTTTATTTCTAGGTCATTTGGCAGTTAATTCAAAACAAAAGTGACTTGTGTTGTTGCAGCTTAATTATGAGATAAAATTAATTGTGAGATAAATCCACAGAGCGAGCAAGGCAATAATCCTTGAATCCTTTTTTGTCTCGTGTAAATAAGGACTCAGTGGGTGCGTAACGTCACGGGAGTGTGGCCCCGCCTCGCTCAGAATCTGCTGCTGCCCCGCTTCTAAAACCTCCTAACAAACCAGCACAGCACAAGCACAACACCAATGGAGACAGAAGCATTCCGAGCCGTACTGAAGTGAACCGAGCCGTACCGAGGTGTGCTGGGCTAGTGGAAAACAGGCATATGTTAATCCTGGTTAAAGTCCTGGTTTGTGTTTTGTATTGCACTTTTGTGCTGCACATTAAATTGTGTGCAATTTAATGCTAGAATGTGTTTCCACATGCCAGGGGTTAGCCTCCCTGTTTATATTGTGATACTGGTGAAATGGACCACAGGAGCCGAAATCTCGTCATATTAAAATTGCTTTTTCAAACCAGTGATTTATAAAGTCATTCATATAATTTTCTAAAGCGTCAGAATAGACCCACACACCTATTCTGTGGATCCTGCAGTGCTTGTCAGGGAAACGAAGCATTTTTGTCACATCCCACCACTGACTTTCACAGGTGTATTTCCCTAATACAGGTACATCTCCAAAAATTAGAATGTCATGAAAAACTTCAATATTTTTTGTCACTCATTTCAGAAAGTGAAATCCGTATATTATATAGATTCATTACACAGACAGTGATATATTTCAAGCGTTTATTTATTTTAATTTTGATGATTATGGCTTACAGCCCCTGAAAACTTGGCAAAAAATTAGAGTATTACATAAAATTAACTTTAAAAAATAGTTTTTAAATATAAATGTTGGCCGCTGAGGTGTTGGTTAATATTTGCTGTAGCCGTAATCCATCCATCCATCCATCCATCCATCCATCCATCCATCTTCTACCGCTTTTCCGGAGGTCTGGGTCGCGGAGGCAGCAGTTCAAGCAGAGAAGCCCAGACTTCCCTCTTCCCAGCCACCTGCTCCAGCTCTTCAGAGAAGATACCAAGGCGTTCCCAGACCAGCTGGGAGACATAGTCTCTCCACCGAGTCCTGGGTCTGCCCCGGGGTCTCCTCCCAGTGGGACGTGCCTGAAACACCTCAAGTGGGAGGCGTCCAGGAGGCATCCTAATCAGATGCCCATACCACCTCAACTGATTCCTTTCAATGTGGAGGAGCAGCGGTTCTACTCTGAGCCTCTCCCGGATGACTGAGCTCCTCACCCTATCTCTGAGGGTGAGTCCAGCAATCCTACGGAGAAAGCTCATTTCAGCCGCTTGTATCCGCGATCTCGTTCTTTCGGTCATTACCCAAAGCTCGTGACCATAGGTGAGAGTAGGAACGTAGATTGACTGGTAAATTGACAGCTTTGCCTTAGAACTAAGCTCCCTCTTCACCACAACAGACCGGTACAACGTCCGCATCACTGCAGATGCTGCTCCAATCCGTCTGTCGATCTCTCGCTCCATTTTCCCCTCACTCGTGAACAAGACCCCAAGATACTTAAACTCCTCCACTTGGGGCTGTAGCCGTAATCATCAATATTAAAATAAACACTTGCAATATATCACTGTCCCTGTAATGAATCTATATATGGGTTTCACTTTCTGAAATGAGTGAAAAAAATATTCAATTTTTTCATGGTATTCTAATTTTTGAGATGTGCCTGTATAAGTGTTGAACTTGCTTGAAACTAACCATCATCCATTTCTGTTGTTCGTCTAGGCAGGAGGAAATCAGCCAGCCCACAACAGACCTCGCCACTGTGGAAAGTACTGAAATCCTTTGCTTTTATAGGTAAAGTGTCAAAACCAAAGTAGCACAATTTCCACTTAATATAAAAGGGACTGAACTGAGATTTATTTGATTGTGTGAATATGGCACATCAACTGTAAAATAAACCGATTGTTAATGTATTTATTTTTTTGTCAGATCACTTGTGTGATCCTTTGTGAGTTATGTTCATAACTGTATGTTTTGGCGAATGTGAGATGTTCAGTCGTCAATATAATTTACTTTATATGTGTAGTTTATAGTCTATCATCAATAAACTCATGCAGTAACAGGACACATTACAAATATTTGAGACCCATTGTAGTGCTTCCTTTTATATTTTAGCAATGCTAGTACAAAACACCGCCCACACATGAAGCCAGGGCAACAAGAGACACTTTTACAGACAAAACAAACTTTTATTGATAAAAACTTCATATTTTGACTGAGCGACTCCATACTCGGTGATGCACACCTTCAGTTAAAGTACTAGATTCCATTCAAGTGAATGTATTAATTCTTTCTGATTGCTGAGGCCACAGTAAAAAGAGATGATTTTAAATGTAACGCAGCCCTTGCAAAATCTACTGAAGCGCAGCTACATGAAAATTGTGGTTAAATACAACAACGAAGTACTTTATTGTCACATTCAAATTGTAATCCCTCCTGTTTTGTTTTTGTTTTGAATTCTTGGATGAAATATGGTGGGCAATATAAGCTGCAGCTTCAGCCATCACCCATTTCAGATAACCTATGTTGAACTGAATAATCAGAGGAGTTATTAATTTGACCTTGTTAGATTTTTTTTCCCCTTTGTTATATTATTCTATTTTCTTTTAATCTTTACTTTTAATCAATCCGAAATAAAGATTCATTCATTAATTCACATTCCACCACTGGCTTTTAGCAACAAGTGTATTTCCCAGATATGTTTTAAACTTGCTTTAATTAACCACCACCCATTTGTCTTTTGTCTAGGCAAGAGGGAAACTGTCACCCCAACTGGACCTTGCCTCACTATTTACAGAGATGCAGGCTGAAGATCTGCTGAACCAGGACCAGTACAAGGGGCCGATCCAGTTGCTTCTCAGTGAGGCAGCGTGGCTGCCGTGTGTGACCATTCCAGTTTTTTTTTTTACAGTTTGAATTTTGCACATTCTGAATAATTTGGAATTTGCTGCTGATTGTAATAAACAATTTAGTGACTTATGTGTTTGCATCATGATTTTCTATTTTGTCTGTTAAGACACCGGTGGGAAAAGAGTCAACTGTACAAAGGATTTATCGGTGACCTTGAAAATAATGGCTCATTTTTAAGAAAAAAGTAACCAAAACAATTATTTTATTAACTGAAGACTGTATTGTTAAATGTGCCACCGCAGAAGACCCTGCATACTTTAGTGACAGTACCAGTATATGGAGGAATTCTGGGTCATATTAGCATCTGCTCTTCATCATAATGGGTTTGGGCGGGGGTGTCTAATCATGTGCCATGGAGGGCCAAGACCCTGCAGGCTTTACCTCCAACCAGTGTGTTCAACAGCAGATTCCACTGAACTTCTTCCACTGACTGATCAGTGAGAACACCTGCTGAAGAGACTGGGTAGAAGAGAGAACCTGCAGGGTCTTGGCCCCCCATGACACATGATTGGAAGCCCCCGGATTAGGTTTAATGGGATTTAACATTTTAACACAAACTGCTTTATGGTTCATAATTCTGTTGACAGACTTACACCAAACCAAAAGTGATTTCTCAAACTGCTGGATTATTCTTAGCTTTTCCAATCTTTCAGTATTTAATTTATGCCACATGGTGGTAACCTTCACATATAAAAAAAGAGACATCTGCAAAAACTTCAGAGGTTTATTGTCAGTGCAATTCCCAGTGCAATACTACATGAATGCATGTCTAGTACATTGTTGATGCAGAGAATATATATTCTACAGTACATGTATCTAGTAAATCAAGTATTTTCCATGTAACCTTGTGACTGCATTATTTTAATTGCTTTTAATCCTAGATCAAGTTTGTTTTGGCCTAAAATGCATGATAACTGTCAAATATATCTTATTATACCTAACTCAGTACTGTTTACTTTTTGAATATATATTTTGTGGCTAATATAGTTATTAACATGGCGATCAAGTTGTGTCAGTTGATCATTTTTTTCTATGACACCACCTCAGACTCTGCTGCAGAAGCAGGTACGTCCATGATGTCTCAACAGTCTCTCCATGATTTTCACGCAGATCAGAGCAATTTGTTGTACAGGAAATAAACGTTTCTACAGACATTCTTAAGCTCTATAACCACTGATCGTTTGTGAAGCTGTGCTGACATCAGTGACAGGCTGATGACATCCGTGACAGGCTGTGCTGAACGCCCAGACCGAATGAAGCGGTAATTTCCCCACAACAGAGCCATCTGAAACACACACAGCGTACATATTTTAGTACCTAACAGTGATAACTTGCAGACATTAAAGTGTAGTACGACGTACTTATAGCAAACTAGCATTAGCAACATTAGCTTACCGTCATATATGACCTAGTTTGTATCCTCACGTCTTTGGCACTCCCAGAAGCTGCAGAACTATTCCAGAGTGTTTCATCTCGCTGCCTGTACCCTTGTCTGGCGGTCCTTTTTGGCATTTACGGTGAAAAAAGCCACAGACCAAGGAGTCACCTTGTACAGCTGTGTTTTGCTTGGGTCGCGTGTTCTACGTCACGGGAGTGTGACGCCGCCTCGCTGTTATAGAAATCCCACCCACCCCAGCTCAACACGGTTGTAATGGAGACAAAAGTGAGCCGAACAGTGCTGAAGTGAATCGAGACGTGCCGAGGTGTGCTGGGCTAATGGAAAAGTGCCTTTTGTCTGTTTGTTTGTCTGTCTGTTTGTTTGTCTCTTAGCAAGATAACTCAAAAAGTTATGGATGGATTTTCATGAAATTTTCACAGACTGTCAGAAATGGGGTATCCTACAGATGATTACATTTTGGTGGTGATCCGGATCACCGTCCAGAAGAAAACTGCCATTACGGAAAATGCCATTTTCGTCAATAACTACTGAACCACTAATCCTATCATTGTGAATCCAGTTGCTAGTCATATGTTTTCATGGTCAAGGAATCTGAAAACGTACACACAAACACTGTATGGGGGAAACTGTGGCGCTTGGCGGAGGTCTGCGCTGTCAGAGTGCTTTTCTAGTTATTCCTGTCTCTTTACCAACACATTTTTAGCAGATGCCCCATGGAGTGATGTTGATCATCTTCTTGAGATTTGACTTGAAACAAATACACATTTATTAAATGCATACATTTTTAACTGTATAACATTTCATTAATATTTCACTGTACTCTACGTTTTGAGGCCTAAAGTGCTTGTGCAATTTTATGTAAAAGCAGTTCAGTGTAAACGTACTGTATTTTAAGATAAGATAAGATAAGATAAGCCTTTATTAGTCCCACAACGGGGAAATTCCAGGATTGCAACAGCACAGGGATAGCAACACTCAGAGCAACAATCAGAAGGCAAGAAAAAAAAAAACAAGCAAGCAAGAGCAGCTAATATACATATGTACATATTACTATAAAATATATATATATACACACACACACACACAGACACACAGTGCAGAGCATTGTAGCTGGATGGAATAAATATATGAATATATGAACACACAGTGCAGAGCATTGTAGCTAGATGGAATAAATATGTAAATATATAAACACCCACAGTACGGAGCATTGCAGCTAGGTGGAATAAATATTCCACCTAGCTGCACTGCTGCACTGCTGAATATTTTAGGAGGAAACTGCTGCTGAGAAACCACCATCAGCCACTGGAGGCAGTGACTTCTCCAGAGAAGAACCCAGTACCTCAAAGTTTGTGACTATGAAGCAGCGCTGAAAAGTGGAGACAGGGACTGCTACAGGGAGGTTAAATACCGGTTTAACAGAGAGCTGAAGAGGGCTAAATCTGTGTACTCAGAGAGACTCCAGCAGCAGTTCACTGCTAATGATTCGGCTTCCGTGTGGAGAGGACTGAGGCAGATCACCAACTATCGGCCTCAGGCTCCTAAAGGTCAGGATGACAAAGCCCTTTGTCAGAGACTGTCCCAACACTATGCCCGTTTTGACACCTCGTCATCTGTGTCCAACTCCCCCCCTCCCTCCAGCTCCACAGCCTCCACATTCCCTACTTCATTTAAGGCACCCCCCCCTCCTCCCCCCCTCCCCTTATCATCAGTGAGCAGGATGTGCTCAAACAGTTCTCCAGACTGAACCCGCGCAAGGCCCCCGGCCCAGACGGCGTGTCTCCCTCCACCCTGAGACTCTGTGCGAAACAGCTGGCTCCTGTATTCACAGACATTTTTAACACCTCCCTTAAGTTATGCCACGTGCCATCCTGCCTCAAATCCTCCACCATCATCCCTGTCCCCAAGAAGCCACGGATCACTGGACTTAATGACTACAGACCTGTAGCGCTCACCTCTGTAGTCATGAAGTCCTTTGAGCGCCTGGTCCTGTCCCACCTCAAGTCCATCACCACCCCTCTCCTGGACCCGCTGCAGTTTGCCTACCGAGCCAACAGGTCTGTAGACGATGCAGTCAACCTGGCCCTCCACTCCATCCTGCAGCACCTGGACTCCCCGGGAACCTACGCCAGGATCCTGTTTGTGGACTTCAGCTCCGCATTCAACACCATCCGCCCCGCTCTGCTCCGGGACAAGCTGTCCCTGCTCAACGTGCCTGACTCCCTCTGCAGGTGGATCATCGACTTCCTGACGGACCGGAGGCAGCATGTGCGGCTGGGAAAGACTGTCTCAGACTATACTAGCATCAGCACCGGATCACCCCAGGGCTGTGTACTTTCCCCCCTACTCTTCTCCCTTTACACCAACTCCTGCACCTCCAGCCACCAGTCTGTCAAGTTGATCAAGTTTGCGGACGACACCACCCTCATCGGGCTCATCTCCAACGGCGACGAGTCCGCCTACAGGAGAGAGGTGGCCCAGCTGGCGTCCTGGTGCAGCAATAACAACCTGCAGCTGAACGCTCTGAAGACAGTGGAGATGATTGTAGACTTCAGGAAAGTCACTACTCCTCTGTCCCCCCTCACCCTCTCAGGCTCTCCCATCACCACTGCTGATTCCTTCCGCTTCCTAGGCACTACCATCACCAGGGACCTCAAATGGGAGCTGACCATCAGCTCACTCATCAAAAAAACCCAGCAGAGGATGTTCTTCCTGCGGCAGCTGAGGAAGCTCAAGCTACCCACCAAGATGTTAGTGCAGTTCTACACAGCCATCATCGAGTCCATCCTCACCACCTCCATAACCGTGTGGTACGCAGGAGCCACTGCCAGGGACAGACTAAGGCTGCAGCGCGTCGTGCGCACTGCTGAGAAGGTGATCGGCTGCAAGCTCCCATCTCTCCAGGATCTGTACATCTCCAGGACCCGGAGGCGTGCTGGCCGGATCATAGCCGATCCCTCACACTCTGGTCACGTACTGTTTGCCCCCCTCCCCTCTGGTAGAAGACTTCGGTCCATCCAGACTAAAACCTCCCGTCACATGAACAGCTTCTTCCCCTCTGCCATTAGACTGCTGAACACTAAGTGACTCTCGTGCACCATGTACAGCAGCTCAACCAGACTCATGTCAATCATCACTGTTTTCTTCCTGCATTACCGACTGCACTATATAGTTCTCCACAGTATCTGCTGCTGGCTAATATATATTTTAACTGTTGACCAGTATCACTTAATCTTATCCTACACTTTATTACATGTATAGTTTATTTCTCTTATCTTATCATGTTTAATGTTGCAGCATTGTACCGAGACAAATTCCTAGTTTGTGTACTACATGAACAATGGCAATAAACCTGATTCTGATTCTGATTCTGATTCTGATGTCCAACCCAGAGTACATAGTCTTCACAGACAGAGAGCTTGAGCAAGCTCGACGCTCCTACTTTGAACAGAAACAGCTGGAGGCAGAGTGTGGTGAGCCCTTATCAAAGGAACTCTTCTGTCAACTCATAAGAAACACCATGACTAACATGATTTCAATATCAAGAGCCACTGAGGACTCCAGATACCCCAGCAAAGATGAGGTTAATGCCATGGCAAAGCGATTGGTGGAGTACTACCCGATGCTTAGAGGAACATGTGGTGAGTGGGTAAGCAGCCTTTGCTCACTACTACTTTGTTAGACATGAATGGTGTAAGCTTGGGTGTTTTATCATCTCTTAATTTTCGCTATTTGTACCTGGCAGGAGCATGTGGCTAAAAAGCTAATGAAGAGACTCTCCAATGTCAAAAGTCCAAAGAAGGGCAAGAGACCTCCTTCAAAGAAGCCAAGACAGGATGGGGATGCCAATGTTACAACAAGTGACTACGATGGAGATTCCAGTGCGTCAACCATTATTCTGGATCATTCACCAGTTGGATCCATGGGCTCCCCAGTGCAACAGCAGGAAAGCAGTGATGAAGAATGTAGGTATTAAATTAATACACCCTCTATAAATCTGTTGGTTTTGAGTATAAAAAATACGTTTTGAGACATTCCAACAAGGGAACCTAACCACTTCACTGTTTTCACTCTTGGAATCTTTGTATTCTATTGCATATTGTGAAAAGTTAATGGCATGAATGAATAAATCAGGTATGTCCCAAGTTTTTCCAGTGGCTTGTTAACTTGGAAATCTAATTTTCCCATATATATGTCTTACACATTTCTGTTGCATTTTTAATGTTGTTGGCTTGCACCATATTTATTGTTATGTAACAGTGTACCAACAGCAGATATACAGTGGTGGCCAAAATTATTAGAACACCTGACAGAACCAAAAACATATCCAAAACATTATTTTGGATGAGTTGTCAAAACAGCTGAATGCCTGTAAAACTGGATGTTTAATAGGGAATAAGTTAGTGAATCATTTTATCTATGTTGATGATCTAGTTATTCTCAGTCCAAGTAGTGCTGGTCTTCAGGAGTTATTAAGAGTGTGCACCGCTTATGGAGAGGAAAATGACATAAAATATAATACAAATAAGAGTTGTGTGCTGATTTGCCGCACTAGGGAAGATTTGTTAATGAAATTCCCTGTCTTTGAATTGGCAGGCAGGGAATTAATTGTCAGGGATAAAATTAAATATCTGGGACATTTTATTAATGATGGAATGACTGATGATGATGATATTTTCAGACAATGCTGCAAAATCTACATGCAAGCAAATATTCTTGCAAGAGGTTTGGCTTTTGTTCAGATGACGTGAAACTGGTTCTTTTTAAAACCTATTGTACACCTTTATACACTGCTCATTTATGGATAAATTATAGGAAACAAAGTATGCAGAAATTACAGGTTGCTTACAATGATGCTTTAAGAATTTTACTTAAAAAGCCTCGATGGTGCCATACTTCCGAGTTATTTGTCTCATCACATGTAAATACACTGCATGCAGTAATAAGGAATCTTATGTATAAATTCATCTGTCGGCTTGATGTATCTAGAAATGAAATCTTTCAAGTCATGTCTAGCATTAAGCTCAGTTCTATTCGCTGTCAGTCACAGTTTAGAAGGCACTGGTACAGTAGTCTTTTTAAGTCTTTTTAAAGTCTATACTGTTTTTGTACTTCTTTTAGTAGTTGTGTCTTATTGTTTTGTAACTTTTTGATTGTTTTTTGTTATGACCCGAGCGCCGGTTCTGATCGCGCTCGAGCTAAAGTTATGTCTCGCTGCCGGCCTTGACAGCTGCGGGCTGTATTCTGGCCTCACCGGGCTCTTATTGTGCAAGTGCTCGGTGGGGCTTCCGCCTGTCAACGGCCGGTCAGCTGTTTGTCATTACCGTCGTTAGTGCTTCGCGCTTTTAGCCCGGCACTGGCGACGGTAAGACGGAGGATCATCAGTCTATTCTGGTCTACGTTACGTCTGAGTGGCTTCATCCTGCCAAGCCCTGGGTCTGCGCCTCGTCATTCCTGTGAGTGCCGCAGACCTTCAAGTCAGGTCTGTTATCTTGTTATGTCACAGTTAGCTCGTAGCGGCTGGGTTAGCCCTACGAGCCCAAGCTCTCGTCATGTGTTTGTTTGCCCTTATGGGTTCATAGTTATGTCTTGTCACGTCAGGAAATAAATTAACATCTCTGCCAAACTCTCTGGTGAACTGTGTGGCGTCTCTTGGTGATCCGCGAGGATCACCACATGACAGTATAATCCTGCCAGGTCGTCCAAATGGGGGCGCCGCATTGAGACGCTGTTTCACTGGGAGTTTGTGCCTTTAGTGGACTGTTGTTTCTTCTTGCTCGGGTGTCAACATCTGGGAGAATGCCGTCATCCAGGGGCCGCGGTCGGCGCCTGGACCAGGAGGTAGCAAGCGCGCTGGAATACGCCGATGGGGCGCTCCTCGCCGCTACACTTGACGACACCTCCAGTTATATGCGTTGGCATCTGAGCGTCACTGAGGAATACCTGGACAGCCTTCCCCTCGACTACGACGACCATCCGGAGGTGATATTGAGGTGGGAGGAACTCGCCGCTCAGCGCAAGGTTCTTCGTGGGCTGGAGGAGGAAGAGAGTGGGAAGCAGAGGAGGAGGCATCCTCGCTCCCCGCGTTGGTGTTCCGTTCCCGTCCTGGAGCAGGTCCAGGAGTTCGCGCCGTCTGGGGGCCGACGAGGACGTCGGCGTAACAGCGCGGGCAATCCTCAGCGGAATCCCCGGCTGGACTCGCTGCCAGCGTATCCCGTCAGCGAATCCTCGAGAGCGGCCCCACCTCGTTGTCCTAGGGGGCCCTCTGTCGCCATCCAGCAGGGAGAAGGAGGAACGACGTCCCCCACAGCAGGAACCATCTCTGCCCCTGGAGGAAGGCAAGTGATCGTTTGTTTGTCACATCTTAACAATGATCTGCCTTGTCTGACTCCTGGGGGCGGAGTTCGGGATTCGCAGCCCCCCGAGCTCCCTCCACCTGCTGTGGATAAAATTCTTAAATCTACTGCCTCTGTGTTCTCCTCCATGGAGCGGTCCGCGACGCCAGGCCAGCATCGCCGGACGAAGAGGGCCCCTGCAGTGCTGGATAGCCTGCATCCGGCCCTGCAGTCACGTCGTGGAAGGAGGAGAGGAGCGGACTGCGGCCCGGAGCCTGAGCCGACGAGGAAGCGTCCCCGGGTCTCCTCGCCGGAGCGGTCCGAGTCAGTGGGTCGAGGGTTCCCTGCCTCCACGGGTCGTCGGCATGGACAACAGCGTGGGAGGAACCTGAGGCTGCAGATGTCATCGTGCCAGCTGCGGAGCCCGACGCAGCTGAGTCCAAGTCAGCTGACGAGAGTCGCCCTGAACCCGGATCGTCGGAGTCCTGGGTGGCAACGGAACCCGAGTGCAGGCAAGTGCTCCCCCTTATGTCTCTGTCCTCTTTTGTTGAGCATTTTTGCCTGCCTCTCGGGGAGACGAGTGAGGAGCAGCCATCTGCTGCGCCCGAGCTCGTCTCGCTGGGTTCCGTTGCTATCGGTGATACTGATCCCGGTTTTCCTGTCCCCGAGCTTTCTTTTAGTGTCGCCGGTGGGGAACGGGTCGGAGTCACCGAGGTGGAGGTCCCAGGTTCGGGGATGGAGTTCGTCAGCGGAGCTGCACCGGAGGCCCAATCGGGTCCCACCGCAGGGGCGGGTTCGGCCCAATCGGGGTCCGACGGGGGTTCGTCGGAGGCCCAATCGGGTCCCACCGCAGGAGCGGTTCTGGCCTAATCGGGGCCCAACGTGGGTGCAGCTAGGACTCAATCTGGGTCCAGCGGTGATGCAGTGCGAGCGTGGCCCATAGGCGGAGGAGGAGCTGCAGACCCTTCTTCGTGGAGCGGATTCTTGGCTCGCCCTGCTCATCGTTTCCTTGTGAGTCACCGCCCCTATTCGTCATCGCCGGGGGCCATGGGGGTCCCTGTTCGCTCGCCCCGGTTCTCCCGAGTTTTGTTAGATAGATTAGTTTATTTGACAGGGACAGTGCAATAAACATAGACAATTAATCAATGACAATCAATCTGATGCGTTGCACATAGAGTGTATAGCTATTAGCTAATTTGCAACTCTTGTCCCTGGATGGGCTTTAGAAAAGAGAATCAAGTAAAAAAAAGAAAAAGAAAATACACAATAACCACATACATCAATGCAAAAAGATTATAAATACACAATTATAAATATTATAAATATTATAAATACACAAATATAACAACCTGATTCACATTTGCCTATTTCAGGCCTCCCTCCCTTCGTCACTCATTATAAACAAACACATTCATTCCTTCCCTTCATTCACTCTCACTTTGCAGACAATCAATTCATACATGAGTACATTCTTGTTTATTTTTCAGCCAGTTTTTAACCTTTTTAGTGAATGTTTTAAAGTCCGTTATTATTTTAATTACATTTGGCATTGTGTTCCAGATGTGACTGCCCTTTATAGAGAAAGCTGTTTGTCCAAATGTGGTTCTGCAGTGGAATATTTTACAGTTATTGTTAACAGAACTCCTGGTGGCTCTGCTGCTGTCCTGTCTTTGGACGAAACCAGCAAGTGGCTCGGGTGCTGATTTATGGAAACATTTGAACGTTAATTTCAGAAAACAGAGGTCAATGAAACTCTCAAAACTCAATAGGTTGTATTTTTTTAAAACATTACAGTGATGCCACCTAATGGGCTTTTGGTCCAAGATTTCTCGTCTGGGAGGCCGCTGCGGGTTGTTGATGCCCTGGACTGGTGGCTGAGGGACACGGGTCGGCCGCCGGAGGGACTGTTTCGCTGGTTCGGCGCCTCGGTTCGGCCACCCGACCTGTTATGTGTGCTACGGGGTGACCTGGTTTGGCCACCAGAGGACTTGTTTCTGGGGGCCTGGGACTGGGGTAGTCCACCTGATCATGTACTGTGTTTGTGGGACTATTTGTGGGCCCATACGGTGCCTAGTCATGTCAAGTACGTTTAGCAATTTTTTTTTTGTTGTTTCACGTGTTCAAGTCAAGTCAAAGCAATTTTAGATTGCCTCATGTTTCTTCTTTTTTGAAGGCCACAGTCTAGTTATAGTCAAGTTAAAGCAATTTTAGATTGCCTCATGTTTCTTTTTTTTGAAAGTCATAGTTTAGTTATAGTTAAGTCAAGTCAGAGCAATTTTAGATTGCTCCATGTGTGTTTGCTTGTATTTCTTGTTTTGTTTGTGTTTAGGTTGCCTCATGTGTTTTTGTAAACCATAGTCTAGTCATAGTAATGTTATGTTAGGCATTTTTAGATTGCTTCAAGTGTGTTTGCAGCAGCCCTGCTGTTTTTGTTTCATTGTCTGGTATGAGCAGGTAATGCTGTTTTTTTTTGTTTTTTCATGTTAGGTCTGGTATGAGCGGGTAATGCTCTGTTTTGTTTTGTTTTTTTTTTCATGTTAGGTCTGGTATGAGCAGGTAATGTTCTTGTATTTAGTTTATCTAAACCTGTAGTTCTGGGTTTTGTTTTCCTTTGTGCATTTTTTCATGTTTGGTCTTGTCATTGTATGTTTTTTTTTAGTCTTGTTCATGGGTTGGTTTCTCTCCCTCCGCACCTGTCCCCCAACCTCCCACCCTGGGGGGGGGGGTGGCAGGGTGGTTCCTTGGGGCGTTCGGAGTCCGCTCGTGGAGGGAGGGTACTGTTATGACCCGAGCGCCAGTTCTGATCGCGCTCGGGCTAAAGTTATGTCTCGCTGCCGGCCTTGACAGCTGCGGGCTGTATTCTGGCCTCACCGGGCTCTTATTGTGCAAGTGCTCGGTGGGGCTTCCGCCTGTCAACGGCCGGTCAGCTGTTTGTCATTACCGTCGTTAGTGCTTCGCGCTTTTAGCCCGGCACTGGCGACGGTAAGACGGAGGATCATCAGTCTATTCTGGTCTACGTTACGTCTGAGTGGCTTCATCCTGCCAAGCCCTGGGTCTGCGCCTCATCATTCCTGTGAGTGCCGCAGACCTTCATGTCAGGTCTGTTATCTTGTTATGTCACAGTTAGCTTGTAGCGGCTGGGTTAGCCCTACGAGCCCAAGCTCTCGTCATGTGTTTGTTTGCCCTTATGGGTTCATAGTTATGTCTTGTCACGTCAGGAAATAAATTAACATCTCTGCCAAACTCTCTGGTGAACTGTGTGGTGTCACATGACATTTTTCTTATTAACTGTTTCAACTGTCTTGTTTATTTTATTTTTGATGGACCATGAGTCTGGAATAAAGTTTTTGATTGATTTCATTTCATATTGTTCATGAAATATGCAGATGGTTGCTCTGAGCACAGCAAATATCAGATGAAGTGAGTTCTACTGTTTTTATCCACTTTTAACTTTAATATTTGGTATGTCCACCTTTTTGCAGCAATTACACCATCTCTCTGGCATAGTTTCAGTATATTTCCTGAGAACTTCAACTCTAATGTTATTCCATGTCTTCTGCAACTCAAACCAAAGGCTTTCCTTTGAATGTAATAGGAACATGATTTTGTGACAATGACAGTGAAATAGGCCTAGCTTGTTTTCTGTAAAGAAAATGACCTAAATCTCCTTAGGATGGCTCTATTCTATGGTTTTAGAGCATAGTGATAACTTTGTAGATATTTCATTCGTTTTATGGGTATTTGAATGGACAATTCAACAATAACAACTGAAACCTCTTAAATATGCCAAGTGTTAATAATTTTGATCACCACTGTACATTCGGAGTTTAGCCTTTGGTTTGAGTTGCAGAAGACATGGAATAACATTAGAGTTAAAGTTCTCAGGAAATAAACTGACACTATGCCAGAGAGATGTGCTGCTGTAATTGCTGTAAAAGGTGGACATACCAAATATTGAAGTTAAAAGTGGATAAAAACAGTACTTCATCTGATATTTGATGTGCTCAGAGCAACCATCTGCATATTTCATGAACAATATGAAATAAAATAATGTTTTGGAGGCAAACAATGAAACAAATTTTCAGATCTGTCAGATGTTCTGATAACTTTGGCCACCACTGTATAAAAACCTACTTCTACAATAAATGATTTGCACTCTAACACCTCTGCTCAATCTTTTCAGCTGGTTCAGTTGACTTCTTCGACAGCCAGAAGACCCAGACAAGACACTATAAGACTCTCCAAGAAATCTACAAGTCCAAGAAACCAAACAAAGCTGCTGTAACCCAATTGCTGAACCTGGAGTTTGAGGCTAGGAGACACTTCATTAACTCTGATGCTATAAAGGAGCAAGACAGACCAGTAAAGATTCTGGAGGCATACCCATGTTTCGGAGAAGTGGATCATGTAAGTAGTCCTCATATTTTTTTTTAGCTATCCCAGTACACCTTTAGGGGCATCTTGATATGATTTTCAAATTTATTAGGTGTCATGGCCGAGCGCTATTATTGTCCGCGCTCGGGCCACGCACCATTCCTGTCAGGCTTTGACAGTGGTGTTGTTATTCTGTCTCCCGGGCTCTTATTGTGACAGCGCTCGGGGAGTTTCCCCCTGTCAAGGTCTGAACAGCTGTGCTGCATTTGTGGTCATTAGCGTCCGGCTTTAAAAGCCGGCGCCAGCGGCTGCATCGTGCGGCAGTCTCGTCAAGTGCTCGTCTACGACAGTCAACGCTTCCTTCCCATTTGTAAGTGTGTTTATCACTTGTGATTATCGTTTGTATTCTGTTACCCTTTCCTTATCTGACGCTGAGCGAGCGTTCCTCGTCTCAGCTGTCAATTGTCGTCCTGTACGTTATTGGGTAGTCTTGCTGTTTAGCCCATGTGGCTGGTTATCTTGGCCTTCCCTTTCCTTAATTGTCAATAAACACCTGTGCACTTCACTGGACTGTGGCATCTTATGCTGGCTCGTGAGAGCCAGACCTGACAGTAGACTGCCGCCAGAAGGAGACGCCGTTCTCGGTGAAGTCGCATTCAGGAGAACTTTGCTCTTTCCTGTCTGGGTACGGTGTACTGGAATTATGCCGTCGCGGAGGGGTCGCACTCGGGGTCCCAGCCACAAGCTGACCAAGGCGCTGGATGAAGTTGATGAAATCCTCATCGCCTCCTCCCTCCTTGACTTTCATCCCGACGTACGCTGGTACCTGGACTGCGCTGAGGATGTGCTCAACCAACTTTCTCCCCACTACGACGACCACCCAGAAGTCGACGCGAGGAGACTTGACATCGCTGCCCAACGTGAGATACTCCGGATGTACGAGGAAGAGGATGACCTGAGGCGGAGGAAACGGCATCCCCGCTGCCCGCTTTGGGATCCCGATCCCTTCCTCGATCCAGGCCAGGAGTTCGTACCACCCAAGGCCCGTCAAAGACGTCGGCGCCGTGGCCAGAGACAACCTCAGCAAGAATCCCGTCCGGATCCTGCTCCGGGTTGCTGGAATGACCCCATTAACCAGACAGCTGTCTCTTCAGCATCTCGCCAGGAGGGAATCCCCGCAGCCTCTCTCCCCGGGCCATCTTCCCCCGCTGTGTCGTCAGCGCGTTGTGCCCGGCCCGTCTCGGCTGCCGCCCCCTCCTCCCCGACGCCTTCTCCAGCTGCCGGGTGTATGAGGAGTCCTGCTCCGGCGAGCCCCGTGCTGAGTCTATCACGTACAGCTCCCCCTCGTCCCTCCAGGGAGCCCTCTGCCACCATCCGGCGGGAAGAAGAAGGAGCAATGTTTCCTACAGCAGGCACCATCCTTCCTCCGGGAGACAGGCGAGTACAAGTTCACTCTTTTTCTCCTAATAGTGATTTGTCTTGTCTGACTCCTGGGGGTGAGGTTTGGGGTTCGCAGCCCCCCGAGCCTCCACCACCTGCTGAGGTAATAACTAAACCCGCTGCCTCTGTATCTCCCTCCACGGAGCATCCCTCAACGTCAGTCAAACGTCATCGGATGAGGAGGGGGCCTGCGGCCCTGGAGCATGTGATTCCAGTCCTGCAGCCACGCCAAGGACAGAGGAGGAGAGCAGACTACTGTATGGAGCCTGCGCCAATGAGGAAGCGGCCCCGGGTCTCCACGGATGATCAGTCCGATCCTGTGGGCCAGGGGCCCCCTGCCACCACACCGTACGGGTTGCCAGCGTGGACGATGGCGCCGGAGGGTCCCCAGGCTGCAGAAACCATCTTGCCGGCTGCGGCGCCTGGCGCAGCCGAATGGGAACCAGAAGACGATCTCCTCCCGTCTGAGCCTGGATCGTCGAAGTCCTGGACGGCATCCAAACTCGAGATCAGGCAAGTGCTCAGTGTTGTCTTTGTCTTTTCTATAATTGAGCATTTTTGCCTGTCTCTTGGAGGGGGGGCAAGCCGGGTGCAGCCGTCCATTGCATCCGAGCTTGTCTCGCCGGGTTCTGGCGCTGCCGGTGATCCTAATCCCGTTTTTTTTTCTTCTGAGCCCTCCCTCAAGATCGACGGTGCAGAGCAGACGCCAATCGCTGTGCCGGAGGTTCCGGGTTCGGAGTTGGAGGTCGGTACTGGTGCGGCCCTGATCCAATCGGGGTCCGACGCTGGTGCAGTGTCGGCTCAGTCAGAGTTTGTCACCGAAGTGGTTCTGACCCAATCGGGGTCCGACGCGGGTGCAGCGTCGGCTCAGTAAGAGTTCGTCACCGGAGTGGTTCTGACCCAATCAGGGTCCGACGCGGGTGCAGTGTCGGCTCAATCAGAGTTTGTCACCGAAGTGGTTCAGACCCAATCGGGGTCCGACGTGGGTGCAGCGTTGGCTTAATCAGAGTTCGTCACCGAAGTGGTTCTGACCCAACCGGGGTCCGACACGGGTGCAGCGTCAGCTCAGTCAAAGTTCGTCACCGAAGTGGTTCTGACCCAACTGGGGTCCGGCACGGGTGCAGCGTCGGCTCAGTCAGAGTTCGTCACCGGAGTGGTTCTGACCCAATCGGGGTCCGACTTGGTGGCAGCCGTGACCCAATCGGGGTCCATCGCAGGTGCAGCGTCGGCCCAGCTCGAGCTCATCACCGGAGGGGTTCTGGCCCAATCCGGGTCCACCGTGGGTGCAGTGTCGGCCCAGTCGGAATTCTTTACTGGATTGGTTCCGGCCCAATTAACGCACGTTTGTGTGGGATCCGGAGATGGAGCTGCAGTCCCGCCGCTGATGAACGCCGGACTGATTCCTTATCCTCGCCCCATTCCTTCTTTCCCCGCACCGGGAACTGCGGGGATTAACCATAGTTGGCCCGGTTCTCCCTTGCTTCCCCTCTCCGTGGGGAGACTGCCACCGAGCTCTCTCCAATGGTCCTGTTGGCAGGTTGATGCGGGTCGACCGCCTGGAAGCCTGTTTTTCCCGTTTAGCGTCCTGGGCCGGCCTCCTGATAAACAGAACTGTATATTTGGCACCCTGGTCCGGCCGCCGGAAGCACGGTCATCCCCGGCCCGGGATTCAGGTAGGCCGCCAGAACACGCCCCGCCACCCCTGTTAGCGGCTTGGATGCTGGGTGCTGGGAGGCCCCCTGAACTGTATATTATGCCTATCATCCTGGTGTGTTTTTTTTCTTCCCCTTCCTCTGCCCCTCAGTAGTTCCTGTGATCTTGAGTTGTTTTTTTAAGACTGAAATACTCCACATACAGGATGTATGGTGTGCTCTGATGTGTGACTTCACTTCTGCCTCCCAAAGAGAGCAGACGCTTTTTCTCCAGCTCCGGCTCTTTATCTCTCTCCTCCCCTAACTGACTGGATCCCAGCTTGCTATCGTCTGTCTGCGTGTCTCTACTGCTGATTATCGAACGAAATTATGGATTTAATAAGCTGGGCTTTGAACGCAATTGACACTATTTTTTCATCGAGGAAAAGTGCCCCGGGGGAGGCAGTTTGCCCCGCAGGAACAGCGGCCGCGGGCTATTTGAAGGACACAAGTAATTGGAAACTCTTGCGCCTGTGTGATCTCTCTATCGAAGATGTTGAAGATTTATACCTCTTCGTAGCAATGGTCATCGGAATCTTACTGATTGGATCTGGGATTGTTCTGGTGTACCGTAAATTGATGAGGATGGACGGAGCCTATCAAAATGCTGATCTGGCGAGGCTTAACCATCAAATTGACCAATTGGGCAGGACTCTGACAGCGGCTAATGGTGAACTGTCTAGGAAAATGGATTACATCATGATCACGCTGAGAGCCGTCCATGATGATTTCAACGTCCAGCAATGAAGGATTTAAGTACTGAATCTGTAAGAGAATATAAAGTTTTTTTTTCTCTGAAGTCAGTACTATTCGACTCATTTGACCTGCCCTTACAATCAAAGTCCTCCAGATTATCTGCAGTTTTTGTTTTCAAAACATGTGAGCAGCATTGACTCTCATGGACAGCCAGCTGTCTGGCAAACTTTACCATCTGCTGTGCAAGGACACAAGCGCCAGACGCTAGACACAACATCTCCTGCTGAAGAGACTTTGTTGTTCTTAACTGATATAAACACCCTCACTCAACACCACACTCACACTGACTCAATAAACTGATGAGAAGATTATTCATTCACTGCTCTCTTTGTGTCCTTGTATAGATTCTATTGTCTGCTACTTGTGCATTGAGAGCTTTTTTTCTTGTAATCATAATATTGATCATTTATGACTGGTATTCTGACAAACAATGCTTTTTTTCTCTCTCCTATTGTGTTTATACTTTTCCTCCCTCATGCTTCCTGTTCCCAGTCTGCTGACAGGCGCGTTACTGACGCTGCCGCGTCACCGAAAATGTCAACTATGTCGTTTTCAGTGTCAAGTCAAATCCCTTGTATGTTTATCAGTTGTTTACTGTGAATGTACTTGGCAATAAATCTTTTCTGAGTTCTGAGTTCTGACTTGGCCGCTTGATCCCCCCCCCCACCCCCATTCAGTCTTGTTTATATACCGTGTTTTTTTTTTCTTTTTCTTGGCCTTTTGGCTTAGGAAAGGAGAGTTGTGTTGAATCTAATTTTGATAAACACTTTTCCTCAACATTAGGGCCTATTATGGTTATATTGAACATCATTTATGTTACTCTTATTTTGTGTTTAATGGAAATTTGGAGCCAGTATGGTAAAGTGTTGTCTGATTACTACATTTCTGATCAAGGAATCCTCAGAGCAGACCACCCTTTCCTTTTCTTCATCAGACATAATGCCACCATGATTATTCTTCTTGCTGGCCATTCTGCTTGCCCCTGAGCACTCTGTAGGGTTGCAATTTTGCTGTGTAAGCCCCTAGGCAACGTGTAACTGCTGATCCATGGAGTAATTACCATTGCATCCCCGTAGTTGCAAACACGGGCAGAAATATCTACAGTAGGTCTTTATTCTGCCAAATATGGTCCAGTTGGTCTAATTCAATTGCCAAGAAAATGAACTCGTTCAGCTTCTGCATTCAGAAGTTTGGCCATTTTTTTCTCTCTGATCAGTCTTAAAACTAGAATTTGAAGTTCAGCCTTAAGTTTTCAGCTGCTAAATTTCTTGCAGAACCTTTACCCTTTGATTACTTACAGGTGATTGTCATTTCGGACTATTGCTCATTGGAATAGTTAAGCACTGACTGGGATCTTTAAACTCTTTTGAACTTTTTTTTTGATATTTCTTCCACGTGTGTATGGGTCCCAGGTTGAAATGAATATTTATGGAGTTATTGTGAATTGTTTCAGTTCATTGTTGTTGGCGGGCTTTTGTTTCCCTTGAGCCTGCAAATTTCTTTTCGTGAGTGCCATATTTTTCATTGTTTTTTTTGTTCTTTTTTTTCCTTATAACGGTCTATACTATTGGGTTTTGGTTAAAGACTTTGTTTATGCTTGTTGGAATTAGCATGTTTTTTTTTTCTTTTTCCCCTCTCCTGTTGGAGGGATGAGACTACGTTACCCTGTGGTTTTTTTTCTCTGTTCTTTTGCCCTGTATGTGTTCTTGTGTTGTATAGTGTTTTTTTTTTTTGTTTTTTTTTCCTGTGAATGTATGCCCTGGTTGTTTTCTGCTCCTGCCCTGTCTTTATTATGATTTGTGTGCTAGGATGTCGTGTTGATTTGGTTTTCTGTAGGCTGATTCTGCCCCCCCCTTTGCCTGCTCCCCCATCCACCCGCCCTGGGGGGGTTTGGATGTCTCAGGCGTCCGGGAGTCCGCTCTTGAGGGGGAGGTCCTGTCATGGCCGAGTGCTATTATTGTCCGCACTCGGGCCACGCACCATTCCTGTCAGGCTTTGACAGCGGTGTTGTTATTCTGTCTCCCGGGCTCTTATTGTGACAGCGCTCCGGGAGTTTCCCCCTGTCAAGGTCTGAACAGCTGTGCTGCATTTGCGGTCGTTAGCGTCCGGCTTTAAAAGCCGGCGCCAGCGGCTGCATCGTGCGGCAGTCTCGTCAAGTGCTCGTCTACGACAGTCAACACTTCCTTCCCATTTGTAAGTGTGTTTATCACTTGTGATTATCGTTTGTATTCTGTTACCCTTTCCTTATTTGATGCTGAGCGAGCGTTCCTCGTCTCAGCTGTCAATTGTCATCCTGTACGTTATTGGGTAGTCTTGCTGTTTAGCCCATGTGGCTGGTTATCTTGTCCTTCCCTTTCCTTAATTGTCAATAAACACCTGTGCACTTCACTGGATAGTGGAGTTTTGTGGAGGTTTTTTATCAATAAAGCACATTTTACTTGATTGTCCTGCTCTCATGACAGCAAGACAACGTTTTATAACTTCCGGCGCCACACGAGTCGGCTGCCTTTTGCAACAGCGGCTCAATTCTGAGTCTTTTTTTTCCTTCCTCTCTCTTTTGATCCGGTGACAACTCTCTGATCCGGCACACCTTTCACTCCATTTATATCACGGACACACAGATTGCCCCAAATGTCTCCCGAGCCGGTGGACGGAGCCACTGTTTATAGCAGGAGACGGTACAGCAGGGAAGAGCTGCTAGCACTCAACCGCCACCCGGTGCTAACGGAAAAACTCGACATACCGGGAGAACTGAGGCGAAAACGCCATGGGTGCCATGCTGGAGTTAGGTGGAAGGCAAGAAATATAAGGTACAGACCCACCCTTCCATCCGTTGTTATGGGGAATGTACGATCGTTACTGGGAAAGGTAGATGAGCTAGCGGCTATCTCCTGCTACGATAGCATATACCGGGAGTGTAGCCTGTTTCTATTCACAGAGACTTGGCTAACCGAATTAGCAGCAGATGCTAACATTGAACTGGAGGGTTTCAATTCAATTCAATTCAATTCAATTCAACTTTATTTATATAGCGCCATTTCACAACAACAGTCATCTCATAGCACTATCAACTGTAGGGGGAACCCCCACAGTTGCAGAAAGACCCCAGCAATCAGGCGATCCCCTGTGAGCAAGCACTTGGCGACGGTGGAGAGGAAAAACTCCCTTTTAACAGGAAGAAACCTCCAGCAGAACCAGGCTCAGGGAGGGGCAGTCATCTGCTGTGACTGGCTGGGGGGTGAGGGGATAGAGAAGAAGAAAAGAACAGACATGTAGAGAGCAAACAGCACGATGGGGACTCAATCTATGGGAGAGAACAAACAAATGTTAATGACCAGCAAAAAAAAAAAAAAATTTCATAGAGAGTGAGGAAAGGAGTGAGGCCCAGTGCATTACTGGAGGTCCCCCGGCTGACTAAACCTATTAGCAGCATAACTAAGGGAGGGTTCAGAAACACATGATCCCTCCCTAATTGTAGGCTATATCAAAAAGGTAGGTTTTAGCCCTATTCTTAAAAACAGAGATCGAGTCTGACTCCCGAATCCAGATTGGCAGCTGATTCCACAGGAGAGGAGCTTGATAACTGAAGGCTCTGCCTCCCATTGTACTTTTGGAGATTCTAGGTATTACAAGTAATCCTGCATTTTGGGAGCGTAGTGCTCTGTTAGGATGATACGGTAGTATCAGATCTTTTAAATAAAAAGGAGCCTGATTGTTTAGAGCTTTGTAAGTAAGAAGAAGGATTTTAAACTTAATTCTAAACTCTATGGGAAGCCAATGAAGGGAGGCCAGAACCAGAGAGATATGATCTCTCTTTCTAGTACCTGTTAAAACTCTTGCTGCAGCATTTTGGATCAGCTGAAGACTTTTTAAAGATGTTTTAGGACAGCCTGATAATAAAGAATTACAATAATCTAATCTCGAGCTAACAAAAGCGTGGATCAGCTTCTCAGCATCACTCTGAGACAAGATGCTCCTAATCTTGGCAATATTACGCAAATGATAGAAGGCAGTCTTAGAAACAAATTTAATATGTGAATTGAAGGACAAATCCTGATCAAAAATAACTCCAAGGTTCCTCACAGAGCTATTAAGAGAAAGAGTAGCTGCATCCAAACTGAAAGTTTGATTTGGAAAGGAATTTCTAAGGTTTTTTGGACCAACAAGAATGACTTCAGTCTTATCTGAATTTAATAGCAGAAAATTACAAGTCATCCAAGCTTTGATTTCCTTAAGACAAGCTTCTAACTTGGCTAATTGATTAGTATCATCTGGCTTCATTGACAGGTATAATTGTGTGTCATCTGCATAACAATGAAAATGTATACAGTGCTTTCTAATAATGTTGCCTAACGGAAGCATATATAAACTAAAAAGAGTAGGGCCTAGCACAGATCCCTGTGGAACTCCATGACTAAGCTTTGAGCTGAGAGAAAACTCATCATTTACATGAACAAACTGGAACCTATCAGATAAATAAGATCTAAACCACTGCAACGAAGTTCCATTAAGTCCAACATAGTGTTCTAATCTATCAAGTAGAATATTATGATCAATAGTATCAAAAGCTGCACTAAGATCTAAAAGGACAAGTACAGAAACTAGTCCATTATCAGATGCAATGAGGAGGTCGTTAGTGACCTTCGCTAAGGCTGTTTCAGTACTATGATGGATTCTAAACCCAGATTGAAACTCCTCAAGTAAACCATTTCCCTGCAGGTGGTCAAATAACTGCGTAGCAACAACTCTTTCTAAGATTTTTGAAATGAAAGGGAGATTAGAGATTGGTCTATAGTTAGCTAAAGCTCCTGGATCTAGCGTTGGCTTTTTGAGTAAGGGTTTAATTACAGCCATTTTAAAAGCCTGCGGTACATGGCCTAAAGTTAATGAAGAATTGATTATATGAAGAATAAAGCTACCAATAAGTGGGAAGACTTCTTTAAATAACCTGGTAGGAATAGGGTCTAAAAGACAAGTTGAAGGTTTGGATGAGGAAACTATTTTGTCTAACTCACAAAGGTCGATTGGAGAAAACTCATCAAGACAGACATCAATAGAAGGAGTTGTAGTAGTTACAGTATTTAAGTTAACTGTGGGAAGAATCTGATTGATTTTATCTCTGATGGATGAAATTTTATTATTGAAAAAGTTCATAAAGTCCTGACTAGTAAGCTCTAAGGGGATGCTAGGATTGACGGAGTCCTGACTCTTTGTCAACCTGGCTACAGTACTGAAAAGAAACCTGGGATTATTCTTGTTCTCTTCTATTAATGCAGAGTAATAACTCGTTCTAGCTTTTCTAAGAGATTTTTTATAAATTAAAAGATGATTTCTTCAAGCTAAATAGATTTCATCTAAATTAGTAGAGCGCCATTTTCTTTCTAATTGACGAGTCTTCTGTTTTAAGCTACGAGTTTCTGTGTTGAACCAAGGAGTTAAAAATCTCTGATTAGACTTTCTTTTTTAAGGGGGCCACCAAGTCTAGAGCCTGATGCAGAGAAGCTGAAACACTATCCACCATGTTATCAATTACAGAAGGAGCAAGCTGTCTATAGCTTATTTCCGTTGTGTTGACACATGGCATAGAGGAAACAATCTGCATAAATTTGGAAACAGCATCATCTGAGAGGCATCTACTGTGATAATATTTTTCTTTAGGAGCCAAATAGTCAGAAATAGTAAAATCAAAGGTTAACAGACAATGGTCTGACAGTACGGGGTTATGAGGAGACACTACAAGATTTTCTATTTCTATGCCATATGTCAGAACAAGGTCCAATGTATGGTGGAGGTAATGAGTAGAATTTCCTACTTTCTGAGAAAACCCAATCGAGTCTAATATTGAATTAAAAGCCACATTAAGGCAGTCACTATCTACATCCACATGTATATTAAAGTCCCCTACTATAATTATTCTATCAGATTTCAGCACTAAATCAGCTAAGAAATCAGCAAATTCTGATAAAAATTCTGAATAGGTTGATGGGGGACGATAAACTATGGCAAATAAAATTGGGTTTAACCTGAAATTGCTAAAGTGCCCAATACTGAGGACCAGGCCCTCAAAGGAATTATAACATGTTTTTTGCTTTACATTAACTAGTAATTTGGAATGGTAAATTGTTGCTACTCCTCCTCCACGACCAGAACTTCTGGGATTTTGACAGTTTAAATAACCAGAGGGAGTTGATTCATTTAAACCAACATAATCCTCTTGCCCTAACCAAGTCTCTGTAAGGGAAATTAAATCAATCTGATGATCAATTAACAGATCATGGACTAACAGAGACTTGGGAGTTAGAGACCTAATATTTAATAAACCACATTTAATTTTTAAATTATGAGGAGGAACAGAGGCCAAATCATTCAATTTAGAGGCTTTATGTTTAATTTGAGTTTTACCAATATTTTGCTTTATCACTTTGGGATGCTTATACATTATATTTTTATTTACTTTGGAGGGAGCAGACAATGATTCTCTGATGGGGAAGACAGGAGCTAAGCTGAGGGGTGGCGGATGAAGAGGAGCTGCAGAGAGGCGTGTAAGACTGCGACTCTGCTTCCTGGTCCCAACTCTGAGTAGTCATGGTTTTGGAAATTTGGATAAAAAAGATGCCAGATTGTTAGATAAATGAGAAGCACCATCCAAAGTGGGATGAATGCTGTCTCGTCTCATAAGACCAGGTTTTCCCCAAAATGAGAAAACCGTTTCCACGCGATACGGGCAGACCGAACATCAGACAGTGGCAAAGCAAGGGGCGGTGGAGTGATAATGTATGTTAACAACAACTGGTGCAGACCGGGACATATCATTGTTAAACAACAACACTGCAGCAAAGACATTGAGTTGCTAGCTGTTAGCATGCGGCCTACATATCTCCCGAGGGAATACTCACACGTGATCTGCATTGTTGTTTATGCAAATCCGACGGCGAACGCTGGGACAGTGCGTGACGTCATCCATTCAGTAACTGGCAGGCTGCAGACAGAACACCCAGATGCTCTTCTCCTCATCTCAGGTGATTTCAACCATGTTTCACTGTCTCCCATTCTACCCACGTTTACCCAGTATGTCACATGCCACACTAGAGACAATAAAACACTGGACTTATTCTACGCAAACACTAAGGAGGCGTACACCTCATCGCAACTCCCCCCACTCGGGAGATCGGATCACAACTTGGTTCATCTCCGGCCGGTGTACAAACCCCTAGTGCACAGACAACCTCCGGCCATGCGCACAGTAAAGTTATGGTCTGAGGAGGCAATGGACACTCTAAAGGGCTGTTTTGAAACCACTGCCTGGGAGCAGCTCTGCGATCCACATGGTGAGGACATCGATGGCCTCACTCACACCATCACGGACTACATCAGCTTCTGTGTGGACAACACCGTTCCCACCAAGACCATACGGTGTTGCTCAAACAACAAACCCTGGATCAACCCTGAGATAAAAACACTTTTGAGGGAGAAGAAGAGGATCTTCAGGTCGGGGAACAGGGAGATGCTGAAGTCCGTACAGAGGGAGCTGAGGAGAATCAGAATCAGAATCAGAATGAGATTTATTGCCATTGTTCATGTAGTACACAAACTAGGAATTTGTCTCGGTGCAATGCTGCAACATTAAACATGGAGTAGCACTAAAGATAAAAATAAAAAACTATGCATGCAATAAAAGGTAGAATATGAATATACTAATCTATGCAATTTTTAAATATATTAACAAGCAGCAGATATTGTGGAGTTCCACATAGTGCAGTCGGTAGTGCAAAAAGAAAACAGTGATAATTGTCATGAGTCCGGTTGAGCTGCTGTACGTAGTGCACGAGAGTCTAATAAGTCACTTGGTGTTCAGCAGTCTGATGGCAGAGGGGAAGAAGCTGTTCATGTAGCGGGAGGTTTTAGTCTGAATGGACCGAAGTCTTCTGCCTGAGGGGAGGGGGGCAAACAGTGCGTGTCCAGGGTGTGAAGAGTCGGCTATGATCCGACCTGCACGCCTCCGGGTCCTGGAGATGTACAGGTCCTGGAGGGATGGGAGCTTGCAGCCGATCACCTTCTCACCTTCTCAGCAGCGCGCACAACACGCTGCTGAGAAGGATCAAAGATCAGAGTAGGCAAGGACAGCTTCAGGAAGAAGATGGAGGACAAGTTGCAACAGAGCAACATCAGCGGGGTCTGGAGAAACCTTAAAACCATCTCTGGGCTCCAGAATACCTCCCCCCAGGCCACGGGGGGCAGGGAGTGGGCGAACAATCTGAATCTGTTTTTCAATAGGTTTGACCAACCGCCCTCCCCCCTGACTGCACAACAACCACTGCTGCCTCTAAAGACATCAAGTCCTGCTGCCCACTCCCCACTCCACCAACACCCCCCCCACTCCCAACACACAGCCCCCCAACCTGACCCTCACTAAGACCCAGGTGAGGACGGAGCTGAGGAAGATCAAGGCGAGGAAGGCGTCGGGACCGGACGGCATCAGCGCAAAGCTCCTCAAGTCCTGTGCAGACCAGCTGTGTGGGATTGTGGAGTACATCTTCAATCTGAGCCTGAAGCTGGGGAGGGTACCACAGCTGTGGAAAACATCTTGTGTGGTACCTGTACCAAAGACTTCCCACCCCAAAGATCTGAACAGCTACAGACCAGTGGCCTTGACGTCCCACATGATGAAGACCCTGGAGAGACTGCTCCTTGCTCACCTCCGCCCCCTGGTGGGACCAGCGATGGATCCACTCCAGTTCGCCTACCAGCATAGCATTGGGGTGGAGGATGCGGTAATCTTCCTCCTTCACCGTTCTCTGTCCCACCTGGAGAAGCCCAGGAATGCGGTGAGGATCATGTTCTTTGACTTCCCCAGTGCTTTCAACACCATCCAACTGATGATCCTGAAGGACAAGCTGCTGTGCGCAGGGGTGGATCAGCACCTGTCACCATGGATCCTGGACTACCTCACAAACCGGCCTCAGTTTGTGAGAACACGGGACTGTGTGTCCGACACGATCATCGGTAGCACGGGGGCCCCCCAGGGAACGGTTTTGGCTCCCTTCCTGTTCACCCTTTATACTGCGGACTTCTCACACAACACAACACACTGCCATCTACAGAAGTTCTCTGACGACTCTGCGATCGTTGGCCTCATCTCCAACGGAGATGAAGCTGAGCACAGAGGGCTTATCCAGGACTTCGTGGACTGGTGCCATCGGAACTGCCTCCAGATCAACGCGAGGAAAACTAAGGAGCTGGTGGTGGACTGCCGCAGGCAAGGACAACCCCTCACAGCACCAGTAAATATACAGGGAACAGACATCGAGATGGTGACATCCTATACGTACCTGGGTGTTCATCTGAACAATAAACTAGACTGGCCACACAATACTGACGCACTCTACAACAAGGGACAGCGCAGGCTGTTCCTACTGAGGAGACTCAGGTCTTTTGGTGTACAAGGGGCGCTGCTGAAGACATTCTGTGACACGGTGGTGGCATCAGCCATCACTTTTGGAGTGGTCTGCTGGGGCAGTGGCATTACAGCAGCCAATAGAAAGAGACTGAACAAACTGATCAAGAAAGCTAGCGCTGTCCTGGGGCAGCGCCTTGACCCAGTGGAGGAGATAGGAGAGAGAAGGATGGTGGCTAAACTGTCATCTCTGCTGGAGTCCGAGTTCCATCCTATGCAGGACATACTGAATGCACTGAGGAGCTCATTTAGCAGCAGACTACATCATCCTAGGTGCACAACCGAGAGGTTTCGCAGGTCCTTCCTACCTACGGCTGTCAGACTGTACAACCTAAGCAGGGCTGCTCGCAGAGATAGCAAAAAAACGTGACAACCTAATAGTTTTGAATGCAAAAGACGCAATAGACTTACACAATGGTCCCCTCCGGTATACAACTAGGAAAATACCGGTCGCTATGGAGGGTGAGAATATGTATGGGTACATAATCATACCATGTAGGATAACTAAGTAGACGGTTGTGCTGTTTCATTCCATCTAGCTACAATGCTCCGCACTGTGTGTTTATATATTTACATATTTATTCCATCTAGCTACAATGTTCCGCACTGTGTGTGCTTATATATATATATATATATATATATTTATATATTTACTCCATCTAGCAACAATGCTCCGCACTGTGTTTATATATCTACATATTTATTCCATCTAGCTACAATGCTCCGCACTGTGTGTTTATATATTCATATATCTATTCCATCTAGCTACAATGCTCCGCACTGTGTTTATATATTTACATATTTATTCCATCTAGCTACAATGCTCCGCACTGTGTTTATATATTCACATATTCATTCCATCTAGCTACAATACTCCGCACTGTGTTTATATACTCATATATTTATTCCATTCAGCTACAATGCTCCGCACTGTGTTTATGTATTTATATATCTATCCCATCTAGCTACAATGCTCCGCACTGTGTGTTTATATATTCATATATCTATTCCATCTAGCTACAATGCTCCGCACTGTGTTTATATATTTACATATTTATTCCATCTAGCTACAATGCTCCGCACTGTGTTTATATATTCACATATTCATTCCATCTAGCTACAATACTCCGCACTGTGTTTATATACTCATATATTTATTCCATCCAGCTACAATGCTCCGCACTGTTTATGTATTTATATATCTATCCCATCTAGCTACAATGCTCCGCACTGTGTGTCTATATATATATACTGTATATATATTTATATTTATATGTACATATGTATACTTGCTGCTCTTGTTTTTTCTCTTGCCTTCTGATTGTTGCTCTGAGTGTTGCTATCCCTGTGCTGTTGCAATCCTGGAATTTCCCCATTGTGGGACTAATAAAGGCTTATCTTATCTTAGCTTAAAAGTCACTGTAGGATATTTTTAATATGGCACCACCGAAGAAAGTTTTAGGGTTTTTAGCACATGTGCATCTGAAGCATCTTATTTAATTTTTCTATTTTATTGTATGTACATATGTATCTCACTGTATTTATTGATTCTTTCATTTATCATACTGTCTCTATATACAGGGATGAGAATCCTCCGCGGATCCGCGGAAATCCGCGGATTTGATCATGTCTAGGGTCATTCTCGTGAATCGTCTAAATTCGAGGAGAAAATTTTTTTGGGGGGGGGTATGTTATGAGCAGCGAGTCGTATTTTCGATCGGCTGCTAAAATCCACCGCGCAGAACGCGCTACCCAGCAAGAGCAGTAATGTAATGTAACAAGGCCACTGATTGGCTGATACTTATTGAAGCAACCAATCGGCGATTTTGTTAGATTTGCTTTGTCATATCCAACGCGTGGAGCGAAATGCAAATGGCGGACAGTTCAATCAGTTCAATCAACCGAGTTTTCCCGATTTCGTGAAAATGGTGAGCCTAAAACTCACGAAAGACAACAAAGCAAGAATTTTAGAAATCGACAAAGGGATAAGGAACAAGTTTCGTTGGGAATGGCTCGAAAAAACTGTGTCAATGACTGTAAAGATCGGTAAAAATACCGAAGGTGTGGTTGAAAAAACGGCCAACTTCATAGCGAAATGTGAAGTACCAGGGAAAGCCCAGTGTGTTTATTGCAACGATATCTTGAGTTATGGATCTCGTGGTTGTGTTGCCTTAGTTGAACACTGTTCAAAACAGAAACATCTCAAAATTGTGGCTACAAGGAGATTGGAACTACTCGCTCGGTGCTGCATTCAAAACGATCGATGGACACGGTCAAATTCAGATGCCAGTCAATCAAAGTTCATCACAGTCGTCCCCGATTACAGCAATTAGTGATCGGAAGACGCATTCCGAGGTAAGATTTTTTTCTCGTTATAAGTAATGTACTTGAGAATTTTTGCGTAATGAATTTGTTGTGAAATAGCATGTGTAAGTTGTGATGTCATGCCTGTTTTGAAACACTAATTGCATTTGAATGCTGATTATCGATTGTTAATAGATAAATGTTATTACATATTTTCTCACAATTTGAAATGCAGTCTAAGAATTTTGAATATAATTTATCATTTTTTGTTTCACTAGAAGGAGTTACATAATGCATGCGTAAGTTTTTGGTTTTTTTTGTCATGGGTGGTGATGGGCTGCCTTTCCTAAGACATCTTTGCTTTTATTAGTAAACATAATTTCTTTATGGTCATTGCATAAAAATATTAAACATCTTTTAGGTTTTACTTACTTTCTTAGATTAT
The DNA here is from genome assembly GCA_020510985.1 of Pholidichthys leucotaenia. Classification (NCBI taxonomy): domain Eukaryota; kingdom Metazoa; phylum Chordata; class Actinopteri; order Cichliformes; family Pholidichthyidae; genus Pholidichthys; species Pholidichthys leucotaenia. The sequence goes on along the minus strand of CM035840.1, from coordinate 407,609,629 downwards.
CTTTCAAATATTAAAATATACTAATATGCAACTTTTTTATATTCCTAGTAACACTAACAAATGCACACATTAATAAATCAAAATGTTTGCAGAATGTCAGTATATTTTAATAAATGGGTGATGGACTTGGTGATGGAATTTTGTTAATATTTATAATTTATTTTACTTTTTTAAATTATTTTGTCTGTTCTAGAACTATGTAAATGTAATTCTGTGTCAGTTCTAAACATATTAAATAGTAGTAAAATATAATTTAGTATTATTACATCAACATACCATTCAGATATCATAAATTTACACATGTGATGCAGCAGCAGATTAAAAAGGTAAACTATAAACGCATTTGTACTTACTTCTAACTTTAAATATAAGACCACATTTGAGCATTCTAAAACCAGATTTTGTGAGCTTATGGGGGGCGTTGCCCCCCGAACCCCCCACCAAGGCTCCGCCTTGGATCCGGCTTGGGGGCCTGCGTCCCCCAAGACCCCCCGCTTAGTTTCCTCTTTTTTTCCCAAACCCCATTCTCATCCCTGTATATAATTAACTCAATTTTCTTATTGGTTCTAATTTTGCCATGAAATAGCCATAGATGCTGACATGGCACTAAACAAGAACACTCACTCACTCACTCACTGGACTGTGGCGTCTTATGCTGGCTCGTGAGGGCCAGACCTGACATTAGGTAACAGCTCTCTTGTTTAAATGATTATCAGTCATTGTCAAGACTAGGTATAGAAACGGCAAGTATTTATTAATATTAATTTTCTGTCTGTATTTTTCAGGTCCTGGATGAGCTGCAGAGAATTATTCAACCATCCAATTCCAGATCTCTGAGATGGACAGATGGGAAAGCTTCTTTTCAAAGGTGCAGTTCTATGATGTCATGAAGAAAGCCATGAGGCCTCCAAAAACTTTGGATGGAGGTAAAGTTACAGGACATTTGTTAAAGGTTACATTTTTGAAATTACATTATAGGCAATTACTAATGGTGATACCTTGTCTTGTTCTTTTTTTGTCAAACCAGTGGAACATGCAACAGCTGTGTTCGGAGCCCTTCCACTGCTCTTCCCTTCCAGTACTGCACCACTTAAGAGGCTGGGCACCAGCAGTGAGGCTTTTTTCCATGTCCTTAAGGTGAGGCTGTCTCTAAGCCCGGGGGAGCTGCTTTTACTAATAGGAGAAGGGGCGAGGGTGGCTCTCTGGCGCCTTAAAACCAGATGCGTCGGGTAGATGGTGGCTCGTCAACCTGGGAAGGTAGCCCATCTAGGGGAAGATAAACCCTGATTTCAAACCTCCGCTGCCTTGCGGCACACCCGGTCACGGGAAAGGCTTCGGGAGTCAACCCTGAGGAAAAATCCGGAGTCGGAGCCCCTAAGGCAGTTCTCTGTTGTGCTCAACATCGTCCTGGCAGCTCCTGCGACGGCGCTGGTGCCAAACTATAGCAGCCCTGCTGTTCCTTTGGATTCATCAGTGACGTGGAGAGGGGGTACATGCTGCATGGGTAACATCTTGTCCTCCATATCTTCCTGCCCAGGCTTGAATCCTACCAACGCCCAACGCTGGAAGGTAGAACACCGGTGCGCATCGGCTTGTTCAGCCACAGGCGGTGCTGTTCCAGCAGAGTAGACGTTTAGGATTCTCTTCCATGGTCATCATAGACCGACGGAGGCCGCCGCCGCCGCTGCCGTATGGTGAGGCTGTAATATATTGTTATGTTGCTATTGTTATATACTGTATATATCAGATGAGAGATGAGGCTATATATAGTCTCATCTGATTATTCAATGTTTTTGTTGGATGTGTGTTTCTTGAGGTCTTGTTCTAATCCTCTTCTTTTCCTCTGTCATGTAGTCTTCAGAAGACCCTGATGGCTACCTGCGCCAGCGACCCCTGCCTTGTCCAGTTGTGCTTGTCTCTGAAGCCAACTGCATGATTGCTGTTGGAAGCACACCAGTGACCACCTTTGACCGGAAGGATCTTTATGAGGGACTGCGCTATCTCATGGCATATTACCATGCCCTCCACCTCACATACCCGAAGTGTATTTCCACACTGCTCTCTGTATTGCAGACTGAAATTCTCAAAGATTCCATCCATGATCGAGATTCAAACCCCTCCTACAAAAAGGCCCTTGGTGAGTGGAAGTCATTCATTGAATGAGTCTCTCTCTCTCTCAGACTCCATCTGCCTTCTCTCTCTGACTCCTGGAAGTTGAAGTTGTTTCAGAAAACGTTTGTCAAATGTTAGATGCATTTGTTGGTGTGATTTTAAACTTGTTACTCTGGGAAATTATGCAAAGCAGCATTTGGAATGTTGATTATTGCATGCTGCAGGATTTTTTGTTTTGATGCTAGCAGTTAGAATGTTACACTGTTACATTATTCCTATTATCATATCTGGAATATGCACTTTTTACAGTGGCACTGTTACACAGTAGTCTTTGCTCAGTGTTTGGTAATGTTATGCATTATGCTGTCGGAATAGACCTGTCAAAATTCAATTAATGATGTGTTGCCGTTTCAATAAAAATGCTAAAAATAAGAATGCTTTTGTTGCCTTGAATTAAGACAAAGCCACTAATTTTTAGTGTACTTTTTCATCAAACTGTCTTATTCTAAGCCATTTTTGCTAATTATCATTCTCAGAGTTAAGATATAAATTCTTATAGTCAGTTCAATCAGAATGAAAATATTCAGTTTTAAGAAAATTTGTCTTGTTGTAAGCTATTTTTTTACCTGAAAATCTAAATTAAGGTGTAAATTCTTGAAGTAAGCAAATAAATCTTAAAATCAGCTTAATCAAGAAAGTAGAACGCTCATTTTAAGTAAACATTTCTTACAAAAGCAATTTCTTTGCTTATAATAAGCACAATTTTCTTAAATTTTAGACATTTTTTCTAGTTTTAAGGCACATGACGGTTAGATTTATTTGCTGGATTTAAGAATTCTAGCCAAGCAAATTTTGCTTACCCCACTGGCAGATTTTTTTTGCTCAAAATAAGAAAATTTGATCAGTTTTAAGAATATTTGGCGTATTTCTAGTAGGGTTGTTTTTGCAGTGTAGAAACGCACTGGCCAATCAGATTTGAGCCGTATCTGTAACAAGAATTCTATGGGTACGGTTCTGTAGCCATAGCTACTGCCTTAGTAATTTAGGACCTTGAAGGTCAAGCTGATCCATCAGTGACCCCGGCTACATGGCCACAATAATCCGATAACTAGGAATAATCAGATAATGGTAATCGGATTTGACATGTTTACATGCACTGAATAAATGGGTTATTGGACAATAAATTATGTGTGTTAATGTAATTTCACTTTATGTAACACAATAATTGCCTTTTACCTGATTATTGTTTGTACATGACTACTTTAATAATCAGCTAACTCCAGAAATCTGATTACAAGGAGTTTATTACCGTGCATGTAAACATGGCCATTTGGCATATCATACTCCCATAAATATGTGGGAGGGCCCCAAAAATTATTCTAGCCCAGGGGTCCACAACCTCCTTAATCCGGCCCTGTCAGGGCTGTGTGAGTTCAGCTGTTCATTCTACGCTTCACACTGATGATTGTTGTACAAGTATATCAAATCAATGTAATATAAAATATTCTGATGATACAGTTTTACTTACTTTGTTTAATGACTCAGGCATCCATGGGCTGCACCAACGTGGAGTGAATGAGGTTCTTGAGTGGTGTGACAATGCCCTTAAGATAAACACTGCTAAGACTGAAGAGACAGTATTTGATCACCATCTGACTGTCATCATAGAGTTCCCATTATCTTTCACAATGAGGAAATTAAACAGGTACCTTCTTACAAATACCTAGGTGTCATGATCGACCAAATGTTGTCATTTAAAGACCATATTGAATTGATCTGTAAAAAGACAAAACAGAGGATTTATTTTCTTTGATACCTTAGGTCTTCTGGGGCAAGTAAACAAGTTCTTCTTTTATTTTGTACTTCTATAATTGAGTGTTCTGCAATATTGTAATACCACATGGTATAAAAGTTTATCCATTACTGATGAATCAAAACTCTCATCAAATGAAAATCTGTTATAAGAATATTGAATATAGGCTGTTGCCATCAGGTCAGAGATACAGGGTTCCACAGTTCAGTAGGGTTAAACTGAAAAATTCCTTTGTGCACCAGTCAATTCTGAGACTGAACAACTAGCTTTAATCACCATCTTCAGCTATTGTGTGTTTGTCTTGTTTGGAGTTTGAGGACGATTGTGAATGGGTGATGTACAAGTTTGTAATGTTTAATGTTTTGTGTGTTGCTGCAATTTCAAGCTTTAATGATGCAAAACACATTTCAGACATGCTTCTGACAATAAAGTATTATCACACTGTATCGTATAAACAAACTAGATAAAACCAAAACGAAAATATCTTCATTAAAATGGCAACACGCAGCTTCAGTCACTTACAAATACAGAAATCCACTACAAGACTCCCAGCTAATGAAGCAACAAGCTACAATAAATCATAAAAGCAGCAAAAACAAATACGTATTTCAAAGATTAAACATCATCACTCTATAAATTCAAGAAATCTTGTCACTTTTTTCAGTGTGTCACAATCATTGGACACCATAGGACAGCCCATGATGTTCCTATGACGTCTGCATCATAGGACATGCCTGCCTTGATGTCTTTATGATGTCATATATAGTGATGCCTGCCTTGATGTCTATATGAAGTCATATAGATCATGATGTCCTATGATGTTCCTATGTGAGTCATGCCTGCCTTGCTGTCTGTATGATGTCATATAGACCATCCATCGCTCATGTTCTTCGTCGTCTTCTTCTCTCGGTTACTGGCGGATAGCAAACAACTGAAAGGTGCATACCTCCACCTACTGTACAAGAGTGTGTAACATTATGTCATCTGAGCCCGGCCCCTAAATTCTGTGACTTAATCCTGTTATTTAAAAAAGTGAAAAGAACCTTTCTCGTGATTCTTATTGCCTCTCCATCTCCTTCTGTTCCCAGAATCCCAGTTAAATCCCATTCCCTACCGGCCTCTCGAACTTCATTTTCCATTATCTGTCTCTCATTTCCGTATTTGTGACGGTGTAATGAGATGTGCTCGACATTTTCTTTTACTCCACATTCTCTACATTTGTCACTTTCGCTTTTCCCCATGGTGAATAAAGTGCCGTTTAAACCTGTGTGACCCAGTCTGAGTCTTGCCATAATGATGTCTTCCCTCCTTTTGGTTTTTTTGAAATTCTTTATTGCAATATATTTTTGTATTTTGTAATATGATCTACCTTTATGATCTTCATCCCATCTTTTATGCCATAGTTCAGTTCCTTTTTTTCTTGATTACTGCTTTCCCTTCACCTTTTCCAAGAGACAATGGTATAGTTTATCTCTTTTCCAAGAGCACTTTTTGATAATTTGTCTGCACAGTCATTCCCTTTCAACCCTTCATGTGCAGGAACCCAACAAAACTGAACTTCTCCACCACCCCTTTGTACCCTAAATAAACTGTGATATAGCTCAATCACCAAGTCTTCCCTTGTAGATTTTAGTGTCCGTATGGTTTTTAGCACTGCAAGTGAGTCCGTGCACACCACCATCCAGTCCGGTCTGACCTCCTCCACCCACTGCAAAGCAATAATTATTGCCACCATCTCTGCTGTAAACATGGATGTATTGTTGGAGAGTCTTTTTGCGATGGTCATTTAAATTCCGGGATGTATACTCCAACTCCAACAGAGCCCTCTTTATTCTTTGAACCGTCAGTATAGAGCTGTAAGAAGTTATAGTAATTATTCCTGAGGTAAATGCTTGTTTTAACACCAACTTCACTCATATGCCAATCCTTTTTCCTCATTAGCAGACTAGCGTCAACTTCTATTCCCAGAAACAGCCAAGGGGGAACATTACTCACTGGACTGGTGTTAGCTATATCAATAGTGTGCAGCTCATACATTCTGGTCCTTCTTTCAATTGTCCACCCAAACCCATGTCTCTGGAAATTAGAGTATTCCCAGCAGTCTTGTAGTGTTGTTTTTGAAATATTTGCTTCGTCACTTCCTTTCAGCTTGACCCAGTATGATAATGCGAGTTTATCTCTTCTCAAATCCATTGGCATTTATCCTGCTTCTATTAAAACTGCATTGTTTGGTGTTGTTTTGACAGCTCCAATGCACAGGTGAAGAGCTCTATGCTGCATTCTGTCTATTTTTTCCAGAGTCGTCTTTGCCGCTGCTCCATAAATCATGCATCTGTAGTCTATTGTCAATCGCATTAGTGCTCTGTAAGTGTCAATTAATGCCTGTTTATCTGCACCCCATTCATGTTCAGCTACACCTTTTATGAGATTAATGGCTTTTTTGCATTTTGTCTCCAAATTTTCAACATGAACTCTCCATGTGTATGCACTATCAAACCACAATCCTAGATATTTGAACTCACTGACTTTCTCTATTGGTTGATTATATAATGTTAATGGTTCTGTACCAGTACTGCATTTTTTTTTGTGAAAGTCATATAGCAGGTTTTACTGTTTGAAAATTTAAATCCCCAGTCATATGACCCACTTTTCCACTTTCTCCATTGCTTTCCTGATGTTTCTGAACACAAATTTCTCATTTCTTCCCTCGTCCATATGGCTCCATCATCTTCATATAGTGCTGTTTTGATGGATCCCTCTTGATCCTCAAACATGTCCATCCATCCATCCATCCATCTTCTACCGCTTTTCCGGAGGTCCGGGTTGCGGAGGCAGCAGTTCAAGCAGAGAAGCCCACACTTCCCTCTCCCCAGCCACCTGCTCCAGCTCTTCAGAGGGGATACCAAGACGTTCCCAGACCAGCTGGGAGACATAGTCTCTCCACCGAGTCCTGGGTCTGCCCCGGGGTCTCCTCCCAGTGGGACGTGCCTGAAACACCTCAAGTGGGAGGCGTCCAGGAGGCATCCTAATCAGATGCCCATACCACCTCAACTGACTCCTTTCAATGTGGAGGAGCAGCGGTTCTACTCTGAGCCTCTCCCGGATGACTGAGCTCCTCACCCTATCTCTGAGGGTGAGTCCAGCAATCCTACGGAGAAAGCTCATTTCAGCCGCTTGTATCCGCGATCTCGTTCTTTCGGTCATTACCCAAAGCTCGTGACCATAGGTGAGAGTAGGAACGTAGATTGACTGGTAAATCGACAGCTTTGCCTTAGAACTAAGCTCCCTCTTCACCACAACAGACCGGTACAACGTCCGCATCACTGCAGATGCTGCTCCAATCCGTCTGTCGATCTCTCGCTCCATTTTCCCCTCACTCGTGAACAAGACTCCAAGATACTTAAACTCCTCCACTTGGGGCAGGAGCCTGTCCCCAACCCGGAGAGGACAATCCACCTTTTTCCGGCTGAGGACCATGGACTCGGACTTGGAGGTGCTGGTTCTCATCCCAGCCGCTTCACACTCAGCGGCAAACCGTCCCAGCAAGAGCTGTAGGTCATTGCTGGATGAAGCCAACAGGACAATATCATCTGCAAACAACAGAGATGAGATCCTGTGGTCACCAAGCATGACACCCTCCATTCCCTGGCTGCGCCTAGAAATCCTGTCCATAAAAATTATGAACAGGACCGGTGACAAAGGGCAGCCCTGGCGGAGTCCTGGCGGAGACCCTCAAACATGTCATTAATCATTATATTGAATTAAACAGGGCTGATCACACTCCCCTGAGGAACACCATTTTCTATTTCAAAGTCATTAGAAACTTCTGATCCTACTTTAACCCTAATTGTCCTATGTGTTAAAAAATCCATTATCCAATTATACATCCTACCACCAATGTCCATCCATCCATCCATCTTCTTCCACTTAATCCTTTTCGGGTCGCGGGGGGGCTGGAGCCTATCCCAGCATCTTCGGGCGAGAGGCAGGGTACACCCTGGACAGATCGCCAGTCCATCGCAGGGCCAACACAGAGAGACAGACAACCATTCACTCTCACATTCATACCTAAGGACAATTTAGAATCCCCAGTTTGATGCCAATTAACCTAACTTGCATGTTTTTGGCATGTGGGAGGAAACCGGAGAAATCCCGGAGTAAACCCACGCAGACACGGGGAGAACATGCAAACTCTACACAGATCATTGTTGGTCGGGGGCAGGGATTGAACCCAGGATCCCCCGGCCAAGGGTGAGTTGCTGTGCTGCTGCAGTGCTAACCACTCCGCCACCGCGCTGCCACCACCAATGTCCATTTTATTCAATTTCATAAGAAGACCGTCCCTCCACAGTGAGTTATAAGCCTTTTCAATATCCAGATAAACTAAAACCATTACTTCTTTCATTTTGAGAGTCTTTTCAATATCATTACTTACCCTAACTAGAGCATCCACTGTGGATCTTCCTCTTCTAAATCCATTCTGATAGTTGTTTATTAATCGTTTTTGCTCTAATACATATGAGAGTCTGTAAACTAACACCTTCTCCATCCATTTCCCTAAATGTGACGTTAATGCTATTGGCCTGTAGTTGCCTGGATGAGCTGGATTTTTCCCTGGCTTATTAAATGGTAAAATTACAGCCTTTTTCCACCCACTTGGGATAACCCCCTCCTTCCATATCCTGTTAAACAATTTCAGCACCAGTTGCATTGATTGCATAGGCAACTGCTGGAACATAGCATAGCTTAACTGATCATATCCTGGAGCTGTGTATCCACTATCTTGCAAAGCTCTCTTAAGCTCTGACATTGTGAGCTCGAGGTCTAACACAGTCATGTTCTCTTTCACGTCATTTTTTAAGTTTGAATTTTCTCTGAGTTTTTGCTGCCTTTGCTGTCTATGACTGTCACCAAGATGGTCTCCTCTATGCACTGTTGCAAATGCTCTACCTAGGACTTCAGTTCAATTCAACTTTATTTATATAGCGCCATTTCACAACAACAGTCATCTCATAGCACTTTCAACTGTAGGGGAAACCCCCACAATAGAAGAAAGACCCCAGCAATCAGGCGATCCCCTATGAGCAAGCGCTTGGTGACGGTGGAGAAGAAAAGCTCCCTTTTAACAGGAAGAAACCTCCAGCAGAACCAGGCTCAGGGAGGGGCAGTCATCTGCTGCGACTGGCTGGGGGGTGAGGGGATAGAGAAGATGAAAAGAACAGACATGTAGAGAGCAAACAGCACGATGGAGACTTAATCTATGGGAGAGAACAAACAGATGTTAATGGCCAGCAAAAAAAAAAAAAATCATTGAGAGTGAAGAAAGGAGTGAAGCCCAGTGCAATTATTGGAGGTCCCCCGGCTGTCTAAACCTAATAGCAGCATAACTAAGGGAGGGTTCAGAAACATATGATCCCTCCCTAATTGTAGGCCTCCCATTGTACTTTTGGAGATTCTAGGTATTACAAGTAATCCAGCATTTTGGGAGCATAGTGCTCTGTTAGGATAATAGGGTAATATCAGATCTTTTAAATAAAAAGGGGCCTGATTGTTTAGAGCTTTGAAAGTAAGAAGAAGGATTTTAAACTTAATTCTAAACTCTATGGGAAGCCAATAAAGGGAGGCCAGAACTGGAGAGATATGATCTCTTTCTAGTACCTGTTAAAACTCTTGCAGCAGCATTTTGGATCAACTGAAGACTTTTTAAAGATGTTTTAGGACAACCTGATAATAAAGAGTTAGAATAATCTAATCAAGAGCTAACAAAAGCGTGGTTCAGTTTCTCAGCATCACTCTGAGACAAGATGCTTCTAATCTTGGCAATATTACGTAAATGATAGAAGGCAGTCTTAGAAACAAATTTAATATGTGAATTGAAAAACAGATCCTGATCAAAAATAAGTCCAAGGTTCCTTACAGAGCTATTAAGAGAAAGAGTAACTGCATCCAAACAAAAAGTTTGATTTGGAAAGGTATTTCTAAGGTTTTTTTTGACCAACATGAATGACTTCAGTCTTATCTGAATTTAATAGCAGGAAATTACAAGTCATCCAAACTTTGATTTCCTTAAGACAGGCTTCTTAACTTGGCTAAATGATTACTATCATCTGGCTTCATGGACAGGTATAATTGTGTGTCATCTGCATAACAATGATAATGTATACAGTGCTTCCTAGTAATGTTGCCTAATGGAAGCATATCTAAACTAAAAAGAGTAGGGTCTAGCACAGATCCCTGTGGAACTCCATGACTGAGCTTTGAGTTGAAAGAAAACTCATTACTGACATGAACAAACTGGAACCTATCAGATAAATAAGATCTAAACCACTGTAACGAATTTACATTAAGTCCAACATAGTGCTCTAATCTATCAAGTAGAATATTATGATCGATAGTATCAAAAGCTGCACTAAGGTCTAAAAGGACAAGTACAGAAACAAGTCCATTATCAGATGCGATAAGGAGATCATTAGTGACCTTCACTAAGGCTGTTTCAGTACTATGATGGATTCTAAACCCAGATTGAAACTCTTCAAATAAACCATTTCTCTGCAAGTGGTCAAATAATTGCATAGCAACAACTCTTTCTAAGATTTTTGAAATGAAAGGGAGATTAGAGATTGGTCTATAGTTCGCTAAAACTCCTGGATCTAGCGTTGGCTTTTTGAGTAAGGGTTTAATTACAGCAGTTTTAAAAGCCTGCGGTACATGGCCTAATGTTAATGAAGAATTGATTATTTGAAGAATAAAGCTACCAATAAATGGGAAGACTTCTTTAAATAACCTGGTAGGAATAAGGTCTAAAAGACAAGTTGAAGGCTTGGATGAGGAAACTATTTTGTCTAACTCTAAAAGGTCAGTTGGAGTAAACTCATCCAAACAGATGTCAATTGAAGGGTTTGTAGTAGTTACTGTATTTAAGTTAACGGTGGGAAGAATCTGACTGATTTTATCTCTGATAGATGAAATTTTATTATTGAATAAGTTCATAAAGTCCTGACTAGTAAGCTCTAAGGGAATGCGAGGGTTGACAGAGTCCTGACTCTTTGTCAGCCTAGCTACAGTGCTGAAAAGAAACCTGGGATTATTCTTGTTCTCTTCTATTAATGCAGAATAATAACTCGTTCTAGCTTTTCTCAGAAATTTTTTATAAATTAAAAGATGATTTCTCCAACCTAAATAGATTTCATCTAAATTAGTGGAGCACCATTTTCTTTCTAATTGACGAGTCTTCTGTTTCAAGCTACGAGTTTCTGTGTTGAACCAAAGAGTAAGAAATCTCTGATTAAACTTTTTCTTTTTTTAACGGGGCCACCATGTCTAGAGTCTATGCAGAGAAGCTGTAACACTATCTACCATGCTATCAGTTACTGAAGGAGCAAGCTATCTATAGCTCATTTCCGTTGTGTTGACACATGGCATAGAGGAAACAATCTGTATAAATTTGGTAACAACATCATCTGAGAGGCATCTATTGTAGTAATATTTTTCCTTTGGAGCCAAATAGTCAGAAATAGTAAAATCAAAGGTTAACAGACAATGGTCTGACAGTACAGGGTTATGAGGAGACACTACCAGATTTGCTATTTCTATGCCATATGTCAGAACAAGGTCTAACGTATGTTGGAAATAATGGGTAGAATTTCCTACATTCTGAGAAAATCCCATCGAGTCTAAAATTGAATTAAATGCCAAATTAAGGCAATCACTATCTACATCTACATGTATATTAAAGTCCCCTACTATAATTATTATCTGATTTCAGCACTAAATCAGCTAAGAATTCAGCAAATTCAGATAAAAACTCTGAGTAGGTTGATGGAGGACGATAAACTATGGCAAATAAAATTGGGTTTAGCCTAAAATTGCTAAAATGCCCAATACTGAGGACCAGGCCCTCAAAAGAATTATAACGTGTTTTTTGCTTTACATTAACTAGTAATTTGGAATGGTAAATTGTTGCTACTCCTCCTCCATGACCAGAACTTCTAGGATTTTGACAGTTTAAATAACCAGAGGGAGGTGATTCATTTAAACCAACATAATCTCTGTAAGGGATATTAAATCAATCTGATGATCAATTAACAGATCATGGACTAGCAGAGACTTGGGAGTTAGAGACCTAATATTTAACAAACCCCATTTAATTTTTAAATTATGAGGAGGAACAGAGGCCAAATCATCAATTTAGAGGCTTCGTTTAATTTGAGTTTTACCAACTTTTTGTTTAATTACTTTGGGATGCTTATACATTATATTTTTATTTACTTTGGAGGGAGCAGACAATGATTCTCTGATGGGGAAGACAGGGGCTAAGTTGAGGGGTGGCGGATGAAGAGGAGCTGCAGAGGCGTGTAAGACTGCGACTCTGCTCCCTGGTCCCAACTCTGAGTTGTCAGTGTTTTGGAAATTTGGATAAAAATGATGCCAGATTGTTAGATAAGAGATGCACCATCCAAAGTGGGATGGATGCCGTCTCGTCTAATAAGACCAGGTTTTCCTCAAAATGAGTTCCAATTGTCTATGTAGTCCACATCGTTTGCAGGACACCACACAGACAGCCAGTGGTTGAAGGATCACAAGTGGCTAAACATGTCATCACTGGTCAGATTGGGGAGCGGCCCAGAGAATACTACAGAGGCAGACATTGTTTTTGCAAAGTCACACACTGATTCCACGTTAAGTTTTGAGACTTCCGACTGCCGGAGTCGGATGTCATTAATGCCGGCGTGGGTAACAATTGTGGAGTATTTACAGTTACTTTTAGCAAGCATTTCCAAATTTGACTCGATGTCGCCTGCTCTGGCCCCAGGAATGCATTTGACTATGGCCGCTGCAGTCTCTAGGTTCACGTTTCTGACTACAGAGTTGCCAATGATCAGAGTTTTTTCCTCAGCGGGTTTGTCGCTGAGCGGGGGAAAATGATTAGAAACATGAACAGGTTGGTGGTGTACTGAGGCTTTACGGCTAGGCTTCCTTCTCACCGTCACCCACCCAGTCTCCTCGCTGCTGAGGAGGACCGGAGGACTGCTAGCAGGCCGCCCTATGCTAGGGAGCTCCACTGCAGCTCAGGGACGTCTGTCAAGATTAACTGGCGTAGACAGTGTTTCAGTACAGCGGAGCCAGGATTCCAAATCAGACAACCTCGCCTCGAATGCCTCAAAAAGACAACATTTATTACATTTACCGTTATCACTTAAAGTGGCAGAGGTGTAGCTAAACATCTGACGTAGAGTGCACACCAGAGGAGGTGAGGAAGGAGAGCTAGTAGCCATAGCTAGTGGCTAACCTGAAGCTGACAAAAACACCGATGAAAGGTGAACAGAAGGCTAAAGAGGGTGATTAGATGACACTGAGTGCGCACACAGGTGCAAGAGGCTTGATAAACAGAAGTGAGAGCTAACGGTAGATGGAAAAAAGTGATTAAAATACAATTAAAGGCAAAATCCTTGGGAGAATGAGGAGAGCAAACCACAGACAGCCAGCAACACCGTCACTTCCTGTGACTTTTCACTAGTCATAGTCTTCCTCAGCTCTCTGAATGCCTTGTTTCGCTTTTTTATTGCAATACTACATTCATCATTCCACCAGCGTACAACCTTCTTCCTACCCTGTGTTATTTTCTTAGGTATACTTGCTATTGCAGCATTCAGAATATGAATGGTTACCTGACTTGAACACTCTTCTATGCCACCTTCTAATGTTACCAAATGACACGATTGAACACAGTATTGCCTAAATTTTCCCCAATCTGCCTTGTCATAACACCATCTTGTAAAGCATCTTCCCTCTTGTATACATACTTCAGTTTTAATGACTAAGTATTGGGAAGTGATCACTTTCCAAAGTTGTCCTGCTCATAACCGTCCATTCACAGGTGCTCACTAAAGAATTGGATACCAGAGTCAGGTCAATACATGATAATGTGCCCCTATGCACGTCCACCCTGGTACCTTCACCACTGTTTAGACAAATTAACGATCTTTCATCTAACATCTCTTCCACAACATTTCCATTGTTATCTGTATGTGTGCTTCCCCACAAGCTATTGTGGGCATTAAAGTCTCCACACCATATGTTACACGCCGGAGGGCGAAGGAGAAGGAGAGGGCCAGACCGTCGGACTTTTCAGCGGTTTTATTGACTCTCCACCACACCAGGCACGGCACTCTTACACGGCACACCAGCCGATAACGCCCACATCACTCGACACCATTTTCCTTCACACTCTGGAACATTCTCCACTCTTCTTCTCTTGTACTCTAACACTGAGCAGCGTCTTGTCACTACCGAGCGCCACCTGTGGCGCAAAAGCGCTACTGCTTTCACTGACAGTTTACATTAAAAGAGTTCAAACTCAGTCCTTTAGTTACATTTCCTATAAATGCTCATATTTACCATCAACATTTAAATTACAGTCTTTTAGATACATTTATTAGAAATGTCTATATTAGCCATCAGCATCTAATCAACACTGTTTTCTGGGGGTTTTTTAGAGGTTGTCCAAAATTGACTTTTTCCTACACTCACCCCTCAAAAATTTAATGTCGACCCGACATTACAACTTTCCAAAACTACTTTTTTTTTTTTCACAGTCCACATTTGGTAACCATGTATCTCATGTAAGTAGGATATTACTAAACAGGAGTCAGAGTTCATTAAAGTCCATAAAGATGCAAACTGTAGCCCGTGTATTTGTGACTACATATGTTTAAGCATAAAAGAGATGCTGAGATTACATATGGGGTTTGACCTCACGACCAAAGGGGACAATAGATCTGGACCACCTGTGAGGAACAACAAGAGGACAGGGGTACGATGAAAGGACTTCCCGACCCCCTGGAGACAGGTGGGGGACTGAAGGTCTGAAGGGGGAGGAAATGTTAATAAAGGGTTTTGATGGGGATACGTGATTCTCCCTTTGTGTGAATCCTTTGAGTGAAAAGCCTTTGTGAGAAATGGTATAAATGTGAGGCTTGGATGTACCTCAGTCTCTTTGCTCGTTTGAGAGAGAAGGCTGGGGATGATGTGATGCTTGAATAAACCTGAATTAAAAAGCAATTCAGCCTCTTTATTCCACGCTCCCCACATTGGTGACCCAGTGACGTGGAGAATGCCTGGAGAGGGTCTCCGCGTTCCGGACTCGCTGGAGTCTGCCCTAGCGAGCGCCGTAGCCGTCAGACTGCCAGAATTCTGGCAGGACAACCCACAGTCGTGGTTCCTACAAGCGGAGTCACAGTTCGCGCTCGCAGGGGTAACGGCGGATGACACTAAGTTCCACCATGTCATCGCCAGGCTCGACAACCGCACAGCTCGGTGCGTACGGAGCTTGGTACAGCAGCCACCCGCCATCGACAGATACGGCAGGTTGAAAGCTGCCCTCACCAAGTTTTTCACGACCTCAGCCGAAGAGAGGGCTAGGAGGCTCCTGGCTTTGCTCTACCAAGGGGGACACAGGCCAGGCACCCTGATGGAGGACATGCTGCAGCTGAGGGGGTCAGACGACGATAATTTCCTCTTCAAGTACATCTTCCTAACTAACCTCCCGACGCACATGAGAGGAACGCTGTCCAGCGTACGTTGTGAGACCCAGGAGGATTTCCGGGAGCTGGCCCAGGAGGCAGAGAGGCTCCTGGATGCCTGCAGCGAGCAGACGGCTACAGCGGCGACCCAAGGCAGCGGTGAGCCGGAGGCAGCAGACCCAATCCTACCAACAACGGCAGCGGCGCGGCCTCGACGCGATGGAGGTGATGGTTCAGTGGCAGAGGCGCGGCCCCGACGCAGCGGAGGAGATGATCTCTGTTTTTATCATCGGAGGTTCGCCGAGAGGGCACGCAGGTGTGTGCCGCCATGCAGCTTCAGGAGTTCGGGAAACGGCAAGACCAAGGGTCGTTAGCAGCTTCGACTCTCGGCGAAAACAACAAGCTGCTCTACATCAGAGATGCGGGCTCCGGGCGGGAGTTCCTCATAGACACCGGAGCCCAAGTGAGCTTCATCACCCCAACCTACGCTGACCGGTTGGCTGGACCCCGTGGCAGCGGAGCAACGGCGGCAAACGGCTCAAGCATCAACACCTACGGGAAAAGGACTTTGTCTTTACGCTTACATGGCCGCACGTATGAATGGACTTTTGTCATAGCGGCGGTGAGTTTCAACATGTTAGGTGCTGATTTTCTGTGCTCACATGGTCTGTTAGTTGATCTTGCCAATAGGCGGCTGGTAAATGCACTCTCTTTTTACTCTCTCCCCTGTTCAGCTCGAGTGTCCCCGCCACCAGTACAGACCAACGTCGCCACAGCAGGTGGTAAGTTCCACACACTCCTCACCCAGTTCCCAGCACTCACGGTACCCACTTTTTCAGCAACGGTTGCGAAACATGGGGTGGAGCATTTTATCACTACAGCTGGCCCCCCCATCTTCGCGAAGGCTCGGCGCTTGGATGCTGCCAAGCTCTCCATAGCACGCGAGGAGTTCGCCAGCCTAGAGAGGCTGGGCATCATTCGCCGTTCGAAAAGCCCATGGGCTTCGCCGCTGCATATGGTCCCGAAAGCCGACGGCTCCTGGAGACCGTGCGGCGATTACCGCAGGCTGAACAACGCCACAGCACACGATCGCTACCCCATTCCACACATCCAGGATTTTTCAGTACATCTAGCGGGGGCGCGCATTTTTTCCAAAATAGACCTGGTTCGCGGCTACCATCAAGTTCCAGTCCGACCTGAGGACATTCCTAAAACAGCGGTAATAACCCTGTTCGGACTTTTTGAGTTTCTACGCATGCCGTTTGGTCTTAAAGGAGCGGCGCAAACATTCCAACGGATGATGGATGCCGTGTTACGCGATCTCCCGTTCGTGTTCGTGTACCTCGACGACATTTTGGTCGCCAGTAATTCAGAGGAAGAACACGAAAAACACCTCACTGTGGTCTTTAGGAGGTTGGGAGAGCACGGCTTAATAATCAGCCCAGCTAAGTGCCAGTTCGGCGTCGCGCAGATCGATTTTTTGGGCCACCGCGTTTCCCCAGAAGGGGCAGTTCCGTTACCGGATAAGGTGCGCACAGTGGCAGATTTCCTCCAACCACAAACGGTCAAGTCATTGCAGGAATTTTTAGGGATGGTGAATTTTTATAACCGTTTCCTGCCCCACGCAGTGCAGCTCATGCAGCCATTATACGCCGCGCTCAAAAAACAAAAACCATCCAATACCATCGAGTGGTCCCCAGAGCGGGAGCGCGCGTTCACAGAGATAAAAAAAAGCCTTGGCTGACGCTGCGCTCCTAGCTCATCCTGACCCATCGGCACGTATCGCGCTAACGACCGACGCATCAGATGTGGCCATAGGGGCCGTAATAGAGCAGCATGTTGCCGGAGTTTGGCAGCCGCTGGCTTTCTTCAGCAAATCCTTGAGCGAGGCCGAGCGAAAATACAGCGCGTTTGACAGGGAGCTGTTGGCACTTCATTTGGCTATTCGTCATTTCCAGTTCTGGCTGGAAGGGCGGCGGTTCACCGCTTTCGTGGACCACAAGCCGCTCACGTACGCGATGTCCAAAATTTCAGATCCGTGGTCGGGCCGGCAGCAGAGGCAGCTGGCCGCAATTTCGGAATTTACCACTGACATTCGGCATGTAGCGGGTAAACTCAACGTAGTAGCAGACTGCCTCTCGCGCGCGGTCACGGCACCGGCGCGCGCAGATACCACCACGACCGCGCAGCAAGGTAGCAGCGCGGGAGCACGCGCGGCCCCAGTTCACGTGGGGATAGATTACGCAGCCATGGCGGCGGAGCAGGGTGCAGATGCGGACGTGCGCGCGCTCCAGTCTGGACCAACAGGGTTAAGGCTGGAGAGCAGACGTTTGCAAACCGGTACGCCCCCCTTAATCTGCGATGTGTCGACCGGGCGCCCACGCCCGGTGGCCCCGGCTGCATGGCGCCGCCGCGTTTTTGACTCGGTCCACTCCCTGGCACACCCGGGAGTGCGCGCGTCGGTGAAAATGGTAGCGGAAAAGTTTGTTTGGCCGAGCCTGCGCAAGCACCTGAAAGAGTGGGCAAAGACCTGCATGTCCTGTCAGCGGGCCAAAATTCACAAGCACACAAGGGCCCCTTTAGAACCGTTTCGCATTCCGGCCAGAAGATTCGATCACGTGCATGTCGACCTCGTGGGCCCCCTACCGTCATCACAGGGGTTCACACATCTTTTGACAATGGTGGACCGAACCACACGTTGGCCGGAAGTGGTCCCACTGGCATCGACCATGGCTGCGGAGGTGGCTCGCGTTTTTTTAACGGCCTGGGTAGCGCGTTTTGGGGTTCTGTCGGATATTACGTCCGATAGAGGGCCTCAATTTGTTTCTGAGCTTTGGTCAGCGATGGCCAGCGGCTTAGGAGCAAAAATTCACCGCACTACCGCTTATCACCCTCAGGCTAATGGTTTATGCGAGCGTTTTCATAGGTCTTTGAAGGCAGCCCTCAGAGCGTCACTCACGGATGCAGATTGGGTAAACAAACTACCATGGGTTTTATTAGGGTTGCATTCTGCGCCCAAGAAGGATTTAGATGCCTCCCCAGCGGAGTTAGTGTTCGCACAACCTCTCAGGCTGCCAGGCGAGTTTTTACCAGAGCACCCGGAGCCAGCCCACCTCCCGGCTCTTGGGCCGCTAGTCGGCATGGGAGCGGACATGCTCCCGGGCCCCGTTCATCACGCTTTTCCGCGCGTTTTCGTTCCCAAAGCTTTAAAAAATGCTGAGTTCGTTTTTGTCAGGCACGAGGCTCTAAAATCAACCCTCAGACCGCCATATGATGGGCCATATAGAGTGCTGGAGACAGGTGATAAGCATTTTGTGCTGGATTTGGGAAACAGAAAAGAGACAGTTAGTATTGACAGGCTAAAACCTGCTTTTGTGATGAATGACGAGTCTGTACGAGTAGCGAGGGCACCTCGACGCGGCAGACCCCCCAGGGGAGGTGTCCTGGAGCCCCCGCAGGGATCAAATAACCACTCTCTTCCTCAGTCAACAGAGCCTTTGCAGAAGAGCACTGCAGAGAAGCTGAGACCAGCTTACAGCAGATTCGGAAGACGGTTGAAGCCCAGGCGGCGCACGGACTGAGTGTTTGATGTTTGATGTACTGTTGATGGTAGCATGTTTGCTGAATTTTTATACATTGTCCATTCTTCGTCGTTTGTGGGGGGGGGGGTTATGTAGCCCGTGTATTTGTGACTGCATATGTTTAAGCATAAAGGAGATGCTGAGATTACATATTGGGTTTGACCTCACGACCGAAGGGGACAATAGATCTGGACCACCTGTGAGGAACAACAAGAGGACGGGGGTACAATGAAAGGACTTCCCGACCCCCTGGAGACAGGTGGGGGACTGAAGGTCTGAAGGGGGAAGAAATGTCAATAAAGGGTTTTGACGGGGATACGTGATTCTCCCTTTGTGTGAATCCTTTGAGTGAAAAGCCTTTGTGAGAAATGGTATAAATGTGAGGCTTGGATGTACCTCAGTCTCTTTGCTCATTTGAGAGAGAAGGCTGGGGATGATGTGATGCTTGAATAAACCTGAATTAAAAAGCAATTCAGCCTCTTTATTCCACGCTCCCCACACAAACTGGTAATAGTCCATAGTACAGCATGTATCTCCTGTTCCATGCAATACATTTGCAGAAGAGGTCTTTGTGCACGATAACCATCAACCGCTCCATCCATCATGGTGGGTATCTGCATCTTTCCTGAGAGTAAGGGTACTCAATCTAGTCATAGCCTACCAAATAAACCTTTATGTGATGCCTGTGCCTTAGTAACATATTGAAAAGCTTTTTTTTTTTTAAATCAACCATAAAAGTAACTTGGTGATGAGTTTAGTCACTACTTATTTACTTCCCAAAACATTTATGTCTGAACAATGGTTATCTCTAGCTTCTACACATTTGTTTTAAACAGATGAAGTGCAAGGTTGGCCTAACTTATCATAAGTAAATCTCAACGTCTGTTTCCTCATTCTTGAAGGATACATTTTAGCAGGGAACTCGACAGGTTCCTCCTGGTCACTGGAACTGGACTCTGACACCACATCACCCTGGTCCTGGTCTGCCTCAGCTGGATCTGGGACCACCGGATTGTTGACCTCTGGTGCCAGCTGCACCTGTGTGACATCATCTGTGTCCTGGTCCTCATCCTCCGGAGTACTGTCATTGTGCGGGTAGAACTCCGGTGCATCGGCTCTCAGTGGACGGTGATTTTGATCCTTTCCAGCTCGTAATCCGATTATGGCACTCCAGCCTTCTTCATCTTCATCATCCGTGCTGTTTTGTCTGTCCACATTCCTTTGCCTTTTAGACTCTCTTTTTCTTGTTTTATTAGAGGCATGTTCCACTGTTTCCATGGAAAGAAAGTCACAGGGTAGCAAAAGGTTTCTGTGCATGACCCGAGTGCGCCCCTTACCATTTTCAGGTCTGATCTCATACACTGGACTGTCTGGGTACTTCTTGTGGGTCACGACATACACCTTGTCTTCCCAGAATGATCTTAATTTTCCTGGCCCACCTTTTTCGGTCAAGTTTCAGACCAGTACTCTGGATCCAGGGGGCAACTCAGCACCGTGAACCTTTTTATCATAAAGGGCTTTACTTCTCATCCCTTCTTTGTTTGCTGTTTTAGAGGCGAGTTTGTATGCTTCAGCCATTGTAGCTCTCCACTTTTCAGCATAGTCCTGCTGAGAAACACTCTGCTCTCTTGTTGTGAGGCCAAACATTAGATCAATGGGCAACTTTGGACTACGGCCAAATAGCAGAAAATATGGCACAAACCCCGTAGCCTCACTACGCGTGCAATTATAGGCATGAACCACTTTTGCCAGAGAGGACTTCCAATCTTCCTTGGCTGCTTCAGGCAAATTTCTGAGCATTGCCAACAGTGTACGATTGAATCGTTCCACCTGCCCATTCCCTTGGGGATGATAGGGCGTTGTTCAGGACCCCTGCACACCACTGTACTCCTGAAGTTTTGCAAAGAGTTTATTTTGGAACTCTCTACCCCGATCATGATGGAGACGTGTGGGGAAGCCAAATTTGAGGGCGAAATCCCCAAATATCTTCTCAGCAGCGGTATGAGCAGCTTTGTTGCGACAAGGATAAGCCTGGGCAAAGCGAGTGAAGTGGTCCATTAGAACCAGGATATACTCATATCCTCCTTTGTACTTCTCCAAGTGCAGGAAATCAACGGACACCAATTCAAATGGGTACGTGGTGACAATGTTAGTCAGTGGTGCCCTTGTTATCTTGTTGGGATGTTTGTTCTTCAAACAACTGCAAACTTTAGTGATGTAGTGCTCAACATCTCTTTGCATATGAGCCCAATAAAAGCGCTCCCTTATCAAGTTCATCACTCTCTCTACCCCTAAATGGCCCATGTTTTCGTGGAGCTCTTTAAACACGAGCTTGTGAAACTTTTGGGGTAGAAGTAGCTGGTCATGCGATGCCGTTCTCCTGTAAAGCAGTCCATCATGAGATGAGATGAGATGAGATTCAACTTTGTTGTCATTACACATGTATGAATACAAGGTAACGAAACGTGACTTGGCATTTGGGCACACTCTGCAGAGCGCATCCAAGGCCGGGGCAGCCGCTAGGCGCCAGTCATAAAGAAGAAAGGAAAAAAAAGAAAAAAAGAGAAAGGATATGACACAGTAGGCGAGAGAAAAAAAACATGTTTTATCAAAATGGCGCTCAGTAAGTAAGCGAAATTTTGATTGCAGGCAAAAAAACCCTCAATGCACATTTAGCAGACATTTAGTAGACAGATCACACAGCAGAGAGAGGGCAGAGTGTGTTTATATCAGTATGATGATGTCAGTGTGTGTGCAGTGTTGAGTGTATCAGTTACTGGAGTACAACAAATAGTCTCCTAGGCAACGATAGATGTTATAGTTCATGAACGCTGTCCATGAAGAGTTCTGTTTATTGCACAGCAGCAGTGTTTGGGTTAGCAGAGCCAGCTGACACATCCGCTTATCTCAACTCTGGAGGAGTGAGTTATCCAGGGGCGCCGATCAAGGCCGAATCTGCACAGACAGAGTATAGGATTGCAATTCTGTGCTTACAATTCAAATTAACATTCACTGGCTTTAAATTCATATCATTCCCTGGAGAGCACGAAGCGACTCCAGATGTTTCCCTTTCTAAACACAGATAAACATGTCCGGTAGAGTCCATCTCTCTACAGTGCATGCAGATGGTAAATTCCATGTTGGTCATTTGCCGCTATTCGTGCACTCCCCATCTGGTCGAATTATTGAAGAAGCAGCTATGCCGGGTCCGCATTTTGATTAGCTCTTCCAGTTAAATTTTCGATACACCAGGAGAACTCCAGAGCCAATCAGCAGAAATCCTGCGATCGTAAAGCCAAAACAGGTAGATGTTTTCCACATCTTCAGTCGAATCACACAGACACATGAGTTCCAATCCATGGGTCTCTCCACATTTGGGCTCCCCGGGCCCGATTTTCTGTTTGAAAAGGTGGTGTCAATTGCGTTTAAAGCCCAGCTTATATCCATTTTCCATATTTTCCATTTGGGTTGAGATCAGCGAGATGGTGAGACGGCACAGACACAAGCAAGCTGGGATTTAGATTTAGGTCAGGAAGGCAGGATAGAAGGAGGGAGGAAAAATGCAACTGCTCTCTCTGAAGGCAGCAGGAAGAAATCTTCCAGGCACAGCTTGTGTTTTTGCCTGACTAGAGCTGCAATTTTACTGTTCAGCTGCTTTCCACTTCTTGGCCATTGTTTTGACAACACATAACGCAGCACCTCTCCAATCACGGAGTCTTCTTCTTGAGCTCTTTTTAGAGCAGTCTTTGATATTTCAGCTACAGAGCTGGCTTCTCGATCTGCTTCACTAATGAGAGTAGAAATGATGACTGGGCAGAGCCATAGTTCATTTTCTTGTGACTTTACCTTGACTGCCTGCGCCACACAATGCATTACATAAGGATCAACATTTTGTGTGCATTTGTTCATGTACTGCTCCATATCTAGGGGCATATGTGAAAGGCCGTCTGCATCTCTGTTTGCTTTCCCAGGGTGATACTTAATCACAAACTGGAAATCAGCTAGTTCTGCTACCCACCTCTGTGTGGTTGCATTTAACTTTGCGGTGGTGAGCACATACGTTAGGGGATTATTGTCCGTATAGACAGTGAATGGTGGGGAATAGTACAGATAATCCCGAAACTTCTCACAGATGGCCCACTTCATGGCAAGAAACTCCAGCTTCCCTGAATGAAGGTGGTAGTTCTTCTCTGGATTTGACAGTGTCCTGGAGCCATACGCTATCACCACCAGTTTATCTTGTTGTCGCTGATATAACACCGCCCCAAGCCCCTCCTGTGAAGTGTCACAGTGCAAAATGAAGGGTTCCTCAAAGTTTGGGTAACCTAACACTGGGGGCTGGGTGAGAAAGTCAACAAGCTGACAGAGTACTGCATGATGTTCAGGGCGCCACCTGATTGCATGGGAGGAGGGCAACTGGCCACCATCTTTCTTTTTGACATATTTTTTTGAGTTTTTCTTTGCCTTATCTGTGTGGTCATTAGCAAGAAGGTCGTAAAGAGGCTTTGCTATACGGGAGAAGTTTGGAATATAGCTGCGGTAATATGAAATAAAACCTAGCAATTTCCTTAGTTCTCCAACAGTGGAAGGTTGCTGCTGTTTGAGGGTCTGCACCGGGGCAATGTCCGCAGGGTCCATAGTGTAGCCCTGTTTTGTTACCATTTTACCAAGGAAACGTACCTGCTGCTTGAATAACTCACATTTCCGGGGAGTCAGCCTCACCCCATGGCTTTGATAGTGGTGCAGGACGCTTCTCAGGTCTCGCAAGTGGTCTTCAAAAATCTGTGAATGAACAAGGTTATCATCGAGGTAAGGCAGACAAATATCATCCCTCAACCCCCACAAACACTCCTCCATGGACCTTTGGAATGCTGCTGGTGCTGAGGACAACCCAAATGGAATTCTTACCCACTCGAACAAACCCCAGGGAGTGATAAATGCAGTGAGGGGCCTACTCGGCTCTTCCAGGAAACCCTGGTGATACGCCTTCCCTTGGTCGAGGACTGAAAACCACGCACTCCCATTTAGACTGTTTAGCATATCTTGTATGCGGGGAATTGGGTGTCTGTCAGGGATGGACTTCTTGTTCAGCTCTCTAAAGTCGCACCACAAACGCAGACCTCCATCTTTCTTTCGCACACAGACGATTGGACTGGAATAAGATGACTTAGATTTGGTGATACAGCCCCTGTTAAGTAGGTCTTCTAAATACTCCTTTACTTTTTGATGAAGTGGTCTGGGAACAGAGATATACACTACCGTTCAAAAGTTTGGGGTCACTTAGAAATTTCCTTATTTTTGAAAGAAAAGCACTTTTTTTCAATGAAGATAACTTTAAACTAATCAGAAATACACTCTATACATTGCTAATGTGGTAAATGACTATTCTAGCTGCAAATGTCAGGTTTTTGGTGCAATATCTACATAGGTGTATAGCGGCCCATTTCCAGCAACTATCACTCCAGTGTTCTAATGGTACAATGTGTTTGCTCATTGCGTCAGAAGGCTAATGGATGATTAGAAAACCCTTGTGCAATCATGTTAGGTCTGCAATGCTGTAATTGCTGCAAATGGAGGATTCTTTGACGAAAGCAAAGTTTGAAGGAAAAAATTATTTCAAATACAAATCATTATTTCTAACCTTGTCAATGTCTTGACTATATTTTCTATTCATTTTACAACTCATGGTGGTAAATAAGTGTGACTTTTCATGGAAAACACAAAATAATTGTCTGGGTGACCCCAAACTTTTGAACGGTAGTGTAAGTCTTTTTAACAGGAGTGGGATCCTTGAGTCAGATCTTCAACTGTAAAGAGGGAATTGTCCCTACATCATACTCATCATGGGAAAAAGCTTGCCGTTCCTCCCGTAGGAGCTGTTTTACTTGCTCTCGTTGTATGGGCGAGAGATGATCAAGGGGAACTGGGGGGTCCCACATGTCCATAGTCTCTTTGACGGCACCGTTCATTTCGGTCTCTTTATTTCTTCCTGTTTCACTCGTCGTCAGGTCGGCTATCGCTTGGTTTACAGCAGGGGGTCTAATGTCTGCCGGGTAAGCAGTTTTAACTCTCTGTGTTTGCCCCAAAATGGTCTTAGCGGACAGCTGGATATCACGGGAAGTACTGTTTGTTATAGGTATTTTGAGCATAGATCGCCTCCCTTTCCATAACTGCACCAACCCACTTTGCATCTGCAAACCCTCCGGTAATTGGGTGTACTGACTCGGCTCAAATAAGACGTCTTGTGTGTCTGGAAGTGAGCCTGCCCTGACACAACCTTTGACTGCTTTGGTTTGGCCAGCAGGGATGGTGACCAACTCACTGCCAACTTTTACCATTCCTTCTACCAGCCTATCCTTCTCACTTTGCATCACTTTCAAAAACACCTCTGTTTTTTTACAGTCAAATGAGAAGGCTGCACTAACAGCTTCACTGATGGCACAAGGGGGTTGACATGGTCAATCCCGTTGAACCCAATGATAGGCGGCTCTGCCACTCCATCCTCCTTCACCACTAGCACGGAAACTAAGAGTTCCACCAGTGGGCGACTAGCTGTCGGCAGCTTGAAAATGACTTCGACCCACCCTGAGAATGGAATCGGTGTCTGATTCACTGCCCTCCCATTCAGAATACTTGGACCCACCAACTAGGCTAAGTCTCTGACAGTGGTGTGTGACAGGTGCTCCTGTCTCCAGGTGTCATTCATTAAGCAGACCTGTGACCCTGTGTCCCACAACGCTTGTGTCTCCTTGTCATTGAGGAAGCAGGTTATGACATATTTTTTTCCAACCAAATTGAGTAACTGTAATTGGCGATTGGGGGACAGTAGATTAACACGGACCGTTTCTTCAGGAGGTGCCTCGGCCTTAGCTACCAGCCTTGCTTCTAACCTCTGAATACTGTCAGTAACTAGCTCATACAGTTCTTGTGTGTTAGTTTGTTCTGATGTGGTTGCGACAGTATTGGCTGCCGTGTCTACTTGCCCTGTCCTTCTTCCAAGTCTTTTTCCTATCCGACATTCCCTTGACATGTGGCCGCTGAATCCACATCTGAAGCAGTGGTCGCACTGATCGCCATTTCTGGTGGACTGACAGCTCTTGCAGCCACGTGTCCTCCTGGCTCTTTGAGCGTAAGGTGCTCTGGGAGACTCATGTATGGCCTTCTTGATCTCCTCCATGTCACTCTTCAGCTGCGTGACTATGTCCAGGAGCTCAGATTCCGTACGGGTCACTGTGCTTTGGGATTTAAGGATTTTACCTTTTGTCGATGGTGGAGGGCGCTCTTGGCCATCCACTCCTTCCTCTGTTGCATACTGGCCCATCAGGTTTTCCACTCGGCATTCTCGAACTTTTGGTTCTTTCGTGTGCCTCTTGAATTTTTGGTGTCGTTCCCATTCAAGACTGGCTGCTGCATTCGTCTTAGAAATCAGAAGCTCGTTGGTGAAGGCAGGATCCTCCAGATAGCGCTTCAGTTGGTACTTCACATCAGCACTAATCAGTCCTGTCTCCACTGCCCTCAGAAACTTCCTCTGAATAAGGTCAGAGCTATACTGCTCTTCCGCACCAGGCTCTCTGGATGCTGCTAAAAGTCTTTCCTTTAGCTCAATGGCGTGAAACAGGAAGTTCTGAGGTGACTCGTTACTGTCTTGCGTGAGGTTTATCAGGCGATGGTACAAGTCAGTAGAACTATCCTCTTTATAATGTCCTCGCAGGATGATGCGCAGCTGTGGCAAGGTGAGATCTGACTTGATCTCCAGCATAGCGTGCAAACTCAATCCGGGACTCACTGCTCTGACAACAGCCTCAATTATCTCAGCCTCACTGTGCTTTTTCTTTAGGCCCATATCAATCTGGTGAATGAGATTGGAATAAGACAACTTGTCTCTTTGGCCCCTCTCTCCTATCTGCCCATTTATCCTAAACTCTCGTTTAATGGTCACTTCTGGCAGTAGGGGCGCTGCGGGGTCCGCGGGCTGTGTCACAAAATGGCGACTCTGTGGCTGAGTGGCCTCGTTATCGGTCAGCCTCACTATTTCCTCTTCAACCCTTTTAGCTGAATCAAGGAAACTTTCATGCAGAGCGGCATATTGGCTCTGTAAACTGGCGAGTGCCTCTGCCTCCCGGCTCGTGCCAGCCGCTGCCGCTGCCTGCGTCGATGGTTCGCTTTGCTTAGCTTTGGTAGCACATACTATTAGCTTTAGCAGAAACGCGCGGGCTACATCCTCCTCTATGACAACAAAGTTGAATCTCATCTCATCTCATCTCATCTCTCTTTGCTTTCAATGGTTTTTTCCACCTCCTCGTTTAACAGTCGTATCAGCGTGTACTTTTTAGACGGCTTGGCTGGGTTTATCTTTGCAAACAAACAGACCTCGTTTAGCTGTTTGGCCTGCAATGGCACCAAGGCCTCGCTTAGCTTATCTTGCAGCTGCTCCAGTTCCATCGTTTCTGCCTTTTTTTTTTTTTTTTTTTTTTTACACACTCACAGTCTTAGACACGACTGAACCATCCTCTGCTACCAAGTTTTTGTTACACCCCGGAGGGCAAAGGAGAAGGAGAGGGCCAGACCGTCGGACTTTTCAGCGGTTTTACTGACTCTCCACCACACCAGGCACGTCACTCTTACACGGCACACCAGCCGATAATGGCCACATCACTCGACACCATTTTCCTTCACACTCTGGAACATTCTCCACTCTTCTTCTCTTGTACTCTAACACTGAGCAGCGTCTTGTCACTACCGAGTGCCACCTGTGGCGCAAAAGCGCTACTGCTTTCACTGACAGTTTACATTAAAACAATTCAAACTCAGTCCTTTAGTTACATTTCCTATAAATGCTCATATTTACCATCAACATTTAAATTACAGTCTTTTAGATACATTTATTAGAAATGTCTATATTAGCCATCAGCATCTAATCAACACTGTTTTCTGGGGTTTTTTAGAGGTTGTCCAAAATTGACTTTTTCCTACACATACCTCTTTCATATGCCCTTCCCCTGCCATAACACTGAAAATATCTGCTGTTAACTTCCTACATGGGTTGTAATAATTAATCAGCTTAATATTTCCTTGTCCATTTGGCCTACATATTTCAATAATATTACACTCTATATCCCCCTCATAGATCGTCACCTTATCATGGTGGGGGGGTTTGCGTACCCCAGTGATCCCAGGAGCTATGTTGTCCGGGGCAATTTGCCTCTGATAGGGTCACCCAAGACAAACTGGTCCTGGGTGAAGGGCCAGACTAAGAACGATCCAACAGACTCTCATGATAAATTCTATATCAAGGATTCAGTGTACCCCGCCCAGTATGGGGTTACCGGGGCCCCACCCTGGAGCCAGGCCTGGGGGAGGGGCTCGAAGGCTAGCGTCTGGTGGCCGGGTTTCCACCCATGGGACCCGGCTGGGCTCAGCCCGAAGGAATTACATGGGTCCGCCCTCCAGTGGGCTCACCACCTGCAGGAGGGATCAAGGGGGTCCGGTGCTATGTGGATTAGGTGGCGGTCAAAGGCGGAGACCTTGGCGGACTGATTCCAAGCTTTCTAAACTGGCTTTTGGTACGTGGAATGTCACGTACAATTGAAAGGAGTCATTTGAGGTGGTATGGGCATCTGATTAGGATGCCTCCTGGACGCCTCCCACTTGAGGTGTTTCAGGCACGTCCCACTGGGAGGAGACCCCGGGGAAGACCCAGGACTCGGTGGAGAGACTATGTCTCCCAGCTGGTCAGGGAATGCCTTGGCATCCTTTCTGAAGAGCTGGAGCAGGTGGCTGGGGAGACGGAAGTCTGGGCTTCTCTGCTTGAACTGCTGCCTCCGCGACCCGGGCCTCCAGAAAAGTGGTAGAAGATGGATGGATGGATGGATACACTCTATATCCTCAGTGGAGGGAATCACCCTATACTCCAGGCAATCTTTAATGAAAGTGGCACATCCTCCTCCATTTACAGTGTTAATTCTATCCTGTCTGATTGAACTGTATCCTGGAGTAACAAAATCTAAGTGAGGTTGAAGCCATGTCTCCTGTACACACACTACCGGTGGAACAACTTCTAGTTCGTAAAGATACTTCTTGAGTTCTTGTTCGTTTGCTGTAAGATTCCTCGCATTCCACTGTAATATGTGTAGTACTGTAGCGGTTTGAATTCAACCCCCACAACACAGAGACACAACACAGAGACAGTCAGCTCGCACTCCTGGGTTTTTTCCGCTGCATGCTGCGTTTACAGCCGTGAAGTTAAAGTGTTCATGCATCTTGTCCTTACTGTGCTTCTTCTGAGCATCTTACATATGTAGATGTGCTTTGATGTAAATCCCCACAAACACACTGGTCAAACACAGCGCTCGGCTAGAGCAAATAACAGAACAGGAAATGTGTATTAATGTCTACAGGCAGACTCGTCTCGTCTGGCTCACTTCTGTAATGCTAATGTTGCCTTTCATGCAAATGTCTCATGCCTGTCCTGTTATCTCTTTGATCAGACCAACTGCTGTGAATGCATTGATGTATTGTTGTAGTTGGGTGTATATATACTGCATTGTAACCATGCTCTCATAATCTCTCAACCTCTGCTGCAGGACACAGACTTTGTGTCCGCCTCTCCTCCTTTCTGAGAGCCGTGGGCTCGCTCCCGGCGCGCACACACGGCGCCGGGAGAGGAGCTCGTGACGGCGGTATGATATAATAAAACTTCCTTAAAACCTCCAACAACGCCGCTTTATTTCATGCCGCCGCAGTACCATAATTAAGGTCTTGTTCCAGCATGTGCAGTCTTCCCAGTTTCAGCTTTCAATAAAGCATGAATCTGGTCAGCTGTGATATCTTTCACATCTAGGAAGCTTTCTGCTACTTCCACAAGGATTTTGATTCTGTCACTTTTCTTCTGTAACTGTGCAGCAACATTCATGGTGTGGCAGATAAAAGCTATAAAGTTTGTCCTCTTAACTATCAATGTGTAATCTTCCATTTTGCATTTGTGAACACAAACATTCCTTGCAGCTGCATGATCCTGTGCTTGCGTGGGACACGTTGATTGCTGGGCTTCCATTTGAACTGAACTCCTTTGAGGAAGGCCTGCTTTGTTTCTGACTATTCCTGCCTCTCTAACTGTCTTTAGAGCTTCCGCATACGAGATTTTCTTAGTTATTCTGATTTCCTGGACTTTTCTAGCTTCCCTCTGCACAACACATCCTCCATATGCAGCACTGTGCTCACCTCCGCAGTTGCAACACTTTACCTTGGCGTCCTTGTCACATTTACCATATTCATGCTCCCCTCCACATCTAGCACATCTTAGCTTTCTCCTACATTGCTGAGCAGTGTGACCCATCCTTTGACATTTGTAGCACCTGAGTGGCTTTGGGACATATTCTCTGACACTGAAATACATGTACCCTATTAGGACTGATTGAGGGAGTGTTTCCTCAAACTGAATCATGACAGACTGTGTGTCCTTCAGCAAACCTTCTTTTTTACTCTGCAGCCTTTTCACATCCTTCACCTTTCCTCCTTGGATCTCGTTTTTCACTTCTTCCATAGACATGCACAAAGGGACGCCTGATATAACTCCCCTCAAGTTAGCTGTCGCACCAGGAACATGCGCCTTCATTTGTTCTCCGTTTAGACATGTCATTGTCAGTGACATGGTTTTATGACCCAGTGACCACACACAGACTCAAGAATAGATTCAATTAGATTTATTAGTGTAAATGTGTGTGTGAATGCGTGTGTGTGAGAGTGTACAGGAACAGCAGGGGACAGAGCAGGACACCGTTCGGCCTGGCAACCCTGGAAGCACACAGAAGCGTGACAGTTAGAGAAGACAATTGGTGTTGTATAATTAGTCAGAGGCTTACTGGGTGTGAAGATGGTGGGAGGCTCAGGTTCAGCTTGGCGGCTGCGGCCAGGGAGACAGTGTCCACTGTCGGGTGTTGTAGCTCCTGCTGGTGTGTAGATGTGGAGGAGTGGTGTGCTGAAAGGAAGGATAGGAGTCCGCCGTCACAGAGGAGGAAAGGGTCCGCCGCCAAGGCGCTCCACCTGTGCACAGGGGACTGGAAGACAAAGTAAGTTGAGGAATAGTAGCTTACGTGAGCTGTGGACGATGTCCCTCAGGCGTTGGGACAGCTGGCTTGGGTAGCAAGGGACTGTAGATTCTGGTAAGGACGAGAGGATTGGCAGATGAAGCTCCTCTGGAGCGCAGTGAGACATCTCCGCCCAGAAGCCTGGGCAGAGCTGTCTAAATAGGCCCAGGCCTGATGGGAAGCAGGTGTGCGCCCAGCTGCTGGCAATCAATCACAGAGCAGACCATGACAGTACTCCTCATGGAACACTTCCTGGTGGTCGTTCCAGCCTACCTGGATGCGTCCAGTGAAAGTCCCTGATGAGGTCCTTATCCAGGATGAAGGAAGGACACACCCAGGATCTCCATTCCAGTCTGTAACCCTCCCAGTCCACTAGGTACTGCAGGCCGTGACCCCGGCGACGGACGTCCAGGATGGCGGTGACCTTCCACGCCGGGTCACCGTTGATCACCATCGACGGAGGTGGAGACCTGGGAGGAGGACACAGGGCTGGAACAAAAAGGTTTAATCTGAGAGATGTGGAAGGTAGGACAGATGCGGGGGGCGGGGGGGAGCCAGACTCACAGATACTGGGTTGACAATACGGGAGATGGTGAAAGGTCCAATAAAGCACTGAGCCATCTTCCTGGGTTCAGCCTTCAAATTGATATTCTTGGTAGATAACCAAACCTGCTGACCCACCTGGTAAGAAGGTACCAGAGTCCTATGGCGGTTGGCAACCGAGGAGTTATGTTCCGCCATGCGTCGTAGCACGGCTCGGATAGCCCTCCACAGCCGACGACAGCGCCTAAGGTGAGCCCTGATGGATGGCATGGCGATCTCAGCCTCCTCTTCAGGGAACAACGGGGGAGTATAACCCAGAGATGCCTGGAAAGGGGTCATACCAATGGCTGAAGATACTGTTGAGTTGTGGGCATACTCGATCCAAGGCAGGTGCGAACTCCACAACGCAGGATTGGTGGTGGCCACACACCGCAGAGCCGCCTCTATCTCCTGATTGGCTCTCTCACACTGGCCGTTGGACTGGGGGTGATAACCAGATGACAGGCTTACTGGAGCCCCAAGGGCGTTGCAAAACGTCTTCCATACCTGGGATGTAAACTGAGGCCCCTGATCAGAGACGATGTCCAGAGGAATCCTGTGTAGTCTCACCACGTGCTGTACAAGCAGGTCCACTGTCTCCTTAGCCGTAGGTAATCCCTGCAGAGGAACAAAGTGAGCAGCTTTGGAGAAACTGTTGACTACGGTGAGCACTACGGTATGACCGTTAGAGGGAGGAAGACCAGTCACGAAGTCCAACGCCACATGGGACCAGGATCTGCCGGGAGTGGGGAGAGGATGGAGAAGTCCAGCTGGGGAGGAAGAAGATGACTTGCCGGCGGCACACTGAGAACAGGCACGAACGTACTCCCTGACGTCCTTCTGAAGCGCGGGCCACCAAAACGTACGTCTCAGAAGTTCCTCCGTGCGCTTTCTCCCTGGATGACAGGCCAACCTGGAGGCATGAGCCCAATGAATGACTTCCCCCCGGACGGCCGAAGGAACAAACAGCTTACCCGCTGGTCCTCTGCCTGGGTCCGCTTCAGACTCCTGAGCCCTCGGGACCCTCTCCTTGATGCCCCAGGAGAGGGCGCCCACGACACAGGAAGGAGACAGGATGAGGTGGTCTTCAGGATCCAAGACATCAGTAGCAAATTGCCTGGATATGGCATCCGGCTTAGTGTTCTTGGACCCGGAGCGGTACATGATGGTAAAGTCAAAACGCCCAAAGAACAAAGACCAGCAGGCCTGACGGGCATTCAGGCGCTTAGCCGTCCGAAGGTACTCCAGGTTCCTGTGGTCCGTCCAGACCACGAACGGCTGAGAGGCCCCCTCCAGCCAATGGCGCCACTCGTCTAGCGCAAGTTTGACTGTCAGAAGCTCCCTGTCGCCAATGCTGTAGTTATGTTCCGCCAGCGACAGCTGCTTGGAGAAGAAGGCGCAAGGTCGAACCTTGCCATCCACCGGGGAGCACTGGGACAGGACAGCTCCTACTCCT
Organism: Pholidichthys leucotaenia; assembly: GCA_020510985.1. Classification (NCBI taxonomy): domain Eukaryota; kingdom Metazoa; phylum Chordata; class Actinopteri; order Cichliformes; family Pholidichthyidae; genus Pholidichthys; species Pholidichthys leucotaenia. The sequence continues at coordinate 407,576,477 of CM035840.1, read as the reverse complement.
GAGTCCGAGGCGTCCACCTCCACCAAACACTGCAGGGCCGGATCCACCTGAACCAGGATGGGGGAATCGGCGAATTTTTCCTTGAGTGCTGAAAAAGCCATAGCCACCTCCTCCGACCACAGGAAGGGCACCTTGGACGAAGTAAGGCATGTCAAGGGGAGTGCCATCGTGCTATAACCCTTAATGAAGTGGTGGTGGTAGAAATTTGCAAACCCCAGGAACTGCTGGAGTTGCTTCCGGGACGAGGGAGTCGGCCACTCCACCACCGCCTTAATTTTGCCAGGATCTGGGATTATTTCCTTGTGGGAGATGATGAACCCCAGAAAAGACGTCTTGGAGGTATGGAACTCGCACTTCTTGGCTTTAACATACAGCTTATTCTCCAACAACTGCTGCAGGACTCATCACACATGTACCCGGTGTTCTTCCAAGGACTGAGAGAAGATCAAAATGTCGTCAAGGTACACAAATACAAACATACCCAGAAAATCCCTTAACACATCATTGATAAGGTACTGGAATACCGCAGGGGCGCTGGTCAGACCAAAACGCATTACCAGATATTCGAAGTGGCCGCTGGGGGTTTGGAACCCCATCTTCCACTCATCGCCTTCTTTGATCCGCACCAGGTGTTAAGCGTTGCGGAGATCCAGCTTGGTAAACCAGGATGCCCCCCGGAGGGAGTCAAAGGCTGTGTTGAGCAAGGGAAGGGTGTATTTATCCTTAATAGTGATGTTATTTAACTCCCTAAAGTCAATACATGGCCTCAGAGACCCATCCTTCTTACCAACAAAGAAAAATCTTGCCCCCACCGCAGAAGAAGATGGTCGAATTATGCCAGAACTCAAGGATTCCTTGATATAGGCCTCCATGGCCTCCCGCTCCGGAGGTGACAGGCTGTACAAACGGCTCGACGGTAGCGGGGCTCCAGGATGGAGATTTATGGCACAATCATATGGGCGGTGGGGGGGGGCAGGGCCTAGGTCTTACTGAAAGCGGCTCCGAGGTCATAGTATTCTGGAGGAACTTTACAGAGGTCGGGAGATGAGGCAATGGGAGCCTCCAAGGGCATGGACGGTGAGCAAGTGGCCGATTGGAGACAGGCGCCGAGACAAAACAAACTCCAGGACAAGATACTTCCAGTGCGCCAATCGATTGACGGGTTGTGGAGGCGTAGCCAGGGGAAGCCAAGGATGACTGGGGACGAGGACACTGGTAGAATGAGGAATTGCAACTCCTCCCGATGATTACCAGAAATGATAACCGGGACAGGGGCTGTCTGCTGAGAGACCACGGCCATAGGAGCTTTGGATAAGGCCATAGCCCGCAAAGGGGACTTGAGTGGATGCCAGGGTGAGTCCAACTGGGTTGCCAGGTCCCAAGAAATAAAACTCTGCTCTGCTCCTGTGTCAACCAAAGCCTGTGTGAAAATCTCCTTATGTTTGTGTATAAAGCGGATGGGGAGTTGAAAGCTACATAGGGGATTTGACTGGGGCGAGTCCTTGAGTCCTCCTACCGTGATGCACAGACTCCCCCTATTGGGCTGAAGATGAAAAAAAAACTACCTCGTGCTCCTCACTCCCGCAATACAGACACAACCCCAACTCTCGGCGGTGCTGTTTCTCTGCCGGAGACAACCTACTACCATTGGTTCTGGGGTCTCAGGAGAGTTGGAGGAAGGATGGGCCAATAGGGACGACCGAGGGGCGTGACAAAACTGGACTCCCGAACGACTGGAAGCTCGCCGCTCTGCGGCTCTCTCTCTCAGCCTATTATCTATGTTGATGGCTAGGGAGATTAGCTCGAATAGCCTGCTGGGCTTTTCTAGCGGCGCTAGCTCATCCTGAAGCTCAGAGCTGAGTCTCCTTATAAAGATGCTGCATAAAGAAGTGTCCTCTCACCCAATTTCAGTGGCCAACACCCAGAAATCGATAGCGTAATCAGCCACGGCTTGGGAACCCTGCCTCAGATTCAGCAACCGAGAGGTAAGCACACTGTCACGATCTGAGTGATTGAACACTTCATAAAACTCAGCAATGAACTGATTGAGAGTCAAGCTGGCATAATTAGTCCTAGCCATAACCGCATTGGCCCAAGCTAGCGCTCGCCCTTTCAGTAAGTTAATCATAATCAAGGTGGGTGCACGCAGCGACCGGCAGCGGGTGAAAAAAGTTTGACGTCTATGTTTCTGTTTTCATGCACTTTTATGTGTTTTAACGTAATTCTTTGTGCCGTTTTTGTCCTTGAATGTTTGTGGACTATATAACGAAGAGCTCCCTGGTTCCATCAGTATGGATTTCCTTCTTGTTTTTGCACTGTCGTTTCTTTCTTACCGGCTCTTTGTCTTGGAGGTAAGCGCGATCGCGATCATGCCAGGAAGAACACAGTATTTGAGATACATGTTACTGCATTTAAACATGGATAATGCAGCATCTGTGTTTGAGTCTGTGCCACAACTGCCGGACTTTATTTTAAGAGATGTTCATGGACACAGCGATGAAAAGAGAGACAAGAAGAGGAAACGTAGAAAGCGTGGAGGTGTAAGATTAAATCTGAGGAGGCGTCATCTTAACCGCATTCCTCTTCCTTCCATTATTATGGGGAACGTACAATCCCTGAGAAATAAAGTGGATGAAATTCAAGGAAATGTCCAATATCAGAAGGATTTCAAGAACTGCTGTGTCATTGCTTACACGGAGACGTGGCTTACGGCGCATGACTGGGATGCGGACCTGTGGATTGACGGCTTTGGAGCTCCACTTCGCTCGGATCGGCAGGAAGAGGTAACAGGGAAATGTCAGGGGGGCGGCGTATGTTTGTATATTAATAAACAGTACTGTACATCTGTCACGGTCAGAGAGCGCATCTGTACACCAGATGTGGAGCTTCTGTCCATGTCACTACGCCCCTTTTATCTGCCCCGCGAGTTCCCCCAACTTTTTATAACGACTGTGTACATTCACCCAAGGGCAGATGCTGCTTCCGCCTCCAGCACCGTCTTTGATGTGGTACAGTGGTTGCAGTCGATTTCCCCAGAGGCTCCAAATTTTATCATCGGGGATTTTAACCATGTGTCTCTAAAGAAGACATTTAAAAACTTTTATCAGTATGTCTCCTGCCCAACCAGGCGAAAACAGACATTGGGCCTGTGCTACGGATCCAGAGAGAGCCTTTAAATCTCTTCCCCTTCCTCCTTTAGGATCCTCAGATCACAACTGTGTACATTTGCTGCCCACATATAAAACTGCTCTCAGAAGAGGCAAAGCGAAGACCAGAGACATAGACGTGTGGACAGAGGATTCAGTACACTGCCTCCAGGAATGCTTTAACTGTACGGACTGGGAGGTGTTCACGCTCGCCTGCGGAGAAGATTTGGACTCTTTAGTGGACGTGACACGCTCCTACATGGCTTTCTGCAGAAACATGATCATTCTATGTAAACGTGTCAAAATATATCCCAACAACAAGCCATGCATTACAAAAATCAATTAAATCCTGCTTACAGAGGAAAGCACTTGCCTTTAAACAGGGGGTTGTTTCTGAGCTGCAGGTTGCCACAAAAGAGCTGAAGGCCGAAATTTTAAGAGCAAAACAGAATTATAAATCAGAGTTGGAAAGCAAGATGGCAACAAAGAAGCTTGGTTCAGCCTGGGCTAGTATGAAAACTATTGCAGGCCTTCAGAGCACAGAGCGTAGTAATCGTGTTTTTAGATGGTTTTAGTTCAGACACAGAGCTGGCTGTTGCTCTTAATTGTTTCTATGGTCATTTTGATTCGTTTGATTTTAGCACAGAAACCCAAGATTTGAAACAGAAACTCAAAGACAATCAGCACTTTAATATTGAGGTGCAGGATGTTAAAAGGGCATTCTGTGCTGTAAAAGTGAACAAAAATCAGAGCCCTGATAATATATGTGGGCGCTTGGTAAAGTCCTGTGCACATGAACAGAGTCCTGTGTTTCACTACATTTTCAATAAGTCCTTACAGACACAACATGTGCCTAAGATCTGGAAAGATGCCGTAGTTGTCCCTGTTCCAAAATCCAGCTGTCCTAAAATGGTAAATGACTTTAGACCAGTTGCTTTGACTTCAATTTTAATGAAAATTTTTGAAAAACTGGTCAGATTTGAGGTCCTAAAGCAGAATGAGCATGCATTGGATCCTCTGCAGTTTGCCTATAGGCCTTACTGAGGAGTGGAGGATGCCACTGTCACTCTGTTTAACATGCTTTTTAAACATCTAGATTTTAATGGGACACATGCCAGGCTTTTATTTGTGGACTTTTCTTCCGCCTTTAATACAATCCAACCTCATACTGTATTTTAGTTGAAAGGCTCCAGCAACAATTTGATTTGAGTAATAATCTGGTGGGTTGGATTCTGGATTTTTTAACCAACAGGAAACAGAGAGTAAGGGTCAATGGTACATTGTCTGACCAAAAGTGCTCTTCTACTGGCTCTCCTCAGGGGTGTGTGTTGTCACCACTACTCTTCATCCTTTACACAAACATGTGTCAGAGCAGACATGACAACAGACACATTATAAAGTATGCTGATGATTCAGTCGCTGTCAGTCTCCTCCAGGATAGTGAGAGTGGCCACAGCCCAGTAGTTGATGATTTTGTTCACTGGTGTGAGGATTCCTACCTGCAGCTGAATACGACAAAAACTAAAGATATGATTATTGACTTTAGGAGGAAAACTCCCAGGCACGAAGTCACTGTACTAAAAGGCCAGACCACTGAATGTGTACAATCCTACAAATACACTACCGTTCAAAAGTTTGGGGTCACCCAGACAATTATTTTGTGTTTTCCATGAAAAGTCACACTTATTTACCACCATGAGTTGTAAAATGAATAGAAAATATAGTCAAGACATTGACAAGGTTAGAAATAATGATTTGTATTTGAAATAATAATTTTTTCCAGATACTCAACCTGCTCAAAGGAAGGTCAGTTTTATAGCTTCTCTAACCAGCTAAACTGTTTTCAGCTGTGCTAACATGATTGTACAAGGGTTTTCTAATCATCCATTAGCCTTCTGACGCAATGAGCAAACACATTGTACCATTAGAACACTGGAGTGATAGTTGCTGGAAATGGGCCTCTATACACCTATGTAGATATTGCACCAAAAACCAGACATTTGCAGCTAGAATAGTCATTTACCACATTAGCAATGTATATTAGATATTAGAGTGTATTTCTGATTAGTTTAAAGTTATCTTCATTGAAAAAAACAGTGCTTTTCTTTCAAAAATAAGGAAATTTCTAAGTGACCCCAAACTTTTGAACGGTAGAGTATCTTGGGACAATTATTGATAGTAATTTGAGAACTGTAAAAGGGCGTGCAAAGAGGGTCAGCAACATTTGCATTGTTTAAGGAAACTTGCACGCTTCCAAATTGACCGAACCATAATGACAACGTTTTATCGGGCTTTTATTGAATCTGTTTTTTTCTTTTCTTTAGTGTCTTGGTTAGGTCAGATAAAACTGAAATAGAGGAAATCCTTGGATCAGGTTGGTAGATGGTCCAGTCGTTTGCTTGGTGAGTCACAGCTGAGTCTGACATCCCTGTACACCAGACAGGTACAGAGGATTGCTACCTCCATTTTAAATAATGACTCCCACCCTTTGCACTGCCACTTTCAGCTTCTTCCCTCCAGATGGAGGTTTGCTGTCCCAAAAAGTAAAACCCAGCGCTACAGAAACAGCTTTGTTCCTGCTGCTGTTAAAGAGTTGAACAAGATGTAACAATATATTGCACGTAATTTAGTTACCTATTTATTAATTTTTATTTAATATTTACTTATTTTTGTAGGTTTTTTATTTATTTGGGTTCTAAATCTTTTATTGGGTTTTAGACTTTTGAGTTTTTAACCTCTTTGACTGGTCTTTAACTTTTTAATATGAACCTTCTCTCTTCTCTGTTTTTTCTCTTATCTCTTTGTCTTATATCCTGTTTGGTGGAGCCTTGAATACTTTTATCATGTTTATAGTCAGCTTCATGTGTGCCTGTGTTTGTGTTCATGTTGAATGTAATTGTGGTTTGTAAATATGGATGTCACCTGACTGCAAAACAAATCTACCTACGGGTACAAATAAAGTAACCTGAACCTGATATACCCGATCTTACTGTGGTCTGAATTAAAATCCTCGGGCACCCGCTGAAAAACCACCTCACACTGCATAACAAAGGACCTAGCCTCCCCTAACTTACCGCTAAAATGATTGGGCGTTGGAACGGGGGTTAGTCGAGCAGGCGGTCCTAAGTTAAGCTGGTTAGCCGGGTGACTAGCTGGAGCTGAGGAGCTAGAAGAAATAGCTGGGGCTGGGGGAAAGGACTGAGACCCGGATAGCTGGTCCAACCGGTCCGTAACACGGGCTAGCTGGGCCAATGTGGATTGTTGCTGATAAACCAATTGATCTATTCGAGTCTCCACTAGATGTAATCGGCGCACCAAGGCGCTGTCAGCTGGGTCGCTCTGGCGGAGATGTACTGACATGGTTTTATGGCCCAGTGACCACACACAGACTCAAGAATAGATTCAATTAGATTTATTAGTGTAAATGTGTGTGTGAATACGTGCGTGTGAGAGTGTACAGGAAAAGCAGGGGACAGAGCAGAACACCGTTCGGCCTGGCAACCCTGGAAGCACACAGAAGCATGACAGTTAGCCGAGAAGACAATTGGTGTTGTATAATTAGTCAGAGGCTTACTGGGTGTGAAGATGGTGGGAGGCTCAGGTTCAGCTCAGTGGCTGCGGCCAGGGAGACAGTGTCCGCTGTTGGGTGTTGTAGCTCCTGCTGGTGTGTAGACGTGGAGGAGTGGTGTGCTGAGAGGGAGGATAGGAGTCCGCCGTCACAGAGGAGGAAAGGGTCCGCCGCCAAGGCGCTCCACCTGTGCACAGGGGACTGGAAGACAAGGTGAGTTGAGGAATAGTAGCTTACGTGAGCTGTGGACGATGTCCCTCAGGCGTTGGGACAGCTGGCTTGGATAGCAAGGGACTGTAGACTCTGGCAAGGATGAGAGGATTGGCAGATGAAGCTCCTCTGGAGCGCAGTGAGACATCTCCGCCCAGAAGCCTGGGCAGAGCTGTCTAAATAGGCCCAGGCCTCATGGGAAGCAGGTGTGCGCCCAGCTGCTGGCAATCAATCACAGAGCAGACCATAACAGTCAGTATTTTCTGTTGCTGTTGTTTACTTGTGGCATGAATTAACAGCTGGTTATTCTTCAAAAACTTTGCAAACTTAACTCTCCCAATTTCTTTCTCAATTGCTTTTGTTAGCTTAACTGGGTGATAGTGCCCCCCAGCCTGATTGAACTCAATGACAACCTTGCAGTCATTCCCTACATCCTCAAACTGCAATCCATTTTGGCCAGTTCGTGTCTTCTTCGCATTGGACTCGCTATGGCGGTCCGGCATAGGGACATCATGTTGTCATAGGCCATCATAGGACAGCCTATGATGTTCCTACAAACTGCTGCACGTCAGGAAAGATCCCGTGAAGAAGAAACAGCTGAGGTTCGAGCAGTGCTTCCTAGGCATGACTGTGTTGCACGTCAGAAAAGATGCCATGAAGATGAAACACTTGAAGTTCGAGCAGTACGTTGCAGGTATGCCTTGCTTACACCTGCTTTCTACAGGCATGCAGAAATACAGTGGGGCAAAAAAGTATTTAGTCAGCCACCAACTGTGCAAGTTCTCCCACTTAAAAGATGAGAGAGGTCTCCAATTTTCATCATAGGTATACCTCAACTATGAGAGACAAAATGAGAAAAAAAAATCCAGAAAATCACATTGAAGGATTTTTAATGAATTAATTGTTAATTCCTCAGTAAAATAAGTATTTGGTCACCTACAAACAAGCAAGATTTCTGGCTCTCACAGACCTGTAACTTCTTCTTTAAGAGGTTCCTCTGTCCTCCACTCGTTACCTGTATTAATGGCACCTGTTTGAACTCATTATCAGTATAAAAGACATCTGTCCACAACCTCAAACAGTCAGACTCCGAACTCCACTATGGCCAAGCCCAAAGAGCTGTCAAAGGACACCAGAAACAAAATTGTAGACCTGCACCAGGCTGGGAAGACTGAATCTGCAATAGGTAAGCAGCTTGGTGTGAAGAAACCAACTGTGGGAGCAATTATTAGAAAATGGAAGATCAAATCAAATCAAACTTTATTGTCATATTGCTGTACATACAACTGTAATGCAGGCAAGATGAAATTGCGTTTCTCTCGGCATCCATATAAGAAGCAGCATGATTAAGACACACTCCCACATAGCTCCCACCCCCCCATCCATTCACACATCCCTGAGACATACTTGGGGAAAAAGAATAACTAACTATAATATACAAAATGTCCATAGGTGCAGTAGTGTGTATGTGAGATTCCGGGTCAGCTGTTCAGCATCCTGACAGCTTGTGGGAGGAAGCTGTTGATCAGTCTGGTGGTTCTGCCTCTGATGCTCCGGAATCGTTTACCAGATGGAAGACGTTCAAAGTGTTTATGCAGAGGGTGAGAACGGTCCTTGACAATGTTCAGTGCCCTGCTCCTACAACGGTTCTGAAAAAAGTTCTTGGACAGAGGGGAGGGAAACTCCAATTACCCTCTCCGCCCCCTTGACTATCCTCTGCAGGGCTTTTTTGTCTGACATACTGCAGCTGGAGTACCATGTAGCAATGCAGTACGTCAGAACACTCTCCACCACACCTCTGTAGAAGGTCCTGAGGATGCAGATGGGGAGAGAGGCCTGTTTGAGTTTCCTCAAGAAGTGTAGTCTCTGCTGAGCTCGCTTCCTGATCTCCAAGGAATTCTTGCTCCAGGTCAGGTCCTGCGAGATCTGCACTCCGAGGATCTTGATGTTCTCTACTCTCTCCACTAAACGGCCGCCGATGCTGAGGGGGACGTGCTCAGGCTGTGACCGCCGGAAGTCGATAATCATCTCCTTTGTTTTGTCCACGTTGAGCACCAGATTGTTCTCCCTGCACCAGCCCTCCAGGTCTCTCACTTCTTCCCTGTACATTGATTCCTCATCCCTCTGAATAAGTCCCACCACCGTGGTGTCATCTGCAAACTTAATAATCTGGTTCCCCTCGTGTTTGGATACACAGTCATGTGTTAGAAGTGTAAACAACAGTGGACTGAGTACACAGCCTTGAGGGGTTCCGGTACTCAGCGTGACAGAGTTGGAGATGTTGTTTCCAACCCGGACAGACTGAGGTCTCTCAGTCAGGAAATCCAGGATCCAGAGACATGTGGCGGTGTTCAGACCGAGAAGGAGTAATTTCTCTATCAGTCTCTGGGGAATAATGGTGTTGAATGCTGAACTGAAATCAATGTACAGGAGTCTGGCATAGGTGTCTTTCTGGTCCAGGTGGGTGATGACAGAGTGTAGGGTGGTGACTATAGCATCCTCCGTGGAGCGGTTTGAACGATATGCAAACTGGAGCGGGTCGTGTGATGCAGGGAGGCAGGCTGTGATGTGTGGTTTGACAAGCCGTTCAAAATACTTCATCACAATTGGTGTAAGTGCAACAGGACGATAGTCATTCAAACATGACACCACTGGTTTCTTTGCCACCGGTACAATGATAGAGGTCTTGAAGCATCTGGGAACGATGGCCTGACTCAGGGAGATGTTATAAATGTCAGTCAGGACATCCGCCAACTCGCTCGTGCAGTCTCGGAGCACACGTCCCGGAATGTTGTCTGGACCTGCAGCTTTGCGTGGGTTGATTCTGGATAGGGTCCTCCGTGTGTCCGCTGTGTTAATGGTAAAAGCTGGTCCGACCGATGGTGGGAGTGGGCCGGCCCTCCCTCTGATTGTCGAGTTTGATGCTTCAAAACGTGCAAAGAAGTCGTTAAGCCTGTCTGGAAGCGAAGCGTCGTCATCATCGACCCCCTGCCTAGACTTAAAGCCCGTCAGTGTCCGAACTCCCTGCCACATCTGCTTGGTGTTCCTAGTGTCACAGAGGTGTCCCTGGATTTTCTCCGCATAGGCGCGCTTTGCCACCTTAATTCCCTTTGAAAGCGCAGACCTGGCTGAGCGGAGGGCAATCCTGTCCTTCGCTGAACGCTGCATCTCTGGCTTTAAGCAGCGAGCGCACCTCTGCAGTCATCCAGGGCTTATGATTACCCCGCATAGTGAGGGTCTTCACTGTAGTGACATCCTCTGTGCACTTCGCGATGTAGCTGGTGACCGAATCAGCATACTCCTCCACATCTGTCCTGTCTTCCTGGGAGGCTGCTATTTTGAAGATCCTCCAGTCTGTGTGATGAAAACAGTCTTGCAGTGCAGAGGTTGCACTCTCTGGCAAAATCCTGATTTGTTTCACTGCTGGCCTGCTGCGCTTCAATAAAGGTTTGTAGGCAGGAACCAGCATCACGGACATGTGATCAGAACGGCCGAGATGGTGGGGGGTAACGCTTTATATGCATCTGTGTTTGTGTACACTAAGTCCAACATATTCTCTCCTCTGGTCTTAAAGTCTACACATTGTTTAAACTTGGGGAGCACAGTCTTTAAGCTGGTGTGGTTAAAATCCCCCGCAACCACCACAAAACTGTCCGGGTGTGACGTTTGGATTTTACTGATTGCATTGTGCAGTTCCCCGAGTGCCTTCTTAGCATTAGCTTTAGCGTTAGCGCTCGGCGCTATGTAAACACCAACTACAAACACGTTGCTGAATTCCCTCGGCAGATAAAAAGGCCGACAATTAACAATAAGGAACTCCACCAACGGAGAGCAGTGTTTAGACACTAACGTGGCATTAACGCATCAGTTCTTGTTAACATAGATGCATAGCCCACCCCCCCGGCTCTTACCGGAGCTCGCCGTTTCCCTGTTGGCCCGGAACATCGCCATATCTTCCAGCTGAATGGCCTCGTCAGGAATGTTGTCGTGGAGCCATGTCTCGGTGAAAACAAACACACAGCAGTCCCTCCATTCTCTCCGGGTTTCTTTCAGCAAACGCAGCTCGTCTACCTTGTTTTCGAGGGCGCGGACGTTTGATAGAAAAAGCGACGGTACCGCTGGTCTGGAGGGGTTAGCCTTTAGCCTAGCATGGATCCCGGCCCTTTTTCCTCGCTTTTGCTTGCGCTCGCTCCGCTTCCGCTTCCTCCTCTCCCGGGTAGCTTCCAGCGGGGACTCCGCCAAAATTCCATGCTGGCGTAGAATGTCCAAATCACAACCGATCGCCGCGATTCTTGCAGCGTGCAGTACCTTGATGTTTAATAAGGTCTCACGGTTGTAAGTTTTACAGAATGTATGTGTGGGATGATTAAAACTCTCACACTCGCTGATACCAAGAGGGGCCGCTGCGTCTAGGCGCGCCGCCATCTTTTTTTTTTTTTTTTTTTTAAACAATATAAGATAAACAGTGTAAAAGTATAAAACAGTATAAAACAGTATAAAATAAATAAGATAAACAAGACCACTGATAATCTCTCTCAATCTGGGGCTCCACGCAAGATCTCACCCCGTGGGGTCAAAATTATCATGAGAACGGTGAGGAAAAATCCCAGAACCACATGGGGGGACCTAGTGAATGACCTGCAGAGAGCTGGGACCAAAGTAACAAAGGCTACATCAGAAACACACTACGCCGCCAAGGACTCAAATCCTGCAGTGCCAGACGTGTCCCCCTGCTTAAGCCAGTACATGTCCAGGCCCGTCTGAAGTTTACTAGAGAGCATTTGGATGATCCAGAAGAGGATTTGGGAGACTGTCATATGGTCAGATGAAACCAAAATAGAACTTTTTGGTAAAAACTCAACTTGTCGTGTTTGGAGGAGAAAGAACACCATACCTACTGTGAAGCATGGGAGTGGAAACATCATACTTTGGGGCTGTTTTTCTGCAAAGGGACCAGGACGACTGATCCATGTAAAGGAAAGAATGAATGGGGCCATGTATCATGAGATTTTGAGTGAAAATCTCCTTCCACCAGCAAGGGCATTGAAGATGAAACGTGGCTGGGTCTTTCAGCATGACAATGATCCCAAACACACCGCCCGGGCAACGAAGGAGTGGCTTCGTAAGAAGCATTTCAAGGTCCTGGAGTGGCCTAGCCAGTCTCCAGATCTCAACCCCATAGAAAATCTTTGGAGGGAGTTGAAAGTCCGTGTTGCCCAGCGACAGCCCCAAAACATCACTGCTCTAGAGGAGATCTGCATGGAGGAATGGGCCAAAATACCAGCAACAGTGTGTGAAAACCTTGTGAAAACTTACAGAAAACGTTTGACCTCTGTCATTGCCAACAAAGGGTATATAACAAAGTATTGAGATGAACTTTTGTTATTGACCAAATACTTATTTTACCGAGGAATTTACCAATTAATTCACTAAAAATCCTTCAATGTGATTTTCTGGATTTTTTTTCTTATTTTGTCTCTCATAGTTGAGGTATACCTATGATGAAAATTGGAGACCTCTCTCATCTTTTAAGTGGGAGAACTTGCACAATTGGTGGCATACTAAATACTTTTTTACCCCACTGTATATGTTTATACTTGGTTTCTACAGGCATGCATGGGCATGCACAGGTATGCACTAGTTTGATTCAATATGTGAAATTTGAGCCTCTTGACTCCTTTGGTCTTTCCCTCTGGTGGATTTTCAGATTTTGAGCTGGCACAACACTGCACATTTGCATCTGGAAACAAGTCCTGCTTGTTTTACATCCAAGAAAGCTTATGAAATTGACTGCCTCTTTTCAGTCAGTCAGTTGATGCAAGATGAATCTGAACATCCCAGGATTGGTGGCGACGATAGTCTTCTACTTGATGGTGCTGGGCATCGGCGTGTGGGCTTCATGGAAGTCCAAGCAGGTGCAGGCCAGCAGCCAGGCAGACCAGCTAGAGGTCACTCTGCTGGGCAACAGAGGAATCAGTCTGGCAGTAGGAGTCTTTACTATGACAGGTCAGTGTGAACAGACACCAAAATTAAGTAAAATTTGAATATTTTTGATAAGTTTATAATTGAGTGGCCTTTTTTTTTTTTTTGAAATTTCTGTAAACCAAATATACTTTTGTGATACAGACAGGGACTGACCATAACTTTTGTGCTCAAGCAGCCACTGTGGTTAGTAGTTTTCCACAGTTAGGCTGGGCAGTATTTACTGTCCCCTAGGTGCAACCCCTCCAGCACAAGTTGTAATTGACATTGTATTTTGGGCTAAATCAGGTCCATTGGTCCAAGCCTTAATTTAGCCCAAAAATAGACACTAAAAATTGGGCTGTTAGTCCATCTGATATGGATGATATTTAACCTAGATGTTGAAAATTGTGTTGTGTTTAGTCTGTCTAATATAGACCATATTTAACCAGTGTTGGGCAAGTTACTAAAAAATAGTAACTAATTACAGTTACTAGTTACTGCTTTTCAAAAGTAACTGTGTTACTTTACCAATTACTGCATGATTAAAGTAACTAGTTACTTGGAAAAGTAACTTTCACATTACTTTTAAAATGCATACATAAATCATCTTGAACACAGCAAGATAATTTATTTAATAGATTACATTACAGGTTTATTACCTCTCCCACTCTGTGATTTCCGCCGGCGGGCATGTCTGTGCGTCTCAGTGCGCAATGAAAAAAAGTGTATTTCTGGTCTTCCGGTACGGTCACAGCCGTAAACAGAAAGCCAAAGGAGTGTTTGATTGGTTTAGATTTGATTGACATCTCATTCGACTAATAAGAGCCTTGAATTGGGTTTCTGAAACCTTAAAAGAACCAATAACTGAAAACCTAGCAAGAAGGACCTGCCTACCAACGACCGCGAATACAACGAGCCAATTGAAGCAGAGAAGTTCGACGACTGACATGTCATTTAGCCAATGAAATTCTGAATTCAGCGATACCTGACACGCCTGTGTTCCGTGTTTATATTGCCGGTAAAACACGTGCGTCCCCCTGCGTAAAATCATTTTTGCCTAAGCCGCTGGGTGACTCACATTGAGACCTGTGCGTAACGGTAGCATTAGCCACTCTCAGCCATTAGCCAGTCTTTTTATTACTATTGTACTTTTTGTTTGGAAAAATGGTTCGCAAAAACCGCAAGCATGGAAGCGGAGATGGTTTGACCGGGTCGGGTGACCAGAACCACGAATCAGTAACCGAACCAACTTCATGTTTGTCTGACAATGAGGAACTTCAACAACAGATGTTCACCAACGACACTGCTGTTGTGGACAGGTAAGTGTTATAAGCCAAATTATTCTTTATCGATAAAAATAGTAATAAAAATAACTTTTGACTGATCGGTAATTACAACGGTCCCTCATGGCCACAAGTTTTTTTGTGTGCTGAGTTCCTCTGTAGTGGGGGGGGAGGGGGGTTGTTACCCGCTACATTGCAGATATTTTAGTATAATTTTTATTGCACTGTAGGCTATTTTTTCTTGTAAAAAAGGCAACACATTTTTTTACGTGGCATGTTCCTTTGTGTGGGGGGGTTGTGTGTGTGGGGGAGGGATTGTTTGTTACCCTCTAGAAATGTAATAATATTTTAGTATAATTTTTATTGCACTGTAGGCTATTTTTTCCTGTAAAAAAAAAAAACAGGAACTGTGCTGTGTATGTGAACTCTGGGAAAATAGGAGAATAGTGAAAAATAAAAACTGAACTTTGTAAATGACTTTTATTTTCACATAATAGACAAACTTCAGATGAAGACTCTGGTGAGGAATGGGTGCCAGACGAGTACTCTGCCAGCAAGCGCAGAAGAAGGGAGCAGCAGGAGAGCTCGTCAGAAGAGGAAATCCCAACCCTAAAAAGAGGGAGACCACTGGGGAGAGGAAGAGGGAGAGGGAGAGGGAGAGGAAGAGGAGGTAGCAGGAGAGGCAGGAGAGTAAGTGGAGGCGAGAGTGGTGATGACAGCCCTCAGCCTGGGACATCGACCAGCCCTTCATCAGCTGAGGAGAGGTGGCATGATTCTGACATCCCTGACATGATTCCACCACAGCCCATTTTTCATCCCCAAAATCCTCCTGGACCTCAGCTAATTACAACAGCTTCATACACCCCCGTTCAGTTGTTCCAGTTATTTTTCACTCCCTCTGTGCTAGACCACATTGTTGAGAACACCAACATACATGGCTCTGCACACTACAACACACCCACCAGCCCCTGGACTGACCTCACACACTCCGACCTGCTCTTATTTTTTGCCCTCATTATTTACATGGGTATAGTGAAGTGCAAATCCTTCAGCAATTACTGGCGAGGGGGAAAGCTGTACAACCTTCCTTTCCCCAAGAGTGTAATGACCAGGGCAAAGTTTCTGCTGATCAGCTGGGCCCTTCACCTCAGCAGCAGAAGAGGCCAATGAGCAGAAGAGAGGCACGGATATGCATGACCGCCTCAGCAAAATCAAGCCTCTCTATGAAGAGATCAGAGAAGCATGCAGGAGAAACTTTCACCCTGGTCAGGACATCTCCATCGACGAGAGGATGGTTGCTTCAAAAGCCCGCATTGGCTTGAAACAGTATATGAAGAACAAGCCATTGAAGTGGGGCTACAAGCCGTTTGTGTTGGCCGACTCCAGTACTGGCTACACCTGGGACTTTTTTGTGTATGAGGGCAAATCAAAGTCAAGTACTGGCATGGGACTCAGTTATGAGTCAGTGATGCAGCAACTTGACACATAGTTGCTGGGCACTGGGTATAAACTCTTTGTGGACAATTTTTACGTAGCCCTGTCCTTTTTCAGGATCTCCTGAAAAAGAGGATCTATGCCTGTGGAACCATCCGCACCAACAGGGTCGGCTTTCCAAAGACCAAGGAGAACAGCCTGGTTCCCAGATCTCCACAGGGAAGCATCCGCTGGATGAGGAAGAACTCCATTCTTTTCCTCCAATGGCGAGACACAAGCGATGTGTTCATGTGTTCCACAGTGCACACTGCCCACTCAGGAGAGACGGTGTGCCGGAGGGTGAAAGATGCGCAGGGGCAGTGGTCGACAAAGGACATCTCCGTGCCGCCTTGCGTAAAGGACTACAACAGGTATGTAATGATTTGAAAATGTAACAATTGCCTTGAGTAAGATATTGAAGTGTTTTTTCCTTTTATTCTAAAAATTATGTTTTTTTGTCCATTCAGGTGCATGGGTGGAGTGGACCTATAAGATGCCCTGATAGGCTACTACAGTGTTCTCCACAAGACCATGAAGTGGTATAAAAGCTTTTTTTACCACTTCATGGACATTGCTATTGTAAATGCGTACATTCTCCACAAGGCACTCACCTCTGGAAGAGGAGTGAAGCCAGTGACACAGAAGGCATTTCGGGAGACCCTTGCTGAGCAGCTGGCACAGGTGCGCTCTCCATTAGCCACACCCACACCACCTCATCCTACACCCACTGCACATCACAGGATTGACTCCAGCAGCAGTTCACTGCTAATGACTCGGCTTCTGTGTGGAGAGGACTGAGGCAAATCACCAACTATCGGCCTCAGGCTTCTAAAGGTCAGGATGACAAAGCCCTTTGTCAAAAACTGTCCCAACATTACGCCCGTTTTGACACCTCGTCAGCTGTGTCCAACTCACCCACTCCACCCAGCTCCACTGCCTCCTCGGCCCCTAATTCATCAAAAGCGGTCCCCCCCCTCCTCCTCCCCCCCTGCCCTTGTCATCAGTGAGCAGGACGTGCACAGACAGTTCTCCAGACTGAACCCGCACAAGGCCCCCGGGCCGGACGGTGTGTCTCCCTCCACCCTGAGACACTGTGCGAAAGAGCTGGCTCCTGTCTTCACAGACATTTTTAACATCTCCCTTAAGCAATGTCACGTGCCGACCTGCCTCAAATCCTCCACCATCATCCCTGTCCCCAAGAAGCCACGGATTACTGGACTTAACGACTACAGACCTGTAGCGCTCACCTCTGTAGTCATGAAGTCCTTTGAGCGCCTGGTCCTGTCTCACCTCAAGTCCATCACCACTCCCCTCCTGGACCCGCTGCAGTTTGCCTACCGTGCCAACAGGTCTGTGGACGATGCAGTCAACCTGGCTCTCCTCTCCATCCTGCAGCACCTGGACTCCCCGGGAACCTACGCCAGGATTCTGTTTGTGGACTTCAGCTCCGCATTCAACACCATCCGCCCCGATCTGCTCCAGGACAAGCTGTCCCTGCTCAATGTGCCTGACTCCCTCTGCAGGTGGATCACCGACTTCCTGACGGACCGGAGGCAGCATGTGCGGCTGGGGAAGTCTGTCTCGGACTCTGTTAGCATCAGCATCGGATCACCCCAGGGCTGTGTACTTTCCCCCCTACTCTTCTCCCTTTATACCAACTCCTGCACCTCCTCCCACCAGTCTGTTAAGCTGATTAAGTTTGCGGACGACACCACCCTCATCGGGCTCATCTCCAACGGCGACAAGTCCGTCTACAGGAAAGAGGTGGCCCAGCTGGTGTCCTGGTGCAGCCACAACAACCTGCAGCTGAACGCTCTGAAGACAGCGGAGATGATTGTGGACTTCAGGAAAGTCACAACCCCCCTGCCCCCCCTCACCATCACAGGCTCTCCCATCACCATTGCAGATTCCTTCCGCTTCTTGGGCACCACCATCACCCGGGACCTCAAATGGGAGCCAACCATCAGCTCCCTCATCAAAAAGGCCCAGCAGAGGATGTTCTTTCTGCGGCAGCTGAGGAAGCTCAAGCTACCCACCAAGATGTTAGTGCAGTTCTACACGGCCATCATCGAGTCCATCCTCACCTCCTCCATAACTGTGTGGTATGCAGGAGCCACTGCCAGGGACAGACTAAGGCTGCAGCGCGTCGTGCGCACTGCTGAGAAGGTGATCGACTGCAAACTCCCATCTCTCCAGGACCTGTACATCTCCAGGACCCGGAGGCGTGCTGGCCGGATCATAGCCGATCCTTCACACCCTGGTCACGTACTGTTTGCCCCCCTCCCCTCAGCTAGAAGACTTCGGTCCATTCAGACTAAAACCTCCCGGCACATGAATAGCTTTTTCCCCTCTGCCATCAGACTGCTGAACATTAAGTGACTTATTGACTCTTGTGCACTATGTACAGCAGCTCAACCAGACTCATGACATTCATCACTGTTTTTCTGTTGCATTATCAACTGCACTGTGGTACCCCATATTATCTGCTACTTGCTAATTTATTTAAAACTGCCTTGACTAGTATTACTCATTATTACTATTATTATTATTATTATTATTATTATTATTATTACTACTTATTTTTCTACACTTATTGCACGTTTTTAGTCCTTTAGTTTTTTAGTTTATCTCTTTATCTCATCATGTTTTTAATGTTGCAGCATGGCACCGAGACAAATTCCTAGTTTGTGTACTACATGAACAATGGCAATAAATCTGATTCTGATTCTGATTGTCTGTATCTCTGGGCACCGCACAAATGGACGGGCACTATGCAGGCACTGCTGTAAAAAGACACCACTCAAGTGCTCCACCTGTGATGTGCCTCTCTGTTTGATCCCAAACCGGGACTGTTTCAACAACTGGCATATTGCCAATAACATATAAGGGACAGACTTCATATTCACATTTGTTGTTTGAAAATTGTATGTTTTGTATATTGACATTTTTGTTCAGTAAAGCATTTTTTTTTTTTGTTACTTATTTGTACCCGTAGGTAGACTTGGTTTGCAGTCTGGTGACAAGCCACCGGCTGCTGGTCGCTGCGTGCGCGAGCGCCCTAAACCTACATGTTTTTGGTGTGCGGGAGGAAACCGGAGAAATCCCGGAGTAAACCCGCGCAACACGGGGAGAACATGCAAACTCCACACAGCTCACTGTTGGTCGGGGGCTGGGATCGAACCCACGATCTCATGATCCCCGCAGTCCCCCGGCCGAGGGTAAAACTGTGCTGCCACAGTGCTAAACCACTGCGCCACCGTGCAGCCACACGGTGGCGTGTTTATATTTTTAAGCATGTTTATATTTTTAACTTCACTTTCTCTGCGTCATTACTACTGACAGTGTTTCTGGATATCTAACAAGGTAGCCCTGAGTGTCACCTTTCATTAGAGCCCAAGATGAAGCTTCTATTGTTATGGTCCGTGCGCCGATCTCATCCGCGCTCGAGCCATACATCATCTTTGCCGGCTTTTGACAGCAGTGGTTACCTTCTGGTTCCCCAGGCTCTTATTGTGACAGCGCTCGGAGGGGCTTCCTGATGTCAGAGCCGAACAGCTGTGCTGCATTTATGGCTTGTTAGCGGCCGGCATTTATACGGGCGCTGACAGCAGTACAATGCAGCAGTCTTGTCTAACATTTCTTGTGAGTACTTTGTGCCAGACGTTGAGCGAGTGGTTCTCGTCTCAGACGTCGCCCTTTCCTTGTTCCTGGTTAAGACCGTAAGTAGCTGGATGTAACCTTACGGTCCCATGTATCTTGTGTAGTGTGTTTTGCCCACAGTGGCTCATTGTTTTGTGTATGTAACCTTGTGTTCTCGTATTAAACATCATTGCAAAACTCACTGGCGACTTTAGGCGTCTTATGGTGGCTCGCAAGGGCCACTGCGTAACAGTAGACTGCTGCCAGGTCGTCTAAAGGGAGGCGCCACACTGAGACGCCGCTCCCGGTGAGTTTTTGCTAAACTGGACAATTGTTCTTCCCTGTCTGGGTGATTACATGCTGGGAGAATGCCATCATCCAGGAGCTGTGTTCGGCGCCTGGGCAAGGAGCTAGCGAGCGCCCTGGAGTATGTTGATGGGATGCTCCTCGCCGCTACTTTCTACGACAACCCCAACGGCATGCGCTGGCACCTGGACTATGCTGAGGTACTTCTGGATAACCTTCCTCGCTACTACGACCACCCTGAAGTTGTCGCTAGGAGGGCTGAACTCGCCGCACAGCGCAAGGTACTCCGTGGGCTGGAGGAAGATTACGGCAGGAAGCAGAGGAGGAGGCATCCTCGTTCCCCGTGTTGGGATCTCGCTCCTGTCCCCGATCCAGCTCAGGAGTTCATGTCATCCGGGGGCCATCGAAGACGTCGGCGCCATGGCCAAGATCAACCTCAGCAGGATCCCCGGCTGAATCCGCTCCCAGCGAAGCCCGTGAGTGGACCCTCGAGAGCGGCTCCTCCTTGTCCTTCCAGTGGGCCCTCTGTCGCCATCCAGCGGGGAAAGGGAGGAACTATGTCCTCTACAGCAGGCACCATCCTCCCTCCGGGAGACAGGCAAGTGCACGTTAATTCTCTCCATCATAATTGTGACCTGCCTTGTCTGACTCCTGGGGGCGGAGTTCGGGCTCGCAGTCCCCTGAGCTCCTACCTCCTGCTGTAGCCTTAATTACCCAACCTGCTGCCTCTGTGCCTCCCTCCGCTGAGTGGTCCACAACGCCAGGCCTATGTCGCCGGATGAGGAGGGGGCCTGTGGTGCTGGAGAGCCTGGTTCCGGCCCTGCAGCCACGCAGTGGACAGAGGAGGAAAGCGGACTGCAGCCTGGAGCCTGCGCCGATGATCAAGCGTCCCCGGGTCTCCATGCTGGAACAGTGCGAGCCAGCAGGTCGAGGGTCCCCTGCCACCACGCCGAGCGGGTAATCGGCGTGGATATCAGCGCCGGAGGATCCACAGACTGCAGAAACCATCATGCCAGCTGCGGAGCCCGCGGTAGCTGAGTGGGAGCCTGCGGACAAACTTCTTCGCCCTGAGCCTGGATCGACGAAGTCCTGGACGGCGACAGAACCCGAGTGCAGGCAAGTGCTCTATCTTGTGTCTCTTCTTCCTGTCTTGGAGCATTTTTGCCTGCCTCTCGGGGAGACGAGTCAGGGGCAGCCGTCTGCTGCGCCCGAGCTTGTCTTGCTGGGCTCTGTCGCTGCCGGTGATTTTGATCCCGGTCCTGTCTTGTCTTCTGAGCCTTATTGCAGAGTCACCGGTGCAGAGCCAGTCGTGGTTGCTGTGCTGGAGGTTCCAGGTTCGGGGGCAGAGGTCGTCGCCGGTGCTGCGCTGACCCAATCGGGGTCCGACGCGAGTGCAGCCGAGACCCAGTGGGGGTCCAACGCGGGTGCATCCGAGACCCAGTCGGGGTTCGACGAGGCCCAATCGGGGTCCGATGCGGGTGCAGTCGAGACCCAGTGGGGGTCCGATGCGGGTGCATCCGAGACCCAGTCGGGGTCCGACGAGGTCCAGTGGGGGTCCGACGCGGTTGCAGCCAAGACCCAATCAGGGTCCGACGCGGGTGCAGCCGAGACCCAGTGGGGGTCCGACGCGGGTGCATCCGAGACCCAGTCGGGGTTCGACGAGGCCCAATCGGGGTCCGATGCGGGTGCAGCCGAGACCCAGTCGGGGTCCGACGAGGTCCAGTGGGGGTCCGACGCGGTTGCAGCCAAGACCCAATCAGGGTCCGACACGGGTGCAGCCGAGACCCAGTGGGAGTCCAACGCGGGTGCAGCCACAACCGCAGCATCGGTGTGGGTCAAGGACGGTGGAGGAGCTGCAGACCCTTCGCCGCCTGACATGGTGCGGGCTCATCTTCACCATCATTCCCATTGTCGCAGTCACCAGCCGTGCTCATCATCGCCGGGGGCCTTTGGGGGGCCTCTTTGCTGGGCCCGGCTCTCCCATGTCTTTCCCCTGCCAGGGAGGCCGCCGCAGGCCGTCTTCCCACAGTTCTGGTGGCTGAGGGATGCGGGTCGGCCGCCCAAGGAACTGCTTCGCCGGTTCGGCGCCGTGGGTCGGCCACCTGACATATTGTGTTTATTACTGGGCGACCTGGTTCGGCCACCGGAGGAGTGGACCTTCCGGGCCTGGGACTGGGGTAGGCCGCCCGGTCTTGTACTGCCCCCCGTGACCACCCGTCGGCCGTTGGACGCAGGGAGACCGCCAGAACTGTTCCCGTGGCATTTGGTCTCCGCCGGTCGTCATCTTCTCGAACTGTCGGGGGTGAAGGTCATTCGAGGTAATATTTTGGCCCTGTGGTTGTTCTGTTTTTTTGCTGTCCTGTGCTGTATTTGATTTGTGCATTTGAGAGTGTGGTATTTTCTGTTATCATGCCCTGTAATTGTTTTCTTTTGCCCTGTCTTGATCATATTTGTGCATTTGGGAGTGGTATATATTTTTCGGTTATTCATGTCCTGGGTGATTGTCATGCATTTTGGGAGTTTTTTTTCTCCTTTTTTTTCCCTGGTTGTCTCCATGTCTCTGGTTCTTAGTTTTTGGCCTGTGAATTGACCCTCTCCCGCCGGGCCTGCCCCCATCCGCCCACCCTGGGGGGTGGGGGGAGGGGGGGCTTGGGTGTCAATGGGCGTTCGGGGCCCGCCCTCGGGGGGGAGGTACTGTTATGGTCCGTGCTCCGATCTCGTCCGCGCTCGGGCCATACATCATCTTTGCCGGCTTTTGACAGCAGTGGTTACCTTCTGGCTCCCCGGGCTCTTATTGTGACAGCGCTCGGAGGGGCTTCCTGCTGTCAGAGCCAAACAGCTGTGCTGCATTTACGGCTTGTTAGCGGCCGGCATTTATACGGGCGCTGACAGCAGTACAATGCAGCAGTCTCGTCTAACACTTCTTGTGAGTACTTTGTGCCAGACATTGAGCGAGCGGTTCTCGTCTCAGACGTCACCCTTTCCTTGTTCCTGGTTAAGACCGTAAGTAGCTGGGTGTAGCCTTACGGTCCCATGTATCTTGTGTAGTGTGTTTTGCCCACAGTGGCTCATCGTTTTGTGTATGTAACCTTGTGTTCTCGTATTAAACATCATTGCAAAACTCACTAGCGACTTTAGGCATCTTATGGTGGCTTGCGAGGGCCACCGCGTGACATCTATGTTGAAGCATTCAGAAGATATAGACGTTTTTCCAAACTATACAGCCGTATGTACGAGTGGACTTTCATCATAGCGGCATTGAGCTTCCCAATCTTGGGAGCTGATTTTCTGTGTGCACACGGGTTGCTAGTCGATGTTGGTAGTAGACGCCTGGTTAATAAGATAAGATAAGATAAGATAAGCCTTTATTAGTCCAACAATGGGGAAATTCCAGGATTGCAACAGCATAGGGATAGCAACACTCAGAGCAACAATCAGAAGGCAAGAAAAAACAACATCTAGTAAACATATGTCCATATTACTATAAATGTATATATATAGACACACAGTGCAGAGCATTATGGCTGGTGGATGTGCAGCAGAAAGTCTAAGCTATCTCTCCGCGGATGCAGCGGGCCAGCTGGAAGTCTTTGGGCATGATGGTGACCCCCTTAGCGAAGAAGAGACCACCAGGTGGGTCTCGCTGGTCTCCTGCAGAGCCATGACGGCGAAACGCAGGAAACGCAGGACGGTCTTGAAGTCCTGAGCGATCTCCCTCACCAGGCGCTGGACGGGCAGCTTACGGATGAGCAGCTCCGTGGATTTCTGGTAGCGACGGATCTCTCTCAGAGCCACGGACCTGTGACGGCGAGGCCTCTTCACTCTGCCGGTGGCCAGAGCGCCTCTCCGAGCAGCCCTGTGGCTAGCTGTCTCCTGGGGGGCTTCTTCCTCCAGTAGATTTTACGGGCGGTCTGCTTGGTTCTTGCCATCGCTCTTTATTATTCTGTCTTATATTTCTTTCACGCCGCCTAAACTCCAGCCCGGCACCCGCTTCGTTTTCGCTACAGCTCCCGGTATGTCGAGTTTCCCATTAGCACCGGGCGGCGGCCAAGTGCTAGCTAGCACTAGCTCCTCCCCGCTGTAACGTCTCCCGCTGCAAACCGTGGCTCCGTCCGCCGACCCGGGAGACCCCCGGGGCGATCCGTGCGTCCGTGATATATATACAGAGTGAAAGGTGTAGAAAGAAGGAAGATAAAAAAAAAAAGGCTGTTGCAACAGGCAGCCGACTCGTGTGGCGCCGCCGGTCCGGCGGAACCGGAACCGTAAATCAATAATGCAATGTCTTTTGATTCTCTCCCCTGTACAGTTCGAGGGGCCGGGCCAATAACACTAGCCAACGTCACAGCTCCAGGCGGTAAGCTCCACACACTGCTCACTCAGTTCCCAGCACTCACGGTCCCAACGTTTTCGGCGGCCATCACTAAACATGGGGTGGAACACTTTATCACCACCACTGGGCCGCCCGTTTTCGCGCGACCTCGGCGCCTGGACGCAGCTAAACTGGCCATAGTGCGTGAGGAGTTTGCCAACTTGGAAAGGTTGGGCATCATCAGGCGCTCAAACAGCCCATGGGCATCCCCGCTACACATGGTCCCTAAGGCCAAGGGATTGTGGCGACCGTGCGGAGATTTCAGTAGATTGAATAACGCCACAGCGCACGACCGCTACCTGATTCCTCATATTCAGGACTTTTCTGTTCACCTCGCCAGGGCACGCATTTTTTCTAAAATAGACCTGGTCCGTGGTTACCACCAGGTCCCGGTGCACACGGAGGACATACCCAAAACAACGGTAATAACTCCGTTTGGCTTGTTTGAGTTTTTACACATGCCCTTCAGATTAAAAGGCACGGCACAAACATTCCAACGTATGATGGATGCGGTGTTGTGCGATCTGCCATTTGTGTTTGTCTACCTGGATGACATCCTGGTGGCCAGTGCGTCCGAGGATGAACACGTAACCCACCTCAGGACGGTTTTCCAGAGGTTGGAAGAGCACGGGTTAATAATCAACCCAGCAAAATGCCAGTTTGGCGTGACGGGGATTGACTTTTTGGGGCACCGCATCTCACCGGAAGGAGCAATACCCTTGCCGGACAAGGTCAGAATCAGAAAAAGATTTATTGCCAAGTACATTAACAGATCACTGATAACATACGAGAGAATTTGACTTGACACAGTAATGAACCTGCATTTCCGTGCCGCGGCGCATCTGCAACGCGCCTATCAGCAGGAGGGTACAGGTCTCATAAAGATGATACAATAGGAAGGAGCAAAAAAAAATCATTGATTCAAAATACTGGTTACATACTTAATCAATATTAAGAGTTCAAGGAAAAAAAAAGCTCATGCACATATATTCGCTACACACAGAATTCACAGGACACAAGAGAGCAGTGTTGTCTTTATTCAGTTCATGGATCAATGTGTGTGCGGTGTTGAGCAGTGTTGATGATAATAAGAGAGACCCAAGGACCCTTGGCAGAAGATGTTTTGTCTGTCTGGCGCCAGTCTTATCTGGCGCTGCAGCTGGCTGTCCAAGGCCTTGTGCTCATGATTTTGAAAAAACACAGTCTGCAGACAGCCAGGAGGAATTTTCATGGGGAATAATAATGCCAAATAGGACTGATCACAGAGAAGACTTGTATTTCTTCTGTAGATTCAGTACATTAATCCTTCATTGCGCAGCTTTGAATTCGTCGTGGAAAGACCTGAGCGAACCCATGATGTAATCCACCTTACGAGACAGTTCTCCAGTAGTCGCTATCAGGGTCTTCTCCAGTGCGTGCCGTGGCGAATTTTCCCCGGCCTCAGACGGTCAGGGCGCTGCAAGAGTTTTTGGGGATGGTTAACTTTTATAACCGGTTCCTCCCCCGCGCAGCTCAGCTCATGCAGTCATTGTACGCCGCGCTCAAGAAACGGAAACCGGCAGACAGAGTCGAATGAATTCCGGAGCGGGAGCAGGCATTCTCTGAGGTTAAAACAGCCCTGGCAAACGCCACACTGTTGGCGCACCCGGACCTGGCGGCCCGGATAGCGCTCACTACCGATGCCTCGGACATGGCCATAGGGGCCGTCGTGGAGCAACGTGTCGCCGGTTCTTGGCAGCCGCTCATTTTTTTCAGCAGAGCTTTGCACGACAGTGAGCGTAAATACAGTGCGTTCGACAGAGAGTTGCTGGCTCTCCACCTGGCCATACGTCACTTCCAGTTCTGGCTGGAAGGGCGCAGCTTCACTGTGTTCGTGGACCACAAGCCGCTAACGTTCGCGATGGCCAAGGTTTCGGAACCATGGTCGGGCCGGCAGCAGAGACAGCTGGCCACGATCTTGGAGTTTACGACCGATATTCAGCA
The DNA here is from genome assembly GCA_020510985.1 of Pholidichthys leucotaenia. Lineage (NCBI taxonomy): Eukaryota > Metazoa > Chordata > Actinopteri > Cichliformes > Pholidichthyidae > Pholidichthys > Pholidichthys leucotaenia. The sequence continues at coordinate 407,550,536 of CM035840.1, read as the reverse complement.
TGTGTCAGGTAAACTGAATGTGGTGGCGGACTGCCTCTCGCGCGCAGTAGTGGCCCCAGTCTGCGTAGGGATAGATTATACAGCCATGGCCGCAGAGCAGATTGGCGATGCGGACATGTGCGCGCTCCAGTCTGGACCAACAGGGTTAAGGCTGGAGAGCAGAGTACTGCAAGATGGCAGCCCCGCCCCCGCCCCAATCTGCAACGTCTCCACGGGACGCCAGCACCTGGTGGTCCCAGTCGCTTGGCGTTGCCGAGTGTTTGAGTCAGTTCATGCTCTGGCGCACCCAGGAGTGTGCGCGTCAGTCAAAATGGTGGGAGCAAAATTTGTTTGGCCAGGCCTGCGCAAACAAGTGAAAGAGTGGGCTGCAGCCTGCGTAGCGTGCCAACGAGCCAAAGTACACAGACACACGAAGGCCCCTTTGGAGCCGTTTTGTATACCGGCTAAGAGGTTCGACCATGTTCACGTGGACCTCGTGGGCCCCCTCCCGCCATCGCAGGGGTGCACGCACCTTCTGACAGTGGTGGACCGCACCACACGCTGGCCAGAAGTAGTCCCGCTGGCGGCAACCGCGTCCGCGGACGTGGTGCGTGCTTTTTTGACAACATGGGTGGCACGTTTTGGCATCCCGTCGGACATCACGTCTGATAGGGGCCCTCAATTTGTTTCCGACCTCTGGTCTGCGATGGCCCGTAGCCTGGGTGTCGCAATTCATCGCACAACCGTGTACAACCCACAGGCCAGTGGGTTATGTGAGCGTTTCCATAGGTCACTGAAAGCAGCGCTCAAGGCTTCGCTTACAGATGCAAATTGGGTAGACCGGTTGCCGTGGGTTTTGTTAGGGTTGCGTTCCGCACCAAAAGAGGATTTGGAGGCTTCCCCGCTGGAGCTTGTTTTTCCTCAGCCACTGCGGCTCCCCAAGGAATTTTTACCAGATAATCCCGCGCCGGACAACTGTCCATCTCAGCGTTTGCAGAATAGTGCAGATACAGGCACGCTGCCGGGCCCGGCCCACCACTGTTTTCCATGCGCTTTTGTGCCAAAAACTTTGAAGAACGCGGCGTTCGTGTTTGTCAGGCACGATGCCCACTGCCCCCCATTGCGCCCACCCTACGATGGCCCGTTCAGAGTGCTGGAACCAGGGGACAAACATTTTTTGTTAGACTTGGGGGGGGGTCGTCGGGAGAAAATCTGTATAGACAGACTTAAGCCCGCCTTTGTGGTGGCGGACGAGCAAGTGATGTTGGCTTGGGCCCCTCGGCGTGGAAGACCCCCACGGCGAACTCCCCAGGTGAATGATTCATCAGAGCAGCCACACGGGCAAGTCGAATGTTCCCCCCCCTTGCCATTGCCCACCCGCAGACAGACACACCCCCAGGAGCCCCCTACCGGCACAGTAGTGCCGCGGAGGTGGAGAACTCCCGTTACAGCAGATACGGGAGGAGACTGAAGCCAAAAGGACGTGAGGATTGAAACTCGGTCTGAGATTCTGGGGGTTGGGGGGGCGGTGTAGACGCTGGGATAATCATCTCAGACTGGATGCAGAGGGTAAACAGATGAGGGCAATAGGTATTGAGATGGGAGAGATTATGGTGATGTAGCAGGAAGGAGTAGCTGGGGGACAGTGGGGGGAGAATGGTTGAATGTATTGTGATGCGAGATTTCATGCAGATGGGAGATGGAGGGATGATATAAAAGGAGAGACCCTGGTGTATTGTGGTAATGCTTTTCTGTGTATGACTGAAGTGAGAGTGAATAAAGTCGTCTGCTGCGCAAGTCTGGCTCCGTTATTTGCACTGTCCACAATAGTGTTGTTAGCTTGATAACTAGCCACACCCAGCTGGTAGATAATAACGTCAGAAATCAGCATTTAAAAATGACTTTAGATATAATCTATAGATTATCCATCAAAACTGCCACACTTTAGATTTGTAACAGCCTAATTGTTATGTTTGCCCCTTGCAGGGCAAAGATGAGGCACCAGAAGCGATTTTGTTATTTTATTAAGGAAAAGTACAAAATAATGTGCCATGAGGGGCAAAACACGTAAACACAAGCAACCCTGGAGGGTGAAAAACTGAGCAAATAAAGAATCAACACAGTCACTTACAAATAACACAGCGAGGGTGAAACCTTTACACTGTAAATGGAGACTGGCACCAGATGTAGGGATGCCAGCCAGCAAGGGCGAGGTCGCAGTGAGGAATGAATCTCGACAGCGATCTTAAATAGTGCGCAAACTAATCACAAACAGGTGAGACAGATGATGATGAATACAGTGCCAGCAGCTGTGACAGCCCACAAGCAGACTAACAGGTGGAAGTGCAGCCGCGGCGCTGTCGAAATAAAAGCACAAATACACACCATCACAAAACGTCCAAATAAAGAGACAAAAAGGAGAAAAACAATAAGTGACTTGAACGTGGAGCAAACCCGCACTTGGGACCACCACACTAATATTACATTTAACGTATTGATAAAAACCACTGCCATAAAATTTATTGTCATATTTGCTATGTGACAGCAGAAGATCAGTAACTGTCCAGTTTTGTCTGTTTCATTATTAACTACACAGAGCTCATCCACAATATTAGTACAGCATTGTTTGCATGATAATTTATAATCTGCAACAGCACTCTATTAAAGCAAGAAATCTCTGTGTGTCTGTGTGTCACATTTATAGGACATCATAGGATGGCCTATGATCTCTGCCTGATCATCAGGTTCAGGTTACTTTATCTGTGTCATGAATGGCTCTTGCGAGCCATTAATAAGAGCCGAGGGCCAACCAGTGATTTTGTGTAATTTATTAACAAAGGAAAGCAACAAAGGAAATGAGCCTTGTGGGGCAAAAACACAAATAATACAAGAGAACACTTACGAGTAACGATGAGGGAAGAGAGGAGGGCTGGAGCCGGACGTAGGGACTCCAGCCTAATCCACAACGAGAGGGATGTGTGGAAAGCGTGAGGTTGCAGCCCTGAACAAACAGAGCAGCTCCCTGATATAGGGGTTAACAGCTGATCAGCTGACGAACGATAATTGGCCTCCAGCCGTCCCGTGGTGCTTGGCTTCTGACAGCCGGAAGCACCGCCGAGACGCTGTCACAACAAAGGCCTGGCGGAGATGATGTATGGCCTGAGCGCGGACGACATCGGCGCTCAGACCATGACAATTTGTACCCATAGGTAGATTTGTTTTTCAGTCAGGTGACATCCTTTTAGACGCATATTTGCACACCACAATTACATCCAACATGAACACAAACACAGGCACACATGAAGCTGACTATAAACATGATTAAAGTACTCAAGGCTCCACCAATCAGGACATAAGACAAAGAGATAAGAGAAAAAACAAAGAGATAAGAGAGAAGGGTCATATTAAAAAGTTAAAAACTAAGTCAAAGAGATTAAAAACTCAATAAAAGTCTAAAACCCAATAAAAGATTTAGAACCCAAATAAAAAACCTACAAAAATAAATAAATATAAAATAAAAATTAATAAATAAATAACTAAATTATGTGCAATATATTGCTACATCTTGTTCAACTCTTTGACAGCAGCAGGAACAAAACTGTTTTTGTAGCGGTGGGTTTTACATTTTGGGACAGCAAACCTCCGTCTGGAGGGAAGAAGCTGAAAGTGGCAGTGCAAAGGGTGGGAGTCATCATTTAAAATGGAGGTAGCAATCCTCTGTACCTGTCTGGTGTACAGGGATGTCAGGCTCAGCTGTGACTCACCAAGCAAATTACTGGACCATCTTAACTACCTGGTCCAAGGATTTCCTCTGTTTCAGTTTTATCTGACCAAACCATGACACTAAAGAAAAGGATAAAACAGATTCAATAAAAACCCAATAAAACATTGTCATTATGGTTCGGTCAGTTTGGAAGTGTGCAAGTTTCCTTAAACAATGCAAATGTTGCTGACCCTTTTTGCACGCCCTTTTACAGTTCTCTTCAAAGTTTAAATTACTATCAATAATCATCCCAAGATATCTGTAAGATTGCACACATTCAATGGTCTGGCCTTTTAGTACAGTGACTTTGTGCCTGGGAGTTTTCCTCCTAAAGTCAATAATCATATCTTTAGTTTTTGTCATATTCAGCTGCAGGTAGGAATCCTCACACCAGTGAACAAAATCATCAACTACTAGGCTGTGGCCACTCTCACCATCCTGAAGGACACTGACAATAACTGAATCATCAGCATACTTTATAATTTGTCTGTTAGGACACATACAGACGTGGACAAAATTGTTGGTACCTCTCTGTTAATGAAAGAAAAACCCACAATGGTCATAGAAATAACTTGAATCTGACAAAAGTGGTAATAAATAAAAATTCTATGAAAATTAACCAATGAAAATCAGACAATGCTTTGAAATTGTGGTTCAACAGAATTATTTTAAAAAACAAACTCATGAAACAGGCCTGGACAAAAATGATGGTACCCCTAGAAAAGACTGAAAATAATGTGACCATAGGGACATATTCAACCAAGATGTGTCCTCTAATTAACATCACAGGTGTCTACAAACTTGTAATCAGTCAGTCGGCCTATTTAAAGGGTGACAAGTAGTCACTGTGCTGTTTGTTGACATGGTGTGTACCACACTAAACATGGACCAGAGGAAGCGAAGGAGAGAGTTGTCTCAGGAGATTAGAAGGAAAATTATAGACAAGCATGTTAAAGGTAAAGGCTAAAAGACCATCTCCAAGCAGCTTGATGTTCCTGTGACTACAGTTGCACATATTATTCAGAAATTTAAGATCCACGGGACTGTAGCCAACCTCCCTGGACGTGGCCGCAGGAGGAGACGGATAATACGAATGGTAACAAAAGAGCCCAGGACAACCTCTAAACACATTCATGGTGAACTCCAAGGTCAAGGTACATCAGTGTCAGATTGCATCATCTGTCATTGTTTGAGCCAAAGTGGACTTCATGTGAGACGACCAAGGAGGACACCACTGTTGAAAACAAATCCTAAAAAAGCCAGACTGGAATTTGCCAAACTGCATGATGACAAGCCACAAAGCTTCTGGGAGAATGTCCTATGGACAGACGAGACAAAACTGGAACTTTTTGGCAAGGCACATCAGCGCTATGTTCACAGACGCAAAAATGAAGCATACCAAGAAAAGAACACTGTCCCTACTGTGAAACATGAAGGAGGTTCTGTTATGTTCTGGGGCTGCTTTGCTGCATCTGGCACAGGGTGTCTTGAATCTGTGTAGGGTACAATGAAATCTCAAGACTATCAAGGTATTCTAGAGAGAAATGTGCTGGCCAGTGTCAGACAGCTTGGTCTCAGTCGCAGGTCATGGGTCTTGCAACAGGATAATGACCCAAAACACAGCTAAAAACACCCAAGAATGGCTAAGAGCCAAACATTGGACTATTCTAAAGTGGCCTTCTATGAGTCCTGATCTAAATCCTATTGAACATCTGTGGAAGGAGATGAAACATGGCGTCTGGAGAAGGCACCCTTCAAACCTGAGACAACTGGAGCAGTTTGCTCATGAGGAGTGGGCCAAAATACCTGCTGAGAGGTGCAGAAGTCTCATTGACAGTTACAGAAATGGTTTGATTGCAGTGATTGCCTCAAAAGGTTGTGCAACAAAATATTAAGTTAAGGGTACCATCACTTTTGTCCAGGCCTGTTTCATGAGTTTGTTTTTTAAAATAATTCTGTTGAACCAGCATTGTCTGATTTTCATTGGTTAATTTTCATAGAATTTTTATTTATTACCACTTTTGTTAGATTCAAGTTATTTCTGTGACCATTGTGGGTTTTTCTTTCATTAACAGAGGGGTACCAAAAATTTTGTCCACGTCTGTATAAAGTACACATTATAAAGAGTTCATAGGGCGTCCTATGAACTCAGGCATCATAGGACTCGCAATGCCGTCATAAAGATATGATGTCTATATGACAACACAGACAAATGTGTCTTTATGATGTCATATAGACCATCACTCACGATGCCTAGACTTATGTGTCTTTATGATGTCGTATGGCTCAAAATTGGCAAGGTGAATAAGTCACAGGGCCAGTCTTTACAGCGCGTTCGTGTTTTTTGCACAACAGACTTCTGCAGTCATGGCCAATTCTACGTTGCCACGAGCAGAGATGCCAGATAAAGCAGTCTTCGTATTCTTGCTCAAGATGAAGAAACTAAGCAAAAGCGTTGCTTTCTCAGCAATGTTGTTTTTAAAGAGGTGCTGACACAGTAAAAATGTGTAACCTTGAAGAATGCCAGTCTACACTACAAATGCGTAAAATTCCAAGCAAAGCGCTGATTTTCTCCGGGTGCTCCGGTTTCTTGGTTTCTACAGGCATGCACGGGCTTTCCTGAACAGAGTCGAAAGCCACTTTGCTCATATCTATTTTCATGATCCTGCCCATGAACTGGAATTACGACGCACCTATCCCTCAACCAGTGGTCTCAACGAAGAAGAAGACCCACCAGATAGAGAGCAACTGAATGAGGAGAACTGCTGCACGTCAGAAAAGATGCCGTGAATATGAAACACCTCAGGTTCCAGCAGTACGCCGCAGGCATGACTGTGAACAACACAGCCGCCTGAGACAGGAGGAGACCCTTCAGCAACGGGTATGCAGAAATACTTGCTTATACTTGGTTTCTACGGGCACGGACGGGTATGCACAGGTATGTACTAGTATCACATGATGTACAGAAACATGATTGTATTAACATGATGAGCATATTCAGAGCATACTTAGAGCTTAATCAGAATAAATTATTCTATATTTTCATGTCAAGTGAGTAAATCTCACTAAACACAAGCAAAAATCTGTGACATGTACGTATATGGTATTATTTATTATTATTATTTATTATTATTATTTTTTAAACAAATGTGTAGTACATGTGAAGAATAGACTGCTGTGGTAAAGTTTCAGCCATAAATACATTAAACTTAATAATTATTTTTAAAAGATAACTTCAATCAACTTATTTGTGAATGTTACGCATGGCTCTAGTGAGCCATAATAAGAGCCAAGGGCTGACAGGTGAGTTTGCGTCGTTTATTAGTGATGAGGAAGGGAACAAAGGAAAAGAGCCTCGTGGGGCAAAACACAACCAATACAAAAGTACACTTACAAATAGTGATGAAGAGGGATGAGAGGAGGACTGGAGCCGGACGTAGGGACTCCAGCCTATCCACACCGGGAGAAGAGCGTGGATAATATGCGAGGTCACAGCGCTGAGTAATCAGGGCCGCTCCCTTTTATAGTGGTTGACAGCGCCTCAGCTGATGAGAGGTAATTGGCCTCCAGCCGTCCCGTAGAGCTTGACAGCTGGAAGCCCGCTGAGACACTGTCATAATAAGAGCTGGGCTGAGGAGGAATATGGCCTGAGCGCAGATGACATCGGCGCACAGAGCATTATGACAGGACCTCCCCCTCAAAGCCAGGCTCCGAACGGCTAGTAACACCCAAGCCACCTAGGGTGGGCGGATGGGGTGCAGGCCAGGAGGGCGTGAATCGAGGAAAGGGGAGAGAGGAAAAAAACTCCACAACATTGGCAGGGAATAATGAAGCAATTACAGAGTACGGGAAAAAAACACAATACTCCATAAAATGCCACAAAATGCAAACAGGACCCAACAAAGAAAAACAACCACAGGAGACCTAAAAGGAAAACAAAGGCTCCTAAGGCATAATCCAGCAAATACAGAGCGCCCCTCGACAGGAGAGGGGAAAAAAAAAAGACACGCTAACCGCGATAGGGCTACAAGAAATCATATTATGCCTGCACACTCACAAAATCACAAAGGACCAAAGGCACAGGAATAACAGGAGAAATAATACAGTTCGGGGGGTCTCCCCGCACCCAGCGTCCAAACCGCCAACAGGGGTGATGGGAAGCATTCAGGTGGCCTACCCGAATCCCAGGCCAGGAAAAACAGTACTTCGGGCGGCCGGACCAGACCGCCGAATAGAGAGTCCAGTGGGTCGGGAGGCTGGACCAAAGAGCCGAATGGGCGCGGCAGTCCTTCTGGCGGCCGACTCCCATCGCTCAGCCACCAGGACCGCAGGGGAGAGAAAGGCAACGGCTTCCCTGTGGAGGGGAATAGCGAGGGCGAGCCGGGCCGACAGTGAGAGGTCCATACGGCACCTGGTGGAGAAGTCTTGGGGGGAAGATGAGGGTGAAGATGAGGACGATGGTGACGATGGGGGAGAAGATGAGCTGGTCCAGTGTCCGGTGGCAGGGGATCTGCAGCTCCCTCACCGAACTTGGATTCCGCTGGTGCTGCACCCTCATCGGACCTCGATTGGGTCACGATTGCTCCCGTGATGGACCCCGATTGGGTCACGGTTGCACCCGCGTCGGACCCTGACTGGGTCAGCACCGCACCAGAACCGACCTCCAACCCCGAACCTGGAACCTCTGGCACAGCGGGCGAAAGCAGCTCCTTGCCGAACTTGAATTCCGCTGGTGCTGCACCCTCGTCGGACCCCGATTGGGTCACGGTTGCACCCGCGTCGGACCCTGACTGGGTCGGCGACGCACCAGAACTGACCTCCAACCCTGAACCTGGAACCTCTGGCACAGCGGGCGAAAGCAGTTCCTTGCCGAACTTGGATTCCACTGGTGCTGCACCCTCGTCGGACCCCAATTGGGTCACGGTTGCTCCTGTGGCGGACCCCGATTGGGTCATGGTTGCACCCGCGTCGGACCCCGACTGGGTCAGTGTCGCACCAGAACCGACCTCCAACCCCGAACCTGGAACCTCTGGCACAGCGGGTGAAAGCAGCTCCTCGCCGGCAACCCTGGGAGAAGGCTCGGGAGAGAGAGAAGAACTGGGATCAGGATCACCGGCAGTGCCAGAACCCAACGAGACAAGCTCGGACGCAGCGGGCGGCTGCACCCGGCTCGTCTCCCCAAGAGACAGGCAAAAATGCTCTAGGATGGAAAGGAGAAAGACAATACAGAGCACTTGCGTGATCTCGGGTTCTGACGCCATCCAGGACTGCGAAGATCCGGGCTTAGATGGCAGGAGGTCGTCATCAGGCTCCCACTCAGCTACGTTGGGCTCCGCAGCTGGCATGATGGTGTCCGCAGCCTCAGGATCCTCCGACACCGATGCCCACGCCAATGGCCCACACGGCGTGGGGGCAGGGGACCCTCGACCCGCTGGACCGGACCACTCGTCCGTGGAGACCCGGGGACACTTCCTCGTCGGTGCAGGTTCCACGCTGCAGTCCGCCCTCCTCCTCCGCCCACGACATGGCTGCAGGACCGGAACCAGGCTCTCCAGAACCGCAGGCCCCCTCCTCATCCGGCGACGTTGGCCTGACGTCAAGGACAGCTCAGCGGAGGGAGACACAGAGGATGCGGGATTAATAATTAAAGCCACAGCAGGTGGTGGGAGCTCGGGGGGCTGTGAACCCCGAACTCCACCCCCAGGAGTCTGACAAGGCAAATCACAATAATGAGAATATGAATGAACTGGGACTTGCCTGTCTTCTGGAGGTTGGATGGTGCCTGCTGTGGCGGATGTTGCTCCTCCCTTTCCCCGCCGGATGGTGACAGAGGGCCCCCTGGGAGGATGAGGGGTTGCTGCTCGCGGAGGTTCCGGGATGGAGCTCGCCGAGACAGGACTCCAGAGGCACACAGCAGCCGGGATAGGCGACGAGGAGGAGGGGGCGACAGCTGAGACGAGCCGGGCACGGAGTGCTGACGGAACAGCAGGAGAAGAAGGCCCGGGGGGAGAGGTTGTGGGAATTCCCCTCTGACGAGGCGCAGGAGTGGCAGCTGTGGGGGGGATTGAGCCCTTGCGGCGACCCGGAACTGGATCCGGACGGGATTCAAGCCGAGGTTGACAGCCGGTGTGACGACGGTTTCTTGCAGGGGGCGAGGCGAAGGTGAGATCCGGGAATCGCCGTTCCTATGCAGAAACAGAGATGAGCAGGTCGGCAAACTCAGGGAACTCACGCAACTCTGGATTCCTCTTCACCAGTCTAACTGCCGCCGTCACATTCTTAATGATTACAGACGGATGCACAGCGGAGCGAGCAGCAGCCACTCGGTCCTGGATCTTGATTGCTGTCAGCTGCAGCTCTTCCGGGGGAATCCCGAATGACGTCATGCTTGATGGGGAAAGACCTCTGGATGGTGTGAACTCCCAGGCCGGAACGGAGGCAGGAGCGGGATCCCGAAGCGAGGGGCGATGTCTCCTCCTCTTCGGCTTCCTGCCGGGATTTCCCTCCAGCCCACGGAGTATCTCGTGCTGTGCAGCGATGTCATATCTCCTCACACTTACCTCAGGGTGGTCGGCGAAGCGGGGGAGATGATTGAGGACATCCTCAGCTTGGTCCAGGTACCTGCGCACGTCACTGCTGAAGTCGAGGAGGGAGGCGGTGATGAGAATCTCGTCGACGCACTCGAGGGTGTTTGTGAGAACGTCACTCTGACTCGGAGTGCGGGCCCTCCGCTACGGCATGTCTTCAGCACGGTACCCAGACAGGTAGGAACAACAGTCCAATTTAGCAAATTCACGGCAGCCAGCAACTCACTGGCTGTGACCTACTGTTACGTATGGCTCTAGCGAGCCATAAATAAGAGCCAAGGGCTGACCGATGAGTTTGCGTCGTTTATTAGTGATGAGGAAGGGAACAAAGGAAAAGAGCCTCGTGGGGCAAAACACAAACAATACAAAAGTACACTTACGAATAATGATGAAGAGGAATGAGAGGAGGACTGGAGCCGGATGTAGGGACTCCAGCCTATCCACACCGGGAGAAAAGCGTGGATAATATGCGAGGTCACAGCGCTGAGTAATCAGGGCTGCTCCCTTTTATAGTGGTTGACAGCGCCTCAGCTGATGAGAGGTAATTGGCCTCCAGCCGTCCCGTAGAGCTTGATGGCTGGAAGCCCGCTGAGATGCTGTCATAATAATAAGAGCTGGGCTGAGGAGGAATATGGCCTGAGCGCGGATGACATCGGCACACAGAGCATTATGACAGTGAGGTTTTTTTAAACCTTGCACTGATTTATAGTGGAACTCACCGCTTTATATCAACTTCATAGACTACGAGAAGGCCTTCAACAGTGTGGACCATGAGATGCTGTGGAAGTTGTTGAGGCATTATGGAGTTCCCGAGCTGATAATATCCCTCATCCAGTGCATCTACCAGGACATGAGCTGCAGGATCGCACACGTTGGCCAGCTGTCAGAGAGCTGGGAGGTGAAGACCGGAGTCCACCAGGGGTGCTTGCTGTCACATTCCTCTTCCTCTTGGTCATCATGAAGATCATGACATCAGGCAGGAAAAACGGGCTACAGTGGACACTCTGGAGGCAGCTGGATGACCTCAACTTTGCTGACAACCTGGCACTCCTGTCACATGCTGTAACCACAGCCAGATGCAGAACAAGACTACTCACCTGGAGACTACATCAGCCAGGACAGGACTCCAGATCAATAAGAAGAAGACCGAGCTAATGAAGATTAACACCATTGCCAACACACCAGTCACACTTGAAAGAGAGCCCATCAGAGAGGTGGAGCCCTTTGTCTACCTAGGAAGCATGGTGGATTGACAGGGGGCCACAGACTGAGACGTCACAGCCAGGAATGGCAATGCAAGAGCAGTTTTTGTTATACTGAAGAATATCTGGGCATCAAAAGAGATCTGTACGAGAACAAAACTTCGCATCTTTAGCTCTACCGTCAAGTCTGTTCTACTTTATGGATGTGAGACCTGGAGGACGACAAAGACGATGCAGCAGAAGATCCAAACTTTCTTTAAAGCAGACGGACAGTGACATTTTTTTATTGAACCAATCAACAGATTGTATGAAAATATTCTATTCTGTCTATTCCCGCGATTTAATATGTGTCACCAGCTTCCATAAATGACCTTATTTGCTCATAGCTCAGCCTTCAGTTAGTGAGGCTGCAGTACCGCCATCTCTCGATAGGTGCGGGCATTGGTGACGTCACTACAGCAATACATAGTAAATGGCAGAACGAGAGCAAAGTGATTCAGACAGCGATTATTTTCTCGAGTTTGATGACCTCAATATAAATGATGACATTGAAAATGAAGAATCGGATGATGAAGTAGTTTTGGGTGGTGCTGAGGGGGTATTCAGCCTTATTTGTGGGACAGAAGTGAGGGTTATGTTGCCTGCCTGTGCAGTGAGCCTCATCAGAGAAACATTCCCATCTGATCACTACAAGGGATTTTGCCTACCAAGATTAGATTTGTGAACAATGATATGTAAATAAAGTTTTGTAAAATCATATATTGAGTTTATTAATGTTCATGTCAATGTTATAATTCTCATAGTTCAGCATTCATCAAAGTCGCATGTCATATACATTTGAATAATTTGAACACACTAAATTCTTCTCAATTTGAAAAGAAATATTACATACTATACCACCTTTGTATGAATGTTTGAAAACACAGCAGAAATATACAAAGAAATACAAAAATCAATGGAGTATCACTACAGATTAAGAAAATAACTAGTTTCCAGATATAGCAATTATTATATTCCAATAAATAACATTTCAGTTATAATGGGCACCATTTTATGGTAGAAAATTGGGGTTCCATTTTTAAAAGCACATTTCTCTTACAATCCTAGGCTTATATTTATTTTTCTTAGCAAATATGTTGCTTCTCTAAAAATTGAAAGCTGAACTGTCATTGGTAATTACCTCCGCCAGGCCGCAAAGGCCAGGAGGAGGTTATGTTTTTGCCGGGGTTTGTTTGTCAACTCCGCGTTCTTCAACGTTTTAGGCACAAAAGCACGCGCAAAACACTGGTGGCCTGGGCCCGCCAGCGCGCCTCTGTTTGCGCAACGCTGCAAAACCTGACACGGGCACCTGTCCGCCGCCGCATTATTTCCCAGAAATAATTTGATTTTGAAAATCATCCATTGCTTGGAATTCATTTAAAATGTTTAGTAAACATTTGCAGTGAATATTAAAAATACAAAACTTACCCTCTTTACTTCTCGTTTTGTGACAGCTGATCGCATCGGTAGATCACCCTGGCTTTTCACGCCACTGTCACTGACACTTGTCTCAGTCAGACTTGGGGATCGCGGGATATATAGTTGGAATAGCTGTTTTCTTTATCACCAATCTTTTTGCAAATTGCATCTTATTCTCTAAATCGCTGTCAACGAAATGTCTACTGCACATGTAGGGTGCAAACAAGGTGCAGGTGTGCGCGCAGCTGAGGCAGATGCCTGAGAGCGGCGAGCCGTGACACCTGCAAAATATATGTGGACAAGAAAGACTGACAAACCTGGGAACTATTTCACTGCAGTCTGCTTTAATACAGAAGCTGAAGCAATAGGGAACGCTGTATGTCTCTGTAATTGAGAACTTTGCTTCTAAAAAACACAGGAGGATGGACTTCCAATATAAGTAACTGGTGAGTTAAACTGTCTTTCTTCAGCATGTTTTTCCCCCTAACCGTTCTTATGATCATGAAAATATTTGGTAATTCCGAGAAATATCCGTAATCGCCGATTTTAAAACGTAAACATCAAGTGTTGCATGAAGCAAAACACAGCAGGACCATCGCACCCGTAGACAACACAACGCCAAACCATATTAATTCGATTCCTGAAATCCTAATCTTCATAAATATTCTATTTGTAATCCACAAGTATTCCGAGAAATATCCGTAATCGCTGATTTTAAGACGTAAACAAGTGTTGCATGAAGCAAAACACAGCACTGGCCGCCGACCGTGTGCGTGTGTTTGGCTGAGCTGACGTCACACAGTCAGTGGCCATCTTAGCCGCTGATCGCTTGGCTGGGTCAGACAGCTCTGCACGACAGCGTACTTCAAGAGCGCATTGTCACCTTATGCGACATTTGTTGACACCAAAACATGTGCGGTTTGACTTAGCTCGTCTCAGACAACAATTTGAGATAAGAATTAGCGATATTGAATTTTCGTCTGTCCGTCTGCTTTAACACATGCCTGAGGTGCATCTTCAACATCAGGTGGCTGGAGAAGATCAGGAATGAAGACCTGTGGGAGCGAGCGGGACAGAAACCAGTGGCAGAACAGATTCTGCGGAGGAAGTGGGACTGGATTGGACACACCTTCAGGAAACCAGCATCCAGCATCACACACCAAGTCCTGACCTGGAACCCGCAGGGGAAGAGAAAGAGAGGCTGGCCTCGAAACAGCTGGAGACAAGACACTGAGGCCGAGCTGCAACAGCAGGGAACCAACTGGAGGGAAGTAGAGAGAGCAGCCCAGAACCGAGTGCGATGGCGAGGGGCCATCAATGGCCTGTGCTCCATGGTGAGGTATGGAGTTAACTAACTACTAACTACTGATTTACAGGTACAGGAGCAGAGTCAGTGTCAGTAGATTAGGAAAATTCAACAGTTTGTAAAACAGAAAAAAAATGAAACAGCTTTCATTGTGTACTAATTTATTGTGTTTAGTTTAGCAAATACCATATTTGCATTATGTCTTATATTTATTTATGTCTCTTTTTTAAATAGGAAAGGTCCAGAGATGATTGTCTATATCGCCTATATGACGGCATCACGAGTCCTACTGTATGTTGGCTGACATCATAGGATCATCATAGGACATCATAAGCCGTCCTATGACATGCTATGATGGTGACACACAGACACACAGAGATTTCTTGAATTTATAGATTAAATTAAGAATACTAGTGTGGAAGATCTGTTCAATGACGAGACATGAGTGTATTCCTCAGGTTCGGCTTTATTGCAGAACACAATCATCCAACATTCTCAAAAGCAAGAAGAGGCAGAATAATGTTACAGCACACTCTTATACCTCAGGGGGATTAAGAACTCAAGTCACATGGTGCTTCTGCAAACATTCAATCACAATGCAAGTCTCTGAAGATTCACCATTGTCTCTTATTCTCTGGTGTTCCGGGAAACCCCCCAGGGCCTCCTCTCTGAGACAAGGGCCCGACTTCACACCTCCTCGCCATCTCCTGTCGGCCCCCGTCGATCCAGACTCTTGTTCCTCCAGACGTGAAGCCCCAATCCACATAAGCCATACATTTGTGGGAGATATGAACCAGACATATGTGCCACACTCTTGTGGGAAATATGAACCAAACATATGTGCCACACTAGTGCATACCCGTGCATGCCCGTAGAAACCAAGTATAAGCCAAGTATTTCTGCATGCCCGTAAAACGCAAGTGTAAGCAAGCATTTCTGCATGCCTGTAGAAAGTTACTGTTACCATGGCAACAGTGCCATGGTGATCCCTGCCTTTGATCTTTGACATGGTTAAGCAAGTATTTCTGCATGCCCGTAGAAAGCAAGTGTAAGCAAGCATTCCTGCATGCCTGTAAAAAGAGTGTTCTGACCTCACAGGGTGCCTATGATGTCTGTATGACATCATAGAAGGAGTTGTTCAAAGGAGTTGTTCAGAACTCTTTATATGGTCATGTGACATCATAGGAACACAGTGTGTGCCTGTAATGACATAGCTATGAACACCTACAGCTCCCCCATGGATCCCCTAAGGACGTTCATTAAAGATTTCCCCTCCTAAGCTTCCGCATATCTGCGGAGGCTGAAATTCGGGGATGTTGACATGGTACCCGTGCATGCCCATACAACCCCTGCTGCAAGCCTGCCTTTGATCTTTGACATGGTTACCATGGCAACAGTAACCATGGTGATGCCTGCCTTTGATCTTTGACATGGTTACCATGGCAACACAAAGTCCTATGATCGTCACACACACACACACACTCTCACAGATTTCTTGAATTATAATATGACTAGTACATACCCTTGCATACCTGTCCATGCCCGTAGAAACCAAGTATAAGCAAGTATTTCTGCATGCCTGTTGCTGAAGGGTCTCCTCCTGTCTCAGATGGCTGTGTTGTTCAGTTATGCCTGCGGCGTACTGCTGGAACCTGAGGTGTTTCATGTTCACGGCATCTTTTCTGACGTGCAGCAGTTCTCCTCATTCTATTGCGCTCCATCTGGTGGGTCTTCTTCTTCTTCGTTGAGACCACTGGTTGAAGGATAGGTGCGTTATAATTCCAGTTCATGGGCAAGATCATGAAAATAGATCTGAGCAAAAAGTGGCTTTTGACCCTGTTCAGGAAGGCCCGTGCATGCCTGTAGAAACCAAGAAACCGGAGCACCCAGAGAAAATCAGCGCTTTGCTTGGCATTTTACACATTTGTAGTGTAGACTGGCATTCATCAAGGTTACACATTTTGATTTTTTTTATTTTGTATACTTTATTGATCCCCAGAGGGGAAATTGAGGGCATTCACCTGGATGGGTGAAGCAGCCACGGTACGGCGCTATCCCTTTACCATTCACACACACATTCACACCTAGAGGCACTTTAGAGTCTCCAATTAACCTAACCTACATGTTTTTGGCCTGTGGTAAGAGACTGGAGAAATCCTGGAATAAACCCACGCAGACACGGGGAGGACATGCAAACTCTACACAGATCACTGTTGGTCAGGGGCTGGGATCGAACCAGGGATCCCATAGCCAAGGGTGAATTGCTGTGCTGCCGCAGTGCTAACCACTGCTCCACCACACCGCCCCAATGCCTACATGTAGGCATGGCGAGTCGTCCTGTGATGCCTGAGTTCATAGGATGCGCTATGATGATGAGGCAGAGATCATAGGCTGTCCTATGATGCCCTTTAAACGTGCTTTAAAGACTGTTGTACCCTATGCTGGTAAAGGGTGTCCTCCTGTGTCAGACGGGTGTGATGTACTGCTGGAACCTCAGGTGTTTCATCTTCATGGCATCTTTTTTGACGTGCAGCAGTTGTCCTCATTCTATTGCTCTCCATCTGGTTGGTCTTCTTCTTCTTCTTCTTCTTCTTCTTTGTTGAGACCACTGGTTGGGGGATAGTTAGTTAGTTAATTCCCTTCACGCCATGAAGGCGCATGGGGCGGCGCCCATCTCCGTTTCTCTGACCCTAGGCCACACAGCTACTGTAAGTAGTGAAAGCTACAGTGGGGGGTCAGTCCTCTGGTAGCTCTGTGCGTAACTTTACTTTCCCCGTTCCATTATGCGGAGCACCACGCTAGAAGGCAGAAAGTACCATTTTTATATGGTCTTTGGTATGACCCGGCCGGGATTTGAACCCCTGCCTCCCGGGTGTGGGGCGGATGCTCTACCAACTGAGCCACCACTCCGGTTGGTTGGGGGATAGGTGCGTCGTAATTCCAGTTCATGGACAGGATCATGAAAATAGATCAGAGCAAAAAGAGGCTTTCCGGCATGGACTCACTGTATATGACATCATAAAGACATGAAGGCAGGCTTGATATATATGACATCATAAAGACACATTTGTCTATGTGCCATCATGTAGGCATCCTGAGTTGTCCTATGATGCCTGAGTTCATAGGACGTCCTATGATGTTCAGGCAGAGATCATAGGCCGTCCTATGATGTCCTATGAACGTGACAGACACACACAGAGACAAGACACACAGAGATTTCTTGCTTAGACAGACACTTCTTCTTCTTTTAGATTTAATTGGTGGTTGGCAACCAGCCCACAGGTGCACCACCGCCACACACTTCACTCTATATCATCACTGTATATCTTTGTATCAGGAGTTCTTATAAGGAGTTCTGAACAACTCCCTATGTGTGAAAAAAAAAAATTATCCGTCCTTGGATTGTGTCCTCAGTGGCGTCAACACACAGAGATTTCTTGCTTTGATGACTTATTCACCTTATTCACCTTGCCAATTTTGAGCCATATGACATCATAAAGACACATTAGTGTAGGCATCGTGAGTGATGGTCTATATGACATCAAAAAGACACATTTGGTCACATTTGTCTATATGCCGGCATTGCGAGGACATCATGCCGACATCACAGGGTGTCCTATGATGTGCTATGTGTATATGACGTCATATAGACATCATATCTTTATGACGGCATCGCAAGTCCTATGATGCCTGAGATCATAGGATCATCATAGGACATCAGGCAGACATCATAGGCCATCCTATGATGTCCTATGACCGTGACAGAGATTTCTTGAATTTAGAGTGATTAAGTAATTTTGAGGACTCATTTGTTTACTACATTTTCTTTAAATAACTTATTGAGTTGAATCTAGTGAATACTGACAGTTGATATGGACATGATCGCATAATGAGTTTACATTAATATTGTTTAGAAAAACTTATAAACTGGTGCTCTAGACATTCCTCCTGTTCATTCTCTCATGTTTTTTTTTTTTTTGTTACTCATTTGTACCCATAGGTAGATTTGGTTTGCAGTCTGGTGACAAGCCACCGGCTGCCGGTCGCTGCGTGCGCGAGCGCCCTAAACCTACATGTTTTTGGTATGTGGGAGGAAACTGGAGAAATCCCGGAGTAAACCCGCGCAACATGGGGAGAACATGCAAACTCCACACAGCTCACTGTTGGTCGGGGGCTGGGATCGAACCCACGATCTCATGATCCCCGCGATCCCCCGGCCGAGGGTAAACTGTGCTGCCACAGTGCTAAACCACTGCGCCACCGTGCAGCTATGTTTAGAGGTGAAGGTCCATCCATTCCAGTGTGATGTTGATGTTCTCCTCTGCCACTGGTAGGAGGTCTGTCACATTGGAAAAGAGAGCAGCAAACACACTGAGAACTGGAGCAGATCTGTTCAGGTGTGCTTCCATTGATAACGTGAAGGTGGAAACTGACACATGCAGTCAGGATGAAGAGCAGCAGGATCCTGATGGTCACCTCCTGTTATGATCCCTCATGCGCCATTACGCAGCGGCAGCGCACAGAGGGCAGAATGAAAACCCACGAGCAGAGATAGATTTGTGCACTTTAACAAAAACCCCAACCTTGTCCAGTAAACAGTCATGCAATGAACAGAGAGTGAGATGATGAGCTTAAGGCCACCAGACATGCAGGGATGCCACCTGGATGCTCTACAGCCCGAGGAAGGGAATGCCTAGTGCCGCAGAGCTGCTGTTGGCACGGGGAGAAAGGCAAATATAAACTTATGGTGCTGGAGCGATCCGGAGTTGTCCGTGCAGTCCGGTGGATGAGGATAAGGCAGAAACAGCCGCTAACACCAAGGGAGTACACAATCTTGAAGCGTTAGACCTGACTAAGACATCAGGCTGAAAGTTAATGTAGGTAATGATAACTTGCATACACAGAGGTACATGCTGCCGTGTATGAAGCACAGTGCTCTGGCGATCTCTTCCTACTCTAACAGCACTTAAGTAATAATCATACTAATGAGGGAAGAGACCGCCGGTGTGGGAGAACGTGAGCTGGAACAAATTGAAAACATAATGTGTGCATGAGTGAGTGTCTGAGAGTGTGAATGACAGTGAGTGAAGTGTGTTTGTGTTAAGTGTGTGAGAACCAATAATGAGGATCAGCTGGCAATACTGACAGGAGGAGGGGGAGTGCTCAAGCTTTCAGGGCGCCGAGGACCCATAGGGCTGCCTGAAGTGCCTGATTGAAAATGAATAGTGAAACGGGCCAAAATAGTCACGGTGTCAGAACTGGGTTTGGACCACCAAACCCAGGTTCATGACAGAGCCCCCCTCCCCTCCTCAAGGGGTGGATTCTAGACACTCCCGTACCACCAGTTGAAAACACACAAAAAAAAACCCACTAGGGAACCCCCCCCCCCCCCAACAAAGAAACAATTACCCAGGGTGGGAGGTGGGAGAAAACAGGTTAGGAGGGAAGCAACCAGTGAATAATACAAAAAATAATATGCAAATATAGTACAGTGACCTTTCTAACAACCCCCACATAGGACACTAACCCTCCTCCCTGGGAGTCCAAAGTTCAGGGGGTCGACCAGAGTCCCAGGCCCCAGGCATGGTGAGGGGTGACTGATCGGGTGGCCTGCCCAAGTCCCAAGCCCAGTAGGCGGCCCACTGAACAGTGTCAGGTGGCCTGCCCGGACCGCTGGGCCACCCGACCTGAGAGCCAAGTCTTTTGGGTGGCCAACCAGCATGGTTGAGCCACCAGGAACAGAGGAGCAGGCAAAGAGGTTGCCTACCCACCGGGGACCTTAAGGGTAGGTGGCCAAACCATAGGATAGGAGCCCCCCTGCCCTCTGAGGTTTGGAGCAGGGGGACGGTATTCCCCGCGATGGTCCCAGCCTGGGACGTAGCTGCACCCGCGATGGTCCCGGCCTGGGACGTGGCTGTACCCGTGATGGTCCTGGTCTAGGACGTGGCTGCACCTGCGATGGTCCCGGTCTGGGACGTGGCTGCACCGATGGTGGACTCCGGCTGGAGCTCTGCTGCACCGGCGGTGGACTCCGGCCGGAGCTCTGCTGCACCGGCGGTGGACTCTGGCCGGAGCTCTGCTGCACTGGTGGTGGACTCTGGCCGGAGCTCTGCTGCACCTGCAGTGGGCTCCAGCTGGAGCACCATTGCACCTGCGGTGATCCCCATCAGGGACCTCATTGCTCCTGCAGTGGCCTCCCCATCGGGGAAGGTAGGGTTCTTCCCTGACCCCCGCGCTGAATCCAGATCCTTGGCGGTCTCAGGAGGCATTGGCTGCTCTCCAGCGACCCTGGCCAGGAGCATCGTCTGCCAGGTGCTGTACCCCTGTCGACCTCTTCCAGGACGACTGGGCCTACGTTGTTGTCTATGGGCAACCCAGGTTGCGGCAACTCCTCTCCGGCGACCCTAGAAAAGAGCTTGAAGGAGATGGGAGAGGAGAGACAGTTAGGGTTGCAGGCAGCAGCAGAGCCCGGAGAGGGGAGTCCAGATGAAGCTGGGGGCTGCACCTGACTCTCCTCCCCAGGAGCCAGGCAAGAGCTCTCAACAATTGACAGGTGAATTACAGGAGAGATGACTTGCCTGTGCTCAAGCTCCACCGCCGTCTAGGACTCCGACGATACCGACGATGATGTTCGGGGTCCAGTCGGCTGGAGTTGTGGTCCAGGGATGACTCTGCTGTGATGGCTCCCACAGCAGGCGTGATGGTCTCGACAGTCGTGGTCTCCTCCAGTGAGGCCCCTGATGCAGGTAACTCTCCCGGCATGAAGTCTGGAGGTGGAGACCTGGATGGCACTGGGTCTGAGGAGACTGATGCTAGGGGACGCTCCTTCATCGGCACAGGCTTCAGGTCAGCCACAGCACTCTCCCTCTGGTTGTAGAGACTCTGTGGGGCACAGTCCTTCAGTGCCGCACGTTCCCTTCCTCCCCGACGATCGAGCTCCAGGGCTGGTGGACACTCGGAAGCAAGGGATGGAGACACAGAGGAAATAGAAAAGTTCATAATAGGGGCAGCAGGAGGAGAGTGCTCAGGCGACTGCCTCGCCTGAGGCTGTCTCTTGGGGGACAGACAAGGTTTGTCATTAATGACTAAGGTAGAATGAGAACACACTTGCCTGGCCTCCTGGGTCTGGATGTTGGCTGCTGCCGACGGCGTGTCGTCATCCCTTTCCGTGCCCCTGGTTCTTCTAGGCTCCTCGGGGGTTGACAGAGGAGCCGGCCCGAACGACATGGGAATGAGCGGGTCTGGAGAGGCACTCACAATCCTTCCAGCAGCTGGGGAGGATGACCCAACGATGGAGGCTGTGGCTAAAGCAGAAGGGGTGCCAGCTGGCACAACAGCTGGCACAGAGGGTGGCTTTGCCGCAGTAGCGGTCTCGTTCGATGTGCACGACTGGGCTGCCAATGAGGTGACAGGCCTCTTCTGTCACTTAGACCTAGGATTACCCTCACGCCGTGTGGTTGGCTCCTCCGCAACCTCCAACTTCTCCTGCGTCCGACGATTCTCTCCCGGGGCCAGCGGAGAATTAAGGGAGACAGAGGGCAGAGAATGACAGAGAGTGACAGCAGCAGTTTGGGGAGCTCCAGCGGGTAGCAAATTCTGGAGCTCCTCCACAGGAATCTGGCTAATCACCTCAGAAGACATTGCAAGAGAATAAAGAAGAACTTGCCTGAACTCCTGACTGATGATGGTGTCCACTGCTGCCTCAGTGTCCTGCTTCATCCTCCTGGGAGTAAGACGGGAAGTCCGGCAAGAGGAGGAGGACTCAGGCTTGGGAGGTGAACGGTAGGCTCCGGTCCTCCGGGAGTGCTTCTTGGAAAGCCGTGGTTGCGCTCCAATGGTCCCTCTTGTCATCTCCTCCAAGCGTCGTCGTGACTTGTGAACCAGGGTGAGGAATGGCGTCAACTCCGGATATTTCCAAAGACCGGAGCACGTCTGGAGCACCCCAACAGCGATGTCAAAAAGACAGAAATTGACCTCTGGGGAGTTGGTGGCTTGAGCCCGGGAAACGAACACCACAGCTCGATTGGCCACTGCATACTCCTCGGGGCTCAGTCCATAAACAGAAGAGTCCATGGTGAAGGCAAGAGGAAAAAAGCACTAAGGAGAAAAAAGAAAAACATTCTTGCACAACCTCTCAGCTTGGCTTTACACTGGTCAGAGCATTCTGTTATGATCCCTCGTGCACCATTATGCAGCACACAGAGGGCAGAATGAAAACCCACAAGCAGAGATAGATCTGTGCACTTTTGACATAATGCACGGCCCAGGAGACACACACGCAGGCTCAGGATAGATTTAACAGCTTTATTAACAACAAGGAAGTGTATGGCTGCGTGTCTGTGGAATAAGAATGTATTGGTGGTGGCGTCTGCGTCAGGCACGGGGGCAGGAGGCCGTACAGCCGGACAACCCTGTGGGAAAGAGCAGAGGGAGAGGGGTGACGGGCACCACACCAATACAGGGAATAATGATGGTAGCTGGCTTACTTGGTTGTGACAGGTGGCTGGCGTCGACAAGGGCGGAGCCCGGGAGACAGCGACCTGCGGTACCTGTGGCAGCAGCGTAGAGCCAACGGCGAGGAGATGAAGTCCGCCGCCGGGAATGTCCATCTGTGCACAGGGGAAGGCTAGAGGAGAGAGGTAAGGGGAGCTTACCCAGGATATCTTCACTAGTAGGTTTGAGGTCCGTAGTAGCGAAGGGGCCGAAGTAGAGAGACGGCTTCAGGCCGAAGCCCAGGGCAGAGTGGATTAAATACCTCGCCGCTGACGAGGAGCAGGTGTGTGCGCGGCTGGCGCCGCTGATGAGCGGCGAGTCATAACAGTACTCCCCCCTCTAGCAGCGCCTCCTGGCGATGGTTTTTCCGGGTGCGCTCGATGAAACTCAGAAATGAGTGACCAGTCCAACACCAGCGAGGAAGGCACCCACTGTCTCCACTCGGGTCCATAGCCCTCCCAATCCACCAGGTACTGCAATCCGCGACCCCGGCGTCGGGCGTCCAAGATGTCAGCGACGGTCCAGGCCGGATGGCCACCAATCATCCGGGGAGTGGGGTGCGCCGCAGGTGGAGGGCAGAGGGGGTCAGAGACCACCGGTTTGATTTTGGAGACGTGGAAGGTGGGATGGATGCGGAGGGAGGAGGGAATAGCCACACGCACAGCCACCGGGTTGATGATTCTGGTTATGGGATAAGGGCCGATGAACCGTTGGGCCAGCTTTCTCCTCTCACCCTTTAGGTTTACGTCCTGTGTGGATACCCAAACTTGCTGTCCCACCTGGTAGGCAGGTGCAGGTCTCCTATGTCGGTCCGCCGAAGACTTATTGCGCTCCGCCGTGTGTAAAAGCGCATTACGCGCCGTGGACCAAAGGGAACGGCACCGCCTCAGATGTGCCTGGACAGAGGGAACAGCCAACTCGCCCTCCTGCGCGGGGAACAGGGGTGGATCATAGCCCAAGGATGCTTTAAAGGGTGACATCCCGATGGCCGTAGAGCGAGAGGTGTTGTGGGCGTACTCCACCCAGGCGAGGTGAGAACTCCAGGACGTGGGTTTGGATGACATAACGCAGCGGAGCGGAGCCTCCAGCTCCTGGTTAGTCCGCTCACACTGCCCGTTAGACTGGGGGTGATGGCCGGAGGAGAGGCTTACCTTGGCTCCCAGGGCGTTGCAAAATGACCTCCAGACGTCCGAAGAAAACTGGGGGCCGCGGTCGGAGACCACGTCGACCGGGATTCCATGCAATCTGACCACGTGCTGGATGAGGAGGTCCGCTGTCTCCAAGGCTGAGGGAAGTCCACGTAGGGGCACGAAGTGGGCGGCCTTGGAAAAACGGTCTACAATGGTCAGAACTGTGTCAAAGTTGTTGGAGACAGGGAGCCCGGTGACGAAGTCCAGAGCGATGTGCGACCAGGGCCTGCCAGGGACGGGCAGGGGCTGGAGCAGACCCGCAGGGGGAGTGTTACCTGACTTATTGGCAGCACAGACGGGGCAGGCCCGGGCGTAACGGGCTGCATCCTTCTGCAGGCCTGGCCACCAAAAGGATCGCTGGAGAAGGTCAATCATCCGCGAAGCTCCCGGATGGCAAGTGAGCTTGGAGGTATGGAGCCAGTGTATGACGTCCCCCCGGACGGCAGATGGCACGAAGAGCCTCCCCTCCGGTCCGCCACCAGGGTCCGGTTCCGACTCCTGCGCCCTCCGGATCTTGTCTTCTATGTTCCATGTAACAGCCCCCATGACGCACGACCTGGGCAAGATGGTGTGAGCAACGTCTTCTGCGGCCTCCGGGGCAAATTACCTGGAGAGGGCGTCGGGCAGGCCGTTCTTAGAGCCAGGCCTATATGTGATGCTGAACTTAAACCTTGCAAAGAACAGGGACCAACGCGCCTGGCGGGCGTTCAGACGCTTGGCAGATCTCAGGTGCTCCAGGTTCTTGTGGTCAGTGAGGACCACAAAAGGCAAGGCTGCCCCCTCCAGCCAGTGACGCCATTCTTGAAGGGCAAGCTTGATGGCAAGAAGCTCTCTGTCCCCCACGTCGTAATTTCGTTCCGCCGGGGACAGGCGCCGAGAGAAGAAGGCGCAGGGTCGCTTGACTCCATTGGCTGGGGACCGCTGGGACAACACCGCCCCCACCCCCGTGTCCGAAGCGTCCACCTCCACAATGCACTGCAGCGCGGGATCGACCTGGCTGAGGACCCGGGAGGAGGAGAACTCCGTCTTCAGCGCCTGGAAGGCCGAAGCGGCCTCTTCAGTCCACCGGAACGGGGTCTTAGGAGAGGTGAGGCGGGTCAGGGGCCCGACGATGGCTCCAAAGTTCGGGACAAAGCGGCGGTAGAAATTGGCGAACCCAATGAATTGCTGAACTTGCTTTCGAGAAGTTGGTGTGGGCCAATCCACCACTGCTTTGATCTTCGCTGGGTCCGGAAGCACCTGGTCATGGGAGATGACGAACCCCAGAAAGGAAGTTGTCTTGGCGTAGAATTCACATTTTTCCGCCTTGACGTACAGACGGTTCTCCAGCAGTCTCTGCAGGACCCACCTCACGTGGACCCGGTGTTCATCCCTGGACCTGGAGAAGATGAGAATGTCGTCCAGGTAGACGAATACGAACAGGCTGATGAAGTCCCGGAGGACGTCATTGATGAGGCGCTGAAAGACGGCTGGAGCGTTGGTCAAACCAAACGGCATCACGAGATATTCAAAATGCCCGTTTGGGGTTCGGAAGGCGGTTTTCCACTCATCTCCCTCCCGGATCTGGACGAGGTGGTAAGCGCTGCGGAGATCCAGCTTAGTAAATCAGGTCGCCCCCTGGAGGGAGTGGAAGGCAGTGTCCATAAGGGGCAGGGTGTACCGGTCCTTCTCCGTGATATCGTTGAGAGCTCGATAGTTGATACAAGGACGAAGAGATCCGTCCTTCTTTCCAACGAAGAAGAACCCTGCACCTACTGGAAAGGAGGACGGTCGGATGATTCCAGCACTGAGCGACTCCTTCAAGTAGCTGTTCATTGCCTCCTTCTCCGGTGCTGACAGATTGTAGAGGCGTCCTGAGGGTAAGGGCGCCCCCTGGCGGATGTTAATGGCGCAGTCGTAGGGCCGGTGAGGAGGCAGAGACATCGCCTTGGACTTACTGAAAACGGCACCCAGGTCGTGGAACTCTGAGGGCACCAGGGTGAGATCCGAGGGCGCGGTGTCCTGAGCTGTGGGAGGCGAGGACGGGGCGCAGGCCGCGGATTGGAGGCAGGTACCCATGCAGAAAGTGCTCCACGCTGAAACCTTCCCAGTCTTCCAGTCCAAGGCGGGGTTGTGGAGGCGGAGCCAGGGATAACCGAGGATGACAGGTGTTACTGAGGTGGGCAGGACGTAAAAGGAGATATCCTCCCGATGGTTTCCAGAGATGATCACCGGGACAGGGGATGTTTGGTGAGTTGCTTTTCCCAGGGAAACTCGGGAGAGATTAACTAGGGCGAGAGGAGTATCGAGGAGGTGACAGTGGATACCCAGTCGGGTTGCCAGGCTTTGTGAAATAAAGCTACCATCCGCGCCTGAATCCACCAGTGCATGTGTGAGGTGCCCAGTGAGGTTGTGACAGAAGCGGATGGGCAGCGTCAAATGTGTGAGGGGACTTAACTGATTAGCATCCGCGAGGCCCCCTACAGTGACTCGCGGACCACCTCGTTTGGCTTCTCCGGACAATGCTCCACCGTGTGCTGGCTACCTCTGCAATACATGCAGAGGCCCAGGTCACAACGGCGCTGTTTCTCCGCCAGGGGGAGCTTTGTCCGGCCCGTCACCATTGGTTCCGACTCCTTGGAGACCTCCGGTGGCGGCAACGCCAGGGGGCGAGCTTGGGGCAGACGTGCAGAGGCGCCCCGTGAGCGAGAAGACTGCTTCCGCTCGGAGGCGCGCTCACGCAGCCTGTTATCCAAACTGATGGTGAGAGAAATCAGCTCCGCCAGCGTCTCCGGGGTATCCCGTCCAGCCAACTCATCCTTCAGACCGGAATTTAGACTGCGGAGGAAGATGCCGCAGAGCGCACGCTCTTCCCAGCCAACTTCCTCCGCGGTAACCCGGAAGTCGATCGTGTAGTCGGCCGCCGATCGGCTCCCCTGTTGGAGTCCGAGAAGACGGTCGACCTGGACACTGTCCAAACGCGAATGATCGAACACTTCCAGAAATTGTCGCACGAACTGGCCATAGGTGAGGGTGGCGTAGCTGGGCTTCACCATAATGGTGTAAGCCCAGGTAAGCGCACGACCCTCAAGGAGATTACCTATATAGCCAATTCTGCTATGGTCTGAGGGAAAATCTCCGGGAACGCGAAGAAACACGGACTCACACTGCATAATAAAACCCCGAGCTCCACCCAGCTTACCGCTGAAGCGAGCAGGAGTGGGGATTGGTGTGAGCCGTGTTGGCGCACCCGGAGCAGGCTGGACGGCCACCGGAGCCGCAGGAGCCACGCCACCCGGACGAGCCAAGGGGAACGGCTGCTGGGGAGCCAAGCGGTCTAATCGGTTAGTAATGATAATTAATTGATTCAATATCACCTGTTGCTGATGAGCTATTAAATCCACCCGAGCCTCGAGGGTGGAAAGACAGCATGCGAGCCCGCTGTCTGCCGAGTCGCTCTGCTGAAGCCGTACTGACATAATGCACGGCCCAGGAGACACACACGCAGGCTCAGGATAGATTTAACAGCTTTATTAGCAACAAGGAAGTGTATGGCTGCGTGTCTGTGGAATAAGAATGTATTGGTGGTGGCGTCTGTGTCAGGCACGGGGGCAGGAGGCCGTACAGCCGGACAACCCTGTGGGAAAGAGCAGAGGGAGAGGGGTAATGGGCACCACACCAATACAGGGAATAATGATGGTAGCTGGCTTACTTGGTTGTGACAGGTGGCTGGCGTCGACAAGGGCGGAGCCCGGGAGACAGCGACCTGCGGTACCTGTGGCAGCAGCGTAGAGCCAACGGCGAGGAGATGAAGTCCGCCGCCGGGAATGTCCACCTGTGCACAGGGGAAGGCTAGAGGAGAGAGGTAAGGGGAGCTTACCCAGGATATCTTCACTAGTAGGTTTGAGGTCCATAGTAGCGAAGGGGCCGAAGTAGAGAGATGGCTTCAGGCCGAAGCCCAGGGCAGAGTGGATTAAATACCTCGCCGCTGACGAGGAGCAGGTGTGCATGCGGCTGGCGCCGCTGATGAGTGGCAAGTCATAACAACTTTATTTAACAAAAACCCCAACCTTGTCCAGTAAACAGTCACACAATGAACAGAGAGTGAGATGATAAGCTTAAGGCCACCTGACATACAGGGATGCCACCTGGATGCTCTACAGCACGAGGAAGGGAATGCCTAGTGCCACAGAGCTGCTGTCAGCACGGGGACAAAGGCAAACATAAACTTACAGTGCTGGAGCGATCCGGGGCTGCCCGTGTAGTCCGGTGGATGAGGATAAGGCAGAAACAGCCGCTAACACCAAGGGACTACACAATCTTGAAACGTTAGACCTGACTAAGACATCAGGCTGTAATGATAACTTGCATACACGGAGGTACACGCTGCTGTGTATGAAGTGCAATGCTCCAGCGATCTCTTCCTACTCTAACAGCACTTAAGTAATAATCATACTAATGAGGGAAGAGACCGCCGGTGTGGGAGAATGTGAGCTGGAACAAATTGAAAACGTGTGCATGAGTGAGTGAGCGTGTGAATGGGAGTGAGTGAGGTGTGTGTGTGTAAGTGTGTGAGAACCAATAATGAGGATCAGTTGGCAATACTGACAGGAGGAGGGGGAGTGCCCGAGCTGTCAGGGAGCTGAGGACCCATAGGGCTGCCTGAAGTGCCTGATTGAAAATGAATGGTGAAATGGGCCAAAATAGTCACGGTGTCAGAACTGGGTTTGGACCACCAAACCCAGGTTCATGACACCTCCTCCCTGTCAGAGGAGACAGATGTGAAGTCAGGAGTTTTTACGGTGAAATAACACATGATGGCGTCAAACAGAAACCTGTCTGGAGTCTACAGTCTACTACACCTTGTACCTACACCCTATTAGGGCCCCTCAACACAGCATGGAGAGCTCTGAGATGTAGAACCAATTTTTGATCTTCGGGATGGTTTGGGAGATCAGCATGTGTTTTGGACTGAGTCAAAACTGTGAAGAGAGTGTGGAGATCTCTAAATATCATTGATAGATCAAAAACTGGTCAGAGCTGCACCTCTGTGTGAAGGGGGTATTACACTCATATCTGCGTTCCAGGGTCTGATCTGGATGGTTTCTGGATTTGCAGTTAAATGTATTGGAACAAACAACCCCTGTGATCTTACTGGATGGAGGACTTGCTGACTTCTAATAAAATCATAAAGGAAACAGTAAAAAGAAATACATATTTTGTGAGCCTGAGTTGACAATGATGTGAACACTGATTTATATTAGATACAATTATGTTATAATCCCTCGTGCGCCATTATGCGGCACACGGAGGGCAGAATGAAAACCCATGAGCAGTGATGGATTCGTGCAGTTTATTGACAAAACCCCAAAAATAGCAAGTCCAGCAAACTCACGCAGTGAAGAGAGAGTTGAAATGAGTTGCTTAAGGCCACCAGACATACAGGGACCCCACCTGGATGCTCAACAGCCCGAGGGAGGGAATGCCTAGTGCCGCAGAGCTGCTGTCGGCACGGGGAGAAAAGCAAACATGAGCATACGGTGCTGGAGCAATCCGGGGCAGTCCATGCAGTCCAGTGGATGAGAAAAAAGGCAGGAACAGCTGCTTACACCAACAAACTAAGACAGTCATGTAGTGCAAGAGAAGACGACTTTCGTCAGGCTGTAAATAAACGTAGGTAATGATAACTTATATTCACAGAGGTACACGCTGTCGTGAATGAAGCACATAATGCTCCGGCGGTCTCTTCCTACTAACACAGCGTTGAAGTAATCATAACATTAACGAGGGAAGAGACCGCCGGTGTGGAGATGTGTGGGCTGGACATAATTGATCCCATGTGTGCATGAGTGAGTGTCTGAGCGTGTAAATGGGAATGAATGAAGAGTGTGTGTGCATGTGTGTGAAACACCCAATAATAAGAAACAGCTGGTGATACTGACAGGAGGAGGAGGTGTGCCCAAGCTGTCAGGGAGCGAGGACCCAAAGAGTTCCATGAAGCACCTGATGGAAAATTATGAAGCGGGCCAAAATAGCCCTGGGATCAGAACTGGATTTGGGACCGCCTCCTCGTTCACCCCTCTGGTCCACCAGGACCAGAGGGGTGAACGAGGAGGCGGCTTACCCACCGAAAGGCTCAATGGTGGGGAGCCGGACCGGAGGAGGGGAACCCCCGCGGTGACTGGTGGCAGCAGAAGGGGGGCCATGACTGTGTCTAGCAGAGGAGTGAAGGCCCCGGCATCCTCAGGCTGACTGGCAGCACCGTCTGTGGTCCCAGTCCCAGCTAGGGGCACCGCTACACTCACGACGGACCCCGACCGGGTCAGCGATGCACCCTCGGTGACTCCCGGCTGGAGCTCTGCAGCACCCACGGTGACTCCCGGTTGGAGCTCTGCAGCACCCGCGGTGGGCCCCAACAGGGCCAACGCTGCACCCACGATGGACACCGACTGGGCCAACGCTACACCCACGGTGGACCCCGACCGGGCAAACACTGCACCCACAGTGGACCCCGACCGGGCAAACACTGCACCCACAGTGGACCCTGACCAGGCCAACGCTGCACCCACGGTGTGCCAGCTGACCCGTGAAATCATCAGCCCCAGGAGACGGTCAACCAGGGGAACCCCAGGCGAAGGCACAGGAGGCAAATCCATGGTGACCACAATGGGGGAAGCTGCACCCACGATGGTCCCTCTCTGGGACATTGTTGCACCAGCGGTGGCCCCTTTCCGGGACTTCATTGCTCCCATGGTGAGCCCCAACTGGGCTTGCGTTACACCCACGATGGAGTCCGGCTGGACCCCTGCTGGACCCCTGCTGCACCCATGGTGGACCCCGGCTGGGCCAATGCTATGTCCTCGGGAGGCTGATCGACCAAGGTGACCACCACACCCAGAAGGCAGCCCACCAGTGGAACAACAGGTGACGACGGCGTTGTGGAACCCTCTGGTGGTGTTGGACCATCTCCGGTGACCCTGAAAGAAGGCTCAGAAAGGGGACACAAAGAAGGGAGGTCAGGGTTGCCGGCAGCAGCGGAGCCCAGAGAGGTGAGCTCAGGTGCAGCTGATGGCTGCCCCTGACTCTCCTCACCAAGAGCCAGGCAGGATTTCTCTAAAGCTGAGTTAAGAAACATAAAAGAAATCACTTGCCTCAACTCGAGCTCCACCACTGTCCAGGACTCCGTCGATCCTGCTGTGAGCGATAGATCGGGTGCTGACTCTGCTGCGGTGGCCTCCGCAGCAGGCATGATGGTTGCTGCAGTCCTAATCTCCTCCAGCAAACTCTCCAACACCAGCGACTCCTGCGGTGAGGATTCTGGAGGTGGAGCCCACGTTGTGCTGGACCCCGGAAGGCTGAAGCCAGGGGACACTCCTCTGTCGGCACAGGCTCCAGATAGGTCTCAGCGCCTCTTCTCAGACCACGGTGGCTCTGCGGGGC
Organism: Pholidichthys leucotaenia; assembly: GCA_020510985.1. Classification (NCBI taxonomy): domain Eukaryota; kingdom Metazoa; phylum Chordata; class Actinopteri; order Cichliformes; family Pholidichthyidae; genus Pholidichthys; species Pholidichthys leucotaenia. The sequence goes on along the minus strand of CM035840.1, from coordinate 407,519,139 downwards.
TGGGGTAGAGTCCTTCCATTCCACAGCCCCCTCCCTCCTCCTACAATCGAGCTCCAGGGCTGGTGGACGCTCAAAAGGGAAGAAAGGACATGAGGAGAGAGTTGGTGGATTAATTTTTGCTGCAGCGGTTGGTGAGGACCCAGCGGACTGCACAAACTGGGCCTCACTCCCGGGCATCAGGCAAGATGATTTATCAAATGAATTAATTGAATGAAAACACACTTGCCTGTTTATCCCGGGAGCAATGGTCCTCGCTGCCATAAACCCAGCCTCCCGCTTCTTCTGGAGGACAGGCGAAGGGGTGGAGGAGTTTCTCCTTTGGTGCAAAGCTGGGTTCCGGTGCCGTGAAGTGGACGAAGCCAGCAGAACAGGATCCAGTTCATCGGGGAAGATGCAGGGCTTCTCTTGCCGAGCTCTCCTCTGTATGGAAGCCGGCCTCTTTTCACATGGCGAGGAGACGGGTGGAGGCAAAGGCGGTAGTGGAGGGAGTCAGAGTGCAATTACCCGGGGATGCAGGCGTATATACGGTCTCTGCTCCACCAGGTTGGTTACTCCACCCCAGCAGTCCATCTCGTCCCTCCGGGAGGTACAACTGTGTGTGCTGGCTGCCAAACCCTCAATCGCCACGATGGCTTGGCGGTCCTCCAGGCTCCACTGTCTTCTCCACACAGCTTCACATGCTCGAGGCATGATGGCTCCTCAAGGCAGGTGGGTGAAAAAAAGCAGGCAAAAATGGAAAAGAAAAGAAAATTGCACTCAAAAATCCCCACTGTTTTTTTTTTTTTTTCTGGCCAGAGCATTCTGTTATAATCCCTCATGCGCAATTACGCGGTGCATGGAGGGCAGAATGAAAACCCACAAGCAGGGATGGATTCGTGCAGTTTATTGACAAAACCTTGAGTGGTCTGGTTGGCTCCACTCACATGCAAAATATACTGCCTTTAATCCCATCTACCTAATTATTAAGATATCCTTTTGGATTTTAAGCATTTTATCGCATGTTATTTTGAAATGGTGTGGTAAAAACAAGAGAAACCATGATCACTACAACACCAGTTTGTATCTTCTCGCCTGCGGCCTACTACTACTGGTGCCTGTCTTATCCATCTGCGACACACTGGTGAAGGTGGCCGTCAAAGTGCAACATCGCATGGATTATACTATCGAGGATCTACTTGGTATTCTATCAGAAAAACAACAACTGAACTGGTTAGGATATGGCTACGCTGCAATCTTTGCACATGTACTTAATGATGGCCGAGCTCAGATTTTTAAGCCATCAAGCAAAACTACCAGTACAAGCAGACGAGCAATCAACTGGCACATACGGCATATAGCCCAAACTCTACTACTACTGTTACTTCTAGCAGGGGACGTTCATCTCAACCCTGGACCTATCCATCAACAAGCGATTTCTGCAACCATGCAAATCTCCACCCCGAGCATGGAGTTTTTGACTCCGAGGCTGTTAGAATCGCCAATTGGTCCCCTTCAACCAACATCATTATCCCCGCAACTTACCCGGGATTTGGTGCCGGGTGTCATCTGTGCAACCCCTGCGGATGCTGCCTGTGATGGTCGACTGGCCGAAGAGGAGTTCAGTCGGAGGGATTTGGAGGAAGAAGCATGGATGGATGATCGGCCCTGTTCCACCACCGCTGCTGGAGTTGGCGTGTTGAACCATCTGGGCTCTGGCGCTGCAGCTGCTTCGGAGACTGCTGCGAGGCGACCGGTGTTGCATCCCGGAGGAATGCTGATGAAAATGTTATCCAGTGATTCCTGCTTACTTGCAGGGTTGGAAGAATCCAGGGTCATTGCCTCTGTCACTGGGGTGAGTCCTGGGGTTCGCATTGATGTATTATCAAACAGTAATCACATTGACTCACCTGGGACAGAATGTAAACAACAATGGAATCCCGCGAGGGACAAAAGGACTTCCTATCAACGCGCATCGTCAAAACAGAGAGAGCACAAGCTCTTCCAAACGGTAAACTACGCACAAGTTATTTGGAACCCAGAATCCAAATCTAAAGGTTTGCTAGGAGGTCATCTAAATATTAGAAGCATATTACCAAAAATGGATCAGATATGGAATATGCTTGTTGAGTCTAATTTGGATTTTCTATGTATCTCTGAAAGTTGGTTGAACTGTAATGTATCAAATGATCTAGTCAGTATACCAGGATATTTATGTTATAGAAATGATAGAACCACAAGCAAGGGAGGGGGTGTCCTAATTTATATAAGGGAATGTCTTAAATGTGTCGAACTCGAACTGAATATAAATTTGGAGTGTCTGGGACTTAATGTAATTCTATCACCAAATATGAATTTTAATATTGTTGTAGTCTATAATACCCCATCTCATGGTGCTGAGTTTTACAATGAATTCAAGAGTCTTCTTTCCATCTGTGATAAATGTAATGAATGTATTGTATTCGGTGATTTTTAACATTAATTGGATGGATAAAATGCCAAAGGCAAATTGAAATCAGCTACGGGGAAATTTAGATATGTACAGTTGATTGATAAACCCACCCGTATCACAAGGACATCTGAAACTCTTATTGACTTGATTTTCACTAATAGGCCAGAGAGAGTCGTAAAAACATATAATTTGATTACTGGACTTTCAGATCAAAACATGACACTGGTTGTAAGAAAGCTATCAAAACAACGCCTTGTCCACCATATTAAAAATGAAAATCAATCTAGGTTCACAACAGGTATTTCTAAATTAAACATGGCTCACTTTGAACAGGACTTAATGAATGCAAATTGGGAGAATGTAACCAAAGTGTCGAACTTAAAGAGTAGTGTCAGTAATTTTATGTCAACCTTAAGCAACTTACTTAGTAAATACACAAGAACCCGGAAAAGCAGACCTAAGAAATGCTCCCTCCCATGGTTTAATAAGGACATTCTTCAGCTTATGAAAAAGAGAGATCTTGCTCTCAAAAGGTCTCTGGTCACTAAAACCAACACTGACCATTTCATTTTCACTAGTCTAAGAAACAAAGTGATGTCTGAGCTTCGGAAAGCTAAGACTAATTACTTCCTTAGACTAATTGAGGAGGCCAATGGGAGCAGTTCTAAACTCTGGCAACACATTAATAGATTAACAAATTCGAGTAAACAAAAGCATTCAAAAATAAGTAGTCTCAAGGTAGATGATAACCTCATTGATAGTAATGAGTCCATGGCCAATGTCTTCAACTGTTTTTTCACAGAATCCGTTCATAAACTGGCAAGTTATTTTAGACCACCTGAGTTATCCTCTAAGGAACATGTTAATGTTCACAACAGTTTTCGCATTACAGAGGTATCCAGTCATGCAGTTAAAGAGATTATTGGGAAAATGAATAACTCTATGGCAAAGGATGTTGATAACTTAAATGCTGCCTTAATTAAGAAACACCAGAATAGTCTGTTGGAGCCTATTACTCATTTAGTTAACTTGTCAATAAGAACAAATACCTTTCCAGAGAATTGGAAGACAGCAGTAATTACCCCGGTCTATAAGTCGGGAGACAAGGACTTAGCAAGCAACTGCAGGCCGATTGCCATATTGCCCGTAGTTTCAAAAATTTTGGAGAAGATTGTTGCTGATCAATTGATAGAACATTTAGAGTCCAACCAATTACTTTATTCACAGCAATTTGGGTTTAGACCTAAGTATTCCACAGAAACTTATTTTATTGAGAAGGTCAAGGCTTTATTGGTTAAGGGGCATGTTGTGGGGACCGTGTTTCTGGATCTAAAAAAGGCCTTTGACACGATAAACCACCCTGTCCTATTGTCGAAGTTAAAAGACCTCAAGATTTCAACTGAGGCAATACAGTGGTTTAAGGCATACCTGGAGGGGAGAGAACAATGTGTCAAGGTCAGTGAGGAGAAATCTGGGTTGCTCACTAATAACATGGGAGTACCACAAGGATCTATACTAGGGCCATTGTTGTTCACAATATACATCAACGACTTGCCCGATAGTTGCTCAGGTGCCAACTGCCAGATGTATGCTGATGACACCGTAATCTATCTGTCTGCCAAAACGGCTAGCATGGCAGCTGAGCACCTGACCCAGGTTTTACAGAACATCTCTAAATGGCTTGTGTTGTCGCATTTAACCTTAAATGTCAAAAAAACTGTTGCTATGTGTATCTCTATTAGAAACAGGCCCATGAATGATGTTTTTGATGTTAAAATTGGAAATGAGGTGCTTACTGAAGTAACTGAGGTCAAGTATTTAGGGATCATTCTAGACAGGAACCTGCGATTCAACAAGCAGGTGCATTACATTTGTAAGAAGGTCAAACCCAATTTAAATTGCTTCCGTCTCATTAGAAGGGATTTGTCATTCAGAACTGCTCATACATATATGCACGCGATGATTCTTTCACATCTGTCATACTGTATCACATCTTGGTCACAAACATCTCAAATTACACTAAAACCCATAACTGCAATATATAAACAGGCTATAAAAATCTACCAATGCGGTGGCATCACTGTGGTATTTTAGTCAAGCACAATCTTTTTACTTTTGAAAATTTTATTATCTTCTGTAATATCAGACTGGTTTTTAAATGTCTATACTTTAGCACCTTGGGGGAGCCAGATTATTTAGCATCTCAGACAAGGGACAGTGGATAAACATGGGAGAACAATACTCAGGAGGTTCCTGGCAAGATAGCAGGAAGGAGTCTGTTCTTTGCTTGTGAGATGTGAGTGTGTAATAAATCGTCTGAAATGAATCTGCCTCTTTATTTCGGATAGATTAAATATCCATTTACACACTCCACAATACAATCTTGTTTCACCTCCTTTTTCTGGTTTGGTGGCTAGACGCTCGAGCTCTAGCAGAGCATGCACACGAGCTTCCATCAACGGTGACTGCATTGTCACCATGTCTAGAACTTCATTTGGTCAGTCTGCTTTCTCCATAAAAGGGGCAAACTTATGGAACTCTCTGCCAACTCACTTAAAATTGGAGACAAATGCCAACCTCTTCAACAGAGGCATTAAAGATTGGCTAAAATCCCACCAGCAATGTGTACATGTCTAGTCTGAATTGCGTTTGTTGTGATCATGGATCTCTTGCTCTATTTATTATTTGTAATGTACAGTATTTGTAATTTTAATTAGCTTATAAATTTTGTATGTACAGCCTAATTTATGACCTATATAAGCCACCTATGGACTGGTGTTGTGAATTAGCACTTGTGCTATACAGTATATACCTATGCAAAACATCTGGTCTCTCCTTGTGATTGTACTAATGTAATTTGTTATGTCCATATTAAATAAATAAATAAAGAAAGAAAAGAAACCTCAAAAATAACAAGTCCAGCAAACTCATGCAGTGAACAGAGAGTTGAAATGAGTTGCTTAAGGCCACCAGACATACAGGGACGCCATCTGGATGCTCAACAGCCAGAGGGAGGGAATGCCTAGTGCCGCAGAGCTGCTGTCAGCACGGGGAGAAAGGCAAACATGAGCATACGGTGCTGGAGCAATCCGGGGCAGTCCAGTGGATGAGAAAAAAGGCAGGAACAGCCGCTTACACCAACAAACTAAGACAGTCATGTAGTGCAAGAGAAGACGACTTTCGTCAGACTGAAAATAAACGTAGGTAATGATAACTTAGATTCAAAGAAGTACACGCTGTCGTGAAAGAAGCACATAATGCTCCGGTGGTCTCTTCCTACTAACACAGCGTTAAAGTAATCATAACATTAACGAGGGAAGAGACCGCCGGTGTGGAGATACGTGGGCTGGACATAATTGATCCCATGTGTGCATGAGTGAGTGTCTGAACGTGTAAATGGGAATGAATGAAGTGTGTGTGTGCATGTGTGTGAAACACCCAATAATAAAGCCTGTTTTCCACTAGCCCAGCACACCTCGGTACGGCTCGATTCACTTCAGTACGGCTCGGAATGCTTCTGTCTCCATTAGCACGGTGTTGTGCTTGTGCTGTGATGGTTTGTGTTAGGAGGTTTTAGAAGCGGGGCAGCAGCAGATTCTCAGCGAGGCGGGGCCACACTCCTGTGATGTTACGCACCGGACTGAGTCCTTATTTACACGAGACAAAAAATGGAGGATCCAAGGATTATTGCCTTGCTCGCTCTGTGGTTTTATCTCACAGTTAATTTTATCTCATAATTAAGCTGCAACAACACAAGTCACTTTTGTTTTGAATTAACTGCCAAATGACCTAGAAATAATGAGCTGAAACTTGTTTTTATTCGTATTAAATAATGAGACGGTGGCACACTGTCCAACACCACATCCTAGGGCATTTTGGATGTACTGAATTTAAAAAATTCATGTTTTTCACCTTCAGGTCAACGTTTGGAACAACAGTATTATTATTTTCCGTTTAGATGATGCTACACTCCTTCTAAAGTATTGTAAATCTCTGAATTTGGAATGCCGATAGAACATTCAATTTACATATACTTGTACCTTTGACTTGGTGCTAATTTTTTATGATATTTCAATAAAAAGAACAGAAAGCTTACAAAAAGATTTCTTTTTTGGTCTAGTTAAAAATTACATTACCTTTACAATGGTTGACCCTCAGCATCATTTTGATCAGACTAGGCAATGGAATTTCTATGTAATTATACTGTTTTATAATTCAGTGTTATAACAGACAAACCACACTTTCCAAAACAATTCCATTTTATTATATACAAAATATTAAAATAAAAAAAAGCTCTGCTTGGAGCTTCCTGATTTCGTTTTTGTCAGGCGCGAAGCCCTTAAAGCAACGCTCAAACCACCTTACGAAGGGCCATTTCGAGTGCTGGAGGCAGGTGATAAGCAATTTGTGCTAGATTTTGGGGACAGAAAAGAGACAGTCAGTATTGACAGACTAAAACCTGCTTTTGTCATGAAGGACGTGTCTGTACCGGTCGCGGTGGCGCCTCGACGAGGCAGGCCCCCGCAGAGGGCAATTAACCACTCTCTTCCTCAGTCAACAGACCCGGAGCAGAACAGCACCGCAGGCAAGGCGGGGCCAACGCACAGCAGATTCGGCAGACGGCTGAAGCCCAAGCGGCGCACAGACTGAATGTTGGTGTTGATTATTCAGTAGTGAGTAAGGTGCTATTAAATTTTGGGAATTAGTCTGTTCTTCATCGTTTGGGGGGGGGTTATATGGCTGTGTTGTGAGACATGTATATGTTGGACACTGCATATGTGATTTAACCACGATGAAGGAGAGCCAGCCCCCTGCGGTGCGGAGCCACAGAGCCTGGACCCCCTGCGGAGGACAGGGGACAGAAGACTTCCTGACCACTGAGGCTCGGGAAGAGAGAAGGGGGAGTTATGTAAATAAAAGGCTAATGAATGTGAATAAAGAGACTTTGATATAGATGTGTGATTTCCCCCGCGAGGGAAATGGTTTGATGTGAGAAGGTTTAAATGAGAGAACTTTGGTGTGTTCACTCTCTTTGTTCGCTGCTCAAGAATAAGAGCAGACAGTGGAATGATTTCTTGAATAAACTGAAATGAAAGACAATTCGGTTTCGTTATTCAAGTCTCCCCACATTTTAATCACTTTTTTCCACCTACCGTTAGCTCTCACTTCTGTTTATCAAGCCTCTTGCACCTGTGTGTGCACTCAGTGTCGTCTAATCACCCTCTTTAGCCTTCTGTTCACCTTTCATCGGTGTTTTTGTTAGCTTCGGGTTAGCCATTAGTTATGGCTACTAGCTCTCCTTCCTCTCCTCCTCTGGTGTGCTCTCTGTGTCAGATGTTTAGCTACACCTCTGCCTCTTTTAGTGATAACGGTAAATGTAATAAATGCTGTCTTTTTGAGGCGCTCGAGGTGAGGTTGTCTGATTTGGAATCCCGGCTCTGCTGCATTGAAACACCATCTGCGCCAGTTAATAATGACAGACGTCCCTTAACTGCAGCGGAGCTCCCTAGCATAGGGCGACCTGCTAGCGGTCCTCCGGTCCTCCTTAGCAGCGAGGAAAATGGGTGGGTGACGGTGAGAAGGAAGCCTAGTCGCAAGGCCCCAGTTCACCACCAACCTGTTTATGTTTCTAATCGCTTTTACCCACTCAGCGATATACCCGCTGAGGAAAAAACTCTGATCATTGGGGACTCTGTAGTCAGAAACGCGAACCTAGAGACTCCAGCGGCCATAGGCAAATGCATTCCTGGGGCCAGAGCAGGTGACATCGAGTCAAATTTGAAAATGCTGGCTAAAGGTAACTGTAAATACTCCACAATTGTTATTCACGCTGGCATTAATGACATCCGACTCTGGCAGTCGGAAGTCACAAAACTTAATGTGGAATCGGTGTGTGACTTTGCAAAAACAATGTCTGCCTCTGTAGTATTCTCTGGGCCCCTCCCCAATCTGACCAGTAATGACATGTTTAGCCGCTTGCCATCCTTCAATGGCTGTCTGTCTGTGTGGTGTCCTGCAAACGATGTGGGCTACATAGACAATTGGAACTCATTTTGGGGAAAACCTGGTCTTATTAGACAAGACGGCATCCATCCCACTTTGGATGGTGCGTCTCATTTATCTAACAATCTGGCATAATTTTTATCCAAATTTCCAAAACATTGACAACTCAGAGTTGGGACCAGGAAGCAGAGTCGCAGTCTTACACGCCTCTCTGCAGCTCCTCTTCATCCGCCACCCCTCAACTTAGCCCCTGTCTTTCCAATCAGAGAATCATTGTCTGCTCCCTCCAAAGTAAATAAAAATATAATGTATAAGCATCCCAAAGTGATTAAACAAAAAGTTGGTAAAACTCAAATTAAAGATGAAGCCTCTAAATTGAATGATTTGGCCTCTGTTCCTCCTCATAATGTAATGCGGTTTGTTAAATATTAGGTCTCTAACTCCCAAGTCTCTGCTAGTCCATGATCTGTTAATTGATCATCAGATTGATTTAATATCCCTTATAGAGACTTGGTTAGGGCAAGAGGATTATGTTGGTTTAAATGAATCAACTCCCTCTGGTTATTTAAACTGTCAAAATCCCAGAAGTTCTGGTCGTGGAGGAGGAGTAGCAACAGTTTACCATTCCAAATTACTAGTTAATGTAAAGCAAAAAAACACATTATAATTCCTTTGAGGGCCTGATCTTCAGTATTGGGCATTTTAGCAATTTTAGGCTAAACCCAATTTTATTTGCCATAGTTTATCATCCTCCACGAATCTACTCAGAGTTTTTTTCTGAATTTGCTGAATTCTTAGCTGATTTAGTGCTGAAATCAGATAGAATAATTATAGTAGGGGACTGTAGAGGATGCCTTTCACAGACGAGACTGAGTTTATTTCTCAGGGTTGGTTTATTGAGAGGTCACATCCTCTAACAAGCACAGAATCTCAGAAAAGAGGCAGAACAATCGTCCTTCACAGTTCTTATACTCTCCAAAGTCACAAACCCCCAACATCAAATGACACACCCCCAACCCATAGTCCTTTAGTAAACATACAGCCCTCGAGGCTCCTTGGCGTCTCCATTGTCTCTCATCCTTCTAGCCTCCGGGGCTCCTGCTGGGACATTCTCTCCAACTTCCCGTCTCCTGCAAGAGCAACTTCACACCTCCCGTAGGTCTCTGCAGGGTCAGGTCCTCTTTGGCCATTAAGACGTGAAGCTTCCAGAATATGCACCGTCATGCCTACTAGGTATATGTGGGGAATATGAATACCATATATGCGCCCTAAATATGTGCCATATAACCCCCCCCAAATGTCTAAATAAGGACAAAGTACACCCCAATATGCATAGAATCATGTCATATCACACAGAACAGCAAAATGGCACAACATATCACACTCCCAACTGCTTGGGCTTCAACCTCCTGCCATATCTGCTGTAAGCAGGTTTCGATCTGCCTGTAGCTGTTTCTTGCATCTGTGGATTAGAGTTGTTAGCACATCCTTGTGAAAGCTTAGAACAGTGTCTCCCCGGTGGCCTGCCGCGACGGGGGGCCCTGGCTAACTGCACTTGTTCATCAGCCAACACAAAAGCGGGTTTGAGTCTGTTAATGCAGACTAATTCCCTCCTGTCACCCAAATCGAGCAAAAAATGTTTTTCCCCAGTTTCCAACGCTCTGAACGGTCCATCATAAGGCGGTGTTAAACCTGGCCTCTGAGCGTCGTGTCTGACAAAGACAAATTCCACGTTCTTTAAGGTCTTAGGCACAAAAACGCGTGGGAAACTGTGATGAACTGGGCCGGGGAGGGTGTTTGATCTCGTGTCGCTCTGCAGCAGCTGAGCAGGTGGGCGGTTTGGTGCGGGGTTCTCTGGAAGGAATTCGCCCGGTAACCGGAGGGGTTGGGCAAAAACTAGCTCAGCCGGGGAGGCTTGCAAATCTTCCTTAGGTGCTGAACGCAACCCTAATAAAACCCATGGAAGTTTATCAACCCAATTTGTGTCCGTGAGGGCCGCTCTGAGGGCTGCTTTCAATGACCGGTGAAAGCGTTCGCACAAACCGTTGGCTTGGGGATTATAAGCGGTAGTGCGGTGAATTTTCACCCCCAGACTGAGTGCCATGGATGACCAGAGCTCGGAAAAGAATTGGGGACCCCTGTCAGACGTTATGTCTGACAGGACTCCAAAACGCACGACCCAAACCGTTAAAAACGCGCGCGCAACGTCTGCTGCTGTAGTTGACGCCAGGGGGACCGCTTCTGGCCAGCGCGTGGTGTGGTCCACCATGGTTAGAAGGTGTGTGTGAACCCCTGCGACAGCGGGAGGGGTCCCACCAAGTCGATATGCACGTGGTCGAAGCGTTTGGCAGGGATGTGAAAAGGTTCTAAGGGGGCCCGCGTGTGCTTGTGTATCTTTGCTCTTTGACACGCTGCGCAGGCTGCGGCCCAGTCTTTGACCTGTTTACGCAGCCCCGGCCAAACGAATTTTTCTCCCACCATTTTGATCGATGCTTGAACCCCCGGATGTGCCAGGGAATGGATTAAATCAAAAACGCGGCGGCGCCACGCAGCTGGGACCACGGGGTGGGGGCGCCCCGTGGAGACATCACAGATTAGAGGAGGCACACCTATCTGTTGCACCCTGTGCTCCAGCCTTAGCCCTGTTGGCCCAGACTGGAGCGCGCGCACATCCGCATCGCTAACCTGCTCGGCGGCCATGGCTGCATAATCTAAGCCCACGCAGACTGGGGCTGCGAGCGCTTCCGCGCTGCAAGCCTGGCCCGCGTCCACGGCCACCGTGTCTGCCCCCTGGGGGCCTGGCGTTGCAACTGCGCGCGAGAGACAATCTGCCACTACATTGTGTTTGCCCGCCACGTGTTGAATGTCGGTGGTAAACTCTGAAATCGCGGCCAGCTGTCTCTGCTGCCGGCCCGACCAAGGCTCTGAAATCTTGGCCATTGCAAATGTTAATGGTTTGTGGTCTACAAACGCGGTGAAACGGCGCCCTTCCAGTCAGAACTGGAAGTGGCGGATGGCCAAATGCAGGGCTAAAAGTTCCCTATCTAACGCGCTGTATTTCTGCTCGTTATCGCGCAATGTTTTGCTGAAAAACGCAAGCGGTTGCCAGCTCCCTGCTACCAGTTGCTCGACAACCGCCCCAACTGCTACATCGGAAGTGTCCGTGGTTAGTGCCATGCAAGCTGCTGGCACCGGGTGTGCCAATAACGCAGCGTTCGCCAGGGCCGACTTGACCTGGGAGAAAGCGCGCTCCCATTCCAGGGACCACTCGACCTTATTTGCAGGTTTTTGTTTCTTTAGTGCCATGTACAGTGGATGCATGAGCTGTGCCGCGCTGGGGAGGAAACGGTTATAAAAATTGACCATCCCCAAAAATTCTTGCAATGCTTTAACTGTCTGCGGTTGGGGAAACTCCGTTATCGTGTGTACTTTATCGGGCAGCGGGACCGCTCCTTCTGGAGAAACGCGGTGCCCCCAAAAAATCGATTTGCGCTACCCCGAACTGGCATTTCGCTGGGTTAATTATTAACCCATGCTCTGTCAGCCTCTGAAAAACTGCTGTGAGGTGGCGTTCGTGTTCGTCCTCGGATGTACTGGCTACTAAAATATCATCCAAGTAGACGAACACGAAAGGGAGGCCGCGCAACACGGCATCCATCATGCGTTGGAACGTCTGTGTGGCGCCCTTGAGGCCGAAAGGCATGCGCAAAAACTCGAAAAGCCCAAAGGGGGTTATCACTGCCGTTTTGGGTATGTCTTGAGCGCGGACTGGGACTAGGTGATAACCGCACACCAAATCTATTTTGGAAAAGATGCGCGCCCCCGCCAAATGTGCTGAAAAATCCTGGATGTGCGGAATCGGGTAGCGGTCGTGTGCTGAAGCATTATTTAACCTGCGGAAATCACCGCAAGGCCGCCACGAGCTGTCAGCCTTGGGAACCATATGCAGGGGTGACGACCAATGGCTGTTAGAGCGTCTAACAATGCCCAGTTTTTCCAAGTTGGCGAATTCCTCGCGCGCGATGGCCAGTTTAGCTGGGTCCAAGCGCCGAGCTTTTGCAAAAACAGGGGGGCCAGAGGTAGTTATGAAGTGCTCGACCCCGTGTTTGGCTACTGACGCTGAAAATGTTGGGACCGTGAGTGCTGGGAACTGATTGAGTAGTGCATGAAACTTACCACCCGCAGCTGTGACATTGGGATGTGCAGAAGGCAGGGCCACCCGAGCTGTACAGGAGATAGAGTGGAAAGATAGTGCATTTACCATACGTCTATTAGTAAGATCAACTAATAAACTGTTTGAGCATAAAAAATCAGCACCTAGCATGTTGTTGCTAACTGCAGCTACGACGAAAGTCCACTCGAAGGTGCGACCGTGGAAGGATAGGAGGAGCGTCTTCTCCCCATAGGTTTTGATCGTCGAGCCATTTGCCGCTAGCACCAGGGGTCCGCTGGAAGGCGCCAGCAGGTCCACGTAGGAAGGCTTGACAAAACTCAGCTGGGAGCCTGTGTCCACCAGGAAATCCTTCCCTGAATTCGCGTCCGTCACGAAAAGCAGCTTGTTCTTCGCGCCGAGAGCAGCAGCTGCTACCGACTCTTGGTCTTGGCGTTTCCCTGGCACTTGTATCGGCACGGTGGGATGCATCTGTGCGCCCTCTCGGCGAAACTTCGATGGTAAAAGCAGAGGGTGCCATCCGCTCCGCTTCTCCTGGTCTCTGCCGCTGCTGACGTCAGTGGGTCCGGTGCTGTGGCCTCTGGTCTCCCCTCGTCTCGCGGGGGTGCGTTCAGCTCCGTTGCCGCCATCGTGGCTGCGTGTCGTCTATAGGCGTCGACGAGCCGCTGCGCCTCCTGGCCCAGCCCGTGGTAGTCACGGTCGTTGAGCAGCTGTGAGCTGGCCAGGGTGACTCTCACTGCTGGCGGTAGTGTTCTGAGAAAGAGGTGGGCGAAGATAAAACTGTTGTCATCTTCGCCTCTCAGGTTCATCATCCTCGCCATCAGATCTACCGGCCTGTCTGCTTCCCCTTCTGTTAGCGCCAGAAGTCTCTCTGCTCGCTCTCCCTACGAGGGAGTGAAAGCTCGAATGAGGGCGGCTTTCAGTGCACCGTACTTGTCGTCCTGGGGCGGGTGGTTGGTCAGGCTCTCCACCCGCTGCACTGTGAGGCTGTCCAGCTTCGCGACGACATGGTAGAACCTCGTTGCGTCTGCTGAGATTCCCCGAAGGTGGAACTGCGCCTCCACAGTGGTAAACCAGGAGCGCGAGTTATGTTGCCAGAAATCGGGCAGCTGTAGTGTGGTAGCTGCGTTAACCCGGTTGGCTCCTGAAGAATCCGGTGCGGGAAGATCGTCGCCACCGGCCATAGTTTGTCATAGGTCACCAGTGTAGAGGATGCCTTTCACAGACGAGACTGAGTTTATTTCTCAGGGTTGGTTTATTGAGAGGTCACATCCTCTAACAAGCACAGAATCTCAGAAAAGAGGCAGAACAATCGTCCTTCACAGTTCTTATACTCTCCAAAGTCACAAACCCCCAACATCAAATGACACACCCCCAACCCACAGTCCTTTAGTAAACATACAGCCCCCGAGGCTCCTTGGCGTCTCCATTGTCTCTCATCCTTCTAGCCTCCGGGGCTCCTGCTGGGACATTCTCTCCAACTTCCCGTCTCCTGCAAGAGCAACTTCACACCTCCCGTAGGTCTCTGCAGGGTCAGGTCCTCTTTGGCCATTAAGAAGTGAAGCTTCCAGAATATGCACTGTCATGCCTACTAGGTATATGTGGGGAATATGAATACCATATATGCGCCCTAAATATGCGCCATAGGGACTTTAATATACATGTAGATGTAGATAGTAATTGCCTTAATATGGCATTTAATTCAATATTAGACTCAATGGGGTTTTCTCAGAAAGTAGGAAATTCTACCCATTATCTCCACCATACATTGGACCTTGTTCTGACATATGGCATAGAAATAGAAAATCTGGTAGTGTCTCCTCATAACCCTGTACTGTCAGACCATTGTCTGTTAACCTTTGATTTTACTATTTCTGACTATTTGGCTCCTAAGGAAAAATATTACTACAGTAGATGCCTCTCAGATGATGTTGTAACCAAATTTATGCAGATTGTTTCCTCTATGCCATGTGCCAACACAATGGAAATAAGCAATAGACAGCTTGCGCCTTCTGTAATTGATAGCATGGTAGATAGTGTTACAGCTTCTCTGCATCAGACTCTAGACATGGTGGCCCGTTTAAAAAAGAAAAAGTCTAATCAGAGATAGATAGATAGATAGATAGTTTATTTCGAACACAAAAAATATAACAAAAAACAAGCAAATAGCAAATGCAATAAAGTTACAGTATACACTGTTCGAAAGGGAGAAGGAAGAAGTGAACACTTATTAATTCCAACTCCTCTTTTCCATCGATACACCCATGTGAATTTTATACAAATTACTACCTTTAAGACCCCAAGTAAACAATTTACTGTATTTTTTACAGATCAACATTAACACCTGTCCATTCTAACATACAATGAATTTCTAACTCCTTGGTTCAACACAGAAACTTGTAGCTTAAAACAGAAGACTTGTCAATTAGAAAGAAAATGTCGCTCCACTAATTTAGATGAAATTTATTTAGCTTGGAGAAATCATCTTTTAATTTATAAAAAATCTCTGAGAAAAGCTAGAACGAGTGATTATTCTGCATTAATAGAAGAGAACAAGAATAATCCCAGGTTTCTTTTCAGTACTGTAGCCAGGCTGACAAAGAGTCAGGACTCTGTCAACGCTAGCATTCCCTTAGAGGTTACTAGTCAGGACTTTATGAACTTTTTCAATAATAAAATTCATCTATCAGAGATAAAATCAGTCAGATTCTTCCCACCGTTAACTTAAATACAGTAACTACTACAACTCCTTCAATTGATATCTGTTTAGATGAGTTTACTCCAATTGACCTTTTAGAGTTAGACAAAATAATTTCCTCATCCAAGCCTTCAATTTGTCTTTTAGACCCTATTCCTACCAGGTTATTTAAAGAAGTCTTCCCATTTATTGGTAGCTTTATTCTTCAAATAATCAGTTCTTCATTAACTTTAGGCCACGTACCGCAAGCTTTTAAAACTGTTGCAATTAAACCCTTACTCAAAAAAGCCAATGCTGAAACCAGGAGTTTTAGTTAACTATAGACCAATCTCTAATCTCCCTCTCATTTCAAAAATCTTAGAAAGAGTTGTTGCTACGGAATTATTTGACCACTTGCAGGGAAATGATTTATTTGAAGAGTTTCAATCTGGGTTTAGAATCCATCATAGTACTGAAACAGCTTTAGTGAAGGTCACTAATGACCTCCTGATCCCATCTGATAATGGACTTGTTTCTGTACTTGTCCTTTTAGACCTTAGTGCACCATTTGATACTATCGATCATAATATTCCACTTGATAGATTAGAACACTATGTTGGACTTAATGGAACTTCGTTGCAGTGGTTTAGATCTTATTTATCTGATAGGTTCCAGTTTGTTCATGTCAGTAATGAGTTTTCTTTCAACTCAAAGCTCAGTCATGGAGTTCCACAGGGATCTGTGCTAGGCCCAACTCTTTTTAGTTACCTCCGCCAGGCCGAAAAGGCCAGGAGGAGATTATGTTTTTGCCGGGGTTTGTCTGTGTGTTTGTTTGTCTGTCTGTCTGTCTGTCTGTTGGTTAGCAAGATAACTCAAAAAGTCTTGGACGGATTTCCATGAAACTTTCAGGCATTGTTGGAAATGGTACAAGGAAGAACTGATTAAATTTTGGGGGTGATCTGGTTCACCGTCTGGATACAGGAATTTTTTAAAGCATTTTTCAACACTGTGACATAGGGCCATTTTCAACATGTGCGCAGGCGCAATGGAGGGCGCTGGTCGTCGTGTCTGCAACACAAACTCTGCGTTCTTCAACATTTTAGGCACAAAAGCACGCGGAAAACACTGCTGGCCTGGGCCCGCCAGCGTGCCTGTGTTTGCGCGCAACTGCAAAACCTCACACGGGCAGCTGTCCGCCGACGGATTCTTTGGCAGAAATTCCCTGGCCAGCCATAGGAGCTGCGCATTTGGCAGAAATTCACCGGCCAGCCATAGGCGCTGCGCAAAAACGAGCTCTCTGCCGGCGAAGCTTCTAAATTCTCGTTTGCCGCGGAGCGCAACCCCAAAATAATATAATATAAAACCCACGGCAACCTGTCTACCCAATTTGCATCCGTCAGTGGAGGAGATGGACACAACAGCAACACTTCAGTTTATTACCTCCGCCAAGGAGGCAATGCTTTTACTACTGAACCACTAATCCCATCACTATCACATTGATTGTCATTGATTAATTGTGTGTTTATTGGACTGTCCCTGTCAAATAAACAAATAATCATTGTGAATCCAATTGCTACTCATATGTTTACATGCTCAAGGAATCTGAAAACGTACACACAAACACTGTATGGGGGGAATTGTGGCGCTTGGCGGAGGTCTGCGCTCTCTGAGTGCTTTTCTAGTTTATATATGCTTCCCTTAGGCAACATTATTAGAAAGCACTGTATACATTTTCATTGTTATGCAGATGACACACAATTATACCTGTCAATGAAGCCAGATGATAGTAATCAATTAGCCAAGTTAGAAGCCTGTCTTAGATGACTTGTAATTTCCTGCTATTAAATTCAGATAAGACTGAAGTCAATCTTGTTGGTCCAAAAACCCTTAGAAATACCTTTCCAAATCAAACTTTTAGTTTGGATGCCATTACTCTTTCTCTTAATAGCTCTGTGAGGAACCTTGGAGTTATTTTTGATCAAGATCTGTTTTTCAATTCACATATTAAATTCGTTTCTAAGACTGCCTTCTATCATTTGCATAATATTGCCAAGATTAGGAGCATCTTGTCTCAGAGTGATGCTGAGAAACTGATCCACGCTTTTGTTAGCTCTAGATTAGATTGTTGCAACTCTTTATCATCAGATTGTCTTAAAACATCTTTAAAAAGTCTTCAGTTGATCCAAAGTTCTTCAGCAAGAGTTTTAACAGGTATTTAACAGGTAGAAAGAGAGATCATATTTCTCTGGTTCTGGCTTCCCTTCATTGGCTTCCCATAGAGTTTAGAATTAAGTTTAAAATCCTTCTTCTCACTTTCAAAGCTCTAAACAATCAGGCCCGCCAGGAGGTTATGTTTTTGCCGGGGTTTGTCTGTCTGTTTGTTTGTCTGTCTGTTGGTTAGCAAGATAACTCAAAAAGTTTTGGACGGATTTCGATGAAACTTTCAGGCGTTGTTGGAAATAGTACAAGGAAGAACTGATTAAATTTTGGGGATGATCCGGATCACCGATCATGATCATCATCGTAACTACAATAATAGGTATCATCATCATCGTGATGATGATATGATGACTATGATGACTATGGTGATGATGATGATACCTATTATTGTTACTACAATGATGATGATACCTATTATTGTTGTAACTATGATGATGATGATGATGATGATACCTATTATTGTAACTATGATGATGATGATGATGATGATACCTATTATTGTAACTATGATGATAATGATGATGATGATACCTATTATTGTAACTATGATGATAATGCTCAGATGATAATGCACAGACCTCTGCTTGGCGGAGGTCTGAGCTCTCCGAGTGCTTTTCTAGTAATGCCTAGAATCTCCAAAAGTACAATGGGAGGCAGAGCCTTCAGTTATCAAGCTCCTCTCTTGTGGAACCAGCTGCCATTCTGGATTTGGGAGTCAGACTCGATCTCTGTTTTTAAGAATAGGGTTAAAACTTTCCTTTTTGATATAGCCTACAATTAGGGAGGGATCATGGGTCTCTGAACCCTCCCTTAGTTATGCTGCTAATAGGTTTAGACAGCCGGGGAACCTCCAATAATGCACTGTGCTTCATTACCTCCGCCAGGAGGTTATGTGATCATCAGCGTTGGTTTGTCTGTCTGTTTGTCTGTTTGTCTGTTTGTCTGTTAGCAAGATAACTCAAAACGTTTTGGACGGATTTCGATGAAACTTTCAGGCATTGTTGGAAATGGTACAAGAAAAGCACTCGAAGAGCGCAGACCTCTGGCGTTATCATCTGAGCATTATCATCATAGTTACAATAATAGGTATCATCATCATCATCATCATAGTTACAACAGTAATAGGTATCATCATCATCATAGTAACAATAATAGGTATCATCATCATCATAGTAATAATAATAGGTGTCATCATCATCATCATCATCATCATAGTCATCATAATCATCATATCATCATCACGATGATGATGATACCTATTATTGTAGTTACGATGATGATCATGATACCTATTATTGTTACAATAAAGAATCCTTTAAAAAATGCCTGTATCCAGATGGTGATCCGGATCATCCCCAAAATTTAATCAGTTCTTCCTTGTACCATTTCCAACAACGCCTGAAAGTTTCATCGAAATCCGTCCAAAACTTTTTGAGGCAAAAAGGAGGCTTGGCGGAGGTCTGCGCTCTTCGAGGGCTTTTCTAGTTCCTTTCTTCACTCTCAATGATTTTTTATTTATTTATTTTTTTTTTTGCTGGTCATTAACATCTGTTTGTTCTCTCCCATAGATTGAGTCCCCATCATGCTGTTTGCTCTCTACATGTCTGTGCTTTTCCATCTTCTCTATCCCCTCACCCCCCAGCCAGTCGCAGCAGATGACTGCCCGTCCCTGAGCCTGGCTCTGCTGGAGGTTTCTTTCTGTTAAAAGGGAGTTTTTCCTCTCCACCGTCGCCAAGCGCTTGCTCACAGGGGATTG
The DNA here is from genome assembly GCA_020510985.1 of Pholidichthys leucotaenia. NCBI lineage: Eukaryota > Metazoa > Chordata > Actinopteri > Cichliformes > Pholidichthyidae > Pholidichthys > Pholidichthys leucotaenia. Next base: position 407,499,884 of record CM035840.1, on the reverse strand, counting down.
CCTGATTGCTGGGGTCTTTCTGCAATTGTGGGGGTTTCCCCTACAGTTGAAAGTGCTATGAGATGACTGTTGTTGTGAAATGGTGCTATATAAATAACGTTGAATTGAACTGAATTGAATTGAATGAAATACAGTTTTAATTTTATTGCAATACACATTCAAACCAATAGATTCAATTTCAAATTAAGTAATTCAGATTCAAATTTTAAAAGCAATTCTTCAAACTGATTAATTCAGGTTCAGATTCAGTTATTCAAATTCAACTAATAAAAATTCAGATTCAGGTTCTGCTGGCACAAACGTTATCCCATAAAATTGGACTATGTTAAGTCCATCTATCACAGACCATATTTAATCAGAAAAAAAGTTGTTGAAAATTGGGCAAAAAACAGTTCAATAATTAGGCTGTTTAGTCCACAGGATTTGGCCCAAATTTATCCTCAAAATAATTTTTGGCATTTGGTGATGGTGGTGGTGGTGGGGGTCTGTCTCTCAAAAGTTAAATACACTTTTACAACCACTGGGAGTCTTTGTTAAAAGTGCTTTATAAAAATGTATGCATTTTTAACAACTTTTTTTAAGTTTGACATTTGGCACAATGCTTGTTACAAAATATCTGGAACAATCAAACCGGTGCTATTTTGCTATACACTCAAAAAGCACTATTTGAATACAAGTATGTGCTACAAATTTCTATGTTGTGTCTTTTCAATGATGTCTATACCTTGGGCTCTGGGAGTCCCCACACACACTTGGTCATGTCTGATTTTGAAAGCTAAGCAGGGTCTACATTGGTTAGTACTTATATGGGAGACTGCTTGGGAACGGCCAACGACCCGCCGAAGTCCTGGTCCTGGTCATGCTTGACCGAGCAATCAAGTGATTGCGAAGCGCCCTCCTGCAGCCAGAAACGGGTGATGTTGGTGGACCTGTCGTCGACAGGTGCTCTGAAGCTTATTTGCATAATTCAGAATCTGTTGGTGGTGATACACATATGTATTGTTTTGAAGGGAATTAATGTTTTTGTGTATGATTTATGTTATAATATATAGAGACCATACCAATTCGTTGTTTTTAAAGTCACATGTCATAAAGTTAATCGATTTAGTTAAATTTAAGACAGCACAAGTAATGTACAGGTGTGGAAGTTGTGTTCAATGACGAGACTTGAGTTTATTCCTCAGGTTCGGCTTTATTGCAGAACACAATCATCCAACATTCTCAAATAGCAAGAAGAGGCAGAATCATGTCACATCACATTCTTATACCTCCGGGGGATTAAGAACTCAAGTCACATGGTGCTTCTGCAAACATTTAATCACAATGCAAGTCTCTGAAGATTCACCATTGTCTCTTATTCTCCGATGTTCCGGGGATCCCCCCAGGGCCTCCTCTCTGAGACAAGGGTCCGACTTCACACCTCCTCGACATCTCCTGTCAGCCCCCGTCGATCCAGACTCTTTGTTCCTCCAGACGTGAAGCCCCAATCTACATAAGCCATACATTTGTGGGAGATATGAACCAGACATATGTGCCACACTCTTGTGGGAAATATGAACCAAACATACGTGCCACATGACACCCCCCCCCCAAACGTCTGCATGGGACAAACATACTCGTAAATGCATAACATAAAAGACATTACCACATAACCAACAATCAATCTCCCAATCTCTTAGGTCTTAACTTCCTGCCGAATCTGCTGTAAGCCGGCTTCGCTGCGTCTGCAGCGCCTCCTCGCACCTGGGGATTAGATTTGTTAGCACATCTCTGTGGGAGCTCTGGAGCATGCCTTCTCGGTGGCCTGCCCCGGCGGGGGGCTTTCGCCAACTGCACGTGTTCATCAGCCAGAACAAAAGCGGGCTTGAGTCTGTTTATGCAAATTAGCTCCCTTCTGCCCCCCAAATCTAGCAAGAAATGTTCTCATTTTTTTCCAGCACCCTGAACGGTCCATCATAAGGCAGATGCAGCCCTGGGCGTTGTGCATCATGTCTAACAAAAACAAACTCTGCGTTTTTTAAAGCCTCTGACACAAAAACGCGTGGAAAGCTGTGGTGCACTGGGCCAGACAGCGTGTTTGATCCTGTGCCGCTCTGCAACAGCTGAGCGGGGGGGCAATTGGGCGCAGGATTTTCCGGGAGAAATTCCCCCGGCAAATGGAGAGGTTGTGCGAACACTAACTCCGCTGGGGAGGCTTGCAAATCCTCCTTAGGCGCAGAACGCAACCCCAATAAAACCCATGGCAGTTCGTCCACCCAATTTGTATCCGTGAGCGATGCTCTGAGGGCTGCTTTCAATGACCTATGAAAGCGTTCACATAAACCGTTGGCCTGCGGGTTATACACGGTAGTGCGGTGTACCTTCACCCCTAAGCTGCGGGCCATAGACGACCAGAGTCCGGAAACAAATTGAGGGCCTCTGTCTGACGTTATATCTGACGGAACTCCAAAACGCGCGACCCAAGTTGTTAAAAACGCGCACGCAACCTCTTCCGCCGTTGTTGACGCCAGATGTACCGCTTCTGGCCAATGCGTGGTGCGGCCCACCATCGTCAAAAGGTGTGTGTGCCCTTGAGACAAGGGAAGCGGGCCCACCAGATCAACATGCACATCATCGAAACGCTTAGCCGGGATGTGAAAAGGCTCCAAAGGAGCCCTCGTGTGCTTGTGTATCTTAGCCCTCTGGCACGCTACACAAGCCGCTGCCCATTCCTTGACCTGTTTGCGCAACCCCGGCCAGACAAATTTCTCCCCCACCATCTTGATTGATGTGCGCACCCCCGGGTGCGCCAGCAAATGGACCGAGTCAAAAACGCGGCGGCGCCACGCAGCTGGAACCACGGGACGAGGCCGTCCCGTGGAGACATCGCATATTAAGGGGGGCATACCTATTTGCTGCACCCTGTGCACCAGCCTTAACCCTGTTGGTCCAGACTGGAGCGCACGCACATCCGCGTCACCAACCTGCTCTGCAGCCATGTCTGCATAATCCAAACCTACGTGGACCGGGGCTGCGCGCGCTCCCGCGTCACTACCCTGGCCCACAGCCACCGAGTCTGCCCCCACGTGGCCTGGCGTTGCCACAGCACGTGAGAGACAGTCTGCCACTACATTGTGTTTACCTGCGACATGCTGGATAACGGTGGTGAACTCCGATATTGCGGCTAGCTGTCTTTGCTGTCGGCCTGACCAAGGTTCTGAGATCTTGGCCATCGCAAACGTTAACGGTTTGTGGTCCACGAAAGCGGTGAAACGACGCCCTTCCAGCCAGAACTGGAAATGGCGGATGGCCAAGTGTAGGGCTAAAAGCTCCCTGTCAAACGCGCTGTATTTACGCTCGTTATCGCTCAAGGATTTGCTAAAGAATGCAAGCGGCTGCCAGGTCCCTGCCACACACTGTTCAATGACTGCCCCCACCGCTAGATCAGAAGCGTCGGTGGTGAGTGCCAAACGGGCTGTTGGAACCGCGTGCGCTAACAAAACGGCGCTTGCAAGGGCTGATTTGACCTGGGAGAAAGCGCGCTTCCGCTCCGGAGACCATTCGACCTTATTCGTGGGTTTTTGTTTTTTTAGTGCCGTGTACAGTGGCTGCATGAGCCGTGCTGCGCTCGGAAGGAACCGGTTGTAAAAATTAACCATCCCTAGAAACTCCTGCAGCGCTTTTATCGTTTGAGGTCGGGGGAAATCTGTTATTGCGCGCACTTTCTCAGGCAGGGGAACCGCTCCTTCTGGCGAAACGCAATGCCCCAAAAAATCGGTTTGCGCCACCCCGAACTGGCACTTCGCTGGGTTAATTATCAACCCGTGCTCTGCCAGTCTCCGAAAAACCGCTGTGAGGTGGGTTTCGTGTTCGTCTTCGGACGTGCTGGCTACCAATATGTCGTCTAAATAGACAAACACAAAGGGCAGGTCGCGTAAAACTGCATCCATCATGCGTTGGAAAGTTTGCGTGGCGCCCTTTAACCCAAACGGCATGCGCAAAAACTCAAAAAGCCCAAACGGAGTTATTACCGCGGTTTTGGGAATATCCTGCGCACGCACGGGGGCTTGATGGTAGCCGTGCACCAAGTCTATTTTAGAAAAAATGCGCGCCCCCGCCAAATGAACTGAGAAATCCTGGATGTGCGGAATCGGGTAGAGGTCGTGTGCCGAGATGTTGTTCAACCTGCGGAAATTGCCACAAGGTTGCCACGAGCCATCAGCCTTTGGGACCATGTGTAACGGTGAAGCCCAAGGGCTGTTTGAGCATCTAATTATGCCCAGTTTTTCCAGGTTGGCAAATTCCCCGCGCGCTATTGCCAGTTTAGCTGAGTCCAAGCGCCGGGCTTTTGCAAAAACGGGCGGCCCAGTGGTGGTGATAAAATGCTCCACCCCGTGTTTGGCCACTGTCGCCGAAAACTTTGGGACTGTGAGTGCTGGAAAGTGAGTGAGCAGAGCACGAAACTTACCACCTGCAGCTGTGACGTTGGTGTGTGCAGTCGGCGGGGCCACCCGAGCTGTGCAGGGGATAGAATGAAAAGACAGTGCATTAACCAGACGTCTATTAGCAAGATCAACCAATAAACCATGTGAGCACAAAAAATCAGCCCCTAACATGTTAAAACTGACTGCCGCTACAATAAAGGTCCACTCAAATGAACGGCCCTGTAAGGACAGAAGCATGGTCCTCTCACGAATGTCTTGATCGCTGAGCCATTCACTGCTGATACTGACACCCAGGGAGCTTTAGACGGCATCAACTGTTCCGCGTAGGTAGGCGTGACGAAACTCAGCTGGGAGCCCGTGTCCACAAGGAATTGTTTCCCCGAGTGTGCATCTGTCAGGTAAAGCAGCTTGTTTTCTTCTCCGAGGGACGCAGCTGCTACCGGCCCCCAGTCTTGGCGTTTCCCTGACGCTTGAAGCGGCACGGTGGGAGACATCTGTGTGCCCTCTCCGCAAAACGGCGGTGGTAGAAGCACAGGCCGTCTTCAGCTCCACGTCGCCTGACGCCTGTCGCTGCCGTCGTCGGTTCGTCTGGCGCCGCCACCACTGGCTCCAAACCATCTCCGGGCGCCGTCCTCTGCTCAGCTGCCGCGGCCGAAACCGCGCTCCGCTTGTGGGCGTCGACGAGTCGCTGCGCCTCCTTGCTGAGCCCATGGTAGTCCCGCTTGGCCAATCGGGGTGAGTCTGCCAGGGTCACTCTCACTGCTGGCGGCAGAGTCCGGAGGAAAAGGTGGGCGAAAATAAATTCACCATCCTCGGAGTCTTTCAGTCTCAGCATCTTCACCATCAGGTCCACCGGTCTGTCGTTCTCCGACTCCGTCAACGCTAGGAGCCCCTCTGCTCGCTGTTGCACCGAGGGGGTGAAATGGCTGATCAGCGCCTCCTTCAATGCGCCGTACTTGTCGGTGTCCGGTGGGTGGTTAACCAGGTCTTTCACCCTCTGGACCGTGTGACTGTCCAGCTTCGCTACCACATGGTAGAACCTCGTTTCATCCTTTCAGATTCTCCGGAGGTTGAACTGCGCCTCGACCGCGCTAAACCAGGAGCGCGGGCTGTGCTGCCAGAAATCGGGCAGCCGGAGCATGGAGGCAGCCATCAGGCTGGCCTCTGATGTGCTCCGCTCGGGAGAATTCTTCCTGCTCATTCTTTGTCGTGGGTCACCAGTGTGGAAGTTGTGTTCAATGACGAGACTTGAGTTTATTCCTCAGGTTCGGCTTTATTGCAGAACACAATCATCCAACATTCTCAAATAGCAAGAAGAGGCAGAATCATGTTACATCACATTCTTATACCTCCGGGGGATTAAGAACTCAAGTCACATGGTGCTTCTGCAAACATTTAATCACAATGCAAGTCTCTGAAGATTCACCATTGTCTCTTATTCTCCGATGTTCCGGGGATCCCCCCAGGGCCTCCTCTCTGAGACAAGGGTCCGACTTCACACCTCCTCGACATCTCCTGTCGGCCCCCGTCGATCCAGACTCTTTGTTCCTCCAGACGTGAAGCCCCAATCCACATAAGCCATACATTTGTGGGAGATATGAACCAGACATATGTGCCACACGCTTGTGGGAAATATGAACCAAACATATGTGCCACACAGGGCAATTAATAATCAACTCCCAACTAATATACGAAAAATATTTAAAAAAAGAGACAATGATCATAATTTGAGAGGAGACTTAAACTTTACAAAACCCAAGATACAAACAACCAAGAAAAGTATGTGCATATCTGTCTGTGGGGTGGATTTGTGGAACAGTCTGGAGACGGAACTGAAACTATGTACAAACAGAAATCAATTCAAAAAGAGGTATAAACATTATTTGCTGAAAGGATATATGTTAGAAGGGTAGTATTTATATGTACGATTCACTATGCTCACTCTAGGACATTATGGGACACTATGGAATGGTGGGTGGGACAGCACTGTGTATATCTGTGTTGTTTGAGGCTGGTAATGTTGATATGTAAAAAATACAGTAAATTGTTTACTTGGGGTCTTAAAGGTGGTAATTTGTATATAATTCACATGGATGTATTTATGGAAAAGAGGAGATGGAATTAATAAGTGTTCACTTCTTCCTTCTCCCTTTTGAACACTGTATACTGTTACTTTATTGCATTTGTCATTTGTTTTGTTTTTGTTATACTTTTTTGTTCGAAATAAAGTATCTATCTATCTATCTATCTATCTATCTATCTATCTATCTATCTATCTATCTATCTATCTATCTATCTATCTATCTATCAGTTCCATAATAGTTTTTTTCTTATACAAAATAAAATATGTTGTTTTTGTGTTTTATTTCATGAATTGTTAGTTGAGAAATATACTGTTTATGCAATTAACACATTGGAAGATTTGAACCTGACGATAGTTATATCGGGAAAAATCCTGATCTATTTTTAACTCACCTTTTTTAAACAATCACACACACGCAACTCATGGTCACTTTGAAAAGACAGATTGACAAAAGTGAAAAACTTTCCAAATGATATATACAGTATAACATGTTTTCATGTCTTTGGTATTTCTTCCCTTTGGAGGAAACAGGTTCAGTACATTTAGTACATGTATTTACAGAAACAGTGAACACTGCATAAAATTGACAGCCATAAGAAATAGCACCTGGTCTTCTTCCAGATACACGCGTGTAATTTTCCTTTATACAGTATCATCATTAATACTGATGATATTGCAAGGTTCAATACCTACTGGACACATCAGTTGTGTCCTTGGACAAAGTGATGACATTAAATTGCACCAATGTCAAGTAACATTATAAACACTGAGCATTTGGGCAAGACTATGAAATTGAGAGTTTTTTCAAACAAACAGCAAATTTGGGCAAACATAGCAAAACTATCACAGGGGTAGTGAGTATTTTGTAAAAGTGGGAGTAATGACTACATCTCAAAAGTCATCATCATCATCATCATCATAGCAGTCTGTCGGGAGCGACAATGACTGTTTCATTTAAGTCTGATCAGATTCCTCCACACAGCTCTGTCCTTCGCCCTCCGCTGCCAGGAACTCCTGGCCTTGTTTACCCGGGCGACATAGTCACCTTTTCCTGCAATGTGAGGACACAAAATATGAAAAAAAAAAAAAAAAATCCATTCACAGTTAGGGTGTACCCTGCCTCTCGCCCAAAAGATGCTGGGATAGGCTCCAGCCCCCCCGCGACCCCAAAAGGATTAAGCGGAAGAAGATGGATGTATGGATGGATGGAGTTAGTACAGTGCATTAAATGTACATTAGAATTTAATGTCCAACTGCATTCTTACTTTCTTTTTTTTTGTAATTAAAGTTTTTATTGACTTTATACAGGATGGTACTACACATACTGATCTTCCAGGTATCACATCAGTCTCCAAAAAGGGTAAATAAATAGGGAAAAAAAAAAAATATATATATATAGACATGTTTCAGGACCCAGGAGACAGACGCTGACACGAGCAGATATAGACGATTATTCTTTATTGAGTGAAAGTGAGTGTAGTGCGTGTGTGAGTGCGAGTATAGATGTCTGGTCACAGGAGCTGAGCAGTTCTGGCAGCAACCTGGCAACCCTGGAACACACAAGCATAAACAATTACAGCTGTTCAGCAATGGCGGGTAATTGTAGATGGTTAGGCTTACTTGCATGTATCACAGGATATGTTCTGCTGGCTCCGAGTGCCCGTGCGACGTGGTGCTCGTGGTGCCAGTAGCTGTGGGGGTGAGGAGGAACTCCACGATGGAGGAGGCGATGCCCCGTTGGTTGGGGAGGCTGGCCCGCCGCAAGGGAGGTCCACCTGTGCACAGGGGAAAAGGCTAGGGGATGATGAGTGAAGAGATCTCTTATGTGACCAGTCCTGACGTGAAGTTCTCGGCTTGGCTTGAGGTCGTGGTCTTGGCTCATTTCCAGGCAAAGACGACAGACGACTCCGTGCCGAGCCGTCAGTGATGCCGGCCTTTAAAGGCCGCTGATTGGCACCTGCCGGTGTATGCGCAGCTGGGAGGTGATGAGGCAGATGATGGCCCAGCGGCCGTCATGACAGTACTCCCCCCTCTAGCAGTGCCTCCAGGCACCTGCCCAATTCTACCTGGATTCGCCCGATGGAAGTCGCGGATCAACTGCTTATCCAGGATCAACGCTGGGCGAATCCAAGAATGATCCTCTGGTCCAAAGCCCTCCCAGTCCACCAAGCACTGAAGACCCCGGCCCTGCCGGCGCACATCCAGGATGGCAGTCACCCCCCAGGCTGGATGGCCATCGATCATCCTCGGGGGGGCAGGAGCCACGGGGGGCGGGCACAACGGATCAGAGATGTATGGCTTGACCTGGGAGACATGAAAGGTGGGGTAGATGAGCATAGAAGGGGGGAGAGACAAACGCACAGATACAGGATTGACAATACGAGAGATGGTGTAGGGACCGATGAAACGCTTAGTTAGCTTGCGTTTCTCAGCCGGCACACCGATGTTCCGAGTAGACAACCACACTTTCTGACCCACCTTGTAGTCCGGGGCGGGCCTCCTATGACGGTTGGCCACCTGGATATTGCGCTCAGTAGTCCTCAGAAGGGCCCTGTGAGCGATGGACCAGACCTGCCGACAGTGCCTGACGTGGGTCTGTACAGAAGGGACCGCTACCTCCCTCTCCTCCTCAGGGAACAGTGGTGGATCAAATCCGAGCAACGCCTTGAAGGGGGAAAGTCCCGTGGCCGAAGAGACCGTGGTGTTATGTGCGTACTCAATCCAAGGTAGATGCTTGCTCCATGAGGAGGAACAGGAGGAGATGACACAACGCAGCGCAGCCTCAAGCTCCTGGTTAGCCCGTTCGCACTGGCCGTTGCTCTGAGGATGATACCCAGAGGAGAGGCTGGCTGTGGCTCCCAATGCTGCGCAGAACGCCTTCCAAACTTGGGAGATGAACTGTGGCCCCCGGTCTGACACTATGTCAGCGGGGATGCCGTGAAGGCGGACCACATGCTGGACAAGGAGGTCCGCCGTTTCCTGAGCCGAAGGCAACCCCCGAAGGGGCACAAAATGGGCCGCCTTCGAAAAACGGTCCACAATCATCAAAACAGTGGTGAAATTATCAGAGGGGGGCAAGCCAGTCACAAAGTCCATGGCAACATGGGACCAGGGGCGAGAAGGAACGGGCAGAGGATGCAACAGGCCCGCCGGGGGGGAAGATGACGTTTTCCCAGTGGCGCATTGAGCGCAGGCCCGGACATAACTTAAGACATCCTTCCGCAGCCCTGGCCACCAGAAGGTCCTCTGGAGAAGATACACGGTCCGACCCACTCCCGGATGACACGTCAGCTTGGAAGCATGACCCCACTCGATCACTTGACCCCGCATGGAACGAGGCACGAATAAACGACCCGGGGGACCCCCTCCCGGATCTGGCTCCGTCTTCTGAGCTCTTCAGACCCTCTTGCAAATACCCCAGGACAAGGCGCCCACCACACAGGAGGGCGGTAGGATGGGTGCTTCCTGATCTTCGGTGGATGGTGCGTCGAACTGCCTCGAGAGGGCATCCGGCTTGCCGTTCTTGCTCCCCGGCCGATACGTGATGGTAAAGTCGAATCGGCCGAAGAAGAGAGACCAATGAGCCTGACGTGCATTCAAACGCTTCGCTGTCCTGAGGTACTCCAGGTTGCGGTGGTCAGTCCATACGATGAACGGTTGAGCAGCCCCCTCCAGCCAGTGTCTCCACTCCTCCAAGGCGAGCTTTACGGCCAAGAGCTCCCTGTCTCCTATGCTGTAATTCCTCTCCGCCGACGACAGGCGATGGGAAAAGTAGGCACATGGCCGGATCTTGCCGTCCTCCGGGGAACGTTGAGAGAGCACAGCCCCCACCCCCGAATCCGAAGCGTCCACCTCCACCAAGCACTGTAGGTTAGGGTCCACCTGGGTCAGTACATGGCCGAGGCAAACTCCTCCTTGAGTTTTTCAAACGCCCTGGCCGCCTCCTCACTCCAGCAAAAAGGGGTTTTTGGGGAGGTGAGAGCAGTCAAGGGGCGGGCAATATTCCCGAAGTTGGACACAAACCGACGATAGAAATTAGCGAAGCCCAGGAACCCCTGTAGTTGTTTTCTGGATGTCGGTGTGGGCCAATCCACTACCGCCTTGACCTTGGCTGGGTCGGGGAGCACCTGATTCTGGGCAATGATGAACCCAAGGAACAAGGTCTGGTCGGTGTGAAACTCACATTTCTCTGCCTTGATGAACAGCTGGTTCTCCAGGAGGCGCTGCAACACTCTCTGAACGTGCACCTGGTGCTCTTCCAACGTGCGGGAAAAGATAAGTATATCGTCTAGGTACACGAACACGAATGAGTTGAGGAAGTCTCGAAGAACATCATTAATTAGCTGTTGGAAGACGGCCGGAGCGTTGGTTAACCCAAACGGCATCACCAAGTACTCGAAATGTCCGCTTGGGGTCCGGAAAGCCGTCTTCCACTCGTCACCTTTTCTGATGCGCACCAGGTGATAGGCATTCCTGAGGTCCTGCTTGGTAAACCAGGACGCCCTCTGGAGGGAGTCGAAGGCGGTTTTCATCAAAGGCAGAGTATACTTGTCCTTGACCGTGATCTCGTTAAGACCCCGGAAGTCGATGCAGGGGCATAATGACCGTCCTTCTTTCCAACGAAGAAGAACCCGGCACCCACAGCCGAGGACGACAGGCGGATGATACCAGAGGCCAAAGATTCCTTAATGTAAGTGTCCATGGCCTCGTGCTCCGGGGCTGATAGGCTGTACAGGCAGCTAGCAGGAAGAGGGGCCCCAGCCTTCAGGTTTATAGCACAGTCATACAGACGGTGGGGGGGTAGGGACAGCGCCCGTGACTTGCTGAATACTAACCCCAGGTCGTGGTAAACCTCCGGCACCTTGGACAGATCCAGGGGTGGCGTCGAGGGTTGAGGCACCATGACAGAGGGGGCACACGCCGCAGATTGAAGGCAGGCACTCAGGCAGAATGTACTCCATGCTGTAATACTCCCGGTTTGCCAGTCAATGGTGGGGTTGTGGAGCCGAAGCCAGGGATACCCCAGGATGACGGGTGAGGAAGAAACAGGCAGGATCAAAAACCTGATCTCCTCCCTGTGGTTGCCCGAGACGATCACGGATATGGGAGCCATCTGATGGGAAACAGTGGTCAGTGACGCCTTGGACAGGGTGATGAGATTGACAGGTGGATGTAGAGGTTGACAGCTGAGGCCCATCTGGGTTGCCAGGTCTCTGGAGACAAAGTTTTGCTCAGCTCCTGAGTCTACTAAAGCAAGTGTGGAGTGTTCATTATGCTTGTGTAGTAGTCTGATGGAAATGCGGAAACTAGTGAGGGGTTCTTTTTGATTTTTGTCTGTGAATCCCCCTACTGCGATCCACGGACTTCCCCTTTTAACCGACTAGGACATTCAAACACCCCTTGAAACCCCTTGCCACAATAGAAACAAAGGCCCAGATCCCTGCGGTGCTGTCTCTCTGCCGCTGACACTTTTGATTGCCCTATCACCATAGCCTCTTGTTCCGGAAGTTCCTCTGACGAGGGTAGAGCGAGCAGGAGAGAGCTAGTGGAGCGAGGGCGGGGCTTATTCGAACGGGAAGTAGACCGCCGTTCGGCCGCTCGCTCCCTTAACCTACTATCTAAGCTAATAGTAAGGGCAATTAGCTCTCCTAGATTGTCCGGTTTATCCTGTGCCGCTAGCTCATCCTTCAAATCGGCGTTGAGACTGCGAAGGAAAATACCACAAAGCGATGGCTCCCCCCACCCAATCTCAGCGGCCAAGACCCGGAAGTCAATGGCGTAATCAACAGCGGATCTATTACCCTGCTGCAGGCTCAACAGCCGTTCTGTCAACACTGCACCCCTGTCCGTATGATCAAACACGTCCATAAACTCCGCCCAAAACTGCTGGTAAGTTAACACAGGATAACTTGGTTTAGCCATAACTGTATATGCCCAGTCTAAGGCTCTACCCCCCAACAAGTTGATGATATATCCTATCTTACTTGAATCAATGGCAAAGTCTCCCGGGACGCGGAGGAATACTGACTCACATTAAAGAATGAAACCGCGTGCCTCCCCAAGTTTTCCGCTAAACCGGGCAGGGGTAGGCACGGGGGTGAGGCGAGGTGCAGGTAGTGTGTTAGCTTGACCAGGCGATAAGCCTGCAGGGGTTGAAAAAGCACTGGCGGCCGGGGGAAACGTCTGGTGTCCTTCCAGACGATCCAGCCGGCTGTTAATTTGGGTCAGTTGATTAAGAATAACCGTCTGTTGGTGTGCTATCATATCTACCCGAGCACTAAGGGTGTTTAGTCTGCGCGACAGCGCACTGTCCGCTGGGTCAACTTGACGGAGTCGTACTGACATGTTTCAGGACCCAGGAGACAGACGCTGACACGAGCAGATATAGACAATTATTCTTTATTGAGTGAAAGTGAGTGTAGTGCGTGTGTGAGTGCGAGTATAGATGTCTGGTCACAGGAGCTGAGCAGTTCTGGCGGCGACCTGGCAACCCTGGAAAACACAAGCATAAACAATTACAGCTGTTCAGCGATGGCGGGTAATTGTAGATGGTTAGGCTTACTTGCATGTATCACAGGATATGTTCTGCTGGCTCCGAGTGCCCGTGCGACGTGGTGCTCGTGGTGCCCGTAGCTGTGGGGGTGAGGAGGAACTCCGCGATGGAAGAGGCGATGCCCCGTCGGTCGGGGAGGCTGGTCCGCCGCCAGGGAGGTCCACCTGTGCACAGGGGAAAAGGCTAGGGGATGATGAGTGAAGAGATCTCTTACGTGACCGGTCCTGACGTGAAGTTCTCGGCTTGGCTTGAGGTCATGGTCTTGGCTCATTTCCAGGCAAAGACGACAGACGACTCTGTGCCGAGCCGTCAGTGATGCCGGCCTTTAAAGGCCGCTGATTGGCACCTGCCGGTGTATGCGCAGCTGGAGGTGATGAGGCAGATGATGGCCCAGCGGCCGTCATGACATATATGTATACATATACTGTATACTGTATGTGGCTGATTACAAAGCAAGGACATAAGATAAGATAAGATAAGACAAGATAAGATAAGCCTTTATTAGTCCCACAATGGGGAAATTCCAGGATTGCAACAGCACAGGGATAGCAACACTCAAAACAACAATCAGAAGGCAAGAAAAAACAAGAACAGCTAGTAAACATATTTACATATTACTATAAATATATATATATATATATATATATATATATATATATATATATATATATAGACACACAGTGCGGAGCATTATGGTTGGTGAATGTGCAGCAGAAAGTCCAAGCTCTCTCTCCGCGGATGCGGTGGGCCAGCTGGAAGTCTTTGGGCATGATGGCGACCCCCAGGTAGGCCTCGCTGGCCTCCTGCAGAGCCATGACGGCGGAGCTCTGGAAGCGCAGGTCGGTCTTGAAGTCCTGAGCGATCTCCCTCACCAAGCGCTGGATGGGCAGCTTACGGATGAGCAGCTCCGTGGATTTCTGGCAGCGACGGATCTCTCTCGGAGCCACGGGCCTGTAACGGTGAGGCTTCTTCACTCCGCCGGTGGCCGGAGCGCTTCTCCGAGCGGTCTGCCTGGTTCTTGCCATCGCTCTTTATCATTCGGTCTTATATTTCCCGCACGCCGCCCAAACTCCAGCCCGGCACCCGCGTTTGTTTTCGCTACAGTTCCCGGTATATCGAGTCTCTCCGCTAGCATCAGGTGGCGGCTGAGTGCTAGCTAGCACTAGCTCTTCCTGCTGTAACGTATCCTGCTGTAAACAGAGGCTCCGTCCGCCGACTTGGGAGACCTTTGTGGCGATCTGTGTGTCCGTGATATATATATAGAGTGAAAGGTGTAGAAAGAAGAAGGAAGATAAAAAAAAAAAAAGGCTGTTGCAACGGGCAGCCAACTCGTGTAGCGCCACCAGTCCGGTGGAACCGGAACCGGAGTTTAATATCAGTGAAGGAAGGCAATAACCCCGCGAGAAAAAAAAACAAAAACGGGAAAGAGAGAAAGACGGGCCTTCATTAAGGGATTGAATTGTTAGCCAAGGAGATAAAATTCCAAAAGTCTCTCCATATTGGTCCCTTAGTGTGATTTCCATCAGTCCTTCTATTCAACATGGACTCATATGAGGCAGTCTTTATCATATAACTAAACCCATTCTTCCATTCTAGGGGGTTCAATTGATTTCCAGTGAGAAAGTATAATTCTGGCTGCTGTAGTTAGTCCAATCATGACCACTGAGAATTCTTCTTTCGATAAAATAGGTACTTGGGATTTGTCTCCAAGTAGACACATTCTTGGTGACAATGGGAGTGTCTTGCCCAACCTCTCACCCATATGCCTGAGATTTTGAGTCCAAAAAGGCTGAACAAGTGGGCAATCCCCAATACAGTGCAAAAATGTTCCTTTTTCTTTCTTACATTTCCAACATAGATTATTATTTAACAGAATCAGAATCAGAATAAACTTTATTGCCAAGCATGTAAAAAACACACGAGCAACTTGACTTGACATTGGTGCGCATGCGCGCGACACAACGACACGGCAGCCATAATAGGCGCCTCATCAAACAGAGATAGATAAGAAAGGGAGGGGAGGGGAGGGAACGACACAAGGGGGGAGGAGAGAAAAAAAAACTTCGTTATCAGAATACAGCTTATAAATATTTAAGCAGATTATGATTACAATGAAAAAAAATCTCTCAATAGCACAGAGCAACAATCAACCACAAAAAACCAAAAGGCCAAAAGTCAGAGAGAATCAGTGAATGGATGGGTGTAATTCAGTATTATGAATCAGTGTGTTTGTGTATGTTGAATGCAGGTGGGTGTTTATCAGTTACTGGAGGCAGCAAAATCTCTCCCAGCCGAGATGTTATGTCTTAGTGTCTGAAACTCGGAAGCATGTCCTTGAGGCATGGCAGATGGAAATTTCCTGAGCCAGTCACATGTCAATGAGAGTTCAGATGCAGTCCCAGTATGTTTATGAAAGAGAAGCACAATCTTCTGTTTTGTCTTAATCCAGGAGGAAAATAGACAACAGGGCATCGAAATTCAAAGTCTGATAGACACAGATCACACAGAGCATAGAATTTTTCATCTCCAGCAATCCTGTGTTCATAATTTCCATACATAGGCTTTAAATCCATTCCTTGGAGGCACGAAAGACGACTCCAGATGTTTCCCTTCTAGAACATGGGTAAACATGTCCGGTAGAGTCCATCCCTCTACAGTGCATGCAGATGGTAATTTCCATGTTATCATTGCCGATAGTTAGTGCACTCCCCCGTCCAGTCGAATTGTTGAGAAGCAGCTATGCCGGGACCGCTTTTAATTAGCTCTTCCAGTTAATTTTTCGATACACCAGGAAAAACTCCAGAGCCAATCAGCAGAAAATCCTGTGATCCTAGCCAAACCAGGTAGATGTTTCCACATCCTCAGTCGAATCGTGCAGACACATGCGTTCCAATCCATGGGTCTCTCCATAGGGGCTCCCCCTGGCCCGAATTTATATAAAATGTTGTTAATTTTATTAAAGCCGCTCACCAAATCCATTTTTTTCGTTTGGTTCAAGATTCAGCCAGAAGACAGCGACGCAGACAAGACAGCAAGCTGGGATTCTCAGTTAGGGAGGGAAGGAGGGTAAAAGAGGGAGCAAAGAAAAAGGCATCTGTTCTCTCTGAAGGGCAGAAGCAAGAAACAGACCCATCCTATGTAGTCTCGCTGGCGTCCAATAGTATCTATGCATTATTTTGTACTGTGTAAGTTTACTTCTGGCTTCCCTTACATATTTCCCACTATCTGACAAAATGTTTAACCACTCTTCTTCACTCATTATACAATCCAGGTCTTCCTGCCATATTCTTCTCAAGCTGTCACATCCGTTACTAAGTAGACCATTAATTAGTCTGTAAAAAGCAGATGCATGAAGACATTTCAATGGTAATTTAAAAAAATCTATGATAGGGTTACAGTCCTTATACTGATTCATTGATGTCAGACAGCTCCTAATTTGAAGATACTTCCAAAAGTGACCTTTCCCTGTAAGAGCGTATTTCTTGAGCAAGTCTGTATAAGACATGAGCACACCATCTTGGTACAGGTCATTCACCTGGCGTATTCCACCAAGGTGCCATGTTTTCCAGTATAATGGTGTTTTCCCAATAATAATTGCTGGATTATACCATAAAGATGAGTAGGATTGGCTAAGGTGTGGGATCTTTAACATCCTATGTATTCTGATCCAGACTTCTTTTGAATGAGATAGGATAGGGTTCAGGGATCTATGTTGGGATTGGGAAAGACTATCTATAGGAGTAAATGGACAGCACATTTCAGCTTTGATGTCAACCCAATCCAATTTACTGTGTCTGCCTAAGTGTTTTGCTAATTTGGTCATTCCAAATGAGATATGATATAGCCTCAGGTTTGGTAACCCCAGGCCTCCTTTATCCTTTGGCCAACACAGTTTGTTCATTCCGATCCTTGGTCTCTTCCCCTCCCACAGAAATTCTTTAATTATGAAGTCATATTGTTTAAAAAACTGTGGTGATATGGCAATTGGCAACATCATTGTTATATAATTGAGCTGAGGTGCAACAACCATTTTAACAACATTGATCTTGCCCCATAATGAGAGTTTTAATTTCCCCCACTTATCTAACTTAATTTTAATTTTCTGTAACATAGGCTCGAGATTCAGACTGGGGGCATCTTCGATATTCCGGCTTAACTTTATACCCAAGTATGACATTCCATTTGAACCCATATGAAGTTAAAGCCAGACACTGAGCTAGGATGGCATGTACCAGAAATAGGCATGGCTTCTGATTTCCTCCAGTTAATTTTGTATCCTGATAGTTTAGAATAAGACTGAATAGTTGTCATTAAATGTGGTAAAGAGTTCAAAGGATCTCTGATTAGTGTCAGAACATCATCCGCATACAGTAATAATTTATGTTCTTTCCTCCCTCCCACCACTCTCTTAATATTTTGGGGTTTTTTTCCGGTTCCGCCGGACCAGTGGCGCCACACGAGTTGGCTGCCCGTTGCAACAGCCTTTTTTTTAATCTTTCTTCTTCTTTCTACACCTTTCACTCTCTATATATATCACGGACACACAGATTGCCCCAAAGGTCTCCCGAGTCGGCGGACGGAGCCTCTGTTTACAGCAGGAGACGTTACAGCAGGAAGAGCTAGTGCTAGCTAACACTCGGCCGCCACCCGATGCTAGCGGAGAGACTCGATATACCGGGAACTGTAGCAAAAACGACGCGGGTGCTGGGCTGGAGTTTGGGCGCCGTGCGGGAAATATAAGACGGAATGATAAAGAGCGATGGCAAGAACCAGGCAGACCGCTCGGAGAAGCGCTCCGGCCACCGGCGGAGTGAAGAAGCCTCACCGTTACAGGCCCGTGGCTCCGAGAGAGATCCGTCGCTGCCAGAAATCCACGGAGCTGCTCATCCGTAAGCTGCCCATCCAGCGCCTGGTGAGGGAGATCGCTCAGGACTTCAAGACCGACCTGCGCTTCCAGAGCTCCGCCGTCATGGCTCTGCAGGAGGCCAGTGAGGCCTACCTGGTGGGTCTGTTCTTCGCTAAGGGGGTCGCCATCATGCCCAAAGACTTCCAGCTGGCCCGCCGCATCCGCGGAGAGAGAGCTTGGACTTTCTGCTGCACATTCACCAACCATAATGCTCCGCACTGTGTGTCTATATACAGTATATATATATATTTATAGTAATATGTACATATGTTTACTAGCTGTTCTTGTTTTTTCTTGCCTTCTGATTGTTGCTCTGAGTGTTGCTATCCCTGTGCTGTTGCAATCCTGGAATTTCCCCATTGTGGGACTAATAAAGGCTTATCTTATCTTATCTTATCTTATATTTCCGTCTGATCTGATGGCAATAGCAAGTGGTTCAAGTACAATGTTGAAAAGTAAGGGGGACAGTGGACAACCTTGTCTGGTACCTCTCGAAAGGTCGAAGAATGATGAAATCGTCCCATTAGTTGTTAAGGCTGCCTTGGGGTTTTTGTATGTTATCTTTGTAGAAGATGCCTTACAAACGAGACTGAGTTTATTTCTCAGGAAGCTTTATTGAAAGTCACATCTTCTATCATCAAAGTTCTCAGCATAATAAGAGAAAGAAACACAACTTTCCTCCAGCTTTTATAACCCCCAGAGATACTCAACCCCCACATAGCGTATCTCACACCTTAACCCCCACAGAAGCTCAGTAAACATATGCACCCATAGTCACACATAGCCCTCGAGACTTACTGGCGTCTCTGCTCTCTTCTCCACCTCGGGGCTCCTGCCAGGACATTGTCTCTGACTTCCTTCTTCCCCCAGCACCCACCTCCTAGCCGAGGTCCCTGCTGGGGCATTGTTCATTTGGACGTTTGACTGTAGGCTCTGCACCGTCGAGCCACTGTATGCCTGTGGGGGAGAATGCGTACCATACAGCATGCTACATATGTGCATTAAATATGCACCATATAACCCCCCCCAAACGTTCAAATAAGGACCAGGTACACTTCAAATGCATAGAACTATGACACTCTACACAGAACAAGAGAGAAAAAAAAAACATGGCACAACAGATTACAGTTCCCACCGCTTGGGCTTCAACACTCTGCCATATCTGCTGTGAGCCGGTCTCGCTCTGCTTGTTGTTGTCCGCTGCATCTGTGAAGTAGAATCGTTAACACATCGTCGTGAAAGCTTAGCAGAGCGTCTCCCGGGCGGCCTGCCACGGCGGGGGGCACTGGCTAACTGGACTGGGTCGTCAGCTAACACAAAAGCGGGTTTGAGCCTGTTGATGCAGACTAAATCTGTCCTGTCTCCCAAATCAAGCAAAAAGTGCTTTTCCCCGGTTTCTAACACTCTGAACGGTCCATCGTAAGGTGGTCTTAAAGCTGGCCTCTGTGCGTCGTGTCTAACAAAGACAAATTCTGCATTCTTTAAGGCTTTAGGCACAAAAACACGTGGAAAACTGTGATGAGCGGGACCAGGGAGGGTGTGCGACCCCGCGTCGCTCTGCAGCCGCTGAGCGGGGAGGCGCTCCGGAGCAGGATTCTCAGGGAGGAAATCTCCCGGTAACCGGAGGGGTTGGGCGAAGACAAGTTCTGCCGGAGAGGCATGCAAGTCCTCTTTAGGAGCTGAACGCAACCCTAATAAAACCCATGGAAGTTTATCAACCCAATTTGTGTCCGTGAGAGCCGCTCTGAGGGCTGCTTTCAATGACCGATGGAAGCGCTCGCACAAACCGTTGGCCTGGGGGTTATACGCGGTCGTGCGATGAATTTTCACCCCCAGGCTGCGTGCCATGGACGACCAGAGCTCGGAAACAAACTGTGGTCCTCTGTCGGATGTTAAGTCTGACGGGATACCAAAGCGCGCGACCCAAGCCGTTAAAAAGGCGCGTGCAACATCTGCCGTTGTAGTTGCCGCCAGAGGAACCGCCTCTGGCCAGCGCGTGGTGCGGTCTACCATGGTTAGAAGGTGTGTGAAACCCTGGGACAGCGGAAGCGGTCCTACTAAGTCGACATGCACATGATCAAAACGTTTGGCTGGGATGTGAAAAGGTTCTAGAGGGGCTCGTGTGTGTTTGTGTACCTTTGCCCTTTGACACGCAGTGCAAGCTGCAGCCCACTCTTTGACTTGTTTACGCAGCCCCGGCCAAACAAACTTCTCCCCTACCATTTTGATAGAAGCGCGGACACCCGGGTGTGCCAGTGAGTGTATTAAGTCAAAAACACGGCGACGCCACGCAGCCGGGACTACGGGGCGGGGACGCCCCGTGGAGATATCGCAGATTAGGGAGGGCATGCCTCTTTGAAGCACCCTGTGCTCCAGCCTTAGCCCTGTTGGCCCAGACTGGAGCGCGCGCACGTCCGCGTCGCCAACCTGTTCAGCGGCCATGGCTGCGTAATCTAAACCGACGCAGACCGGAGCTGTGAGCGCTCCCGTGCCGCCAGCCTGACCTAGGTCTGCTGTAGCCGACTCTGCCCCCTGGGGGCCTGTCGCTGCAACCGCGCGCGAGAGGCAATCTGCCACTACATTGTGTTTACCTGCCACGTGTTGAATGTCCGTGGTAAACTCCGAAATTGCAGCCAGCTGCCTCTGTTGTCGGCCCGACCAGGGCTCTGAAACCTTGGCCATTGCAAAAGTTAAAGGTTTATGATCCACGAACGCGGTAAAATGGCGTCCTTCCAACCAGAACTGGAAGTGGCGGATGGCCAAATGTAGGGCCAAAAGCTCCCTGTCAAACGCGCTGTATTTACGTTCGCTATCGCGCAATGTTTTGCTGAAAAATGCGAGTGGTTGCCAGCATCCTGCAACCAGTTGCTCGACCACCGCTCCCACTGCCACGTCGGAGGCGTCTGTGGTTAGCGCCATGCGAGCTGCCGGCACCGGGTGTGCCAATAACGCAGCGTTGGCGAGGGCTGATTTGACCTGTGAAAAAGCGCGCTCCCGATCCGGGGACCACTCGACCTTGGCTGTAGGTTTTTGCTTCTTTAATGCCGCGTACAATGGGTGCATAAGCCGTGCCGCGTTTGGGAGGAAACGGTTATAAAAATTGACCATCCCCAAAAATTCTTGCAGCGCCTTGACCGTCTGCGGTTGGGGGAAATCCGTTATCGCGCGCACTTTATCCGGCAGCGGGACCGCGCCTTCTGGCGACACGCGGTGTCCCAAAAAATCAATTTTCGTTACCCCGAATTGGCACTTCGCTGGATTAATGATCAGCCCGTGTTCTGTGAGCCTCTGAAAAACGGCTGTGAGGTGGCGTTCGTGTTCGGCTTCGGACGCGCTGGCTACCAAAATATCATCCAAATAAGCGAACACGAAAGGGAGGTCGCGCAGCACTGCATCCATCATGCGTTGGAACGTCTGCGCGGCGCCCTTGAGGCCGAAAGGCATGCGCAAAAACTCGAAAAGCCCGAAAGGGGTTATAACTGCCGTTTTGGGTATGTCCTGCGTGCGGACTGGAACTTGGTGATAACCACGCACCAAGTCTATTTTGGAAAAGATGCGCGCCCCCGCTAAATGCGCCGAAAAATCTTGGATGTGCGGAATCGGATAGCGGTCGTGGGCTGAAGCATTATTTAATCTGCGGAAATCACCGCACGGGCGCCACGAGCCGTCAGCTTTGGGTACCATGTGCAGGGGTGACGAACAGGCGCTGTTGGAACGCCGGACTATGCCCAGCTTTTCCAAGTTGGCAAATTCCTCGCGCGCGATGGCCAGTTTAGCTGGGTCCAACCGCCGAGCCTTTGCGAACACAGGGGGGCCAGCAGTGCTTATGAAATGCTCTACCCCGTGTTTGGCAACTGACGCTGAAAATGTAGGGACCGTGAGTGCTGGAAACTGGTTGAGTAATGCATGAAACTTACCACCCGCTGCAGTGACATTGGAATGCGCCGAAGGCAGGGCCACCCGAGCTGTGCAGGAGATAGAATAGAAAGACAGTGCATTTATAATACGTCTATTAGCAAGATCAACTAACAAACTGAGCACAAAAAGTCAGCACCTAGCATGTTGTTGCTAACTGCAGCAACAACGAAGGTCCACTCGAAGTTGCGTCCGTGGAGGGACAGGCGGAGTGTCTTCTCCCCATAGGTTTTGACCGTGGAGCCGTTCGCCGCTAACACCAGGGGCCCGTTGGCCGGCCCCAGTGTGTCCGCGTAGGTAGGCTTGACAAAACTCAGCTGGGAGCCCGTGTCCACCAGGAATTCTTTCCCAGAATTCGCGTCCGTCACGAAAAGCAGCTTGTTCTTCGTGCCGAGAGTCGCAGCTGCTACCGGCTCCCGGTCCTGGCGTTTCCCTGGCGCTGGTACTGGCACGGCGGGACGCATCTGCGGGCTTTGTCGGCGAAACGTCGATGGTAGAAGCAGATGGCGTTGTCAGCTCTACTTCTCCTGGTCTCCGCCGCTGCTGCCGTCATCGGGTCCGGTGCCGCAGCCTCTGGTCTCCCTCCTTCTCGCGAAGGGGCGGTCATCTCTGCTGCCGCCGTCGTGGCTGTGCGCCGTCTATGGGAGTCGACGAGCCGTTGCGCCACCTGTCCCAGCTCGTGGTAGTCGCGGTTGGCGAGCGACTGCGAGCTGGTCAGGGCAACTCTCACTGCCGGCGGGAGCGTCCTGAGGAAGAGGTGGGCGAAGATAAAACCGTCGTCATCCTCGCCTCTCAGGCTCATCATCTGTGCCATCAGATCTGCTGGCCTGTCTGCTTCTCCCTCTGATAGCGCCAGGAGCTTCTCTACCCGCTCTTCCTGCGAGGGAGTGAAAGCTCGGATTAGGGCAGCTTTCAGTGTGCTGTACTTGTTGTCTTGGGGTGGGTGGTTGGTCAAACTCTCCACCCGTTGCACTGTGAGGCTGTCCAGCTTCACGACGACATGGTGGAACCTCGTTGCATCTGCCGAGATACCCCGAAGGTGGAATTGCGCCTCTACAGTGGTAAACCAGGAGCGCGGGTTATGTTGCCAGAAGTCGGGCAGCTGTAGCATGGTAGCTGTGTTAACCCGGTGAGCTCCTGCGGAGTCCGGCGTGGAAAGGTTGTCGTCACTGGACATAGTAGTCGTAGGTCACCAGTGTAGAAGATGCCTTACAAACGAGACTGAGTTTATTTCTCAGGAAGCTTTATTGAAAGTCACATCTTCTATCATCAAAGTTCTCAGCATAATAAGAGAAAGAAACACAACTTTCCTCCAGCTTTTATAACCCCCAGAGATACTCAACCCCCACATAGCATATCTCACACCTTAACCCCCACAGAAGCTCAGTAAACATATGCACCCATAGTCACACATAGCCCTCGAGACTTGCTGGCGTCTCTGCTCTCTTCTCCACCTCGGGGCTCCTGCCGGGACATTGTCTCTGACTTCCTTCTTCCCCCAGCACCCACCTCCTAGCCGAGGTCCCTGCTGGGGCATTGTTCATTTGGACGTTTGACTGTAGGCTCTGCACCGTCGAGCCACTGTATGCCTGTGGGGGAGAATGCGTACCATACAGCATGCTACATACAGTATGTGCATTAAATATGCACCATATCTTAATCCAATTAATAAAAATTGGTCCAAAGCCGAACTGTGTTAACGTATAAAGTAAAAATTCCCATTCCACTCGATCAAAAGCCTTTTCGGCGTCAAGTGAAATGGCTACAATCGGGTCCTGGTTTGAATGATTAAGCCAGATCAGATGTAATAATTTTCTCATATGGTCTGTAGAAGATCGATTTTTCATAAATCCGGCCTGGTCTGAATGAATTATATTAGGGAGTACTCTCTCTAAGCGAAGGGTAAGAATCTTTGTAAGAATTTTGCAGTCCACGTTTAATAAACTTATGGGTCTATAATTACAGGGTTCTGTTGTGTCTTTATCTTTTTTAGGGATTATTGATATTAAGGCTTCATTAAATGATGGTGGGAGGAATCCTAATATGAATGCCTCATTGTAGACTTCCAATAACTTTGGTGCTAATATTTCAATATATTGTTTATAATATTCTACTGGGAATCCATCCATGCCGGGTGATTTCCCTGTTTTCATCTGTGATACTGCCATCCTAATCTCCGCCTCTGTTATAGGATTATCTAAAAGTTCCACATGTTCATCGGCTAATTTTGGTAGAGTAATATTAGAAAAAAAATCATTGATGTCGTTTGGATTTAAGCTGCCTTGTGATGTATAAAATTCCCTATAAAATTGTTTAAATACATCATTTATTTCTTTACTAGATGACACCAGGGTATTCCTCTTCTTAATTATTGGTATCATATTGTAGGAGTTCTGTTGTTTAAGTTGCCTACTAAGCAGCTTGCCTGTTTTCTCCCCCTCCTCATAGAAAGTTGCTCTGAGCCTAAATAAGGCATATTCAGCTTTTTTATTATAGATTTCCTGCAACTGGAATTTAAATTTACATATATCTTGATATAATTTATCTGAAAAATGTCTTGATAGTACTATTTCCAATTTTTTTCTAATTTGATATTCCAGATCCTTGATTTTACCCCCTCATGGATCGTCACCTTATCGTGGTGGGGGGGTTTGCGTGCCCCAGTGATCCCAGGAGCTATGTTGTCCGGGGCAATTTGCCTCTGATAGGGTCTCCCAAGACAAACTGGTCCTGGGTGAAGGGCCAGACTAAGAACGATCCAACAGACTCTCATGATAAATTGTATATCAAGGATTCAGTGTACCCCGCCCGGTATGGGGTTACCGGGGCCCCACCCTGGAGCCAGGCCTGGGGGAGGGGCTCGAAGGCTAGCGTCTGGTGGCCAGGTTTCCACCCATGGGACCCGGCCGGGCTCAGCCCGAAGGAGTTACATGGGTCCGCCCTCCAGTAGGTTCACCACCTGCAGGAGGGATCATGGAAGTCCGGTGCTATGTGGATTAGGTAGCAGTCAAAGGCGGAGACCTTGGCGGACTGATCCCAAGCTTTCTAAACTGGCTTTTGGTACGTGGAATGTCACCTCTCTGGTGGGGAAGGAGCCTGAGCTGGTGTACGAGATTGAGCGATACCGGCTAGATATAGTGGGCCTCACCTCAACACACAGCTCCGGTTCCGGAACCAGTCTCCTGGAGAGGGGCTGGAGCTTGGCCTTTTCTGGAGTTGCCCCGGGCGAGAGGCGACGAGCAGGGGTAGGTATTCTTGTATCGCCCCACCTTGCTGCCTCTATATTGGAGTTTTCCCCGGTGGACGAAAGGGTTGCTTCCCTGCGCCTTCGGGTTGGGAAACGGGTCCTGACCATCATTTGTGCCTATGCACCAAATGATGTTTCAGAGTACCCACCCTTTTTGGAGTCTGTGACTGGGGTGCTGGAGGGTGCTCCTCCTGGAGACTCCATTGTCCTACTGGGGGACTTCAATGCGCACGTGGGCAACGACAGTGAAACCTGGAGGGGGGTGATTGGGAGGAACGGCCTGCCCGATCTGAACCCGAGTGGTGTTCAGTTATTGGACTTCTGTGCTAACCACAGTCTGTCCATAACGAACACCATGTTCAAGCATAAGGGTGTCCATATGTGCACCTGGCACCAGGACACCCTAGGCCGCAGGTCGATGATCGATTTTGTTATTGTATCATCAGACCTGCGACCGTATGTCTTGGACACCCGAGTAAAGAGAGGTGCAGAGCTGTCAACTGATCACCACCTGGTGGTGAGTTGGATCCGATGGCAGGGGAGGAAGCCATTCAGACCTGGTAGACCCAAACGTATAGTGAGGGTGTGCTGGGAGCGTCTGGCTGAGGCCCCTGTCCGGGAGGTCTTCAACTCCCACCTCCGGAAGAACTTCAACCACATTCCGAGGGAGTCTGGAGACATGGAGTCTGAATGGGCCATGTTCTCCACCTCTGTTGTTGAAGCGGCGGCCCAGAGCTGCGGCCGCAAGGTGGTCGGTGCATCTCGTGGTGGCAACCCCCGAACCAAGTGGTGGACACCAGTGGTGAGGGGGGCCATTAAGCTGAAGAAGGAGTCCTATCAAGCTTGGTTGGCTTGTGGGACTCCCGAAGCAGCTGAGGTGTACCGGCAGGCCAAGCGGAGTGCAGCTCGGGTGGTTGCTGAAGCAAAAACCCGGGTATGGGAGGAGTTCGGTGAGGCCATGGAACAAGACTTTCGGTCGGCTTCAAAGAGATTCTGGCAAACTGTTCGGCGGCTCAGGAGGGGAAAGCAGCTCCCCGTCCACACTGTGTATGGTGCGGATGGGACACTGTTGACTTCAACTGGGGATATCGTCGGGCGGTGGAAGGAATACTTCGAGGATCTCCTCAATCCCACTGATACGCCTTCCACAGAGGAAGCAGGGTTTGGGGACAAGGGGGATGACTCGCCTATCACAGGGGCTGAGGTCGCCAAGGTGGTTAAAAATCTCCTTGGTGGCCGGGCCCCGGGGGTGGACGAGATTCGCCCCGAGTACCTCAAGGCCCTGGATGTTGTTGGGCTGTCATGGTTGACACGCCTCTGCAACATTGCGTGGAGGTCGGGGGCAGTGCCTTTGGCATGGCAAACCGGGGTGGTGGTTCCTCTCTTCAAAAAAGGGGACCGGAGGGTGTGCTCCAACTTTAGAGGGATCACACTCCTCAGCCTCCCTGGGAAGGTCTATGCCAAGGTACTGGAGAGGAGAGTCCGGCCGTTGGTCGAACCTCGGATTCAGGAGGAGCAATGTGGTTTTCGTCCTGGCCGTGGCACATCGGACCAGCTCTTTACCCTCTCGAGAATTCTTGAGGGTTCGTGGGAGTTTGCCCAACCAGTTTACATGTGTTTTGTGGACTTGGAGAAGGCATTTGACCGCGTCCCTCGTGGATTTTTGTGGGGGGTGCTTCGGGAGTATGGGGTATCGGGCTTGTTGTTACGAGCTATTCGGTCTCTGTACGACCGTTGTGAGAGTTTAGTTCGTATTGCCAACACTCGGTCGGAGTCATTCCCAGTGAGAGTTGGACTCCGCCAGGGCTGCCCTTTGTCACCGGTCCTGTTCATAATTTTTATGGACAGGATTTCTAGGCGCAGCCAGGGAATGGAGGGTGTCATACTTGGTGACCACAGGATCTCATCTCTGTTGTTTGCAGATGATGTTGTCCTGTTGGCTTCATCCAGCAATGACCTACAGCTCTTGCTGGGACGGTTGTGTTTGGCTGTTTGGACGTTAAACTCTCCAAAGGCCTTCTTGGCCAGCTGCAGCGAGGAGAGGTGCAGGTCATGAGCTTCCTGTAGGAGGCGCTCTTCTGTCTCCTTATTGTGACAGTCGATGGCAATTTCCTCCAGGATCAGGGCTTTGACTCTCTTTGAGGAGGCCAGCAGGAGATGGTCCTCGGGCAGAATGTGGGTGATGATGTCTATGGCACGTTCTGCATGGAATAGAGCATTGTCAAATTTCCCAGAGCTGTACTGGTGCACGTATGAGGAGTAGGCCAGGTCTTCATGGGCTGTGGCAACATGGATGTTCTTCCCCCCAAACACAGACTGTCGGATGTCTAGGGCTGTCTGGTAAATAGCGACTGATTGGCATATATTGTCTACATTTAATAAGTAAAATCCATAATCTAGCAGTGTGTCAGAATACTTGGGATGCTTGTGGCCAAAATGTTCTCTTGCTAGAAACACTGCATGTTTGATCAGCTGCTCTGCTTTTCGGAACTCCCTTTTCACCACGCAGGCCTTAGAGGCTTGCCGCAGCACATCAACTACTACTTTAACAGGCAACCCTGGAGAAATTTCCTTCATAGCCTCTATACACCACCTGTATGCCTCATCATAGTGGCTTTTGGCGAAGAGCAAGGCACAGAGCTCGCCGTACAGTGCTGCCTTGTTGGCCTGATTGCCATGTTTAGCTAGTTTGTCCATGTAAGACTGAGCGAGCTTGAAGGTCTCCTCCCCCAGGTGGTACTTACAGTTACCATTACGGACATGAAGCAGCCTGATGCAACATTCCACAGCCCGATAGCAGTGGAGGACCTCACTGTGGAGAGTGCACAGCTGCAGGCACGACAGAAACACTTTCTCTGCATCTCCATACCAGCCCGCATCGGACAAGAACCCACCCAGCACAAAGCCAAACTGGATGGCCTTCTCTTTGACGTGGGCATCAGACTCAGCGATGTAGGAGCAGCGGCGGCTGAAGGAGTTTGCCAGGACTGAGGCCACTTTCACACCATGGTCCATTAAGGCCTGGAAACAGTGGTGCAGGAGGTGTCTTTTGTCTGAAGCCCGCAGCACTTTAGCAAACACCTCCAGCTCACAGAACTCCCCTCCTAGTTGGCAGAGCCGGCCCTGCTGGTAAAGCTTATAATACACATCGAACTGGATGTTTTCCGGGAGAGATCGTATGTCCCTTCTTGAGCGGCTGTAGTTATCCACCACAGCAGAGATAGCGGTGTTGTACAGCGTCTCTGGGATCCATTCGAGTTCCACCGCAGCCATGTTGTTTTCCCTCTCCCAAAAAAGCCCTCCCCAACGGACCCTACATTCGCTACCTTGCCGCGATTAATGCACCTCCTCCGCAGCGCCACATCCAACATTCGCCCTGTAACGAGGCCACACAAGCTCACACTACCGCCAGGTTAATGCAGTCAGTCTAAAACAGCTGGATCGCTTCCATCTCTCTCCTTCATCGCTCGATTTTTCGTCTACAGCGATGACCCAGCAATGACCTACAGCTCTTGCTGGGACGGTTTGCCGCTGAGTGTGAAGCGGCTGGGATGAGAATCAGCACCTCCAAGTCCGAGTCCATGGTCCTCAGCCGGAAAAAGGTGGATTGTCCTCTCCGGGTTGGGGACAGGCTCCTGCCCCAAGTGGAGGAGTTTAAGTATCTTGGGGTCTTGTTCACGAGTGAGGGGAAAATGGAGCGAGAGATCGACAGACGGATTGGAGCAGCATCTGCAGTGATGCGGACGTTGTACCGGTCTGTTGTGGTGAAGAGGGAGCTTAGTTCTAAGGCAAAGCTGTCGATTTACCAGTCAATCTACGTTCCTACTCTCACCTATGGTCACGAGCTTTGGGTAATGACCGAAAGAACGAGATCGCGGATACAAGCGGCTGAAATGAGCTTTCTCCGTAGGATTGCTGGACTCACCCTCAGAGATAGGGTGAGGAGCTCAGTCATCCGGGAGAGGCTCAGAGTAGAACCGCTGCTCCTCCACATTGAAAGGAGTCAGTTGAGGTGGTATGGGCATCTCATTAGGATGCCTCCTGGACGTCTCCCACTTGAGGTGTTTCAGGCACGTCCCACTGGGAGGAGACCCCGGGGCAGACCCAGGACTCGGTGGAGAGACTATGTCTCCCAGCTAGTCTGGGAACGCCTTGGTATCCCCTCTGAAGAGCTGGAGCAGGTGGCTGGGGAGAGGGAAGTCTGGGCTTCTCTGCTTGAACTGCTGCCTCCGCGACCCGGACCTCCGGAAAAGCGGTAGAAGATGGATGGATGGATGGATCCTTGATTTTATCCCTATTTTCATTTTTCTTTTTTGATGCCTGTCCTATGATTTTCCCCCGGATAAATGCTTTACATGCTTCCCATTCTGTGGCTCTTGAGCCTGTAGTACCTGAATTGAGCTCAAAGTAATACTTGAGTTCTTCCTTCATTGTCAGGTTAAATGTTTCATCATGTAAAAGTGATGTATTTAACCTCCATCTGCCTTTTCTATCCTTGTCAATATCAATGTCAATACATAACTCTATAGCTGTGTGGTCTGACAGGGCCATTGCATTTATTTTACTCTCAATTACAGATTTTACAATATTACTTGAAATTAGAAAAAAGTCTATCCTGGAGTATGATTTCTGGCAGTGGGAGAAGAAGGTGTACTCCCTCCCCCTTGGATTTACCAGTCGCCAAATATCCACCAAGCCCACATCTTCACACAGCATATGTAATGCAGCCCTATCCTTTGTAGTTGTCGATCCACTGAATTTACTCTTATCCAAAAATACATCCATCACTTGATCGAAGTCACCTGCCAATATAATTTGACCCTCTGTTTCCCCTAAAATTTTGTTCACTTCATTAAAAAAATTTGGGTCTTCTTTATTAGGTGCATATATGTTACACAACACCATTTTTACCCCATTAATAATTGCCTCAATACAGACCATTCTGCCTTCATTATCCTTACATTCTTTGACCAAAACAAAACCCAATTTTTTATTTATTAGAATACAAACCCCATTCCTCTTGCTTGAGTAGGAGCTATGAAAAACCTGGCCCACCCACCCCCATTTCAATTTGGCTGCCTCATCTCCCTTAAAGTGGGTCTCTTGAATGAAAGCTATATCTACTTTATTATGTTTGAGATATGTTAGGACCTTCCCTCTCTTTTTAGGATCCCCACAGCCATTAATGTTCCAGCTGATATATTTAACATAATTATTAGTCAAGTATTTGGTTAAAAAACATGAATATTCATGATAGGGGACTGGCTACCTGATGTCCTACTATAGCCAATATCCCACTTTAAAACTTGCCTCTTACTTGTGATAATACTAGCAGTTATTTCCCTAGTTATTTCAGTCAGTACCATACCCTTATCAAAACACATATTAATATAGACTTGAACATTTTTGAACTGAATACCTCTGAACATCTGAGGTAAGAAACAAAAATAATAAAAACTTAAATGCACTTCAAAAGACATTAACAGGGGCATAAGGTCCCTGCTCCTTAGTAACAACTCAAAAATATAAAACAAAAACAAAAACAAAAACATCTTGGACCGTGGAGTATTGCTCACCCGGCCACTAAGTGTCTCCTCTGGCCTTGGCTCAGGCGGCACAAAACTAAATCCTCACTCCCCCCACACACCAATTCAACAACATAATATTAAATCTATTACCCATTGAATGTCATTGGTCCATGCTATATGCATACTGGTATACAGATTCATTCATGCCTAGTAAAATTCTCCTCGATATATTGTTCAGCACCCCTTGCATCGGTAACGATGAAGCTCTTCCCTTCCCATGTAAAGCGCAACGTAGCTGGATATGTCAGCTTGTATCTTATGTTATGGAGCTGCAGAGATTTCCTCGCTGCCGTGAAAGTTTTCCTCTTTAACGCCAGTTCTCTAGCAACATCCGGGAACACCGATAATTTCAGATTCTCCCATTTTATTCCGCATTTCTCTCTCGCCATGGTGATCACTTTCTCCCTCGCTGATTGTCGTAGAAATCTAATGAGCACCGGTCTGGGTGGCTGGTCCCCAGCAGGTCTGGGGGCCGCCGTCCGGTGTGCTCTCTCCACCTCAAATTCTCCGTCCACGTCAATGCCGAGCCCTTCGCATAAGATTTTCTTCACGCACGCTTCCATTGTGCCGTTTGTTCCGTATGTTTCCTTCAAACCCACAAGTCTCATGTTATTTCTCTTAGAGTAGTTTTCCAGCTCCTGTAGGCGGTTCTGTAATATTTCCATCTTTTTATCGCGGGCTTCATTGTCGTTCACTAGTGGGTCTACTGTATCTTCCAGTTTAGAAATACGTACCTCCATCTCCTCCAACCTCTCATGTATGTTGTTCACTGCATTCTTTAGCTCCATAGTTGTAGTTTTAATGGTTGAGGTATCTGCTGCAACCACCTGAAGCGTCATGCTTATTTTGGTAATTTCAGCAAACATAGTCTCCATGTTCCTTGGCTCGGCGTCCTGTGTATTGGGTTTTAAAGTGGGTATGGCAGCTTCCTCCACATGGCTGGGATTTTTCCTGGTAGATACGCGGCCTGTGTGTCCTCCCTTAGAAGTCATTTGGACTCAAAAACTATCGCCGGGCAGCTTAAACAAACATACAGGCACTGACCGAGGCTGGTTTGCTCGAGGAATGTAGCAAATAGTCAGGTATAAAACAGTTTGGTGGACAGGGCGAGAAGAGCTAAATTAGTGTGCTGCCATCTTGCTCGGCGTACCCACGTGACTCCTCGCATTCTTACTTTCTTTTAATTTTGCATCTACCACTTCCTTGAACTGTTCGAAACTTTCAAAGTTTCCTTCGAAACCGGGTGTGGTAGAACGATTTGTGTTCAGGCAAAAGGTGAATATTTTTTGCTTACTCCCTGCTGTGTCTGCTCGCGATGGAGTGTACCTCTTTCTCTTACCACCACAGTTGGGAATTTCACAGGCAGCACATGGCCTTTTTGTTTTGTTGGGGAGAACTGCTTTAGACTTTGGCGGCGGGGGAGGCAGTGGGCACATTGCCAACTGCTGACTGCATGAAGGTCCCTGAAAATGCAATGACAGGCCATGTGGCTGGGATGGGACTACCAAGAGTACTGGTGCCTTTATCTCTGGCTTGGGTAACAGAGTTGGTAACATTGCAGTAGTTGATGGTTTCGATGTACCCGCAGAAAGATGGAACTTTCTCTTAACACTCTGCCTGTCACCTGTCAGAAGTTCTACTGAATTGTACTGCAGCTGTGGCCTGTTGGGGGGGATCCAATGCAGTTGGAAGGGATGGGGCCTTGGGCAAAGCCTGATCAGACAGCATCCTCTGGTGGGTGGTTATATTTGGAGATGCTGTGGCCTTAAAGTTGGTTTTCTTTTCCTCCTTAAATAAGAATGTGCTGATGGATTTTGCATTTATCTTAGGCAGAGGAATGTCCAAGCCAGAGAGGACCGGATCGTCCATAACCCTGTCCACAATGCGTTTGTATTGTTCTTTGATGACACTTGCAACTTTAGATGGTGACGGCTGTGCTGAAACACTTCTTCTATTTCTGAGCATTTTCACGAGGATGTAAAGGAAGTGAGAATCCTCTCGTATTTGTGACGCTTGGGCATACCTCATCCACCCAAATTTTGTTTTTTGGGCTGCGCTGGCTTCTTGGGATTCTGGGCTGTGACATCGCCCAAACAGAGTATAGCCCCACCTTGACTCATTTTTCTTGACAAAGTTCAATTCAATTCAATTCAATTCAACTTTATTTATATAGCGCCATTTCACAACAACAGTCATCTCATAGCACTATCAACTGTAGGGGGGAACCCCCACAGTTGCAGAAAGACCCCAGCAATCAGGCGATCCCCTGTGAGCAAGCACTTGGCGACGGTGGAGAGGAAAAACTCCCTTTTAACAGGAAGAAACCTCCAGCAGAATCAGGCTTAGGGAGGGGCAGTCATCTGCTGCGACTGGCTGGGGGGTGAGGGGATAGAGAAGAAGAAAAGAACAGACATGTAGAGAGCAAACAGCATGATGGGGACTCAATCTATGGGAGAGAACAAACAAATGTTAATGACCAGCAAAAAAAAATATTTCATAGAGAGTGAGGAAAGGAGTGAGGCCCAGTGCATTACTGGAGGTCCCCCGGCTGACTAAACCTATTAGCAGCATAACTAAGGGAGGGTTCAGAAACACATGATCCCTCCCTAATTGTAGGCTATATCAAAAAGGTAGGTTTTAGCCCTATTCTTAAAAACAGAGATCGAGTCTGACTCCCGAATCCAGATTGGCAGCTGATTCCACAGGAGAGGAGCTTGATAACCGAAGGCTCTGCCTCCCATTGTACTTTTGGAGATTCTAGGTATTATAAGTAATCCTGCATTTTGGGAGCGTAGTGCTCTGTTAGGATAATACGGTAGTATCAGATCTTTTAAATAAAAAGGAGCCTGATTGTTTAGAGCTTTGTAAGTAAGAAGAAGGATTTTAAACTTAATTCTAAACTCTATGGGAAGCCAATGAAGGGAGGCCAGAACCGGAGAGATATGATCTCTCTTTCTAGTACCTGTTAAAACTCTTGCTGCAGAATTTTGGATCAGCTGAAGACTTTTTAAAGATGTTTTAGGACAGCCTGATAATAAAGAATTACAATAATCTAATCTCGAGCTAACAAAAGCGTGGATCAGTTTCTCAGCATCACTCTGAGACAAGATGCTCCTAATCTTGGCAATATTACGCAAATGATAGAAGGCAGTCTTAGAAACAAATTTAATATGTGAATTGAAGGACAAATCCTGATCAAAAATAACTCCAAGGTTCCTCACAGAGCTATTAAGAGAAAGAGTAACCGCATCCAAACTGAAAGTTTGATTTGGAAAGGAATTTCTAAGGTTTTTTGGACCAACAAGAATGACTTCAGTCTTATCTGAATTTAATAGCAGGAAATTACAAGTCATCCAAGCTTTGATTTCCTTAAGACAGGCTTCTAACTTGGCTAATTGATTACTATCATCTGGCTTCATTGACAGGTATAATTGTGTGTCATCTGCATAACAATGAAAATGTATACAGTGCTTTCTAATAATGTTGCCTAATGGAAGCATATATAAACTAAAAAGAGTAGGGCCTAGCACAGATCCCTGTGGAACTCCATGACTAAGCTTTGAGTTGAAAGAAAACTCATTATTTACATGAACAAACTGGAACCTATCAGATAAATAAGATCTAAACCATTGCAACGAAGTTCCATTAAGTCCAACATAGTGTTCTAATCTATCAAGTAGAATATTATGATCGATAGTATCAAAAGCTGCACTAAGGTCTAAAAGGACAAGTACAGAAACTAGTCCATTATCAGATGCAATGAGGAGGTCGTTAGTGACCTTCGCTAAGGCTGTTTCAGTACTATGATGGATTCTAAACCCAGATTGAAACTCTTCAAGTAAACCATTTCCCTGCAGGTGGTCAAATAATTGCGTAGCAACAACTCTTTCTAAGATTTTTGAAATGAAAGGGAGATTAGAGATTGGTCTATAGTTAGCTAAAGCTCCTGGATCTAGCGTTGGCTTTTTGAGTAAGGGTTTAATTACAGCCGTTTTAAAAGCCTGCGGTACATGGCCTAAAGTTAATGAAGAATTGATTATATGAAGAATAAAGCTACCAATAAGTGGGAAGCCTTCTTTAAATAACCTGGTAGGAATAGGGTCTAAAAGACAAGTTGAAGGTTTGGATGAGGAAACTATTTTATCTAACTCACAAAGGTTGATTGGAGTAAACTCATCAAGACAGACATCAATAGAAGGAGTTGTAGTAGTTACAGTATTTAAGTTAACTGTGGGAAGAATCTGATTGATTTTATCTCTGATGGATGAAATTTTATTATTGAAAAAGTTCATAAAGTCCTGACTAGTAAGCTCTAAGGGAATGCTAGGATTGACAGAGTCCTGACTCTTTGTCAACCTGGCTACAGTACTGAAAAGAAACCTGGGATTATTCTTGTTCTTTTCTATTAATGCAGAGTAATAACTCGTTCTAGCTTTGCTAAGAGATTTTTTATAAATTAAAAGATGATTTCTCCAAGCTAAATAGATTTCATCTAAATTAGTAGAGCGCCATTTTCTTTCTAATTGACGAGTCTTCTGTTTTAAGGTACGAGTTTCTGTGTTGAACCAAGGAGTTAGAAATCTCTGATTAGACTTTTTCTTTTTTAAGGGGGCCACCAAGTCTAGAGTCTGGTGGCTCTGGTGGCTCACTGAAGATCTGTCGTGGGGATGTAATTCCCTTGCTGCCGCGGCAATCTCTGACTGTAGGGGAACAGGGACCAGGTGTCGTAGCCAAGTTTGATGAGGAGCACTGCCAGATCTTCAACCTGCTGGAGGCCAGGAAGATGAAGGTGACTTGAGGTCATGAATACATCCTGAAGTACAGGGCTGACCTCCTCAACCACTCCTTCCACTTCAGTCAAGGCTGCACTCTATGCGTTGAGGCCATCTATAGGGTCTACCATGGCTGGTTCCTGATCTTCAATTCCCTCATCTTCAGAAAACTCACCACTCTCATCATAGTCCTCAAGTTGGCCTTGGTCCTGCTCTTCTTCCACTGCAAAAAATGAGAAAGAATTTACAAAACATGTAATAAACATAGGACCCAATGGGTAAATGAGTGTTACCATCATGATATTTGTTTCCTTAATTAAGATGAATAACTATACACAGAGCATTATATCCGTTACCGACCTGAAATGAGTTATTGCAAAATAATGAAAAAAAATAACGGTCTATACAAATATGTGATTATACCCGTATATTTACCATATAGTAAATTTAGCATTTCATAACTAATGTGACCTAACAAAGCTTAAAATCAACACTAATATGGTATTGAGCAAGTAATTTGAAACCTGTGTGAACTTTCTGCTGCACATTCACCAACCACAATGCTCCGCACTGTGTGTATATATATATATATACTATATATATATATATATACTGTATATATATATATATTTATTTATTTATAGTAATATGTACATATGTATACTAGCTGTTCTTGTTTTTTATTGCCTTCTGATTGTTGCTCTGAGTGTTGCTATCCCTGTGCTGTTGCAATCCTGGAATTTCCCCATTGTGGGACTAATAAAGGCTTATCTTATCTTATATTTTGTGCAGCTACTTGCCAGAATTTCATGAAAAGGAAAAACATAAGGGCAAGTGGATGAAAAGTTTGTGTGGAGGTTTGCAGTAACATTTTTGAAAATATCTAATTGGAAAGGCACGATGCCACACCGTTGCGAAGGAATGGCATTGTACAAATGGGAGTGGAGACCTTCCAGATAATTGCTTCCCCTGCGGCAGCGGTACTTGTTGAGAGACACCACTTTGGTAGCCACATAGAGAGGAATGGTGGGGGCATCTTTTTTTTTTTTTGTTACTTATTTGTACCCGTAGGTAGATTTGTTCTGCAGTCTGGAAACCAGCTGCCGGTCGCTGCGTGTGCAAGCGCCCCGTATCCCTAACCTGCATGTTTTTGACATGTGGGAGGAAACCGGAGAAATCCCGGAGTAAACCCACGCAACACGGGGAGAACATGCAAACTCCACACAGATCACTGTTGGTCGGGGGCTGGGATCGAACCCACGATCTCACAATCCCCGCGATCCCCCGGCCAAGGGTAAACTGTGCTGCCACAGTGCTAACCACTGCGCCACCGTGCAGCCCAATCCTATCGGGGAAAAACTAATAAAGAGAATATAAAAAGACATTTAGAAGAAAAAAAGTATAACATGGAAATTAACAGTCTTTTTAAATTGCTACATATGATTTGAAAATCTGCCTGCACTAAAAACAGAGAAGCACTGTTTTATTTTAAAATATTTATATTTTAGAATGAATATTTTATTTTAAGCAATTTACCTGCATACAGCTGAGGTGTTTACTGGCAGTAGCCCAATGGGCATCAACAGCTTGTGGGGACTTGAACAGGGGAATCCCATCAATGTCGAGGCCGGCTGGTCCCTTGAACTCGGAAATGATGTGCTCTATGGCACATGCACTCTCCTGAAAGAGACATTAATGACGGCTCATAATAGACATACATTAACTGTATCATGTTTTTTGAAAGAAATTTTTATTTTTACTAAAATATTTGTTATCCTTATTGTTAATGTTTTAAGTGCTACTATAACTTTAATTTATTAAAGGATTTATCAAAGATTAATATGCTAAGGATCATTTTAATTGATACAGTCAATAGTTTGAAATGATACTAAGTAAAAGATAATGTGAACAAACAAGTATGAGATGCTCACCTCCACTCCTCGAGTAACCCGCCGGACATAAGACTTCAGTTGGTGGGAATTGATGAAGGACAACATCTGGACATCAATGCAATTGGCATACAGCTGCTTATTCCCCTTTTTGAATTCTTTGCTTTCATGAGTTTTCATGTGCCTCGTCAGGTTAGACTTGACATTAAACTTCCTGCCACACTGCGTACACTGCCAGGACATCTCCATTTTGGGACCTGCTGAGAATAAATTGACACAAAAAGCATTTAGTCAATAATACAGGTATATCTCAAAAATTAGAATATCATGAAAAAGTTCAATATTTTTTGTCACTCATTTCAGAAAGTGAAACCCATACAGTATATTATATAGATTCATTACACAGAGAGTGATATATTTCAGGTGTTTATTTATTTTAATTTTGATGATTATGGCTTACAGCCCATGAAAACCCCAAATTCAGTTTCTCAAAAAATTAGAATATTACATAAAATTAATTTAAAAAATAGCTTTTAAATAGAAATGTTGGCCAACTGAAAAGTATGTCCATGTACGCAAGAGTGGAGAGGCACAGAATCTAAGTTGCTTGAGGTTTAGTGTGAAGTTTCCACAGTCAGTGATGATTTGAGGAACCACGTCATCTGCTGGTGTTGTTGAAATATATCACTCTCTGTGTAATGAACAGTGTTGGGCAAGTTACTAAAAATAGTAACTAGTTACAGTTACTAGTGAGTTACTGCATGATTAAAGTAACTAGTTACTTGGAAAAGTAACTTTCACGTTACTTTTAAATGCATACTTAAATCATCTTGCACACGCAGCAAGCTCAAGGGCCCCTTGTTCTCATAAGAAAAAAGAAGGAAAAAAACTGATGAGAAAAAAAGTCTCATCTTACAGAGGAAAAAATGTCTCAGATTTACACAAACTGCTGTAATCAGTAGAAAGTCAGAAATTTACTACAAATAAAGCTGTGAATTCAAAGAGAAAAGTTTGAACCCCTGGTGGGCTGTTTTTGGCCCACGAGCCATATGTTTGACACCCCTGGACCAGCCTATTAAAAATGCATATTTAGAAGATTTACTTGCATGAAATAGTTGCAGATCACAACAGGATGTCAATGAATGAGATAAAATAAAACAGAAAGCACAGATAAATGAAAGTTCACCGCTTACAAGAAGCTGTTCTTTACTGCAACAAACCAAGTAATTTTTTCTCTGTGCGTAAGAAAACTTACAATTACTCACACAACTGCGGACATTAAATGCAAGCTTCTTGCTCCAAAAATACTCATGTTTAACCACAGGGGTAAGGAGCTGTTAGGGGCTACTCTCTGCCACAACAGGTGATCGATCAGGGCTCCATGTGAGAAGTCGCCAAGACATCTCTTCCCACTGCAGGACAGGAAACCAACCGGCGGAGGAGACTGACGGCTGCGCTGGCTATGGTAGAGTCAGTTCATTTGCGCTAAAATATCTATCCATATTAATAATGCGAGTAACGCATCTGATCAAATTGTACCTGTAAGCCATAATCTTGACTGACGATGAAAATCACTGTTCTTGGATCCCCATTATTGAAGAGTGTAATGAAAGCCTTGTTTAGAATATGGTCTACAGATGTTACAAATAGCTAATGAAAGACCCATCCAAGTCTACCCCTCAAAGATTGTCTATGTGTGTGGATGGTTCACCCAGATTCATTTTCAAGGAAGAGATCAATTTACTTGGAAGATATGTATTTATTTAAAGGCCAAATGTCACGTAATTTTTTTTTCTAAATGACAACGAATTTAGATAAAATACACATAGCTTAAACCAAATATTCATACCGGAGACCATATCACCCACCTGTATTTACATAATTGCACAAAATACACCAGGTGAAGGCCCCACCTTGCTTGCTGGCTTGTGACAGCCAGTCCAGACCACGCCCATGTTTTTGACATCACCAGTTGTACCCTGGCTGCCCTGCCTATCCACATTCACACTTAACATTGGACAATCATGACGGAAAGTGACAGCGATTGTGAACAAATTAGTTTAGTTTTGTCTTTTTTTTTTTGTCTTTTTTTTTTGTCAGTGGTTCAGACAGTGACAGAGGCATAGAACCTTACCGGTTCGAGCCGTCCGAGACGGAATCAGATGCTTTGTCTGATGACAACAGTTCCAACGATGACCAGAGAGCAGAACCAGTGGAAAATGTCATTGAACTGGACATTAATCGCCTCCAGAATTGCGAAGCCGGAGGGGGTCTGTCGAGGGCGCCCCATAAATATTGATTTTTCGGAAGCCATTATTATTACAGTGGAGGAGAGCCGCTGCTGTCAAGAAATTGACCAGATCAATATGAAAATGGAGGCGCATACCTGTCAAGGGAGACGTTTTCGCCGTATTTTGGTGCCAAGCGCGGCTGTGGGAGACGGCAGAGTGGTTTGGGACACTTTTCTGGGAAATGTTTTAAATGTAGTTTGTGTTGTTATTGTCAAATATTTTAAGGAAAATACGGGGAAAATGCAATTTTAGCAAAAACGGGCGTATTGCCATTTCTGTACGCCCAAAAGAAAAAATATACTGGAAAAAAACTGAGTGTCTTGAGGAGCACGTCCTGTGTGTGATCACTCACAGCTGGGGCGGGCTGATCGCTCAGCGTCAGCTATTCTCACTACTGTTCGAAGTGTGGAGTCACTCATTAGTTTAATTGTCTGGGCGGGCTGATCGCTCAGCGTGAGCTATTCTCACTACCATGAGAAGTCATTAGGACAATGGTTTAACACGTTGAGCTGTGCAGCGGTTGCGGAACAGACAGAGATCCCAGAGAGGTGTGCCTTGTTGCTCCGCCGTTCCTTATAGCCGCTTTTTACGGTGTTGAAGTACGGCGAAAACGTCTCACTTGACAGGTATGAAAACATTTCCCAGAGAAGTGTCCCTTATTACCCAGCTGTCCCTGATAGTCCCGTTTTAAGGTATGGGTGAAATATCCAATTTTTTCTTTCTTGTTGCTCACTTCAACCTTCCAGTCTCCATATAAACAATCAATTGAAA
Source organism: Pholidichthys leucotaenia (assembly GCA_020510985.1). Classification (NCBI taxonomy): domain Eukaryota; kingdom Metazoa; phylum Chordata; class Actinopteri; order Cichliformes; family Pholidichthyidae; genus Pholidichthys; species Pholidichthys leucotaenia. The sequence goes on along the minus strand of CM035840.1, from coordinate 407,459,445 downwards.
TACCCCAAGCATCAAACTAGGGTACAATCAATTTCGTCACTTCCGCCTTCTTCCCCAGGCGATTCCAGGGGCCGTGTCAGGCCAAGCGCGGCAGTTTTAAATTAACGAATATTCCGTTGTTACTGAAGCATATGCACCAAGACCCGAATGGATCGGTTCCCTTTTATATCTAGTTTCAAGATATTTAAAGTACCCTGTTACGTGACTTTTGGCCTTTAAGCAAGTTGAATATAGCAATTACAGCGCTGGGTCAAATGTTCTCTCCCTAACAACAACAAGTATTGTCAGGTCATGAAGTCTGACTGACTCTGCTTTCCCTGACCCAGTTATATTTATGTGTAAGTCCAAGCATGCTTTATCAGAAGAGCAGCTGCAGCGGTCCGTAGGAGTAACCAGTCCATTCCTTGCACAGGGTGTAAAAACTGAAGGCCGTTCCTCATCCTGGGTCAAAGTGGCTGAGTTTCGGTCACTCCTTATCACAACCGGTTCTCTGTATTCTCCCATAGATCACAAGATGTTGTTATCCTCTGTGCTGAGACAGAGCTTCACTCCTTTTTTGCAGGTAATGAGCCACACAGTTGGCAATATATTTCCACTATGGTATATTGGTTATATTACCTAAACATAAGCAGAGTACACATATTTTGAGTCACACAGACATCTGTTTTATATGATTATATTGATCACCTTTTCCCATCAGTTTCCCCCTTTTGGTCTCTTCTATAATGAGACCAATTCTTCAAACCCTTTAGGCACTCAAAGCCACGTCACAGTCATCCTCATCATCATCATCATCATCCTTACCTGATTCCATTCCATTCTCAATTGATCCATCAGTTCTTAATAATGGCATTTGGTATAGAGAGGGTTGTTTACTTTCCAAAGCAGTGGTGATGACCCTCATGCAGAGAGACCTGATAGACGATACACAACAGCATCCACAAAAAGCAAAGATAGTGATGACACTCACAATGGATATGATTATAGAGACAATCACATTTTTCCTTTTTCCAAGCATTCTCTCCAGCCATCCATCCAGGGGGTTATTTATGCCAGAGACCATTCACCATACAATCACACAGTTATGCAATTACACATTTCACTAATTACTGATTATGTGATGATTATGATACTTATTAGCAAGCAGATGATAAAACCTTTTAGCAATGAATGACTACAAAACACTCTTATTGTATAAAAAGTCACTGGTTAGTGTTCTTTAAGTCCTTTCTGATGTTATCCAATGTTCTTCCCGGTTCCTCAACGGGTGTGCACATGCTGCAGTGATACCATATGTCCCCTTTATCTTTTAACTTCACTGCGTGTGAAGTTCTTTCCACCACTTGAAATGGTCCTGTCCACCTTGGTTCTGACCGCTTCCTCTTGATGCACTTCAGGAGGACCCACTCTGTCGTATTAGGTTCTGTGGGAGTCAAATCACCTCCTGGCTTCTTCTTCTCCTGTACCTGTTGTGAGAAAGCTGACACAAGAGCTCTTAGTTGATCATAGAATGGTTTGTAGCCCATCTTGGGCCCTTCTTCCTCACACAGCTGCAATCCAGCTCCCAGTCCCGGGAACTGATGACCTGTTAAAAGTTCATAGAGAGTAAAACCTGTTATGCTGTTAACAGAACTTCTAACAGTCAAAAGGGCAATAGGCAAAGCATCTAACCAGTTCATTCCTGTCTGGCTACAGATCTTAGCGAGCTTCACCTTAATATTTTGATTCATTCTCTCAACCTTGCCCTGAGATTGAGGATGATAAACTGTTCCAAACGAATGCTTCAGACCTAACATTTTTTCCACTTTTTGTAGGTCTTGATTTTTTAAAATGTGTCCCATTGTCTAATCTAATTCTCTTGGGAAACCCGTAAGTATGGATGTACTAATTTATTAAAAATTTGATCACTGTCTTACTGTCTTCTTTCTTTGCAGGATAAGCTTCTGGCCATCCTGTAAATGTATCCACTGCCACTAGAAGATATCTGTAACGGTGCAACTTTTTACAAAATTTCAAATCATATCTGGGAGGAATGGATGCCACCAGTGACTCAAATGCCTGTTCATTTGTTTTGCTCCTACATGTGCTAACCCATGTGCTTCATGTAGCACATTCTCTCTGACCCTCTTTTCACATTCATGTGGTTCCCCATCCAACATCTGATCTGCCATGTTTATTCCTTCATGCGTAAATGTAATGTGTGGTGCTGATAGGATTTTTTCCATCCTTGTCTGTCTGAGTGAGGTCATAGTGAATGCTGCTGAGTTCACATATGCCATGACACTGTGTATGGTCAGGGCAGTCAATGGATGTCCCATTACCACATGAGCTGTTTTTTGCAAAATTTTTGCCACTCCTGCAGCATGACATGTGCATGCTGGTTGCCTTTTTTCCATTGGGTCTAATATTATGCTGACGTAGAGGAGTATCTTTCTCTCTCCCCCTTTTTTTCTGAAACAGAACACCATTTACTGTGTGTTCTGCTTCAGAAACATCCAGATAGAAACACCTGTTGTAGTCAGGTACTGCCAAATCAGCTGCATGTAAGAGTTCATTTTTTAAAGCAATAAATGATTCCTCAGCTTCCTGTGTCCACATTAACTGTGCAGCAAGATTTCTCATGCCTTGTTCATTAACCAGTGCACGTAGTGGTTTTGTATGCTCACTGTATTGCGGGATGTAATGTCTACTGAAACCTGTTAGACCCAAAAATGATAACATGTCTTTGACAGTGCGTGGTTTGGGGTGGTGGAGGATGGAATCTCTGTGTGATGATGACAGGCCAGACCCTGTGGGTGTGATAACATGTCCCAGAAAAGACACATAGCGCCTAGCACACTGTAGTTTTTGCCTAGACCAGGGGTCAGCAACCTTTACCACTCAAAGAGCCATTTCGACCCGTTTCCCACAGAAAATAAAACACTGGGAGCCACAAAAACCCTTTTGACACTTAAAATGAAATAACACTGCATATAACTTTTTTTTCCCTTTATGCTATGTATAAACAAAACTATAATGTGTTGCATTTATGAAATCAGGGAACTCCTGCAGAGAAAACAAAATTACATTTCTGCATGCAACAAAAACATTTTGAACTCCGAAAAAAAAAAGACATTGGGTTGAAGGTTGACATTGGGTTGAAAGGAGAGTGCTATTTCTAGCACTGATGACTCCTGATCCTTCGATAAAAATCTCATAATTCCGCTGAAAACGATACCGAAAGCTCAGAATTCCAACATGAACCAGGGATGTGATTTGGGGTTGGGGAAATTATCTGAAAATTCAGCTGGGGGTCTGGGGGACATAGTCCCCCAGCGGGGTCCGGGGCAGAGTCCCTGTGGGGTGGGGTGGGGGGGCAAGGGGGGCAAAGCCCCCCGAAGCTCCTGGGTTTTTATGATTTTTAAGTACCAGAACTGTGCTTAAATGATATAAAACAAACAGCTGAATGCCACTTATTAATGTATAATATTGACTTATGTTCCAAGAAGATAGCATTCCTAAAATATTCCAACAAGCATTATCCATCACATGCTTTAACACTTGATCAAATCAGAATCAGTTAATTTTATCTGTTCCATAATAGAAATAAAATTCCAACATACCATTACTTTTTATAATTTCAGCATTCATTTCAGATCACTAGTTTCAATCTCCATTGAGTCTTGAGCAGTTCATTTTGCACAATCACTGATGTAGCCAAGTCTTAGAAATATTCAAAAGTTATGAGTCAATGTCCACTGTGCACTGTCAATTTCAAACTGTTTGGAATCATAAAAGAGGATGGTTAACTTTTATTACCGTTTCATCTCTCGCGCCAGCCCAGCTCATACAGCCGTTTTACGCCGCCAGTAACAGAGAGTTAATGGCTCTCCACCTGGCCATACGCCACTTCCAGTCCTGCCTGAAAGGGCGCAGCTTCACTGCGTTCGTGGACCACAAGCCGCTAACGTACTTAACGTACTTTATCTTCTTGGAAGATAAAATAAAGCGGAATTCGGCGAATTAGCAGAAAATCACATCCCTGAGAACACACCGCCATGAATCTTTGAAAAAGCATACAACGAGCCATTTGATTGGTCCAATCGTTTGCAACTAACCAATCGCAGGGCTGTCAAGCTACTGCACTACAGCAGTAGCTTGAACACAACACATCCGGGTTATCGCAGGAGACGACTTCCGGGGAAGCGCTTAGCGCTTATGTAATCGTGTTGATTTTCGCTGACGGTGATTAAACTTTAACACGTTTTTTTTTAGATTTTACAAGATCACCATAATCTTCAAATTTAGAATTACATTTTAAAAACTAATGAACTAAAATAAAATACATTTTAATCAAATACTCATTATTTATTTTCCAAAGCCACAGGGAGCCGCAGCAGAGGGATGAAAGAGCCGCATGCGGCTCCGGAGCCGCGGGTTGCCGACCCCTGGCCTAGACACTTTGAACCCACATTCAAACAATCTCAACAACACGCTCTTTGTAGCTTCCAAACAACTACCAGGATCTGGTGCTGCTATCAAAATGTAATCAACATACTGTACCAGAACTATGCCTGGTGGAAGAGGGCAGCCGTGTAACTGTTCCTTAAGAACCTGGTTGAAAATGCCCGGTGACAAAATGAAGCCCTGTGGAACTCTGGTGTAGCACAGCTGTGTGCCCCTGTAGGTGAATGAGAACAAATCTCTGCACTCTTCTGGTAAGGGAAGACAGAAAAATGCATTAGCCAAATCAATACATGTGAACCATGAACATTGTGGTGTGAGAGCAGATACCAACATCTATGGGTCCTCGTGACCATAAATTTGCTGGCAGTGAATCTAACATGTCTGCCGCTGATTCGTGATCACTGCGCTCCCTGCCATGATCTCTCTCAATCTGTCTGTGTTCCAGCAGAAGCTCATCAGTTGTATTCAATTCAATTCAATTCAATTCAACTTTATTTATATAGCGCCATTTCACAACAACAGTCATCTCATAGCACTATCAACTGTAGGGAGGACCCCCACAGTTGCAGAAAGACCCCAGCAATCAGGCGATCCCCTGTGAGCAAGCACTTGGCGACGGTGGAGAGGAAAAACTCCCTTTTAACAGGAAGAAACCTCCAGCAGAACCAGGCTCAGGGAGGGGCAGTCATCTGCTGCGACTGGCTGGGGGGTGAGGGGATAGAGAAGAAGAAAAGAACAGACATGTAGAGAGCAAACAGCACGATGGGGACTCAATCTATGGGAGAGAACAAACAAATGTTAATGACCAGCAAAAAAAAAATATTTCATAGAGAGTGAGGAAAGGAGTGAGGCCCAGTGCATTACTGGAGGTCCCCCGGCTGACTAAACCTATTAGCAACATAACTAAGGGAGGGTTCAGAAAACACATGATCCCTCCCTAATTGTAGGCTATATCAAAAAGGTAGGTTTTAGCCCTATTATTATTAATTTGGATGCGATAGGCCTGATATTTTGTAGAGTATTCTACTTTTGGTATTTGTGTCATCTGCCAATCAGTGGCTGCAGCCAATGTTTTAACCATAGGCCCTAACTCTTTAGCCTGGTGATTAGCATGTATGAGCAAAGTGATGTGTGGAGCTGATTCCTCTGACATTTCATACCACTGTAACTGCTCTGGAGTTAATACAGCATCCCCAGCCACACCCTCCTGTCCTACATACAAAAACTTAGACTGTATGGTCCACTGGTGACCATCTAATTGGGAGGAAAATCTGTCATAATACAGGGTGACATGTAGGGGGTCAACGGGAGGTGTGTAGGGTGCAAGAAGAGAAATCCAAGTCTTCCAGGCCATAAATACTGGCAGCAAGCCTGTCTTTTCGGGTGAGTCAGGTGATAGAAGGCCCCAATAAATGTCTGCCCAGGTGTTTGGCGCTTGTGGTGTCACATCAGGTTTTCAACAACATTTGTCCATGCAATGACAGTCCTTGCAGTGAGCAGTTCATAGCGACACCATTGGGGAATGATAGGATGACTCCATCGGCAGAGCACAGCACCGATGCCCCCAATTTAATCAGCAGGTCTCTCCCCAACAGGTTGGTGGGAGAATTTTTTTGAGCAGGCATAACGTTGTTTCACAGTTTGACCAGCAATACCAGTGTTCAAAGGCTTTGTCACAGGCAGTCTTTCAGGAACCCCAGAGAAACCAATAACCTCCACAGCTTTAGCCGACAACAGTGTAGGTTCAATGTCACAGTTCAAGGTTGACTAGGTTGCCCCCGTATCAACCAGAAAAGGCAGGTCACAATCCATAACCTTCATAGTAACCATGGGATCTGCCATTCCCACGTCACTTTTTCTCTGTGGGCCCCGTCATTGTTCCTCCTCATATTGTGTGAAGTACACTTCCCCCACACTTGAGGTGTATGCTGGATACTGTCCCGCAGGTGGAGCTGCTGCTGCATAGGGCACCTGATGACCTCCCTGTGTTTGTGGCTTTTGTGGTGGTGGAGCAAAAGGTGGTGCACCCATGGCAAGCGTAGGTATTCGTGGCTTCTCCACCAGGAATTCTCTTGTCCTGCCTTCCTCCACGCAGAATCCCTCTATAATAATTTGATCCACCTGATCCACCCTAATAATAAGGTGTCATACTAGGCCACACAATGGGTGGTGAATATACCGGAGGTGGTGCAAGTGGTGGACCCGGAAGTGGTAATATTGGAGGAGGGGGTGGCTGAGCCTGCTGTACCAATTATTTTCCGGTCTTTACCTATTTCTTTGTGTCAGTGACCTCTATCTTAGCTTTTTCCAATTGTAATTTCAACAGCTGAACTTGTTGATTTTCTATCTCTGTTTTAGTTTTATCAGCTATCTCTTGTGCTCTACGCATGTGGTGTGTGAAGTGACGTTCCCACACGTCACCCTGACACCCTGGGATGTCTGAATTGCTTTCTATCGCCTCTCTCACTGCCTGGGGAACCCCCTTTGACACAGCTCGTCTGAATAGTGTGGTGTGAAGCTCAGAAGCATTTGGATGTGTGCCTGCCGCACCCATCCATTCTGATTTACATCTGTTCACAAATACCAAAAGATTTTCTCCCTTTTGTAATGTGAATGTCAATGCATGTAAAGCTCCTGGTAAAATTGGGAATTTCTCTCTCATAACTTAATATTGGTGGCGCAAGGTGTATAGGGGATATCATCAGCTGCCCCTAACACTCCTGCTGTCTGTTCAATCTGGGCTAAATCCCATCCTGATATCTGCTGGCCCAATAAAGCCCTGAAGTCTCCCAAAGCCACTGTGTGGCCTTGGGTAAACTGCTGGAGTTTACTCATCCATTATCCTTCCCCCTCACAGGGTGGCAGCATTTTTTCTGCTATACTGTTCACATCAGTAAAAGAAAACGGTTGATACACATGACCTCTAGTTTTCTGTATCAGGGGGCACATTAACCTTGTCTGCTCAGACACCATCCGTCTACCCTTATCCGACACTGCTTCCCCAATATATAGGTCAAAGTTTCCACCCCCCATATCTCTGCAGTGGTCTACACTCTCGTTTTCTCAGGTCATAATTTTCTCTGCCTATTCCTGGCTTGGGTGTTGACTTCATCTGTCTTCCCCTTTTTCTAAATAATGTAATTTCCCCTACTACATCATACGGTCTTCCTGCTTCCACTCCACCACAATCCTGACCCTCTGTCTCCCCTGTTTCTTCCTCATCTTCCTCCTGTATTCTGTGACCACAGACCCAACATTCTCTCTGTCACCTAGTCTGAAAATCATCAACATCTTATGGAGAAAATTTCATTGATGCACTCCCCTTTGACCTAATTTCCTCTTCTTCATTCTCACTGTGCTCTGGCTCTCTCCAATCTTCCTCCTTCCTTTATTGTTTATTCTGCATTTCTTCCAGTTGTTTCAACAATTCTTGATTTTCCTGTATGCTGCCTTCCAATTTTCTTTCCATCTCCATCTGTTTCTGCCTTTGCTCTCTCCACCTCTTCATCAATTCTGAGTTCTTTCACCTCCACTAACCCACTTTTCACCTCTACCAATGGCATTTGATTCACACAGTATGGTGGTAGCCGTTCCCCCTTTAAATCTTTCAAATTGGGATAGAGGGATGGCACCGTAGGGGCTGTCAGTCCCGATCCTTCTTCATTTTTTCTTTTTTGTTGCTCTTGAGCCAATTTCTCCTTTTTTTGTCCTCTGTTTTTAAAATACCTTCTTCTGTTAATTTCTGATACAATTTCTCACACTCCTTCTTAACATCTTTTCTATCTTTTAATTTCATACCGCTAATCATTTGGGTCATTCCTCGACCCCACTGTTTTTTTTTTTTCATATTTTCTTTAGGTAAGTCAACCTCCTGTTCACTGTCTTTTCTCTGAAGCGAGCCAGCAGCTGCCTGCTCAGCTAGCTCCTCCAGCCCCTCCTTTTGCATTCCACAAACTTCGTTCTCTCCTGTTCACCCTTTTGTTTTTTCTACAGAGCAAGCCTGCCACTCGCCCTCCCTTTCTCTCTCTCAGAAACACCACGGAATTAGTGTGCACCCTTCTGTTGTTTTTTTTTTTTTTTTTAACAAAGTATCAACTCCAAACTCACAGCTTTGCAAATATAATAGGCAATAGCAATCGCAGCAATGATTATAGTATTTTGGGGGGCACTAATTCCCAGGGCCTTTCACCCCGTTTATAATTAACGTCTTAATCAGAGGCCTTCAACCTGTGCCACGTTTGAAGGGCGCTACTCCTTCAGGCCTCTAACCCAGTTTTTTCTCCTCCCGTCGGAATTGAAGGAATCCAACCCAGCGCGGGCTTTCGGAGACACTACTCTCCGGGGTGCCACCTATACGACCCAGTACTTTTAGCCTTCGTCAAGGCTAAGGGCCTCCAACCCAGTACCCGTCCTCACAAGTCACGGACCAATTAGGTCAGTCCGTGAACCTGTAGTTGGGCCGAATGACCTGTATATATATGCCGCGATATCAACCGGGCCGGGGGGCCTTTCACCTCCCCGGTCTTTGGCCGTTCCTGTCCCAAGCGATCACAGCCTAATTAATCTCAGATTGTGATTGGTCAGTCAGGTTGAGTCTAGCATACCCGAGCCGGGGGGCTTTCACTACTCACGGTCTTACGGTCTTTTAAGCAAGCATGCAAGCATTAAGCAGAAACCTTTACTATATTCAACTGCTTTAATCTAGGACACACACACAAGCCACTTGACAACACAGACTTTGGTTATAGCCAATAGCAGAACTTTGATATAACAGGCGTCTGCTTACCTCTTTTTCAGGGTGGCTGCTCGTGTTGTCAGTCAGTGTTGTGGGTCCGGTGTTTGCTCTAATCCAATCCAATGGACCTCTCCCTCCTTTTCACCAGACGAAGCCCCCAAATTGAAAGAACCATCTAAGTCTCCCCCTCAAAGATTGTCTATGTATGTAGATGGTTCACCCAGATTTGTTTTCAAGGAAGAGATCAATTTACTTGGAAGATATGTATTTATTTAAGCAAGTTGAATATAGCAATTACAGCGCTGGTTCATGTTCTCTCCCTAACAACAAGTATTGTCAGGTCATGAAGTCTGACTGACTCTGCTTTCCCTGACCCAGTTATATTTATGCGTAAGTCTAAGCATGCATTATCAGAAGAGCAGCTGCAGCGGTCCGTGGGAGTAACCAGTCCGTTCCTTGCACAGGGTGTAAAAACTGAAGGCCGTTCCTCATCCTGGGTCAAAGTGGCTGAGTTTCGGTCACTCCTTATCACAACCGGTTCTCTGTATCCTCCCATAGATCACAAGATGTTGTTATCCTCTGTGCTGAGACAGAGCTTCCCTCCTTTTTTGCAGGTAATGAGCCACACAGTTGGCAATATATTTCCATTATGGTATATTGGTTATATTACCTAACCATAAGCAGAGTACACATATTTTGAGTCACACAGACAACTGTTATATATGATTATATTGATCACTTTTTCCCATCACTAATAATAAATAAACAGATCTGGTACGATAAAAGCTATAGCAACACTGCTGCGTTCACATACAAAAACAATTTGACACAGGTGGGACTGATCTTTGTCGTATTGCAGCAGAGGAGAAGGGCAGAAACTGGGACCTTTCTAAGACATCAGTCGTCTACAGTGCCTCATATTCCATCGAATGATAGAGAAATTCCACCTAACTGGAAAAAAAATTACTTGTTACCGCGATTTGCAACACGCACTCTGTAGGTAATTATGAGGAAATGCGTGGCTCTGCGTTATGATTATCTGTGCAGCCGGTTTAAAGGAGACTAGCTTCCCCTAACGACGCTCAGTGATTGGTCTGTTGAGGAGCCAGTTTCCTCAATGTTGATGAATGATTGGTCTGTTGATCAGGACTACCTTCTCAACAAGGGTCAGTGATTGGTCTGTTGAGCAGAGGCTACGGACTTGGATGGGGATTTACTTGGGAACACCAGGTGCTGTGATAGACTGGTAATCTGTTCAGGATGTACGCTGCCTCTTGCCCAGAGATGCTGGTGTAGGTGCCACACACAACTCAAAAAGGATCAGGATGTTGATGACTACTCTTTTTTTTTAAACCTTAAAAGGGCAGCTTTTCAGCTTTATTTTTCAACCAGATTAAGACCATACAGAGACTGTGGAGGAATAAGATCAGGTGAGATGCGACGAGCTGGAAGGTTGCAAAGTTTTATTTTCCTCCAACATAATGAGACGCACTTTGTAGCTCTGTGCGCTACTGTGCTGCTGAGGCATGTATAGCAAGCTCTTTTATACATGTTATACAAACAGAGAGAGAATGCATGGCACATTAGCATAGTGATATACATATCAGTCAATACCTATTATTAGCATGACCAACTGGTGCCCGGACGTCCTCTCCCTAATCCGGGGATGTATAAACAACAGTCTCTTGTTCTGGTTGTCCCCCAGGGGCTCTCTGTCCATATGTGAATTGTCCTCTATATGTAAATGGTCCTCTTCTTCCTCCAGACCTGCTGAGTGTGAGGAATGTCTGTGTAGAGTGTGGTGGGTCACCACAGGGCTCCCCCCAGAACACTCAGAAGGGGCTGTGACCCCAGCTCGAGCTCCAGTAGAACTGTCCTGCTGTAGAGGAGTGTCGGAGGGCATGTCAGTCCATGGGGGGGATGGGGGAGGGGTGGAAAAGACAGTGTGCTCCGCTCCGGGTTCCAGCACGTCGAACGGCCATGGATCGTGGGCACACGGGGCCGGTGCGCGTCATGCGTAATGGAACCAATCAGCGATCAGCCGGTTTTAGGGAGTGAGGTGCAGGAAGAGTGCTGTGGAGGAGGAGGGGGAGGGGGTGGGAGTAAGTGAGTGCCAGCCCGGGACGTCAAAGGTGTCTGGGCCACGCAAAAATTGCGTGTGGATCCGCGATGGTGAGGGACTTTCCCAGTCACCCTGGTGGTGATCCGCAGTGGCTGTGAAAAAATTAAGTCTCTGACTCCTCTCGCGGCTCGGTCCAGCGAGGATGTGGGGAAGGCGAACGGTCAAATTCCCCAAGGATGCGTAGCAGCTGTGAAACAACTGCAGCTGCGTGAGGGACTTGGCGGTTTGGCTTTTAGGTGCGGAAGCAGCCCTAAAGCCATCGGGGACAGCAATCGGCTAAACTCCCGTTGTGCGCCGTGGCCGAAAAACCCATACAAAGTCCTGTGTGTGGGCTGCGTGTCTGCTTCAGGTTCGTGAGCAGCCCTGAAGGTTCCGAAGATGGCAGTTGGCCGTGTTTCTCGGGTATGTGCAGCGGCGGAGGACGATGTATCAGTCTGTGGAGCGGATTTGTCCCTGTGCGTGGTGCGTGCTTGGCGCAGTGACCACAAAGCTGGAAGTTGCGCTGTCCTCATAATCCTGCGGTGTGCATGTGGGGCTTCTGTGCTCGGGAGGTCCGCTGTCCAGACTAAGTCAGGGTTGGGGAGCTTGGTGGAAATCAACGCAGACGGCACCGATGATTTCCCCGTTCAGGCTGCTTCCTTCAGTTTGCTCTTGTCACTGTTCATGGTGTGTGTCGGTCCCAGCGCTGCCCGCTCCGGAGAATGCGCTCCGGTGTGGATGAAGAGGATGCCGGCGTCACCATGACATTTCAAGGGTCACCAGTGTGGATGAATAAGATCAGGCGAGATGTGACGAGCTGGAAGGTTGCAAAGTTTTATTTTCCTCCAACATAATGAGACGCACTTTGTAGCTCTGTGCGCTACTGTACTGCTGAGGCATGTATCGTCGGCCTCCGTTGGTCTATGATGACCATGGAAGAGAATCCTAAACGTCTACTCTGCTGGAACAGCACCGCCTGTGGCTGAACAGGCCGATGCGCACCGGTGTTCTACCTTCCAGCATTGGGCGTTGGTAGGATTCAAGCCTGGGCAGGAAGATATGGAGGACAAGATGTTACCCATGCAGCATGTCCCCCCTCTCCACGTCACTGATGAACAGCAGGGATGCTATAGTTTGGCACCAGCGCCGTCGCAGGAGCTGCCAGAACGATGTTGAGCACAACAGAGAACTGCCTTAGGGGCTCCGACTCCGGATTTTTCCTCAGGGTTGACTCCCGAAGCCTTTCCCGTGACCGGGTGTGCCGCAAGGCAGCGGAGGTTTGAAATCAGGGTTTACCTTCCCCTAGATGGGCTACCTTCCCAGGCTGACGAGCCACCATCTACCCGAAGCATCTGGTTTTAAGGCGCCAGAGATCCGCCCTCGCCCCTTCTCCTATTAGTAAAAGCAGTTCTGCCGGGCTTAGAGACTAAACCACACGGGCAGGCTAGGAGTTGGACTTAGTTGTCAGAGGCTTTTCGAGACGCACGCCGTAAGGAGCATTTTATGAGCACTGGGAGCTTAACCCCAGTGCCGCTCCTGGCTATGACAACCTTGGAACCTGAGGCATGTATAGCAAGCTCTTTTATACATGTTATACAAACAGAGAGAGAATGCATGGTACATTAGCATAGTGATATACATATCAGTCAATACCTATTATTAGTGTGACCAACTGGTGCCCGGACGTTCTCTCCCTAATCCGGGGATGTATAAACAACAGTCCCATGTTCTGGTTGTCCCCCAGGGGCTCTCTGTCCGTATGTGAATTGTCCTCTGTATGTACTGTAAATGGTCCTCTTCTTCCTCTAGACCTGCTGAGTATGAGGAATGTCCGTGTAGAGTGTGGTGGGTCACCACAAGACGTCTATTTGAAGACGCCTTTTCAATTACCTTTAAAAGACAGTTTTTCACCTTTCACTTTTCAACCAAATCTGGATGTTTTTTAGATGGTTGGCAAAGCCGTCTTTTTAAGATCGTTGTAAAGGTGTCTTCACATAGACATCTCTAAATCTGGTGATGAAAATCCACCTTTTTAAGGTTGTTGCAAAAATATATATACTGTGACCAACATCCTGAGTTGTGTGTGGCAGGGCACCTACACCCACATCTCTGGCCAAGATGCAGAGTACATCCTGAACAGATCACCAGTCCATCATAGAACCTGGTATTCCCAACCAAGTACTAACCAAGGTAGACCCGGCTTAGCTTTTGAAGATTAGAGGTGTCTGGGGATACCCAGAGCCCACCACGTGGACATCAATAGAAAGATACACCTGTTGCCACCTGTCAGTCAGAAAGCTGGAGATCCACTGGCAGGTGGAGGGGGGCACCTTGAGCTGGAGGAGTTTCTGATGAAGAATGCCTGGGATGATGGTGTTGAACGCTGAGCTGAAGTCGACAAACAGGATCCTGGCGTACGTCCCTGGGGAGTCGAGGTGTTGCAGGATGTAATGTAGTCCCATATTCACTGCATCATCCACTGACCTGTTTGACCGGTAGGCAAACTGCAGTGGGTCCATCAGGGGGCCTGTGATGACCTTCAGGTGGTTCAGCACCAATCTCTCCAAGGATTTCATGACCACAGAGGTCAGGGCAACAGGTCTGTAGTCGTTTAATCCTGTAATAGAGGGTTTCTTGGGAACTGGAATGATGATGGAGCGTTTGAAGCAGGAAGGCACTTCACGCAGCTCCAGTGATCTGTTAAAGATCCGGGTGAAGATGGGGGCCAACTCGTTGGAGCAGACTCTCAGGCAGGACAGAGACACACCATCAGGTCCTGCAGCCTTCTTGATCTTTTGTCTCTTAAAGACCCGGCGCACCTCCTCTTCACAGATCATTAGTGCTGGTGGGAGGTCAGAGTGGAGGAGGGATGGAGTTCCTGGGGCTGCAGATAATCCTTTTGTGTGGGTGGGAGGTGAGAACTGTAGGTTCTTTTCAAACCTGCAGTAAAAGCTGTTTAGGTCATTAGCCAGCTGGAGGTTTTCCGCAGGGTGGGGGGATGGTCTCCTGTAGTTGGTGATATTCCGTAGGCCTCTCCAGACAGAAGCAGAGTTGTTAGCTGAGAAGTTTTTTTGTAACTTCACACTGTAGCTCCTCTTAGCAAGCCTGGTCTCCTTCGTCAGCATGTTTCTGGCCCGCTTGTACAGAGTCCAGTCACCAGTCCTGTAGGCCTCCTCCTTGGTCTGACGTAGCTGCTTCAGTTTAGGAATGAACCAGGGTTTATTGTTGTTGTATATGCAGAAGGTCTTGGTCTGCACACACATGTCCTCGCAGAAACAGATGTATGACGTCACAGTGTAAGTGAGTTCATTTAGGTTAATGGCTGCAGCTTCAAAAACACTCCAGTCTGTACAGTCAAAGCAGGCTTGTAACTTCAGCTTTGATTCCTCAGTCCATTTCTTCACAGTCCTTACAACAGGCTTGGAAGTTTTTAGTTTCTGTCTGTATGTTGGAATAAGATGGAGCAGACAGTGGTCAGAAAAACCCAGAGCTGCACGGGGGACGGCATGATAGGCATTCCTTAAAACTGTGTAACAGTGGTCAAGTGTATTTGTGTCCCTGGTGGGACATTTAATATGCTGTCTGTATTTAGGAAGCTCATTTGTGAGATTAGCTCTATTGAAATCACCCAGAATGATAAGCAGAGAGTCTGGATGTTTTTCCTCCACGTCTGCTATCTGGTCAGCGAGGTGCTGCAGTGCCTCTGTTGTAGAAGCAGCAGGCGGGATATAAATTCCGACCAGAATAAATGAGGAGAACTCTCACGGTGAATAAAAGGGTTTACAGTTTATGAACAGTGACTCTAGGTTCGGACTACAAAACTTCTTCAACACTGTGACATCAGTACACCAACCTTCGTTTATGTAGAAGCAGATTCCACCACCCTTAGTCTTTCCAGAGAATTCTCGGCTGCGATCAGCGCGAAACAGTTGGAATCCGTCCAGACGCACCGCGCTGTCCGGGATGTGTTCACTCAGCCAGGACTCCGTGAAACAAAGGGCGCCAGATGATTTTCTGCATTGATGTATGTGGTTATTGTGTATATTTTTTATCTTGATTCTTTTTTCTAAAGCCCATCCAGGGACAAGAGTTGCAAATTAGCTAATAGCTATACACTCTATGTGCAACACATCAGATTGATTGTCTTTGATTAATTGTCTATGTTTATTGCACTGTCCCTGTCAAATAAACTAATCTACTACTACTACTACAGATCTGCTAAAATCCCGGTTTTTGTGAGTCAGGAGCAGCAGTTCATCCATTTTGTTCGCCAAACTGCGGATATTTGCCAGATGGATCGATGGGAGCGGCGTGCGAAATCCTCGTTTCTTCAACCTGACTAGCGCACCGGCACGTTTACCACGCCGCCTTCGTTTCCGGCCAGCGCCAATAGCCGCTGCTCCCACAGCTAAGATTGACTGAAAAAACTTCAGATCAGCAGCAGTAACTGGTGGAGAAGTTGCATTGGGAGGTAGTCTGAGTGAAAGTAGTTCCTCCCTTGAATAGGTGATTCGGACAGAAGAGCAGAAGTCCAAAAAAACACACAAAATTATCAAAAACATCAGAGAGCAGAAGCCAGTGGCTGCCATCCGCGGCGCCATCTTGGATTGTATGTGGTTTACCTCAGCTAACCTTCTTCATTTCCTGACTGAGAGAGGAGCTGTAGGCTTGAGATGGAATAAACCAATACTGAAAAATCATTCAGTCTCTTCATTTCGAGTTTCCTACATTGGTGACCCACACGTGAGAAATATGGAAAGGCTAAACTCCATTAGACTCCCCGAGTTCTGGCAAGAGGACCCGCACTCATGGTTCCAACACGTGGAATCACGGTTCGTGCTTAACGGGGTATCAGAGGATGACATTAAGTTCCACAATGTCATCGCAAGACTCGACAGCCGCACAGCCCGGTGTGTGCGGAACCTGGTGCAGCAGCCGCCCGCTGCTGGCAGATACGACGCCCTGAAAGCCGCCCTCATTCGGAGCTTTGTGCCATCAGCCGAGGTGAGGGCCAGAACACTCCTGGACCTGCGCGACAGAGGAGGACGCAGGCCGACCGTCCTCATGGAGGACATGCTGCAGATGATAGGGGCAGGCAACGATGCGTTTTTATTTAAACACATCTTTTTGAGGACCCTTCCAGCGCACATGAGAGGCTCCCTGTCCAGCATGAGGTGTGTGGACCAGCAGGACTTCCGTGCGCTGGCTTTGGAAGCAGAGCATCTCCTGGACGCATGCGGCGAACAGAAGACGGCAGCGGCAGCAGCGGACCTCGGCGCGGCAGCCCAGGGCGACGGAGAACCGGTGGCAGCAGAGCCGACCCCAGCGACAACAGCGGCAGCGCGATCCTGGAGCAGAGGAGAGAACGAGATGTGCTTCTACCATCGACGTTTCGCGCACAAGGCGCACAGATGCGTCCCACCATGCAACTTCAGGAAGCAGGGAAGCGCAAAGAGCCGGAGGTCGTTGGCAGCTTCGACCCTCGGCGAACGGAACAAGCTGCTCTACCTGACGGACGCGAGCTCCGGACGGCGATTCCTCGTTGACACCGGAGCACAGAGGAGTTTCATCACCGCGACTTACGCGGACCGGGCGGCCGGTCCCCGCGGAGATGGAGCAACAGCTGCAAACGGCTCGTCGATCAAGACGTTTGGCGAAAGAACTCTGCGCCTGTCCTTGCACGGCCGCAACTATGAATGGACCTTCATAGTAGCGGCGGTGAGTTTTAACATGTTGGGCGCCGACTTTTTGTGCTCACATGGCTTGTTGGTAGATCTGGCTAATAGACGCTTGGTTAATGCACTCTCTTTTTGTTCTATTCCCTGTGCAGCGCAAGTGTCCCCGCCGTCAGTACAGGCCAACGCCACCGCAGCAGGAGGTAAGTTCCACACTCTCCTAAACCAGTTCCCAGCACTCACAGTTCCCATGTTTTCAGCTAAGGTGGCGAAGCACGGGGTGGAGCACTTTATAACCACAAGTGGTCCACTGGTTTTTGCGAAGGCTCGGCGCCTGGATGCAGCTAAGCTCTCTATTGCGCGTGAGGAGTTCGCCAACCTGGAAAGGTTGGGCATAATTCGCCGCTCGAAGTCCGCTTGGGCTTCCCCCCTCCACATGGTCCCTAAGGCGGACGGCTCGTGGAGACCGTGCGGCGATTATCGCAGGTTAAACAATGCCACAGCGCAGGACTGCTACCCAATTCCGCATATCCAAGATTTTTCGGTGCATTTGGCCAAGGCACGAATTTTTTCTAAAATAGACCTGGTCCGCGGTTATCACCAGGTCCCGGTCCGATCAGAGGACATTCCCAAGACAGCGGTAATAACCCCTTTCGGGCTTTTTGAATTTTTACGCATGCCTTTTGGCCTTAAAGGCGCTGCGCAAACCTTCCAACGCATGATGGATGCCGTTTTGCGCGACCTCCCTTTTGTTTTTGTCTACTTAGATGATGTTTTAGTCGTCAGCGCCTCTGAGGAGGAACACGAGAGTCACCTCAGAACTGTTTTTCAGCGGTTGGGAGCGCACGGGTTGATAATCAACCCAGCCAAGTGCCATTTCGGCGCAGCACAGATCGATTTTTTGGGGCACCGCATCTCCCCAGAGGGTGCAGTTCCGCTGCCCTCCAAAGTACGCGCGGTGGCTGAGTTTCCCCAGCCACAAACGGTAAAAGCGTTGCAGGAATTTTTAGGCATGGTAAACTTTTACAACCGTTTCATACCTCACACACCGCAGCTCATGCAACCATTGTATGTTGCGCAAAAAAGACAAAAGCCCTCCAATGCAATTGAGTGGTCCCCGGAGCGGGAGCGCGCATTCACTGAGGTTAAGAAAGCACTAGTGAACGCAGCACTGCTGGCTCACCCAGACCCAGCAGCCCGAATAGCGCTAACCACAGACGCGTCAGATGTGGCCATAGGAGCCGTGGTAGAACAGCAAGTCGCCGGGGCTTGGCAACCACTCGCTTTTTTTAGCAGGTCCCTACGCGATGCGGAGCGAAAATATAGCGCATTTGACAGGGAACTGCTAGCGCTCCACCTGGCCATTCGCCATTTCCAGTTCTGGTTGGAAGGGCGACATTTCACCGCGTTTGTCGACCACAAACTGTTAACCTTTGCAATGTCCAAAGTCTCTGAACCGTGGTCAGGCCGACAGCAGAGGCAGCTGGCCGCAATTTCAGAATTCACCACCGATATACAGCACGTAGCTGGTAAATTTAATGTGGTGGCAGACTGCCTCTAGCGAGCGGTAACAGTGCCTGTCCGCGCGGATGGGGGCTGTAGCGCCACAGACGCGGAGCGCGGTAACAGCGCGGATGCGCACGCAGCTCCGGTGCACGTAGGGATAGATTACGCGGCCATGGCAGCAGAGCAGGTCGAGGACACAGACGTGCGCGCTCTCCTGTCTGGACCAACAGGGTTAAGGCTGGAGAACATAAATTTACAAACCGGTTCACCCCCGCTTATTTGCGATGTATCCACCGGGCGACCTCGCCCAGTGGTACCGGCCACGTGGCGCCGTCGTGTTTTTGACGTGGTGCACTCCCTAGCACACCCGGGAGTACGCGCTTCGGTGAAAATGGTAGCAGAGAAGTTTGTTTGGCCGAGCCTGCGCAAGCACGTGAAGGAGTGGGCAAGAGCCTGCATGTTCTGCCAGCGGGCCAAAGTTCACAGACACACAAAAGCCCCGTTAGAACCTTTCCACATCCCGGCTAAGAGGTTTGATCATGTGCACGTTGATCTAGTGGGACCCCTGCCGCCCTCGCAGGGGTTCACACATCTCCTGGCAATGGTGGACCGGACCACTCGTTGGCCGGAAGTGGTCCCATTGCAGTCTACCACAGCAGCAGAGGTAACTCACGTTTTTTTAACAGCCTGGGTAGCGCGGTTCGGAGTCCCGTCGGACATTACGTCCGATAGGGGTCCGCAGTTCGTTTCAGAGCTATGGTCAGCCATAGCCAGCGGCTTAGGGGCAACAGCTCATCGCACCACCGCTTATCACCCACAGGCCAACGGTTTATGCGAGCGTTTTCACAGATCGTTGAAGGCAGCCCTCAGAGCGTCGCTCATGGATACAAATTTGGAAAACAAACTACCATGGGTTTTATTGGGGTTGCGTTCGGCACCCAAGGAGGATTTAGATGCCTCACCTGCTGAATTAGTGTTTACTCAACCTCTCAGGCTGCCAGGAGAATTCCTGCCAGCCCATGCAGCACCCGAGCTCCCCCCGGTGCGGGGACCTCTACGCGGCACGGAGGCAGAAATGCTCCCGGGCCCCGCTCATCACACTTTTCCACGGGTTTTTGTTCCCAAGGCTTTGCAAAACGCAGAGTTTGTTTTTGTCAGGCACGACGCCCAGCGTCACAGTCTCCGCCCACCTTATGATGGTCCGTTCCGAATGCTGGAAACCGGGGAGAAATATTTTGTACTGGACTTGGGGGGCAGGAAAGAGACAATCAGCGTTGACAGATTAAAGCCTGCTTTTGTGTTGCGTGACGAACCTGTGCGGGTGGCCGGCGGGGGCGCCTCGGCGCGGCAGGCCTCCCAAGGGACAGCCCCTAGTTCCCCAGCAGGGGGCAAATAACCCTTCTCCCCCTCATTCCACAGGCGCACAGCAGGACGGCACAACACAGGCTGCGAAGCCTGCGTTCAGCAGATTCGGGAGGAGGCTGAAGCCTAAGCAACGGGCAGAGTGATGTGTATTTTGATCAACCCGTGTAAATTGTGCTGTAGATCCTACAAAGAGGGGGGGGGGTGATTTAAGGGTGTAATGTGTATGACTGTCCATTATTGACTTAAGGTTGGTGTATGTCTGTTCTTGGGCGTTTCGGGGGGAGTGATGTGGCGTAACATTATGTAGCTCACATATTCCTTGGCAGAGATCCAGACATGAGGGAACTTGGAGCTCGCACTGTGTATTGACATCACGCCTCATACGGACATTGAGTCTGGACCCCCTGCGGACTAGAGACGAAGTGAGAAGATCTGAGAGTGGACCTGAAGAGACGGTCTGACTCCTAGGGTCAGACAGAGATGCCGAGAGGACAATAGGAGGATTAGATATGAATGGAATTCTGTGTTTGATGTGAATGTGTTTTTTGTCTGGTGTTACAGTATAAAGGTATGTGGTTTACCTCAGCTAACCCTCTTCATTCCCTGACTGAGAGAGGAGCTGTTGGCTTGAGATGGAATAAACCAATACTGAAAAATCATTCAGTCTCTTCATTTCGAGTTTCCTACATTATTATTAAAATGTGTATTTTTTTCATTTCAATAAATGCACTGTCTTTTCAGAAATATCAATGATCATAAGGGGAAAAAAAGAAATAATAAAACTCGGATGACTACAGTGAATGTGCTTATGGTACTTATCCATTTTTTATGGATGACTCTGCGATCGTTGGTCTCATCTCCAACGGAGATGAAGCTGAGTACAGAGGGCTTATCCAGGACTTTGTGGACTGGTGCCATCGGAACTGCCTCCAGATCAACGCGAGGAAAACTAAGGAGCTGGTGGTGGACTGCCGCAGGCATGGGCAGCCCCTCACAGCACCAGTAAATATACAGGGAACAGACATCGAGATGGTGACATCCTATAAGTACCTGGGTATTCATCTGAACAATAAACTAGACTGGTCACACAATACTGATGCACTCTACAAGAAGGGACAGCGCAGGCTGTTCCTGCTGAGGAGACTCAGGTCTTTTGGTGTACAAGGGGCGCTGCTGAAGTCATTCTATGACACGGTGGTGGCATCAGCCATCACTTTTGGAGTGGTCTGCTGGGGCAGTGGCATTACTGCAGCCGATAGGAAGAGACTGAACAAACTGATTAAGAAAGCTAGCTCTGTCCTGGGGCAGCGCCTTGATCCGATGGAGGAGATAGGAGAGAGAAGGACGGTGGCTAAACTGTCATCTCTGCTGGAGTCCGAGTTCCACCCTATGCAGGACATACTGGATGCACTGAGGAGCTCATTTAGCAGCAGACTACATCATCCCAGGTGCACAACCGAGAGGTTTCGTAGGTCCTTCCTACCAACGGCTGTCAGACTGTACAACCTAAGCAGGGCTGCTCGCAGAGATAGCAAAAAGACGTAACAAACTAATAGTTTTTTTGAATGCAAAAGATGCAATAGACTTACACTATGGTCCTCTCCGGCATACAACTAGGTACATACCGGTCGCTATGGAGGGTGAGAATATGTATGGGCACATAATCATACCATGTAGGATAACTAAATAGACGGTTATGCTGTTTCATCCCACCTAGCAACAATGCTCTGCACTGTGTGTGTTTATATATTTACATATTTATTCCATCTAGCTACAATGCTCAGCACTGGGTGTGTTTATATTTATATATCTATATATTTATTCCATCTAGCTACAATGCTCCGCACTGTGTTTTTATATATCTACATATTATTCCATCTAGCTACATTGCTCCGCACTGTGTGTGTTTATATACTTGCATATTTATTCCACCTAGCTGCAATGCTCCGTACTGTGGGTGTTTATATATTTACATATTTATTCCATCTAGCTACAATGCTCTGCACTGTGTGTTCATATATTCATATATTTATTCCATCCAGCTACAATGCTCTGCACTGTGTGTCTGTGTGTGTGTGTGTATATACTGTATATATTTTATAGTAATATGTACATATGTATATTAGCTGCTCTTGCTTGCTTGTTTTTTTTTTCTTGCCTTCTGATTGTTGCTCTGAGTGTTGCTATCCCTGTGCTGTTGCAATCCTGGAATTTCCCCGTTGTGGGACTAATAAAGGCTTATCTTATCTTATCTTATCTTATCTTATCTTATTAAGAAATAATAACTTTTCAACAGTCTTTGGACTAAGGCGATTTATTATTATTATTTTTTTTTTTAGATTATTTCTCCAGCTTTGGAGAATACTCTCTCAGAGCACAGAGGATGCAAGTGTGCAACGGAAGGCTACTGCGAGTTTGCACAGTGTAGGGTAGACAAGTTTCTGTCTCTCCCAGTACATTCACCTCTGTCCTTATTCTCATGCAGGGCACAATAGTGCCTCAGCATAATGATCCACGCTCTTTGAAACACAACAGACACTTCACCTTGCAAATAAAAATAAAATTACAAGAATGGCCTAGCACCCCAGCCTTCCAGTTGCAGGGCAGATGCTTTACCACTAGGCCATCACTTCAGTTACAATAAATAGCCACTGTTTGTGAAAAATGTATCAACAGGAGAAATGATATCAAACTGTTCCCAAACGGGAGAAGTCTGTGTTTTTGGTGCTGGCTCCATCTGAAAATTGGCTGTTGTAGAAGATGTGCTCAAAAGACGAGGCTGAGTTTAATCGTAAACCAGCTTTATTAACAGAACACAGCTTCTATCATTCTCAAAGCAGGAAAGAGACAGAATCATATCTCAACACCCTTATATATGTTTCCAGCATCAGAATTCAAGTCACATGGTGTCTTCAGTAAACATACAGTCACAAAGCATCCCTTTGAAGCTTCACCATTGTCTCTCATTTCCTGATGAACCGGAAATCTCTCCGGGGCATCTTCTGTGGGACAAAGAGACAAATCTAACACCTCCTTGTTATCTTCTGCAGATTCGAGTCCTCTGTCCTTGCAGACGTGACACCCTCAATACACATACAGTCCTGTCTCTGTGGCAGCGTGAACCCACAATGTGTGTCGCCCACACTGTGACAAATCCCTTACACAGTCAAACATCGACAGCACAAAACATGAGGGACGGGGATTTCCATTGTGTATCGCTACTCACTTTATTTCATGTTGCGTGCAAAATCATGAATGGCTTCCTGACCCAGTCACGTGGTATGACGTCAGCAATACATGCTTCGAAGCACGCTTTGCCAAATATTTCCCGGACAAGCTCGGAGCACCCTCGAAGCTCCAGAGCCTGCCGTCCCTTCACTACCCCTGCCTGCTTCTGGACTCTGGAAATTGCTGCACGAATTGGATTTGGAAACTTTCGGACTGTACACATCACCTCTTCCCCAAGTAAGTCGACTTACCATCGTTTGTCATCTTTGTCACCATTTCTCTTTCCCCAGCTCCCAGGCCTGGCCAGCCTCTCCTCCTTGCCCCTCACCTGCACTCAAGGACTCGTTCCCTGACGCCCACCATGAGTAGATCTGTTGCCATTCCCCGCAGCTTCCACCAGACAAACCTGTAAGCATAAAGCACAATATTAACTTCCCTGTCACTTCCTCATACTTACAGTTGTCTCTCCTCTCTCCCCTGCAGGGTTCCCAGATCCTCTTCGCCATTCACTATATTGCAAACATTGTCAATAAAGATTATTGTTCACTTGTCTAAATGTTATTCGTGTCTGCTCCTGGGACTTAGTTCGCATCATGTCAAAAACTGTTTTGAGGATAAATTTGGGCCTTTATTAAATATGGTTTTTGGTAGATGGACTTAACACAGTCCAATTTTCAACATCTATTTTTAGGTTAAATACAGTCCATATTGGGCGGACTAAACACACAACCCAATATTCAGCGTCTATTTTTGAGTTAAATGTGGTCCATATTGGATCAACTAAACACAACCCAATATTCAACGTCTGTTTCTGGGTTAAATATGGTCAAAATTAGATAAACTAACACAGCCCAATTGTCAGCATCTATTTGTGGGATAAATTAATCAGGTTATAATATCAGAGTAGGCTATTGTTCTGCATGTAAACATAACCAATGTGGACAATATTACTGTACCCAACTCAAAATCATTGGTTGAACAGAGGCTTTTTTCTAACAGACCTTTGCAGTTTTATGGATAAAGTTCATTAAATGCCAAATAAAGAGCTTTTTAAAAAAATCTAAATTTGCCAAGTGATTCTGTGCGTATAATGTTACTATATTGGTGATCATTAAATCTGCGGTATTGTATGCTTCTGTGCATGTTACAGCTTTTGTATGTGCTGTCCTTTTTACAGCTACTTTTGTGGGAGGAGGTTTCATTGTTGGTCTAACAGAGGCAGTGTATACTCCAACCCTGGGATTGACATGGGCGGTCATGCCAATAACTGGAGCCTTTTCTTTCATTGTTGGTAAGACTATTTTCATGTTTTACAATTTTGAAAAAAAAAATAATGTATATTTTTCCACAAAACTCTCATTGGGCTCAGGGAGACATTTGAGATTGAGAGGTTCAACTTTATTGTCATTACACATGTATGAATACAAGGTAACGAAACGTGACTTGGCATTTGGGCACGCTCTGCAGAGCGCATCCAAGGCCGGGGCAGCCGCTAGGCGCCAGTCATAAAGAAGAAAGGAAAAAAAGAAAAGAAAATAGATATGACACAGTAGGCGAGAGAAAAAAACACGTTTTATCAGAATGACGCTCGGCAAGTGAGCGAAATTTTGATTGCAGGCAAAAAAAAAACCTCAATGCACATTTAGCAGACATTTAGCAGGAGATCACACACAAAAGTTGAGAGGCAGTGTATTGTATGCATCTAGTGTTGTATGCATTGTGTAGTGTAAATGTAACAGTTGTTAGTGAGCAGCAGAGTGCGCCTCCTGGCAGTGGATAGATGTTATAATCATGTGACTTATAAACAAGTCCAGAGTCCAGAGTCTATCTCTCTTGCTCTCTCTCTTGCTTGCAGAAGGCACATGGGCATTGTCCTTGAGGGTCCAATCCGCTGACGACAAACAACTGATTGTTGATTGTTTGGGTAGACATAAGAGCCGGTCCTTCCGCTTATCTCAATCAGGAGGAATGTAAACACGGGGCAAACAAGGTCAAATCAAATCAAATCAGCACAGTGCACTCAGAGAATAGAATTTGTCCTCACCCGTGTAATTCTGTGCTTCCATTATATGTGCAGGCTTAAACTGTTTTTCCATGGAGAGCACAGGGCTTCAGATGTATTCCTTCACTGAATCACTGTCATTCAGTTCACCGTTTGCCGCTACTCGTGCCCTCCCCAACTGGTCGAATTTGATGAAGGAGCTTGCCGGGTCCGCTTTGATCAGCTCTCTCACTTTCCTTCAATTTCTGATGCATCAGGGAACTCCACAGCCAAAAATAGAAGTCCTGAGATCATAACCAATAATGTTTCCACAGACGCATGAATTCCAATGTCCATGAGTCTCCTCGTAGGTTCCAATTCTTGGGCTCCCCCTTGGCCCAATTCTTGTTGAAAAATAGTGACAATAGCACATTTAAGCCGCTTCCAAATCCATAATTTCCGTTTAGATTAAGATTCAGCAGAAGAAGAGCGACTAAACACAGACAAAAACGCAACATTGCAAAAGCTGGGAATAGATCAGGAAGGCAGGGGAGGAGGGAAGAAAAATGCGACTGCTCTCTCTCAAGGCAAGAAGGAAAAAAAAAACGGTAGTGTTTAAGGTACTGTTTACAGAACAGTACCTTAAATATCTGATTGGCACTGTTGGCTATTGCATTTATAATATTCATAAGAGGCCCTGAGACAGAGGGGATGCAAATTATGCATACCAGACCTACATACTGTATTAAATGAAAAATAATTTTAAAATATCACAATTCTCTTCATAGCTGAAATCACATCTGTGGTTCCAGATGGAACTGAGCATAATCTGATTTATCATAGGTTTGAATCAGCAGTGGGTCTGGAGACTAAAGGCCGAATTATGCTTCCGTGTTGACTCTACGCAGCTCTGACATCGTCGACGCAGCAACAATGTGTGTTCCTATTGCGTAGCCCGATGTGCACCTCTCCAGAGAAGCAGAGGTATATGTTGGGGACGCAGGCCATAAGAGCTGTGATTGGTCCGCTTTGTCTCCTCCTTCATAAACAAAAACACACAATGAAGTTGTGTGTTCTTGAAAGATAAAGGAAACATTTTCTCAAAGTTACCTGTATTGTGTTTTTTCAAAATTAAATCACATTGCATATTGTTGAATAACAAGCCCACATCGCCACACTCCTTGTTAACCTGATGTGGCAACCATTTGAGTGATAGTTATTATCGTGCTTGCAGTCACTGCGTATGCTGTCACTGAACAGAACTCGGCTGTTAACAAACACTGAGTGGCAAACATGAGTGGCAGCATTAGGTGGTATGCATTAAAACACAAAAAGTACAACCAGTACTCAATCACAGCAGTATACAGAGTACCTGCTTGCATTGTGGGGAGCTAATCTTATCATTCCATCTTGTATTAATTGGTAAATAAATAAATACATACTTAAAAGCTCTGAATCAGTTCTTCACTTCCCATGTGCTCCTTGGTCTTTACCCACACATCACTACAGTCAAATAAATGGTCTGGTATTAACATCAAAAGTAAAGGAGGTACTCCGTGTACTGCTGTGACTACATATTTTATATGATATTTTTTATGTTTTCCTCTATACAAAATAAGGCTGCGTGTCCACCAAACGCATTTTTTCCGCTCTGGGCGACAGTTTTCTATTCATTCTCTCAGTGTTGAAAAAAGTTCAGCTTTTCAGACTGCAGCTGAGCTTGTCAATGCTTAGAAAGTTCTGACATTGACTAGTTCAGCTGCAGTCTGAAAAGTTAAACTTTTTTTCAACGCTGAGCGCCCTGACAGCTGGAACAAAAAACGACCACCGCTTAAAGTGTTTCAGCGTCAAGGGCACTCAGCGCTGTAAACGCTGGACGACATAGAGAATGAATAGAAAACCGTTGTCCAGAGTGGAAAAAACACGTTTGGTGGACATGCAGCCAAAAAGTTCAACTTTTCAGACTGCAGCTGAGCTCATCAATGTCAGACCTTTCTAAGCAGCCAATTAGAATTAAGGAAGGGCGGGACATAGGATGCTGACACAGTCTCTACTCAGACTCCTGTTTTTTGTGTTATCATATTTTACATCCAGAGCTACTACAATACATTTCCTGTCCACTGTTATTTAGAGACTGCTATTAAAAAATCAGTAGAAAGTCTGACCATAGGAAAAGCGGAAGTACTGAGCTGTGAGTGACAAACTGTTGCTGGGATACAGGACACAGTGTCATGAATCACCCCTCGGGGAAGAGAGGAAGACCCACGTGCTGAACTGTGAGGTTGTGAGATTTATTGAAAAACAACAAAACATAAGGTCCGAACTATGCTCCAACACAAAATTCAAACAAACGAGTAACTTACAGATTAGTGCACAAAAACGAGGGCAACATTCAGGTGGGGATGAGGAAAAGGAAACTCAAGACTGTGGTGAGGGGAAATGAAAATATCCACGTACTCCAAGTACTGACAGGTGTGAGTCACATGAGCAGGCAGAAGGGAAACAATGATTCATAATTGGACCAGCTGGGAGCAATGAGAGGGGAGCAACCGGCTGACAGCTGACAGGGGCTACGCCCACATGGAGCACAAACCAGGAAACGCCACTGACAGCTGTCAACCCAGAGAGAGAACACAACCAGGGTTTCTGCTGGTAACATTTCTCGGTGGCAGCCCGCCATACCAGAAATTTTACTGCCACCCCAAGGCAATATGAATTTATTAAGAAAAATATATGAAGCAATGACTTTCCGCAAGTGCGCACATGAACAACATGCGTGGCCATCATCCGCGCGGAGTTTAGAAGCGCCCCGCTCACACGAGTTTTCCAGTCAGTCAGCAGTGTCTCGTTAAGCGTGACTGTCCGACAGAAACATGAGTTTATTAAAGTACTTTAAATGTGGAAAAAAATCATAAGAGGTATGTAAGCACTGGCGTTTATCATGGTTTTAACCCGCTGGAAATGGGGGCAATAATGGAAGAGTCGCTTAGCTAAGAGATGTGGTGAGAATTCATATGCAGCCGGCTTCATATGAAGGGAAAGGCAAGGGGGACTGATGAATTACTGAGGATATATTTCACCAGCCACTACAATATTAAGTTATGTTCTGTAGGAATTGCAGGAATGAAGAGACTGGCAATTTCTCTCTTTTCTCACACGAGCAGGCATACCATTTTTATTCTCCAGCAGCAGTGACAAAAAGCAACAGCTGAAAATGTTAACTCTAAACTGAGGTCCTTCAACAGCTGCCTAGAGAGGTGCCTGATGAGAAAGCCTGAGCGCACAACTATAACTGCCTAAACAGATCATTCTGTACATGAACACATATTGTGGTGAATTATGTCTTTAGAGTCCGCTGCAGCCCCTATTATGTACCCGGCAGGTTAAGATGACCGAAATTCACGAAATCAATGACTTTAATCTGTCAGCAGCCTTCAGACAAACTAAACGTGCCAACCTTTGATTTCAAAATAAGGGAGGTTTTTCCTGCTGTCTGGGTGGTGAGGAGATTTCTAAAAAAACCAAACAAACAAACAAACTATAAATATGAAGAAATATTATAACAGAAATAATGACATCCTTGGTCATTTAAGTTAATTTATTTCATTAAATACAATTTTATTAATATTTTTTCTTTGTAAATCAGAGTTAAATTATTGTTCTGTTCTGACTGCAAAGTTATGGTCAAAAATGTAAATTGTTATAAGGAAAAAGTTAAAAAAAATTACCACAATCTGTTTCAAGTTTATCTAAAAAAAACAAAACTAATTTTATTTTAAAAAACAGACAAAAATTAGTCAAAAAATAATCCACAAATTTATAATCAAGTTTCAAATGTACAAGAAAAGTCAATTTTACAAGAGGAAATTACAAATTTGAGGAACATGGTTTCAACTTTAGATAGATTTACAGAGAAAAGTAAAAAACTATAAGAATATTGTTACAAATTTTTGAGGAAAAACCTCAAACCTTCAAGACTGAAGTCATTACTCAAGTTTTTAAGTGGGTGCTCTTTGTACCCTTAACTTAACTAGAAATTTTTGGTTGTCTACTTTTAATTATTAATTTCAAAGCACTGCTTTTACATGAGTCGAATTTCTGGTTACAATACCCATCATCATCATAGCAGTCTGTCGTGGGGGACAATGACTGTTTCATTTAGGTCTGATCAGATTCCTCCACACAGCTCTGTCCTTAGCCTTCCACTGCCAGGAACTCCTGTCTATATCCAACTTCTTCAAGTTTCTTTTTACAGTGTCTTTAAATCTGAGCCTTGGTCTACCCTGATTGCGTGTACCCTCGCATAACTGTGAGTAGAGTAACTGCCGAGGGAGATTGTGGTAGACTGCAAGTCTAACTTAAAACATTACTGGCACATGCCTCTAGGGGGAACTACCTTTATTGTTCAGCACTGCTACTAAGGGGACACATTAGAATAAGAGTGTGAAAACCCCGCGCAGAATCCATGTTCAGTCTTATTATGTGTGTTGCAGAATAAACGGCAGAGTTAGCCAAAGAAATAACTCAAGTGTGATCATTGCTACACGGTAGGATATCACACAATTGGCGACGAGGATTAAAAGAAAAAAATCAGCGGCGAGAAACAGAGAACATTGCAAGTGTGGCGAACTCAAGTGACTCCAGTAGTTTGAGTGCAAGTTCAGAGGAGGAAAAACGAGGTTTTCCCACCACGACGAGCAATGGCGGCTGTAATCGGAACGGTAACCCCTTTTGATAACTCGACTCAGTCATGGGAAGAATATAGTGAAATGTTGGACTTTTTCTTCGAAGCTAATGACATTGAGGAGCCAGACAAAAGGAAGGCTGTACTGTTGAGTGGAGTTGGTGCAACTACTTACAGTTTGTTGAGAAATTTAATAAGCCCTGCATTACCGAAAGATAAAACGTACGACCAGCTTACTGCTGAGCTTCAGAAGCACTTCAGCCCCAAACCGAGTGAAATAGTGCAACGATTCAAATTTAATTCACGCATAAGGAGGAACACTGAGTCCATAGCAGAGTATGTGGCAGAATTGAGGAAATTAGCACTGCACTGTGATTACAAAGACTCATTGGAAGAAATGTTAAGAGACAGACTTGTGTGTGGAGTGAATGATGACCGAATGCAACGGCGACTTTTATCTGAAACAAAACTCACTTTTGCGAAGGCTTTGGAATTATGCCAAGCGATGGAAACAGCATCTAAAGATGTGAGAGAAATGCAAGGGAAGCTAACAGAGGACACAGCAACGCATGTTCGTGTGCCTAAGACCCAAGTAGGTGTCCACAAAGTGTCGATTGACAAAACTCAGCACAAATTCCCCAGTTGTTATCGCAGCAAAGGCCAGCACAATGCTGCCGAGTGCAAATTTGCCACTGAGCTGTGTCATAATTGTGGCAAGCGAGGGCACATTAAGAAAGCATGTAGAACAAAGGTGGGCAATGCACAGGTGCAGAAGGCAACAGTAAAAGGGCAAAAGAATGAAAACAAGGGCCCAGGAAAGGAACAGCGAGCGAATCAACTTAGAGGGGAGGGAGAAAGTGATACAGAAGACATGGGTTTTCACACAATTTACAACACGTCAGAGGAGCTGACCAAGGTAGCGCCCATCACGCGTACCATGAATGTTAATGGAATGAAAGTAACATTTGAAGTTGATACAGGCTGTGGAGTAACCATATTAAGTAAACAGCAATATACACAACTGTGGAAGAAAACAGACACAGCAGAATTAAATCCCTGTTCATTAAAATTAAAAACATACACAGGAGAGAAGCTAGACGTGCTAGGCATGGCACAAGTGAAGGTGCAACACAAAAACAAAGAAAAGGACTTACCTGTAGTAGTAGTTGGGAGCGAAGGACCAAATCTACTAGGGCGAAGTTGGCTACAAGAACTGGCCATGATTGATCAGTTGGTGAATAAAGTGGAATCTCAGCCCAAATTGCAGCTGGAGGAGATCCTCGAAAGACATGCTGAGGTGTTCAAAGAAGGCTTAGGACAGCTAAAAGGCGTCACTGCAAAGATTAATGTGGACAAGGAGGCCCAACCACGATTCTGCAAACCCCGACCGGTACCCTATGCAGTCAAGCCACTGGTCGAAAGCGAGCTACAGAGGCTGCTGGATGACAAGATCATTGAGCCAGCGCAGGTTGCAGAATGGGCGGCGCCCATAGTCCCAGTGAGAAAGCCAGATGGCTCCATTAGAATATGTGGAGATTACAAACTCACTGTCAATCGAGCATCACGGGTGGATCAGTATCCAATTCCTAAAGTGGAGGACCTCTTCGCACAGCTGAACGGCGGCCGACACTTCACGAAATTAGACATGAGTCACGCCTACCAACAAGTAGTCCTGGAAGAAGAATCAAGAAAGTATGTAACCATCAATACACACAAAGGCTTATATACCTACACACGCTTACCATTTGGAGTAGCTTCCAGTCCTGCTATATTCCAGAGAACTATGGAGGGCATCCTAGGTGGAATTCCGAATGTTACCATTTATTTGGGTGACATCCTTTGTACAGGACCAAATGAACAAGAACATCTGAAAACGCTGGAGGAAGTGCTTCAACGGTTGGAGAAAAGCGGTCTGAGGTTGAAAAGAAGCAAGTGTGAGTTCATGGGAAAAGAGGTGGTGTTCCTAGGCCACAAGATTAACGCCAGTGGTCTACACCCTCTAACAGACAAAGTGGAAGCCATTGCGGAGGCGCCTGAGCCACAAAATGTTACTGAGTTAAAAGCCTACCTGGGCTTGTTGAACTATTACCATAGGTTCCTCCCAAAGCTCTCCACGCTGCTGGCACCACTACATACCTTACTTAAGAAGGAAGAAAAATGGTCATGGGGGGTCAAGCAGCAGAAGGCGTTTGAAGAGTCCAAAGCGCTACTTCAGTCCTGTAGTGTGTTAGTGCACTATGATTCAAACAAACCACTCATCCTGGCGTGTGACGCATTACCCTATGGTGTGGGAGCTGTACTCTCTCATCGTATGGAGGATGGCTCAGAGAGACCCATAGGGTTCGTCTCAAGAACTCTTAGTGCAGCTGAGAAAAACTACTCCCAGCTAGACAAGGAGGGCCTTGCAGTAGTATTTGGTGTAAAAAAATTCCACAAATACCTGTACGGGAGACAGTTCGCTATAGTGACTGACCACAAGCCACTAATTTCACTGTTCAGTGAAATGAGAGCCATACCCCAGATGACATCTCAGAGAATTCAGAGATGGGCCGTTACATTAGCAGCGTATGAGTACACCATCAGTTACAAAGCCGGACGGGACCATACGAATGCTGACGCGATGAGTAGGCTACCCTTGGATGGAGGAAGAGACAGCATGCCTGAGGAGGAGGAGAGAGTGCTATTGTTTGAAGATATCGGCGTGCCCCTGGTGAACGCACAACAAATAAAGAAGTGGACAGACAAAGACCCTGTTCTAGCAAGAGTGCGAGAATACATCTTGCGAGGATGGCCGAAGATGAACAGTCCTGAGTTCATTCCCTATGCCCGACGACAGGATGAGCTCAGCACCCAGGAAGGTTGTATCCTGTGGGGAGGACGCGTGGTTGTTCCACCACCTGGTAGGAATGCCTTACTGCAACAACTACACCAAGCACACCCTGGCATCACTCGCATGAAAGCGTTGGCGAGGAGCTACATGTGGTGGCCCAACATGGATGCAGAGGTGGAGGCGCTTGTGAAGTCATGTGCGGCATGCCAGGAGAACAGGAGCAGTCCTCCAGCAGCCCCACTACATCCCTGGGAAGTTCCAGATAAACCATGGAGAAGAATTCACATTGACTACGCAGGTCCATGGATGGGAAGAATGTTCCTGATCATAGTTGACGCATACTCAAAGTGGATCGATGCATATTCTGTGAGTAGCTCTACTTCTACTGTTACCATTGAATGTCTTAGAAAGAGTTTCAGCCAACATGGGCTACCTGAAATCATAGTATCAGATAACGGTACATGTTTTACGAGTGAACAGTTCCAAGAGTTTTCTGAAAAGAATGGCATACGTCACATCACGACTGCGCCATACCATCCTTCTTCTAACGGCTTAGCCGAGAGGGCCGTGCAGACGTTCAAGTCACTCATGAAAAAGATGACAGGAGACTCTATTGAAACCCGAATGTCGAGAGCTCTTTTCAGCTATCGAATAACACCCCAATCTACAACTGGCAAGTCACCAGCTGAGCTGTTGTGTGGAAGGAAGTTGAGGTCAACATTTGACTTAATACATCCAGACTTCAGAAACAAAGTGCATGACAAACAAGAGAAACAAAAAGGTTATCATGACATGCATGCTAGAGAGAGAATACTGAGAGAAGGAGACGTGGTCTACACCCACAACTTTGGCTCAGGACCAGCCTGGGTACCAGGAGAAATAACAGAAAAGACAGGCCCTGTGTCATTCAAGGTGACATTAGGCCATGG
Source organism: Pholidichthys leucotaenia (assembly GCA_020510985.1). Taxonomy (NCBI): domain Eukaryota; kingdom Metazoa; phylum Chordata; class Actinopteri; order Cichliformes; family Pholidichthyidae; genus Pholidichthys; species Pholidichthys leucotaenia. Next base: position 407,425,965 of record CM035840.1, on the reverse strand, counting down.
ACAAGTGGTGAGGCGACATATCGACCAAGTTCGTGGTAGGAGCTCCATTCCCCTGCCGATGGCACCAGAGGTGTTGTCTGACACCCATCCTGAGGAGAGCATCAACGAACCACCACTTCAGGTGATACCTGAGGTACCCGTCTCTGCAGATTCTACGGGCAGCACTGCAGCAGCCGAAACAGTGGAGCAGTCTGAGTCTTCACCTGCAGTTGGCTCACCCGCCGTGAGAAGATCTCAGCGAGCTAGGAAAGCTCCAGACTACTTGAAGGACTATACTTAGTCAGTAGTAAGTTCCCCAGCCACAGGACAAGAATGCGTCCTGGAACCTCACTGGGATGCGGTAGTCAAACCAATTCCCCAGTTAGACTGTTATGTGTGTTATACATGTGAAAAAAAAAAAAAAAAAAAGAGAAAGAAATTATGTGTATGGCACATGTGTTTAAGAATAGTTCAATCTAGAGGGGAGGGATGTGGTAGACTGCAAGTCTAACTTAAAACATTACTGGCACATGCCTCTAGGGGGAACTACCTTTATTGTTCAGCACTGCTACTAAGGGGACACATTAGAATAAGAGTGTGAAAACCCCGCGCAGAATCCATGTTCAGTCTTATTATGTGTGTTGCAGAATAAACGGCAGAGTTAGCCAAAGAAATAACTCAAGTGTGATCATTGCTACACGGTAGGATATCACAGAGATGCTGGTGGTCCATCCTCTCAACATGTCCGAGCCATCTCAGGTTCATCTGTATTAGCGTGTCCTCAACTGATGGTAGACCAGCTTGTTTCAACACTTCTATGTTGGTTATCTTGTCTTTCCATGAGATGTTCATTATGGCTCGAAGGTGTCTCATCATGTACGCGTGGAGTTTCTTCACCTGCACTCTGTAGACATTCCAAGTTTCAGCACCGTACAATAGAGTAGCCAGTACTGTCGCTCTGTACACTTTGTATTTCACACGGATAGACACATGTCGATTGTTCCACAGTCTCTCCCTCAAGTTTCCAAACACAGCGCTTGCTCTTCCCATTCTGAGAGATAGTTCATCCTCCAGCCTAGCATTCCCTGAAATAGTACTCCCTAGATACTTGAAAGTCTTGCACTTGACTAGTGGCTCTGTACCATTGCTGATCTCTTCTGGTAGTGATGTTGATAACTGGAACTTTGGTGGTTGATAAAGGCTCTCTGTTTTCTTGATGTTGATTTGGAGGCTGAATTGGCTAGCTGCTCTTGCAAATTTCTCCACTAAAGATTGCATATCTTCCACATTGTGTGCTACTAAAGCACTGTCGTCGAAAAAGACCATTTCTCTTACTACCTTTATCGATGTCTTACTCTTGGCTTTAAACTGTGCCACATTGAACAAGTCTGGTTCTTTCCTTGTTTGAATGTATACTCCTTCTGAAGTGTCATTGAAGGCCACCTCAAGCATGGCTGCCAGATATAGCGAGAAGAGTGTAGGCGCCAGCACACATCATTGTTTCACCATGTTGCTTACTGAAAAGTCTTTAGATACTGAACCACTCGTTGCCACATTTGCTTGCATACCTGTATGGAGTGCCTCGATCCGGCTGACAAACTTCTCTGTACAGCCACATTTCTTGAGTACCTGCCAAAGTCCTTGTCGCGAAACAGTATTGAAGGCTTTACTGAAGTCTATGAAGACTACATAAAGCGGCATGTTCTGTTCGATACACTTTTCTTGGACCTGTTTCAAGCAGAAAATCATGTCCATTGTGCTTCTTCCACTTCTAAAGCCGCACTGGGTTTCCGGTAGTACATTCTGCGAGATGTGTTCATTGAGTCTGTTCAGTAGTACACGTGAGAGAATCTTACCAACAGTGGCTAGCAGTGATATTCCTTGGTAATTTCCATAATCTTTCCTGTCACCTTTCTTGACCAAAGGCACAATACTTGCATCCTTCCAGTCTTGAGGTACTTTCTGGGCATCCCATATCTCTTGGATGAGCTTGTGCAGGCAGTTGGTCAGCTGAACACCACCAAATTTCCACACTTCTGCTGGAATTCCATCCCTTCCTGGAGCTTTACTATCCTGTGTTGTTCTGATAGCAGCCATTAGTTCATCAAAATTTGGTGGTTCATCCAGACTTGATACAGCTGGTCGCTGCACTAGAGCTTCTTTAGCTTCTTCAGTAAGATCTCCAGGGTTGTTTAGTAGTTGGTCAAAGTGGTCTGCAAATCTGTCCAGGATCTTGTCTTTCTCCTGCAAAACCGTTTCACCATCCATAGTTGGATCAATCCTCTTGGTTTAGGGCTGTAGATTTCTCTCAGACCTGTGAAGAATGTTTTCATGTCCTTCCTGTCTGCTGCAGTTTGAAGTTCCTCCGCTTTTTCATCCCACCAGTTGGACTTCATCTCTCTGGTATACTTATGTAACTCACTCTGAGCCTTTGAGTATTTCTTCTTCTTCAACCATGTGTTACACTGTAGGCTTTCCTGCCTAGCTGTATTCCTCGCTTCTAGTAGTTTCTTCAGGTGTTCATCGTGCTCACCAAACCAATCTTGATGTTTCCTCTCAGGGTGGCCTAATAAGGCAGTCTTAGAAACAAATTTAATATGTGAATTGAAAAACAGATCTTGATCAAAAATTACTCCAAGGTTCATCACAGAGCTATTAAGAGAAAGAGTAAGTGTATCCAAACTAAAAGTTTGATTTGGAAAGGGATTAGGGTTTTTGGACCAACAAGAATGACTTCAGTCTTATCTGAATTTAATAGCAGGAAATTACAAGTCACCCAAGCTTTGATTTCCTTAAGACAGGCTTCTAACTTGGCTAATTGATTACTATCATCTGGCTTCATTGACAGGTATAATTGTGTGTCTTCTGCATAACAATGAAAATGTATACAGTGCTTCCTAATAATGTTGCCTAATGGAAGCATATATAAACTAAAAAGAGCAGAGCCTAGCACAGATCCCTGTGGAACTCCATGACTGAGCTTTGAGTTGAAAGAAAACTCATTATTTACATGAACAAACTGGAACCTATCAGATAAATAAGATCTAAACCCCTGCAACAAAGTTCCATTAAGTCCAACATAGTGTTCTAATCTATCAAGTAGAATATTATGATCAATAGTATCAAAAGCTGCACTAAGGTCTAAAAGGACAAGTCCATTATCAGATGCGATAAGGAGGTCATTAGTGACCTTCACTAAGGCTGTTTCAGTACTATGATGGATTCTAAACCCAGATTGAAACTCTTCAAATAAACCATTTCCCTGCAAGTGGTCAAATAATTGCATAGCAACAACTCTTTCTAAGATTTTTGAAATGAAAGGGAGATTAGAGATTGGTCTATAGTTAGCTAAAGCTCCTGGATCCAGCGTTGGCTTTTTGAGTAAGGGTTTAATTACAACAGTTTTAAAAGCCTGCGGTACGTGGCCTAAAGTTAATGAAGAACTGATTATTTGAAGAATAATGCTACCAATAAATGGGAAGATTTCTTTAAATAACCTGGTAGGAATAGGGTCTAAAAGACAAGTTGAAGGCTTGGATGAGGAAACTATTTTGTCTAACTCTAAAAGGTCAGTTGCAGTAAACTGATCCAAACAGATGTCAATTGAAGGAGTTGTAGTAGTTCCTGTATTTAAGTTAACGGTGGGAAGAATCTGACTGATTTTATCTCTGATAGATGAATTTTATTATTGAAAAAGTTCATAAAGTCCTGACTAGTAAGCTCTAAGGGAATGCTAGGATTGACAGAGTCCTGGCTCTTTGTCAGCCTGGCTACAGTGCTGAAAAGAAACCTGGAATTATTCTTGTTCTCTTCTAGTAATGCAGAATAATAACTCGTTCTAGCTTTTCTAAGAGATTTTTTTTTATAAATTAAAAGATGATTTCTCCAAGCAAAATAGATTTCATCTAAATTAGTGGAGCGTGGAGAATGTGGAAATAACGAGGCTGAGTTTATCTCACGAGTCAGGTTTATTCCATTCTCCAACATCATTCAAAAAACAGAAAGAGAAAGAATCCCCCAACATCTGTCCCTTTTATACCCCAGGACATCAAAGCACACAGTCACATTGTACTTAATCCCCAGTAACAATGCATCTTCTTCCCGATCTTAACACCGCCCACCTTCAGTCTCTGGCCGCTGGGCGAAATCCCCCAAGGCCGTCTCTTTGCATGCCAAAGACTAAACTTTCATATCCTCGTGTTATCTCCAAAGAGGCTCAGTCCTTTGTTCCGCCTCAGATGTGAAGGCTAAGGTGGTATATGTATGAATCGTACAGTGATATACATATGTGCGTATATGTGTCCCACAGGAGCGCCATTTTCTTTCTAATTGACGAGTCTTCTGTTTTAAGCTACGAGTTTCTGTGTTGAACCAAGGAGTTAGAAATCTCTGATTAGTTGGACGTGGGGGTCCCTGGGGTGTGCGGCGGAGGCGCTGGGGTGAGGCCACTGTGGGGGTGCCTGGGGGGTCTCGCGCCAGGGGGCGCAGGCTGGTCTCTGTCCTGGGGGGTGGGGTCGCTGGTCTCCTGGTGCCTGGGGCCCGGGGGCGGATGTTGGCCCTGCTGGGGGGGTGGGGGGTGGGCGGGTCCGGGGATGTGGGCTCACCACGCCGGCCGCCGGGCGGCCTGCCCTCCCTTGATCATCCCTCCGGGGGTGGATGCCTGGCTTTCCTGGAGCTTGCTGACCTCGGGGCTGGGGGTTGGTGGCGCTGCCTTGCCTGCTCGGGGTTCCCGGGGGGACAGCTGCTGTGACCGGCCCTCCGCTTGTATGTTTCCTGACAAACCACTCACATGCACACACTTATTTTGCGCGTGTTCTCATATATACACACAGACATACACGCACAAGTGTCTCTCCTTTAACAGGTGTGGAAACCAGACTCGTGCTGAGACATCTTCGGTGGAAGAAGCAGTTTGTCTTTTGTTTGTTTTAGTTGTTGGGTTTTGTTTTTTTGTTTTTTTTGTCTGTTCCCCTCCCTTTTCTTTTCCCCCTTACACACTTCCTTTCCCTCTTCCCCATCCTGTTGGGTCTTCCATGGGTAAAACAATTAAAATAAAGTATTAAAAGTTATTACAGGAGGAGTTTACAACAATATACAGTGCACAGTTAGGTAGGGTAAAACAATTAAAATAAAGTATTAAAAGTTATTACAGGAGGAGTTTACAACAATATACAGTGTACAGTTAGGTACTGTATAAGCTCCTCTTGGCAAAGTAAATCTGTTTTGGCACAATAAGGGTGACAGATCCCTGTTCTGTTTGCCTAGCTGCCTGACAGGACAAGGGAAAAAAAAAAATCTCTGATTAGACTTTTTCTTTTTTAAAGGGGCTACCATGTCTAGAGTCTGATGCAGAGAAGCTGTAACACTATCTACCATGCTATCAATTACAGAAGGAGTAAGCTGTCTATAGCCTATTTCCATTGTGTTGGCACATGGCATGGAGGAAACAATCTGCATAAATTTGGTTACAACATCATCTGAGAGGCATCTACTGTAGTAATATTTTTCCTTCGGACCCAAACAGTCAGAAATAGTAAAATCAAAGGTTAACAGACAATGGTCTGACAGTTCAGGGTTATGAGGAGACACTACCAGATTTTCTATTTCTATGCCATGTCAGAACAAGGTCCAACGTACGGTGGAGATAATGGATAGAATTTCTTACTTTCTGAGAAAACCCATCGTGTCTAATATTGAATTAAATGCAATATTAAGGCAATCACTATCTACATCTACATGTATATTTAAGTCCCCTACTACAATTATTCTATCTGATTTCAGCACTAAATCAGCTAAGAATTCAGCAAATTTGGATAAAAACTCTGAGTAGGTTGATGGGGGACGATAAACTATGGCAAATAAAAATGGGTTTAGCCTAAAATGCCCAATACTGAGGACCAGGCCCTCAAAGGAATTATAACATGTTTTTTGCTTTACATTAACTAGTAATTTGGAATGGTAAATTGTTGCTACTCCTCCTCCACGACCAGAACTTCTGGGATTTTGACAGTTTAAATAACCAGAGCGAATTGATTCATTTAAACCAACATAATCCTCTTGTCCTAACCAAGTCTCTGTAAGGGATATTAAATCAATCTGATGATCAATTAACAGATCATGGACTAGCAGAGACTTGGGAGTTAGAGACCTACTATTTAACAAACCACATTTAATTTTTAAATTATGAGGAGGAACAGAGGCCAATTCGTTCAATTTAGAGGCTTCATGTTTAATTTGAGTTTTACGAACTTTTTGTTTAATCACTTTGGGATTAAACAAATTATATATACATTATATATATTATTTGGGACATTATATTTTTATTTGCTTTGGAGGGAGCAGACAATGGTTCTCTGATGGGGGAGACAGGGGCTAAGTTGAGGGGTGGTGGATAAAAGTCTAAACACAGGATGTCTGGGTGGGACCCCAATTGGCCCAATATTCAAGCCTTGGTTGTACAATACTTCAAATGGTAAGTTCCATATGCAATGTTACTGTGTAAAATTTTAAAAGGAAATAAATAGTATAAAATTAACATATTCCAGTATGTTTACCCCCCCCCCCCGGGAAAAATATGTTGCCACCGCGCCAAGGTCTTTAAGCCAGAGGAAACACTGCACAACAGTAAGGATATAAAAAATAAAATACCAACAAATGCAGACTGAGATCGAAATACAAATTAATACAAAATAAGAGCGAAACAAAACTAAGACATCAACAGGAAAATGGAAAACAGTGTGAGAATAACAGAAACAAAAAAAAAAAAACCCACAAAATACAACAAATATATAAATATAGAGAAAAAACCATGAGACTGAGCATGGCGGAAGCCTCCTGTGCTCAGCTCATGACAGATCCCCCCTCTCAAGGGGTGGATAACAGACACCCCAGGGTAACATCAAAAGAAAAAGAAAGACCCCCCCCAATAGGAGCACAACAATAACCCACCCCGGGTGGGTGGTGGGGGGAACAGGCTAGGAGGGAGCAAAACAAAAAACCACGCTCAGGACCCACACCAGGGAAAACCCCAACCATCTAAGCCCCCTGGACCGAAGAGCTGGACAGTTCAGGTGGGTGGCCAAAATCCCAGGCCCGGCAGATGGCATGATGGAAAGAGTTGGGTGGCCTACTAGAGAATGTGGGCCACCCAACCCTGCGGCACAGTCTGTCAGGTGGTCTACAAGAGTTTTTTAGCCACCTGAACAGAAAGGGTGGTCCAGGAGGCGGCTGCCCAATGGGAAGAACCAATGGCGGGCAAGCTAGAGGAGTAGAGGAAACCATGATGATGTCAGGGTGAGGAGAGGGAACGGTTACGGCCTTGGGCAGAGGAGGGGAAACCACAACAGCGTCTGGCAAAGGAGGGGGAACTATGACAGCGTCTGGCAGAGGAGAGGGAACCACGACGGCGTCTGGCAGAAGAGGAGGGACCACGACGATGTCTAGCAGAGGAGGGGGAACCACAACGGCGTCAGACAGAGGAGGGGGAACCACAACGCCCTCGGACTGGCCTGTAGCACCCTCGGTGGTCCCGGACTGGGATGTTGTAGCACCTGCAGTGGCTCCGGGCTGGAGCGGAGCAGCACCCACAGTGGTCCCGGACTGAGACATAGCAGCACCCGTGGTGGTCCTCGACTGGGAAACAGCCGCTCCCATGGTGGGCCCGGACTGGGCCAAAGCTGTACCTTCAGTGGACCTGGACTGGGCCAGAGCTGCACCCACGGTGGCCCCTGGGCTGGAGCATAACACCCACAGTGGGCCCACACTGGAGCGCAGCACCCAAGTTGGTTTCAGGCTGGGGCGCAGCACCCACGACGGTCCCCGACAAGGACACAACACCCATGGAGACCCGGACTGAGGAGGCGCTGCACCCACAGAGGTCCCGGGCTGGGACGGAGCACCCATGAAGACCTCATCCGGAGGGGGAGCAGCACCCACGGAGGTCCTGGGCTGGGATAGAGCATTCACAAAGACCTCATCCGGAGGGGGAGCAGCACCCACGGAGGTCCTGGGCTGGAACAGAGCACCTGCGACAACCTCAGCCGGAGGGGAAGCAGCACCCACAGAGGTCCCGGGCTGAGACGGAGCACCCGCGATGATGTCAGCGGGAGAAGCTGGACCCATGGTGATCTCGAGCGGCGAGCCGGGACCCACGGAGACTTCTGGCAGAGCTGGACAATCCTCAGTGACCCTGGGTGAAAGCTCAGGCAAGAGAGGCACACACACACCTGCTCTTGGATAAAATCATTCATTCATTGGCTCCATCAATCTCGAAAGATCATGGGGAATTTTGTGCCTTGGGTCATCATTCAGGGAGCTGCACCATCGGGCGTGGCTGTAGAGGCCGATATGGGAACTGCAGGTCCTACCGCAGCCGCTGCAGATAAATTCTTCACAGTGTAATGGGGGTCTCGACAGTCTCCTCTCTCTGCGGAGTCTCTTCTCCCCCCAGCGAGTGTCTCTTCTCTCCTCTGCTGTTCGGATGACATCCTGGGTGGTGGTCCACCAGTTGGAGCGGACGGAGGCGGCTGACTCCAGGTCGGAGGAGTTGAAGCCTCCAGCCTTGAGGTCGCGCTTGCAGACATCCTTGAATCTGAGAGTTGGGCATCCCTTTGATCTGGCTCCAGTAGCCAGCTCCCCATACAGTAAGTCTTTGGGGATGTGGCCATCCTCCATTCGGTTGACGTGGCCAAGCCATCGCAAGCGTCTCTTTGTCAGGATGGCAAACATACTGGGCACATCTGCTCTGGCCAGGACGTTGATGTTGGAGACACGATCCTGCCAAGTGATGCGCAGTAGTCTGCGAAGGCAGCGTTGGTGGAAGGCGTTCAGGCGGTGTTCCTGGCAGGAGTAGAGGGTCCATGCTTCACTGCCGTATAGGAGAGTACTCAGTACGCAGGCCATGTAGACTCTTATTTTGGTGTTGGTGGTTAGCATAGAATTGTCCCAGACTCGCTTCGCCAGACGGGCCATCACCGTCGATGCCTTGCCGATACGGGCGTTCAGTTCGGCGTCTAGGGAGAGATTGCTGGAGATGATCGACCCGAGGTAGGTGAACTTGTCCACCACCGCAAGTGTGTGGTCGCCGATGTTGATACTGGGAGCACTGCTGACATCCTGGCCCATGACCTTGGTCTTTTTAAGGCTGATGGTGAGGCCAAACTCAGAGCAGGCACGAGCAAAGCAGTTGATGAGACGCTGGAGTGCTTCCACGGTGTGGGCAACAAGACCAGCATCATCAGCAAAGAGCAGCTCCCTGATTAGAACGCTCCTCACCTTGGTCTTTGATCTGAGGCGTGCCATGTTGAAAAGGCCTCCGTCGCTCCTGGTGTGGAGGAAGACACCGTCTTCAGAGTCCCGGAAGGCATAGCACAGGAGCAGGGAGAAAAAGATGCCAAATAGGGTAGGAGCCAGAACACAACCCTGCTTCACACCGTTCTTGATCGGGAAAGGGTCTGAGGATAATCTATCAAACTGGACAATGCCATTCATGTCCTGGTGGAACGACTTGATCATGCTCAAAAGCTTGGGGGGACATCCAATTCGTTGGAGGAGGGCAAACAGTCCATCCCTGCTGACCAAGTCAAAAGCCTTGGTCAGGTCGATGAAGGCCAAAAAAAGGGGTTGTCTCTGCTCCCGGCACTTTTCTTGCAGCTGCCTCATAGAGAAGACCATATCTATGGTTGACCTGGTTCTCTGAATCCACACTGCGCCTCTGGATGCACACGTCGGCAAGTAGTTGTAGTCTGTTGAGGACGACACGGGCAAAGGCTTTGCCAACTATGCTTAGGAGTGAGATACCACGATAGTTGTTACAATCGCTCCGCTCCCCCTTATTCTTGTAGAGAGTGATGATTTTGACATCACGCATATCTTGGGGCACAGCCCCTTCCTCCCAGCACTGCAGCAGGAGCTCATGGAGGTGTTTCAAGAGCGAGCTCTCCTTTGCGGTTTTGACGATTTCAGGGGGGATGTTGTCACTGCCTGGAGCCTTGCCATTTGAGATGGAGTCTATCGCCTTGCTGAGCTCTTCGATGGTGGGTGGAGCGTCAAGCTCATCCATGACTGACAGTAGAAGGGTGTTCTCAAGGGCCGTGTTCAAGACGGTGGTTACTCTCGAGTAGAGCTCTTGGTAGTGCTTAGCCCATCTCTTCATTTGTTTACCGCGATCCTTGATGACATCTCCTGCAGCTGATTTAAGTGGGGCAGTCTTGATGACACTGGGACCGAAAGCCTTCTTCATGCCTTCGTACAATTTGCGCACGTTTCCGTGATCTGCAGAAAGCTGTATGTCCTGGCAGAGGTTAAGCCAGTAATCGTTGGCACATCGCCTTGCAATCCTTTGTGCATTGTTCCTCGCAGCGCGCAGTGTAGCAAGCATCCACACAGAGGGCTCCTTCTTGTGGGCAATTAGGGCTGCACGTTTGGCGCTGATTGCAGGTTCCATCTCAGCGGCTCCAGCTTCAAACCAATCCGCACTCTTCCCCACCTTTTTCCCAAAGGTACCTATGGCGGTCTCAAACACAGCCTCACAGATATGGTTCCACCTTGCAGAAGCACAGTCGGTGAGACTGTCCGCCAGGGCTTCATTTATGACTTTAGCATAGCGTTCCCGCAGTTCAGGTACTGTAATCATAGCTGTGTTGATGCGGGGTCGGGGTTTCTGCTTGGAGCGGTTGACACGTCTGGGGCAGAGACGTACCTTAGTAGCGACCAGGGAATGGTCGGTGTCACAGTCAGCGCTGTGGAAACTGCGCGTGACCAGCACTCGGTTCAGCAGGGATCTCCTGGTGATGACGAAGTTCAGCTGATGCCAGTGGCGAGACCTTGGATGTCTCCAGGACACTCGGTGACAGGGCTTGGTGGGGAAGAATGTGTTGGTCAGACAGAGGTCCTGAAAGGAGCAGAGTTCAAGAAGGCGTTGACCGTTCTCGTTGAGTTTGCAGATGCCGAAGCGGCCAATGCAGCGGGGCCAGGAGTCATGATCTGCCCCTATCTGTGCATTAAAGTCACCGAGCAGAAACAGGTGCTCCTCGGCAGGGATCTGCTGGATCCTGGTTTCGAGCACCTCATAGAATGCATCTTTCGCTTCAGTTGACGAGCAGAGCGTCGGAGCATAGGCGCTAAGAATATTAGCTGGTCCAGAGGAGGTTATGAGACGGAGAGAGAGGACTCGTGGAGTGCCTGAAGACGGTGGTTCAATAGAGGACAGAAGGGAGTTTCAAACAGCGAATCCAACACCGTACAGGCGATGCTCGTCAGGCTCCTGTCCCTGCCAGAAAAACGTATAGTTCTTCTCCTTCAAGCTGCCGCTGCCCGGGAGTCACGTCTCTTGCAGTGCTGCAAAGTCAATATTGAGCCTCCTCAGCTCGCGGTCGATGATAGCAGTTTTCCTGGCGTCATTGATTTGCTGGAGGTCGTCAGAGAGGCCAGGACACATTGTTCTGACGTTCCAGGTTGCCAGACTCAGCGCTGGCGGCTTTGGTTTCTTGATATTAACTGGTGCAATGATTACAGTCCGTGATTCAGCTTTTGGCCTACACTTCAAGCACCCTTTGAAGTAAGCGGACCGTGGCGGGCCACCACCTTACTGACTGGGGGCTGCCCAGCTAAAGGCGGGCGGTAGCTGGCCAGTGGGACACAACGATCCCTCCCACTGTCGGGAGACAGCCCTAGGCGCCCGAGCTTACGCCAATTTGCTCTGGACTTTTAACCAGTAACTGCGTCTCCCCGTTTTGAGCTGCCGCAGAAGGCGGCACTGGAGTGACCTCTCCAGGGCACAGGCCAGGGCAAAGTTGTGGAGAAACTGAGATACCCAGTCGACAGATCCTCCTTCTCGGCCTTTCTGGTAGTGTCCAATGGAAGGGACTAGCCGATACATTTGGTACCAACTTGGCTACAGGAGTTGCCGGGAGGTCCCGCTACGCGAGGACCAACCGCCTTCGGGGCTTCACTCCGGATTTTCTGTAGGGGTTGTCTCCCTTAGCCTTAGTCACTCCCGTGACAGCCACAAGGCAGTGGTGCTATTTGCCCATAGCTGGGGGTTGTTTTGTGTGGCACCAGGGCGTGTCCACATGCCTGTGGGCCTGCGTGCCTCACATTTGGGCCCAGCCCAAGGGGGACACACCTCCTCCCTTAATGCGACAGGTTGTACTGGGCTACATCTTACCAGTAGAGGAGAGAGAAAACTTCCTCTCCCACCTGACCTCAAAGCTGACCTGACCACTCCTCCTCGTTGTCACTCAGCACTGGCTCCCCCGAAGGCTGCATGCTAAGCCCTCTACTGTACGCCCTGTACACCTTTGACTATATTCCAACCACCTAATCACCGTCATCATAAAGTACGTAGACGACACCACCTTGGTTGGGCTCATCGCTGACGATGACGAGAAGGCATATAAGGTGGAGATAGATAATCTGCTGATGTGGTGCTCAGCAAACAACCTGAAACTGAATGCCCACAAAACCAAAGAACTCATTATGGACTTCAGGAAAAACAGAGAGGACCACACCCCCCTTCTTATAAATGGAGACCACTGTCACGCCGCGCCGCTCATCAGCAGCGCCAGCTGCACGCACACCTGCACATCGTCAGCGGCGAGGGATTTAAGCCGCCTCGCCCTGGGCTTCGGCCTGAAGCCGTCAGACTTCGCTCAACGGATTGCTGTGAGTTCCCTCTCATACTTCAGCAAGCATTGCGGTAAGAAGCCCTTACCTTTCCTTCTCCAAGTCTGCTCCCCTGTGCACAGGTGGATTTCCCGGCGGCGGACCATTCCTCTCCATCGCCTGTTCCTCGCTGCTGCACCGGGCTCTCCAGGTTGCTGTCTACCGGACCTCGTTCCTTGCTGTGCCAGCCACCTGCCCTTTCCAAGGTTGTCCGGCTGTACGGTCTCCTGCCTCTGTGCCCGAAGCAGACGCCACCACCAACACATTTACACCTCGCAGACACACATTCATACACCCTTGTTGTCAATAAAGCTATTTGAGCTACTCTGAGCCTGTGTGTGTGTCTCCTGAGCCGTCCATTATGTCAGTACGGCTTCAGCAGAGCGGCTCGGCAGACGGCGGGCTTGCACACCGGCTTACCACTCTTGAGGCTCGAGTGGACCAAATAGCTTATCAGCAACAGGTGATACTCAACCAATTGATCAACATAACTAACCGATTGGACCGCTTGGACCCCCAACAGCCGTTCCCCCCGGCTCGTCAGGGTGGCGCGGCTCCTGCTGCTCCAGCGGCCGTCCAGCAGGCTCCGGGAGCACCGACTCGGCTCACGCCCATTCCAACCCCCGCCCGCTTTAGCGGTAAGCTCGGCGGAGTGCGGGGGTTCATAATGCAGTGTGAGTCCGTGTTCCACCGTGTGCCCGGAGACTTTCCTTCAGATCATAGCCGAATTGGTTATATTGGGAATCTCCTAGAGGGGCGAGCACTAACCTGGACTTACGCCGTAATAGCGAGGCCCAGTTATGCCACCCTCACTTATGACCAATTTGTGAGACGCTTCCTGGAGGTCTTTGATCACTCTCGTACCGAGACAGTCCAGGTCGATCGGCTTCTCAGCCTCCAGCAGGGAAGCCGGTCGGCAGCGGACTATGCGATCGACTTCCGGGTAGCGGCGGAGGAATTGGGCTGGGATGAACGCTCATTCTGCGGCCTTTTCCTCCGCAGTCTCAACGATGATCTGAAGGATGAACTGGCTGGGCGGGATATCCCGGAGACTCTAGCGGAGCTAACATCTCTAGCTATCAGTTTGGATAACAGGCTGCGCGAGCGCTCCTCGGGGCGGAAGTCGTCTTCTTCTCGCCCTCGTGGAGCCTCGTCGCGCCAGTTCCAAGCTCGCCCCCTGGCGACGCCGCCACCATCGCGCCCCGAGGAGTCGGTGACGGGCTGGACAAAGCTCTCCCCGGCGGAGAGACAACGCCGCCGTGAGTTGAATCTCTGCATGTATTGCGGGGATAGTCAACACACGGTAGAGCTTTGTCCACAGAAGCCAAACGGCGGGGTCCGCGAGTCACTGTAGGGGGCCTCGCGGACATCAATCGGTTAAGTCCCCTCACCCAATTGAAGCTGCCCGTCCGATTTTGTCACAACTCCACTGGGCATCTCACTCACGCACTGGTGGATTCGGGCGCGGAGGGCAGTTTTATTTCACAAAGCCTGGCAACCCGATTGGGCATCCGCTGCCAGGCATTAAAAACCCCTATCTCCCTGGTCAACCTCTCCCGTGTCTCCCTGGGGAGAGTAACACACCAGACCGTCCCCGTTCCGGTTATCATCTCTGGAAATCACCGGGAGGAGATAACCTTCTACGTCCTGCCCAACTCTGTGTCGCCCGTCATCCTGGGGTACCCCTGGCTACGCCTCCACAACCCCGTTTTGGATTGGAAGTCCGCCGGGGTGTCGGCATGGAGCACATTCTGCATGAGCACCTGTTTACAGTCTGCTGCCTGCTCTCCGTCCTCTTCCCCATCACCTACGGATGCTGCGCCCCCGGACCTATCCCTGGTGCCATCGGAATTTCACGACCTGGGTATGGTATTCAGCAAGTCCAAGGCGATGTCTCTTCCTCTGCATAGACCCTATGACTGTGCTATAAACATCCGCCAGGGGGCACCCTTACCCTCGGGGCGACTCTACAGCCTGTCGGCGCCGGAGAAGGAGACCATGAACGCTTATCTCAAGGAGTCGCTGAGTGCTGGGATTATCCGTCCCTCGTCATCACCTGTGGGGGCAGGATTCTTCTTCGTGGGCAAGAAGGACGGTTCCCTCCGTCCTTGCATCGACTATCGCGCCCTAAACGACATCACGGAGAAGGATCGCTATACCCTGCCCCTCATGGACACCGCCTTCCACTCCCTCCAGGGGGCGACTTGGTTCACCAAGCTGGATCTACGCAGCGCATACCACCTCGTCCGGATCCGGGAGGGAGATGAGTGGAAGACAGCCTTCCGTACCCCGAACGGCCACTTTGAGTACCTTGTGATGCCGTTTGGGTTGACCAATGCTCCAGCCGTCTTTCAGCGCCTCATAAATGACGTCCTCCAGGATTTCATTGGCCTTTTTGTGTTCGTCTACCTGGATGACATTCTCATCTTCTCCAAATCCAGGGACGAGCACCGGGTCCATGTGAAGCGGGTCTTCCAAAGACTGCTGGAGAATCGATTGTATGTGAAGGCCGAGAAATGCGAGTTCTACGCTAAGACAACATCCTTCCTCGGGTTCATCATCTCCCCCAACCAGGTGCTTCCGGACCCAGTGAAGGTGAAGGCGGTGGTGGAATGGCCCACACCTGCATCAAGAAAACAGGTGCAGCAATTTATCGGGTTTGCAAATTTCTACCGCCGCTTTGTCCCTAACTTTGGCACCATCGTCGGCCCGTTGACCCGCCTCACGTCCCCTAAGGTCCCGTTCCGGTGGACCGAAGAGGCCGCGGCTGCTTTTCAGGCGCTGAAGGCGGAGTTCTCCTCCTCCCGGGTCCTTAGCCAAGTCAACCCTGCGCTGCAATGCATCGTGGAAGTGGACGCTTCGGACACAGGAGTGGGGGCGGTTCTATCCCAGCGGTCGCCGGAAGATGGAGTCAAACGGCCCTGCGCTTTCTTCTCCCGGCGCTTGTCCCCGGCGGAACGGAATTACGACGTGGGGGACAGAGAGCTCCTCGCCATCAAGCTCGCGCTGCAGGAGTGGCGTCACTGGCTAGAGGGGGCAGACCTGCCGTTCGTGGTCCTGACGGACCACAAGAACTTGGAATACCTGAGATCGGCCAAGCGTCTGAACGCCCGCCAGGCGCGCTGGTCCTTGTTCTTTGCCAGGTTCCGATTCAACATCACCTTCAGGCTTGGCTCCAAGAATGGCCTGCCCGACGCCCTCTCTAGGCAATTCGCCCCTGAGGAGTCGGAGGACACGGTCCACACCATCCTACCCAGGTCGTGCGTCGTGGGAGCCGTCACCTGGGACATTGAAAGCAAGATCCGGAAGGCGCAGGAAGTGGAACCCGACCCTGGCGGCGGACCGGAGGGGAGGCTGTTCGTGCCATCCACGGTTCAGGGGGAGGTCATCCACTGGTTGCACACATCCAAGCTCACCTGCCACCCTGGCTCCTCCCGGATGATTGACCTCCTCCAGCGGTCCTTCTGGTGGCCGGGCCTGCGGAGGGACGCTGCCCGCTACGCCCGGGCCTGCCCAGTGTGTGCCACCAGCAAATCAGGTAATGCCCCTCCAGCGGGTTTGCACCAGCCTCTGCCCGTCCCTGGCAGGCCCTGGTCGCATATCACCCTGGATTTCGTCACCGGACTCCCAGTCTCAAACACCTTCGACACCGTCCTGACCATCGTGGACCGCTTCTCCAAGGCGGCACACTTCGTCCCCCTACGAGGTCTCCCAACTGCCCTGGAGACGGCGGACCTCCTAATCCAGCACGTGGTCAGGCTGCATGGGATTCCGGTGGACGTGGTCTCGGACCGGGGGCCCCAATTTTCTTCAGAGGTTTGGAGGTCGTTCTGCAATGCCCTGGGAGCCAAGGTGAGCCTCTCCTCCGGCCATCACCCCCAAACCAGCGGGCAGTGTGAGCGAACCAACCAGGAGCTGGAGGCTGCGCTCCGCTGCGTCACGGCGTCCAAACCAACGTCCTGGAGTAACCACCTCGCCTGGGTTGAATACGCCCACAACACTGCTCGCTCTTCTGCTACAGGGATGTCCCCCTTTAAGGCGTCCCTGGGTTACAACCCCCCGCTGTTCCCGGCGCAGGAGAGTGAGGTAACTGTCCCTTCAGTTCGGGTGCATCTCAGGCAGTTCCGCTCCATCTGGGCGTCAGCGCGCAACAGGGCCGTGGCGGACCGGCACAGAAGACCTGCCCCGGCGTACAGAGTTGGTCAGCAAGTCTATGTGTCGACCCAGGACACGATTTTAAAGGGCGAGAGGAGGAAGCTGGCACAGCGCTTTATGGGCCCATACCCCATCACCAGGATCATCAACCCGGTGGCTGTGCGTGTAGCTATTCCCCCCTCCCTCCGCATCCACCCCACCTTCCACGTATCCAAGGTGAAGCTGGCAGTCTCCGACCCCCTTTGCCCTCCTCCTGCTGCGCAACCCGTGCCCCGGATGATTGATGGCCATCCGGCCTGGCCCGTCTCCTCCATCCTGGACTCTTGGCGCCGGGGCCGTGGGTTGTAGTACTTGGTGGACTGGGAGGGCTATGGGCCTGAACATCGGCAGTGGGTACCCTCGTCGTTTGTATTGGACCCATCTCTCATTACTGAGTTCCACCGAGCGCACTCAGAGAGACCATCGCCAGGAGGCGCTGCTAGAGGGGGGAGTACTGTCACGCTGCGCCGCTCATCAGCGGCGCCAGCTGCACGCACACCTGCACATCGTCAGCGGCGAGGGATTTAAGCCGCCTCGCCCTGGGCTTCGGCCTGAAGCCGTCAGACTTCGCTCAACGGATTGCTGTGAGTTCCCTCTCATACTTCAGCAAGCATTGCGGTAAGAAGCCCTTACCTTTCCTTCTCCAAGTCTGCTCCCCTGTGCACAGGTGGATTTCCCGGCGGCGGACCATTCCTCTCCATCGCCTGTTCCTCGCTGCTGCACCGGGCTCTCCAGGTTGCTGTCTACCGGACCTCGTTCCTTGCTGTGCCAGCCACCTGCCCTTTCCAAGGTTGTCCGGCTGTACGGTCTCCTGCCTCTGTGCCCGAAGCAGACGCCACCACCAACACATTTACACCTCGCAGACACACATTCATACACCCTTGTTGTCAATAAAGCTATTTGAGCTACTCTGAGCCTGTGTGTGTGTCTCCTGAGCCGTGCATTATGTCAACCACGTGGAAACTGTCACCACCTTCAGGTTCCTGGGCACCCACATCACCTCTGATCTCTCCTGGACTGTCAACACCAAGGCCCTGGTGAAGAAAGCCCAGCAGCAGCTACACTTCCTCTGTGTCCGGAGAAAGAACAATCTGGACCAAAAGCTGCTGCTGGCCTTCCACTGCTGCTCAGTGGAGAGCGTCCTCACCTACTGTCTGGGTGTGTGCTACACCGGCTCCATGGCTGAGAACAGGGAGGCTGTGCAGAGGGTTATCAACACCTGCCAAAAAATCATCAGTGGCCCTCTGCCCTCCCTGGAGAACATCTCCAGAGCCTCCTGTCTCAGGAAGACCAAGACCATCACAGGATACTCCTCACATCCCACCCACCACCTCTTTGACCTGCTTTCCTCTGGACAACGGTTGAGATCAATCAGGTCCCGCACCTCCAGACTGACAAACAGCTTCTTCCCCTGGGCCATCCGGTCTGCAAACAGCCAGAGGTCCCTTTCCCCTCCCGACACAATGCTCACATGCATAGAACTGAGGTCCTTTTAATTATCATAAACAAACCTCTCACCTGTTTCTGCACTTTTCAGCAGTGGCAGACCGTGTATTTTACAACTAGGCTTTCAGTGGTGATCTACCCAATTTAAGTGCCATTCACACCAAACACCATAAAAATAGGCTATAAGGCCATCCACACAAAGCATGTTAAAGATAACTTTAACTATAAAATTATACTTTTAAAAATCTTTACATTTTCATTGCAGAGCTCTGTTTCCATGCACATTCGATCGTTGAGCTGTAGATCCACTCTTGTTTCCCCAAAGGTTTAAAAGTACTGTTGCTTGTCCAGCTGACGGCTATGCTTTGATGCCTCGCTGCTGCCTTGGTTAAGGCCCTGTCACATCTAGATGATTTTGGCAGTGCTTGCAAAATGTATGAAAAATTTGGAAAATACGCTGGGGTACGTGAATTCTTTATGGCTCAGTTTTTTCTGTCCCAGTCGCCGTATGGCGACATAACCCCTAGTGGTCAAGAGTGGTAAAGATTTTTTTCAATAAAATAGTTCAGATTTTTCAAGGCTATAACTTGAAAGTTGCAAGACTTTGACTTTCTAATCTCTAATCTAATCTCTTCTAATCTTTCTAATTGACTTTGACTTTCTAATCTCTAATCTAATCTCTTCTAATCTTTCTAATTGACTTACTGTCAATTAGAAAGATGTAGAATATGATCCAAAGTTTCAGATAGGAATAAATTTATGTATCTAATTTGCATAATGTTACGGCAGCTATATAAATTACATAACTCAGTCAAAAGTGGACTTTGGACATACTTACACAAAGAATGGTTTGGTTTTTTGACACTGTTGTTTCTACAGGGGCATTTTGTTATCTTATCTTCAAAGTATATGAACCACAAAATCAGTACAATGTAGAGAAACAAAGAAATTTGTCTTACTGTTGGTGGAGGGGGGCTCGCTGGCCGGCATGGTGGCTGCGTTTTCATCCATCGTGGTTGTTATTTTGCATTCTGGCAGTCATTTACGCTCTCTACCACATCTACAAAGTCTTATGATTATCCCACATAAATTTCGTTTGTATCCCACAGCTATTTTCCGTGTACAAAGCAGTTTATGTGACGGAGCATGACGATGCATGGCGGCCATATTAGTCCTGTGAGCTCAGAGAAGGGAAAAGGAAGAGGAATAATGAGGATTTCTTCTTCTTTGCTCTATTCCGTGTCAGCCATGATTACTCCAATGTGTGCCTGCCACCTTCTGAACCGGCAGATCAGTACAAATCAGTTCAAATCCTCAGTACAGCCTGGGATGTCAGTCAGTTGACAGGTGCAGTTGCTGCACACTGTCCCACTGGGGGCGCGCGACCTGTCCATGAAATGTGGCCAGTTAAAAGGTTAAGAGCACGCTGAAGCACACTGGTATATGACATTGTTCGAAGAGTTTCTCTGAAAATTAACTTTAAGCATGCTGAAAATTTTCTGGCGTATCCAGCATATGGCTGATGTGTCCTGCATTCGCGGACCAAATGGCATATTTACAGCGTTGGTTCACAGGAAAAACTCGTACAGAGCTCTCTGCCTGTGGCGTGTGTGCACACACACACACACATACGCGCGCGCGCACACACAGAGTTAAACACACGGGACCTGTCAGGGTTTTTTTTTTTTTACATTTAATTGAATTCAATTCAACTTTATTTACAGTTAGGCCCAGAAATATTTAGACAGTGACACAATCTTCATGATTTGGGCTCTGCATGCCACCACATTGGATTTGAAATGAAACAACTACAATGGAATTGAAGTGCAGACTTTAAGGTTTAATTCAAGGGGTTGAACAAAAATATATGATTAAACATGTAGGAATTGTAGCTATTTTTATACAAACGCTCCTCATTTCAGGGGCTCAAAAGTAATTGGACAAATAAACATAACCCTAAGTAAAATGTTACTTTTCAATATTTTGTTGAAAATCCTTTGCAGGCAATGACTGCCTGAAGTCTGGAACCCATGGACATCACCAAACGCTGGGTTTCCTCCTTTGTGATGCTTTGCCAGGCCTTTACTGCAGCTGTCTTCAGTTGTTGCTTGTTTGTGGGTCTTTCTGCCTTAAGTTTTGTCTTGAGCAAGTGAAATGCATGCTTGATTGGGTTGAGATCTGGTGATTGACTCGGCCATTGCAGAATATTCCACTTAGTTGCTTTAAAAAACTCCTGGGTTGCTTTTGCAGTATGTTTTGGATCATTGGTGAAGTGCCGTCCAATCAACTTTGCTGCATTTGGCTGAATCTGAGCAGAAAGTATATCCCTATACACTTCAGAATTCATCCGGCTGCTTCTGACTTTTGTCAAATCATCAGTAAACACGAGTGACCCAGTGCCATTGGAAGCCATGCATGCCCATGCCATCACACTGCCTCCACCATGTTTTACAGAAGATGTAGTGCTTTGGATCATGAGCTGTTCCAGTTCTTCTCCAAACTTTCTTCTTCCCATCATTCTGGTACAGGTTGATCTTAGTCTCATCTGTCCAAAGAATGCTGTTCCAGAACTGGGCTGGCTTCTTCAGGTGTTTTTTGGCAGTCAATTCTGGCCTTTCTATTTTTGAGGCTGATTCGTGGTTTGCACCTTGTGGTGAATCCTTTGTATTTACTCTTATGAAGTCTTCTCTTTATGGTAGACTTAGATACTGATACACCTACTTCCTGGAGAGTGTTCTTCACTTGAGTGGATGTTGTGAAGGGGTTGTTCTTCACCATGGAAAGGATTCTGTGATCATCCACCACTGTTGTCTTCCGTGGACATCCAGGCCTTTTTGAGTTCCCAAGCTCACCAGTGCACTCTTTTTTCTCAGAATGCACCAAACTGTTGATTTGGCCACTCCTAACATTTCTGCTGTCTCTCTGATGGATTTCTTCTTTTTTTCAGCCTCAGGATGGTCTGTTTCACCTCCATTGAGAGCTCCTTTGACTGCATGTTGTGTGCTCACAGCGACAGCTTCCAAATGCAAACGCCACACCTGGAATCAACTCCAGACCTTTTAACTGCTTAATTGATGACAGGTTAACGAGGGAAGAGCCCATGCAGCCTTGTTTTTTTTTTTTTTTGCAGCCTTCTGAGTCAATTGTCCAATTACTTTTGGTCCCTTGAAAAAGAGGCGGCTACGTATTAAAGAGCTGTAATTCCTAAACCCTTGCTCCAATTTGGATGTGAATACTCTCAAATTACAGCTGAGAGTCTGCACTTTAAGCCCATATTGATTATATAATTGTATCCTGAATATGTTTTCATAAACAGCTAAAATAGCAAAACTTGTGTCACTGTCCAAATATTTTTGGGCCTAACTCTATATAGCGCCATTTCACAACAATAGTCATCTCATAGTACTTTCAACTGTAGAGGAAACCCCCACAATTGCAGAAAGACACCAGTAATGCTTCATTGAGAGTGAAGAAAGGAGTGAAGCCCAGTGCATTATTGGAGGTCCCCTGGCTGTCTAAACCTATTAGCAGCATAACTAAGGGAGGGTTCAGAGACACATGATCCCAGCATTGTATCCCAGTGTATCCCAGCATTTTAGACCAATTTTTATACGTTTGGCAAACACTGCCTAAATCGTCATGGTGTGACAGACAGCTCAAGTTTGCATACCCTGTCTGGCTCCAAGTATCTACTCTATCAGTTTCAAACAACAGGCATTCCCAGCAAGATAATTTGCAGCGCTGCTCGGAGGCTGTAATCCAAGGATACTGCTCGTTGTTAATATGGAAGTGACGGACAAATCCTTTCCCTGGCTGAGACAGGCCTGCTAGCTTCAGGGTTGGCTGATCTCTCTTCACAATGACCAGCTTGTCTTGAGAAGTCCGTCTGGAAAATTGATTTTTTTTTTTTTAAATATCAGCGATCAAATCATTTTCCTCAATCATTTTCCTCTCCCCTGTCAGCTATTGTGGGCGGAAAAACAGCTGTTTAATATAGCTATAACAGCTATATTAAACAGATACAGTATATTGTAGCTGCTTAAGCAAGTTCTTGCACTGGCGTTTTCCTAGCTAGGATCCTCTGCATTGTGGATGGAGGAGTCTAACCATCCAATCAAAAGACGTGAAAATGCTGACGTTCTCAGATGCTTTTTATGCGTACCCCTGGATGTACAGAAGACATCTGATTGGTTAAAGCAACAGGATAAGTTTAACAGTTAATTTAACCTACAGAGCTGCACTGTTAATTCCTGAAGGCCCAAGGCAGATTTGCTTGACCCTGGCAACACAGATGGCTGAAATATGATTGGACAAAAAAAACTCTAACATGCATTACACTGCTAGAAGGAGTGCAACCAAGAGACAAGCTACAAAATGATATGAAGATGGCGGCGCGCATGGACGCAGCAGCCCCTCTTGGCATCAGCGAGTGTGAGAGTTTTGAGTGTTTTGATCATCCCAGACGTACATTCTGTAAAACTTATGTTACACTCGTCAGGTGAAGAAGAGGCAAATTGACGACTTTTCAGCGGTTTATTGTCTTTTTACAACACCAGGCACGGCACTTTGACACGGGACATCACTCAACAACAGCAACAACTTCTTCTTCTTGCGCGTTCTAACAACTTAACAGTGTCTCATCACAACCGAGCGCCACTTGTGGTGCAAAAGCGCTACTGCTTTTACTGACAAACAGTTTAAATCAAAACAGTCCAAATTACAGTCTTTTGGATACATTTCCTATAATTGCTTTTATTAGCCATCAGCATCTAAATTACAGTCTTTTAGATACATTTATTATAAATGCTTATATTAGTCATCAGCATCTAATCACATCTAATTAAAAATGTTTTCTGGGGATTTTCTAGGGGGGTGTCCAACATTTAATTTTTCCTACACTCACCCCTCGAAAATTTAATGTCGACCCGACATTACAAACAACTTTCCAAAGCTACTTTTTTTTCTGACTTAGATTTGGTGATCCAGCCCCTGTTAAGCAGGTCTTCTAAATATTCTTTTAATTCTTTATGAAGTGGCCTGGGGACAGAGATATAAGTCTTTTTGACAGGAGTGGGATCCTTGAGTCTTATTTTCAACTGTAAAGAGGGAATTGTCCCTACATCATACTCATCACAGGAAAACGCTTGCCGTTCTTGCCGTAGTAGCTGTCTCACTTGCTCTTGTTGTGTGGGAGAGAGATGATCAAGAGGGACTGGAGGGTCCCACATGTCCATAGTCTTTTTGACGGCACAGTCCAACTCTGTCTCTTCATTTCTTCCTGTTTCACTCGTCATCGAGTCTGCTGCCGCTCGGCTTACAGTCGTTGTTCTAATGTCTGCCGGGTAGGTAGTTTTAACTCTCTGTGTCTGTCCCAAGATGGTCTTAGCTGGCAGCTGGATATCACAAGAAGTACTGTTTGTTATAGGTATTTTGAACACAGACCGACTTCCTTTCCGTGACTGCACCACCCCACTTTGCATCTGCAAACCCTCCGGTAGTTGCGTGTACTGACTCGGCTCAAACAGGACGTCTTGGGTGTCTGTAAGTGGGCCTGCTCTGACAAAACCTTTAACTGCTTTGGTTTGGCCAGCTGGTATGGTGACTAACTCGCTGCCAACTTTTACCATTCCTTCCCCCAGCCTATCCTCCTCACTTTGCATCACCTTCAAAAATATCTCTGTTTTCTTACAGTCAAATGAGAAGGCTGCACTAACAGCTTCACTGATGGCACAAGGGGGTCCAAGGCCACTCTTCAAGACATGCTCAATCACGTTGAACCCAATGATAGGCTGCTCTGCCACTCTATCCTCCTTCACCACTAACACAGGAACTAAGAGTTCCACCTGTTGGCCACTATCTGTCGGCAGCTTGAAAGCGACTTCGACCCACCCTGAGAATGGAATCGGTGTCTGGTTCACTGCCCTTCCATCCAGAATACTTGGACCCACCAACTCGGCTAAGCCCCTGACTGTGGTGTGTGGCATGTGCTCCTGTCTCCAGGTGTCATTCGTCAAGCAGACCTGTGACCCTGTGTCCCACAACGCTTCTGTCTCCTTATCATTGAGAAAGCAGGTTATGACATATTTTTTTTCCAACCAAACTGAGCAACTGTGATCTGCGATTAGGGGACAGTAGATTAACACGGACCGTTTCTTCAGGAGGTGCCTCTGCTTTAGCTACCAGCCTTGCTTCCAACTTCAAAATACTGTCAGTGACTAGCTTGTACAGATCTTGTGTGTTAGCTTGTGTTGATGTGGTTGTGACAGTACTGGCAGCCATGTCTACTTGCCCTGTCTTTTTACCCGGTCTCTTCCCTGTCCGACATTCCCTTGACATGTGGCCGCTGATTCCACATCTGAAGCAGTGGTCGCACTGATCGCCCTTGCTGGTGGACTGACAGCTTTTGCAACCACGTGTCCTGCTTGCTCTTTGAGCATGGGGTGCTCTGGGAGACTCACGTATGGCCTTCTTTATCTCCTCCATTTCACCTTTCAGTTGCGTGACTATGTCCAGGAGCTCAGATTCCGTGCGGGTTACTGTGCTTCAGGGTTTAGGGGTTTTACCTTTTGTCGATGGTGGAGGGCGTTCTTGGCCATCCACTCTTCCCACGGTTGCATCCTGACCTGACAGGCTGTCCACTCGGCATTCTCAGACTTTGGGTTCTTTTGTGTGCCTCTTGAACTTTCAGTGTCTTTCCCACTCAAGACTGCCTGCTGCATTTGTCTTAGAAATCAGGAGCTCATCTGTGACAGCAGGATCCTCCAGATAGCGCTTCAGTTGGTACTTCACATCAGCACTAATCAGTCCCGTTTCCACTGCCCTCAGAAACTTCCTCTTGATAAGGTCAGAGCTATACTGCTCTTCCGTGCCCAGCTCTCTGGATGCTACCAAAAGTCTTTCTTTTAACTCAATGGCACAGAACAGGAAGTTCTGAGGTGACTCGTTACTGTCTTGTGTGAGGTTTATCAGGCGATTGTACAAGTCAGTGGAACTATCCTCTTTATAATGTCCTCGCAGGATGGTGCGCAGCTGTGGCAGGGTGAGATCTGACTTGATCTCCAGCATATCTCGCAAACTCAGTCCGGGACTCACTGCTCTGACAACAGCCTCGATTATTTCAGCCTCACTGTGATTCTTCTTTAGGCCCATATCAATCTGGTGAATGAGGTTGGAATAAGACAACTTGTCTCTTTGGCCCCTCTCTCTTATCTGACCATTTATCCTAAACTCTCGTTTAATGGTCACCTCTGATAGTAGGGGCACTGAGGGGGCCGCGGGCTGTGCCAGAAAAGGGCGACTTTGTGGCTGAGTGGTCGCGTTAGTGGTAAGCCTTGCTATTTCCTCTTCAATCTTTTTAGTTGAATCAAGAAAACTTTCATGTAGAGCGGCATATTGTTTTTGTAAACTTGCGAGTTCCTCCGCATCCCGACCCGCGCCGGCCGCTGCCGCCGCCTGCGATGGCTGTTCACTTTGCTTAGCTTTAGCAGAAACACGCGGGCTACATCCTCTTCTTCGTTTTCAATGGTCTTTTTCACCTCCTCGTTTAACAGTCGTACCAGCATGTACTTTTTAGACGGCTTGACTTGGTTTATCTTTGCAAACAAACAGACCTCGTGTAGCTGTTCGGGCTGTAGTTGCACCAAGGCCTCGCTTAGCTTATCTTGCAGCTGCTCCAATTCCATCGTTTCTGCTCGTTTTTTTTTTTTATATTTGCACACTCACCGTCTTGGGCACGACTGAACCATCCTCTGCTACCAAATTTTGTTACACTCGTCAGGTGAAGAAGAGGCAATTTGACGACTTTTCAGCAGTTTATTGTCTTTTTACAACACCAGGCACGGCACTTTGACACGGGACATCACTCAACAACAGCAACAACTTCTTCTTCTCGCGCGTTCTAACAACTTAACAGTGTCTCATCACAACCGAGCGCCACTTGTGGCGCAAAAGCGCTACTGCTTTTACTGAAAAACAGTTTGAATTAAAACAGTCCAAATTACAGTCTTTTAGATACATTTCCTATAATTGCTTATATTAGCCATCAGCATCTAAATTACAGTCTTTTAGATACATTTATTATAAATGCTTATATTAGCCATCAGCATCTAATCACATCTAATTAAAAATGTTTTCTGGGGATTTTCTAGGGGGGTGTTCAACATTTAATTTTTCCTACACTTACAACCATGAGACCTTATCAAACATCAAGGTACTGCACGCTGCAAGAATCACGGCGCTCGGTTGTGACTTGGACATTCTACGCCAGCATGGAATTCTGTCGGAGATTCCGCTGGAAGCTACCCGGGAAAGGAGGAGGCGTAAGCGGCGCGAACGCAAGCAAAAGCGAGGAAAAAGGGCCGGGATTCATGCTAGGCTAAAGGCTAACCCCTCCAGACCAGCAGTACCGTCACTCCTTCTCTCTAATGTACGCTCCCTCGACAACAAGCTGGATGAGCTGCGTCTGCTGAGAGAAACCCGGAGAAAGTGGAGGGACTGCTGTGTGCTTGCGTTCACGGAGACATGGCTCCACGACAACATCCCTGATGCGGCCATTCAGCTGGAAGGTACGCTGACGCGGCCATTCAGCTGGAAGGTACGACATTGTTCCGGGCAGACAGAGAAGCTGCTAGCTCCAGTAAGCGCCGGGGGGGGGGGGGGGGGGGGGCTATGCATCTATGTTAACAAGAACTGGTACGCTAACGCCACCTTAGTATCTAAACACTGCTCTCCATTGGCGGAGTTCCTTATTGTAAATTGTCGGCCATTTTATCTGCCGAGGGAATTCACCAATGTGTTTGTAGCTGCTGTTTACATAGCGCCCAGCACTAATGCTAAAGCTAATGCTAAAGAGGCACTCGGAGAGCTGCACGATGCTATTAGTGAAATTCAAACTTCACACCTGGACAGTTTCGTGGCGGTTACGTGGAATTTTAACCACACCAGTTTAAAGACTGTGCTCCCCAAGTTTAAACAATGTGTAGACTTTAAGACCAGAGGAGAGAATATGTTGGACTTGGTGTACACAAACACAGATGCTTATAAGACAACACCTCGCCCCCACCTCGGCCATTCTGACCACCTATCCGTGATGCTGGTGCCTGCCTACAAACCTTTACTGAAGCGCAGCAGGCCAGTAGTGAAACAAATCAGGATTTGGCCAGAGAGTACAACCTCAGCACTTAAAGACTGTTTTCTGCACACAGACTGGGAGGTCTTCAAAATAGCAGCCTCTCAGGAAGACAAGACAGATGTGGAGGAGAATGCTGAAACGGTCACCAGCTACATCGCGAAGTGCACAGAGGATGTCACTATAGTGAAGACTATCACTGCATGGGGCAACCATAAGCCCTGGATGACTGCAGAGGTGCACTTGCTGCTCACAGCCAGAGATGCAGCCTTCAAAGCAACGGACAGGATCGCCCTCCGCTCAGCCAGGTCTGCGCTCTCAAAGGGAATTAAGACGGCAAAGCGCGCCTATGCAGAGAAAATCCAGGGACACTTCTGTGACACTAGGAACACCAAGTGGATGTGGCAGCGAGTTTGGGTGCTGACGGACTATAAGTCTAGGCAGGGGGTCGATGATGACGATGCTTCGCTTCCAGACAGGCTCAACAACTTCTTTGCACGTTTTGAAGCATCAAACCCGACAATCGGGCTGCACGGTGGCGCAGTGGTTTAGCACTGTGGCAGCACAGTTTTACCCTTGGCCGGGGGATCGCGGGGATCATGAGATCGTGGGTTCGATTCCAGCCCCCGACCAACAGTGAGCTGTGTGGAGTTTGCATGTTCTCCCCGTGTTGCGTGGGTTTACTCCGGGATTTCTCCGGTTTCCTCCCACATACCAAAAACATGTAGGTTTAGGGCGCTCGCGCACGCAGCGACCTGCAGCGGGTGGCTTGTCACCAGACTGCAAACCAAGTCTACCTACGGGTACAAATAAGTAACAAAAAAAAAAAAAAAAAAAAAAATCAGAGGGAGGGCTGTCCCATCTCCACCATTGGTTTGGCCAGCTATCACCATCAACACAGCGGACACACAGAGGACCCTAACCAGGGTCAACCCACATAAAGCTGCAGGTCCGGACAACATCCCAGGACATGTGCTCCGAGACTGCGCGAGCGAGTTGGCGGATGTCCTGACTGACATTTATAACAGCATCCTGAGTCAGGCCATCGTTCCCAGATGCTTTAAGACCTCTACCATAGTACTGGTGGCAAAGAAACCAGTTGTGTCCTGTCTGAATGACTATCGTCCTGTTGCACTGACACCAATTGTGATGAAGTGTTTTGAACGGCTTGTCAAACCACACATCACAGCCTGCCTCCCTGCATCACATGACCCGCTCCAGTTTGCATATCGTTCAAATCGCTCCACAGAAGATGCTATAGTCACCACCCTGGACTCTGTCATCACCCACCTGGATCAGAAAGGCACCTACGCCAGACTCCTGTACAATGATTTCAGTTCAGCATTCAACACCATTATTCACCAGAGACTGATGGAGAAATTACTCCTTCTTGGTCTGAACACCGCCACATGTCTCTGGATCCTGGATTTCCTGACTGAGAGACCTCAGTCTGTCCGGGTTGGAAATAACATCTCCAACTCTATCACGCTGAGCACCGGATCCCCTCGAGGCTGCGTACTCAGTTCACTGTTGTTTACACTTCTAACACATGACTGTGTATCCAGACACGAGGGGAACCGGATTATTAAGTTTGCACACGACAGAGGGATGAGGAATCAATTCAGAGGGATGAGGAATCAATGTACAGGGAAGAAGTGAGAGACCTGGAGGGCTGGTGCAGGGAGAACAATCTGGTGCTCAACGTGGACAAAACGAAGGAGATGATTATCGACTTCCGGCGGTCACAGCCTGAACACGTCCCTCTCAGCATCGGCGGCCGTTTAGTGGAGAGAGTGGAGAACATCAAGTTCCTCGGAGTGCAGATCTCGCAGGACCTGACCTGGAGCAAGAATTCCTTGGGGATCAGGAAGTGGGCCCAGCAGAGACTGCACTTTTTGAGGAAACTCAAACAGGCCTCTCTCCCCATCTGCATCCTCAGGACCTTCTACAGTGGTGTGGTGGAGAATGTTCTGACGGACTGCATTGCAACATGGTACTCCAGCTGCAGTATGTCAGACAAAAAAGCCCTGCAGAGGATAGTTAAGGGAGCTGAGAGAGTAATTGGAGTTTCCCTCCCCTCAGTTCAAGAACTTTTTCAGAACCGTTGTAGGAGCAGGGCACTGAACATTGTCAAGGACCACTCTCACCTTCTGCATAAACACTCTGAACTTCTGCCATCTGGCAAACGATTCTGGAGCATCAGAGGCAGAACCACCAGACTGATTAACAGCTTCCTTCCACAAGCTGTTAGGATGCTGAACAGTTGATCCGGAATCTCTCATACATACTACTGCACCTATGGACATTATGTATATTATTTGTATATTATAGTTCTGGTTAGTTTTCAAGTATGTCTCAGGAAAGTGTGAATGGCTGTGTTGGGGTGGGGGGTGAGGGTGTGTGTGAGTGTATCTTAAATTATGTTTTTTTTTTACTTATATGGATGCCGAGAGAAACGCAATTTCATCTTGCCTGCACTACAGTTGTATGTACAGCAATATGACAATAAAGGTTGATTTGATTTGATAATGAAGAGAATTGACTATTGGGAATAATTTTATACATCCTCATGGAACAGATATGTTGTTAAGGTTGTAAATGTAACTCTGATAGTATTCAGGGCAGCAGAGAAAGCTTTGCTGGCCCTGAGGGCCCACCACTGCTTTTCAGTATACTGATCCATCAGCGAAGCTGCTACCAATGTGTATATTTTTTACTCTTCTTATCTTTCTACTTAACGTATGCTATTTTATTCAAATGTGTGTTTTGTAACTCTGTTTTTATATTTTTTTTCATACTTCACCTTACTGCACAGTAGCCTGGTCGAGCACCCACAATTTCGTTGTACTTTACAACTGTACAATGACAATAAAGCCTATTCTATTCTACGATAACAAAGTATTTACAATTTGTCTCACTTTGTGTGATTCATTCATTAAGGTGGACTTTTCTTTGCCAAACCCATGAGAGACAGAAAATATATGACTATGATGGATCCATTCCAGATCAAGTATGGAAATGTGATAAGTGGATTTCTGTCTTTGGTGCTGCTAATATCTGACATAATCTGGGTCACAGGAACGCTTATTGGTTTAGGTAAGTGGTGTTCATTTAACGTTTCTTTATTTTTTTATTTATCTTTGTTTGTTTGTGCTTCCTCTTACTGACATAGCAACAGTAGCTTGTTAGAATGCACTGGAATAATTTTAAAGTAAAAAAAATATAGGTATTTTATGATTCTGTTAGTAAAATACTGACTGGAATATATTTATATTTTAATGCTGTAATCAGAATCAAACTATTTTGTTGATCCCAGGGGAAATTTGTTTTCCTTACAGTTGCTCCAACCAAGAATTGAAAGAATACAAAGGATGTGGGACTAGAAAATAAACAAAAAAAGAATATGAAATATAGCCACAAGCGGTGATCATTGGATTCCATGCACGTGTGGATGTCAAGGTCTTGTATTGCTTAGCAACAGCATTTAGAACATATGGTGGTGTGAAAAAGTGTTTGCCCCCTTCCTGATATCTCATTTTTTTTGCATGTTTGTCACACTTAAATGATTCAGATCATCAAACAAATTTAAATATTAGGCAAAGATAACACAAGTAAACACAAAATGCATTTATTAAATGAAGGTGTTTATTAGTAAGGCTAAAATAAATCCAAACTTACATGTCTCTGTGTGAAAAAGTGATTGCCCCCCTGTTAAAACATAAATTAACTGTGGTTTATCACATCTTTGGAAAGCTGAGTTCAATTTCTCTAGCCGCACCAAGACCTGATTACTGCCACACCTGTTCTCAATCAAGAAATCTCTTAAATAGGACCTGCCTGACAAAGTGAAGTAGACCAAAAGATCCTCAAAAGCTAGACATCATGCTGTGATCCAAAGAAATTCTGGAACAAATGAGAAACAAAATAATTGAGTTCTATCAGTCTGGAAAAGGTTATAAAGCCATTTCTAAAACTTTGGGACTCCACTGAACCACAGTGAGAGCCATTATCCACAAATGGCAAAAACTTGGAACAGTGGTGAACTTTCCCAGGAGTGGCCGGCCGACCAAAATTACCCCAAGAGCGCAGAGACGACTCCTCCAAGAGGTCACAAAAGACCCCACAACAACATCCAAAGAACTGCAGGCCTCACTTGCTTCAGTTAAGGTCAGTGTTCATGACTCCACCATAAGAAAGAGACTGGGCAAAAATGGCCTGCATGGCAGAGTTCCGAGACGAAAACCACTGCTGAGCAAAAAGAACATAAAGGCTCATCTCAGTTTGGCCAGAAAACATCTTGATGATCCCCAAGACTTTTGGGAAAATACTCTGTGGACTGACGAAACAAAAGTTTAACTTTTTGGAAGGTGTGTGTCCCATTACATCTGGTGTAAAAGTAGCACAGCATTTCAGAAAAGGAACATCATACCAAGAGTAAAATATGGTGGTGGTAGTGTGATGGTCTGGGGCTGTTTTGCTGCTTCAGGACTTAGAAGACTTGCTGTGGTAAATAGAACCATGAATTCTGCTGTCTACCAAAAAATCCTGAAGGAGAATGTCCGGCCATCTGTTCGTGACCTCAAGCTGAAGCGCACTTGAGTTCTGCAGCAGGACAATGATCCAAAACACACCAGCAAGTACACCTCTGAGTGGCTTAAGAAAAACAAAATGAAGACTTTGGAGTGGCCTAGTCAAAGTCCTGACCTGAATCCAACTGAGATGGTGTGGCATGACCTTAAAAAGGCGGTTCATGCTGGAAAACCCTCCAATGTGGCTGAATTACAACAATTCTGCAAAGATGAGTGGGCCAAAATTCCTCCACAGCGCTGTAAAAGACTCATTGCCAGTTATCATAAATGCTTGATTGCAGTTGTTGCTGCTAAGGGTGGCCCAACCAGTTATTAGGGTTAGAGGGTAATCACTTTTTCACACAGGGCCATGTAGGTTTGGATTTTTTTCCCCCTTAATAATAAACACCTTCATTGAAAAACTGCATTTTGTGTTCACTTGTGTTATCTTTGTCTAATATTTACATTTGTTTGATGATCTGAAACATTTAAGTATGATAAACATACAAAAAAATGAGAAATCAGGAAGGGGGCAAACACTTTCTCACACCACTGTAAGGTCTGCTACACATTAGTTTTTAAAGCAGAACTATATAACTTTCTTATTCCTTGTAGGAACACTGAAAAGGCCACAACCACGGCAACCACAACACCAGTCCCAACAGCCAACCACAGGGCTTTTTGTTGGTGGTGGCTAAAGTTGTGCCCAGTGATTTTAGTCTTTAGACTTTATTGTCCTCAAGGGGAAATTCTTTTTCACAAACCTGTACATAAGGACTCCACATAATAGACAACACAATTAAACAACAAAAGTGAACAGCACTATATGTAACAGAATAAAATATGACACACTCAATGGGGCCTGTTGTTCAGGGCAGCTACGGCTGCGGGAATCAGGCTTTTCCCAAAGCGAGCCCTTCTACAGTATATCACAGTGTCCAGTATCTGTGTCCTGAGGGCAACAGCGTGAGATATTCATGTAGTGAGTGTGTAGAGTCCTGTTCTATTGAGGTTGCAGTGTGTGTGTGGTGGCCGTGTTATTGATCTCAGTGAGGTTGGGTGTGGGCAGACCAAAGATTTTCGTAGCGGTGCTGGTTATGCGTGTGTTCAGTTTTTAACAGAGAGCATGTTATAAAAATAGGTGGAACAGTACAGTAGAATGGGTTGGATGATGTTTTGGTATAGCAACAGAAGGAGGTGGGGAGCAGAGTCCTCTCAGCTTACAGATAGCTGATAGTCTCTGGTGACTCTGTTTTTAAATGTCCGTGATGTGTTGGTCAAAGGTGAGTTTACTGTCCAATGTAACTCTGAAGTATCTGAAATTGTCTACAGTTTCTACCATTTGGTTATTGATAATAATGGCGTGTTGGGGGAGCTGATTACTAACTCTTTTGTTTTAATGATATTGAGGTGGAGATGGTTGCTGTCACACCACTGGGTGAAGTGTGTGATGGTGTTCAAATAGTCCAGAACAGAGTGGTCATCTGTAAGGAGAGCGAGAAGAGCTGTGGCATCTTAGTATTTGAAGTAGGTGGTCCTGGGAGATGGACTGATGCAGTCATTGGCGTAGAGTGTGTATAGGAAGCGACTCAACACACAGCTGGAGCTCCAGTGTTGATGGTGAGTGCTGGTGATGTAGTTGAGCCTACTCGCACAGCTGCTGGGACTGAGGCCACATCTACTCTCTGCTCAGTAATCACACCAAAACAAGAGCTGTTGAAGGCAATGTGGGCACACTCAGGCTATGTATGAAGTGACATTCACTCAGTCATATCTTGGTGTGCCCTCAAAATAATTTTTCTAATATTATTTTGAGGTGAAAATCTAACATAGGGCTGCTTTAAAATGTACAGAAGAGTAATGCTGTACTTCAGACAAACAAGACCTCCCTGGCAAGATTTGAATCCAGGACCTCTGGCTTTCCATGCACTCACCATGCAACTGCTTTAGTTTCTACTCTTTCTCAAATGATAAATGTTCAATTGAAAGGATTCCCAACAGCATTTAAAACTTAATGTGTATTACATTTTGTTTTCAAATGCACACAAGAGGTATGTTGCACTCTAGAGGAATAACACATGAGCAGAAGGATTTGAACCCAGAGGTCCTACATAACAAACAAGTAACTTAACCCCTACACCACACCACTACTTTGGGTTAAATACTCAAAAAAAATATTCCACTGACAAGACAAAATGGCTCACAGATATTTCATAAACATGATTTTTTTTAACATTAACAGGACTGCATGAAATTTGATGGTTAGCTGAAGAATGCTGTTGCAATTGTTGAGTCTCAAGTTTCATCAAATTTGAATCAGTACTAGTGCATTGCCCATAAAACAAAAGTACTCCTGTGCTGAAACAGGTATCCCAATTAGGCTTTACAGGCCCAAATGCAGGCTGTGTTTGAAAGTGGAATAAAGAGGTGTAGCCTATGTGTAGACAATCACACGTTAGACTTTGACAAATGTGAAAGGGACTGAACGGCACTAAGATTTATTTCATTGTGTAAATATTAATTACAGAATACCAAAGTATAGAAAACAAATGGGACATCCAACACTAGCGACTGTTTAAGAACCCTTGTTTATTTGTTTGTCAGATCACTTATTTGTGTGATCTTTATTACTTATATTCATAATATTGTATCTTGCACTTTGGGGAATGGGAGTTGTTCAATCATCATTATAATTATTTTACTTCAGTGATGGAGTTAAGTGTAATATTGAATTTCTTCTGTGTATTCTCAGAAAACTCATGCAGTACTACAACAGGACATGTTTACAAATATTTGAGACCCATTGTAGTGCATCATTTTATATTGTAGCAATATTTTGTTATTAAAAGGTTTTTTAAAACTGTAATCAATTGAATTAACTACAAAACAGTCAACATTATTATACACAGTAGAAGGACCTGTTTGACTGCAACTGTTGTGTCCTCACTAAGTGTTGTCCCCATGAACGCATACTCAGCTATACAGACAGCTAAACACTCTCCCAATCAGACTCCAAGGAACAGGCCATTGTGTTGAGTTTGACGTTTTAATCAGGAAAAAGTGTGAAACTGTTGACAAAACCAGAGATAAATATTGTTACATCAATATGCAATATAACATTGAAGAGCTGAAGAGACAAAAACATCAGCATATTTCCCCGGTCAGGCAGTCTACGAAAACGTTTCTGATTAAAAAGAGAGAGAGATCATATCTCTCCGGTTCTGGCCTCCCTTCATTGGCTTCCCGTAGAGTTTAGAATTAAGTTTAAAATCCTTCTTCTTACTTACAAAGCTCTAAACAATCAGGCTCCTTTTTATTTAAAAGATCTGATACTACCGTATTATCCTA
The DNA here is from genome assembly GCA_020510985.1 of Pholidichthys leucotaenia. Classification (NCBI taxonomy): domain Eukaryota; kingdom Metazoa; phylum Chordata; class Actinopteri; order Cichliformes; family Pholidichthyidae; genus Pholidichthys; species Pholidichthys leucotaenia. The sequence continues at coordinate 407,390,640 of CM035840.1, read as the reverse complement.
ACAGAGCACTACGCTCCCAAAATGCAGGATTACTTGTAATACCTAGAATCTCCAAAAGTACAATGGAAGGCAGAGCCTTCAGTTATCAAGCTCCTCTCCTGTGGAATCAGCTGCCAATCTGGATTCGGGAGTCAGACTCGATCTCTGTTTTTAAGAATAGGGCTAAAACCTACCTTTTTGATATAGCCTACAATTAGGGAGGGATCATGTGTTTCTGAACCCTCCCTTAGTTATGCTGCTAATAGGTTTAGTCAGCCGGGGGACCTCCAGTAATGCACTGGGCCTCACTCCTTTTCTCACTCTCAATGAAATATTTTTTTTGCTGGTCATTAACATTTGTTTGTTCTCTCCCATAGATTGAGTCCCCATCGTGCTGTTTGCTCTCTACATGTCTGTTCTTTTCTTCTTCTCTATCCCCTCACCCCCCAGCCAGTCGCAGCAGATGACTGCCCCTCCCTGAGCCTGGTTCTGCTGGAGGTTTCTTCCTGTTAAAAGGGAGTTTTTCCTCTCCACCGTCGCCAAGTGCTTGCTCACAGGGGATCGCCTGATTACTGGGGTCTTTCTGCAACTGTGGGGTTCCCCCTACAGTTGATAGTGCTATGAGATGACTGTTGTTGTGAAATGGCGATATATAAATAAAGTTGAATTGAATTGAATTAAAAAGTGGAGGAGTTTAAGTGTCTCAGGGTCTTACTCACGAGTGAGGGGAGAATGGAGTGAGAAATTGACAGATGGATCGGAGCAGCATCTGTAGTGATGCAGACATTGTACAGGTATGTTGTGGTGAAGAGGGAGCTGAGCTCTAAGGCAAAGCTGTTGATTTACTGGTCAACCTACGTTCCTACCCTCAACTATGGTCACAAGCTTTGGGTAATGACTGAAAGAATGAGATCGCGGATACAAGCGGCTGAAATGAGCTTTCTCCGTAGGATTGCTGGATTCACCCTTAGAGATAGGGTGAAGAGCTCAGTCATCCAGGAGAGGCTCAGAGTAGAACCGCTGCTCCTCCCCATTGAAAGGAGTTAGATGAGGTGGTTTGGGCATCTGATCAGGATGCCTCCTGGACGCCTCCCACTTGAGGTGTTTCGGGCACATCCCACTGGGAGGAGACCCCGGGGCAGACCCAGGACTCGCTGGAGAGACTACGTCTCCCAGTTGATCTGGGAACACCTTGGTATCCTCTCTGAAGAGCTGGAGCAGGTGGCTGAGGAGAGAGAAGTCTGGGCTTCTCTGCTTGAACTGCTGCCTCCATGACCCGGACCTCCGGAAAAGTGGTAGAAGATGGATGGATGGATGGATGGATGGATGGATGGATGGATGGATTAAAAACACAGATTACATAACCAAAAACATCACAAAAATAGGTGGTTAAGAAGTAAAGTCAACTACTGTTAGCTTAGACTACACATTTCCAAAACTGGATCTAAACAGTATGTTACCATTTTTGAACTAATACTGCAGCACACAAGTTGCTTTAATGTCAATAAAACAACATAACTTACAGATGATGCCATTTATAAACTTGGGAGACTTGAATGGCAGTAGATGAACAAAGACATGCGGCTACCCCTGGCCAGACCTTCAGAGAGCACACATTTTTTAGAAGGAAATGACCTCACTTCCTGTTTCTGAGGTTAACTTTTTCCTCTTCTTCTTTTAGATTTGATTGGCAGTTGGCAACCAGTTTACAGGTGCATTACCGCCACTGACTTCATTATCATTACTCTACCTTTGTATAAGGAGTTCTTATGAGTTCTGAACACTCAACTTCTTTATCACTCTATATATAATTCACGAAATCTCTCTCTGAGGTTAACTAATTAAATAAAATACATAAACAACCACTAGGAGGTGATAATGGCAATAAAACAAATCAGATTCTCTCACACTCACCACTTGGCATCTGCAAGATGTCAAACTTAAATCACTTTCTCTTTGAGTCTCTTTGTAACAGAAGAATGGCCTCAGACACTGGCCTTAAAAACAGTTTTGGTACACTGTCTTTCAGGTTCAGGTTCAGGTTACTTTATTTGTACCCGTAGGTAGATTTGTTTTGCAGTCTGGTGACATCCATATTTACAAGCCACAAATTACATTCAACATAGACACAAACACAGGCACATATGAAGCTGACTATAAACATGATAAGAATACTCAAGGCTCCATCAATCAGGGTATAAAAAGACAAAGAGATGGGAGAAAAACTAGAGGTAAGAGAGAAGGGTCATATTAAAAGTTAAAAACTAGTCAAAGAGGTTAAAAACTCAAAGGTCTAAAACCCAATAAAATATTTCGAAAAATATTTAGAACCCAAGTGACGTCCTACAAAAATAAGTAAATATAAAATGGAGTTAATAAATAGGTACCTAAATTATGTGCAATATATTTTTACAGCTTGTTCAACTCTTTGACAGCAGCAGGGACAAAGCTGTTTTTGTATCGCTGGGTTCTACTTTTTGGGACAGCAAACCTCCGTCTTGAGGGAAGAAGCTGAAAGTTGCAGTGCAAAGGGTGGGAGTCATCATTTAAAATGGAGGTAGCCGGACTTCCGGGAAGATGGCGGAGAGACATAACGCTTAAACAGAGAGCTCTGAGGCAGGTTGTGCGGTCAATGGAGTAGGACGCAGTTTTGGTGGCTCCTGCCAACTTCGTAAAATATTGTTATTCAGTTGTGCAGTTTTCTAAAAACCCAGTGTTTTTTTCTTGGCTCTTTTTCGCTGTGTATCTTAAGAGATACTTTTGAATTGTTTTGCAATGTCGGGGAAAGGAAAAACCCGCACTATTCAGACGCACCTGAAGCCTTGTTCACAGGCCCCGACTTCAGAGCCGCTAGCTCAACCTGTTGATCCAGCCCCTGTTTTGAACGCTGAAGCTTTGAAAATTGAGCTGCTTTCCTCTCTAAAAGAAGACATCTCTGGTATTATTAAGAAGGAGCTACAAGAGATTATCGGAGACGCTTTGGCACCTCTTAAGGTTGAGTTACAGTCTGTGAAATCACAGTTAGCGAGCGTCAATGCTGCTATTGATGCTAAGTTGGCTAAGCTAACGAGCACTATGGGGGACATGGAAGAAACGCTCACAGCTTATACGGATGACATGACAGATATGAAAACAAGTGTTGAGCGCCTCAATGCTAAGGTTGCTGTGCTGGAAGACAAATGTGAAGATTTAGAATCAAGATCGCGACGCAATAATATAAGGATTATTGGCGTTGAAGAGGGTCCAGACTCTTTTTCTCCTACTGCTGTGGCTGCGTTGCTGAAAAATGCTTTTTCTTTGGATAAGGAACCACTAGTGGATCGGTCTCATCGTACTCTTCAGCCTAAACCTAAACCGGGTGAGCAACCACGAGCCATTGTGTGCAGGCTTCATTACCACAGTGACTGTGTTGATATATTACGGCGTGCGCGAGAGCTCCAGCGGATTAAAGTCAGAGGTATGACTTTGTCGGTCTTTCTGGACTACACCGTCAAGATTGCACGGGCTCGGGCTGCATTCAACGAGGTTAAGCAGCTACTCCGTGGCATTGATGGAGTCAAATACGGACTTCTCCACCCGGCGCAGCTACGCATTTCTTACCAGGGGACTGAAAAGAAGTTTACTTTGCCGGAAGACGCGAAGGAATATGTCAAGACTCTGATTTCTGGGTGAGCTGTGAACCTTTCATTATAATCCTTATATATGCTCGGACTCTAGACTTGTTGCTGTTACCTGGACATTTGCGCTTATTTGCTTTATTTTGGGAGTGTTCATTAGAATCTCTTAGTGTATTGTTGAGTTTAATATTATCATTACTTTTTCTTACTTTATTGTTCAGATTACAATACTGGTATAAAACAGCATGTAATTTAATCATTGCACATATTATAATTCAATTTCTGGAAGTTGGCAGGAGACATGTTTTCCATTGGTATATTTTTTTTTTTTTCTCTCTGCTCGGCTTTGCCTCCGAGTTGTTCCTATTTAACTGAGAACAACTTTTCTTTGTGTGTGACACTGCTGTCTCCATTGGTTTTTGGGTGTGTTTTTTTTGTTACATGGAGACTTTGGGTGTATTTGTTTTGGGGGTTCTTTTGGGTGGGTGGTGTTTTACCTCAGCTCACAGCAATAGTTCTTGTGTTGGTTGTTTTTTTTTTGGTACATGTAAATGGCTAGTACCAATATAGGCCATGGTACAGCTTTACTAGGCGCATCTTTGCGATTCATTAGCTGGAATATTAAGGGCATGGGTCATCCTGTTAAAAGATCAAAAGTTTTTAACCACTTAAAACATTTAAAATCCTCAATAGTGTTTCTGCAGGAGACCCATCTTCGGATAAAAGATCATCATCGGTTGCACTGCTCTTGGGTGAGCCAAGTTTTTCATTCAGAGTTTAATTCTAAATCAAGGGGGGTTGCTATTCTTATTAATAAAAATGTACAATTCTCAGCCACTAACATTATAGCTGATAAAAACGGCAGATATGTGATAGTTGCCGGTACTTTGATGCAGAAAAATGTTCTGTTAGTCAATGTATATGCCCCAAATATTGACAATGTTGAATTTGCAAACAAATTACTAAGTAGCTTACCATTTTTGAATTCACATTTGTTAATCTTAGGGGGCGATTTAAATTGTGTCTTTGATCCATTATTAGATCGATCTAATCCCCGTAATCTAAATAAGTCTTTAATGTCTCAAACATTTTCTGATTTCATGACACAGAATGGCTTTGTCGATCCTTGGAGATTCCGCAATCCAACCAGTAAAAAATTCTCCTTTTTTTCTAAGGTGCATCATTCTTACTCCAGGATTGATTACTTTTTTATTGACTGTACTTTAAATTCCTGTGTAGTTTCCTCTGATTATTTAAGTATAATAATATCTGATCATGCACCATTATTATTAGATATTCATTTGGGTGCCTATAAACGTAGTCTTCCTTCATGGAGGTTTAATTCTCTTCTTTTAGCAGATAAAGAGTTTTGTGATTTTATTTCCAATTCAATTGATGAGTTTTTGTTGTTTAATAAAAATGATTCTACTTCATATTCATTATTATGGGAGACTCTTAAATCCTACCTTAGAGGACAAATCATTTACTACTCTGCTCTTTCTAATAAGAGACGTCACACCAAGTTTTCTGAACTCACTTTAGCCATTAGTAATATTGATCAAAGTTATGCCTTAAATCCTACACCAGAATTATTTAAACAGCGCATAGAGGTACAGTCAGAACTTGATCTAATTTCAACCCAAGAAGCTGAACGGCTATTACTACAAAATCGTGGAACTCATTATGAATATGGCGACAAAGCAAGCCATCTGTTGGCACATCAGCTACGCCGTCAAGCTAATTCTCGGATTATAAGTAGTATTCAGAATAGTCAACATATAATCACGACAGATCCTAATGAAATCAATGCCACATTTAAAACATTTTATTCCTCATTATATACGTCGGAGTTCCCAACAGATTCACATAACATGAACTTATTTCTTCATGACCTCTCGAATCCTGTTATTGACTCAGACACTGCAAAAAGCCTGGATTCCCCACTCGGCCTTGTTGAAATAATTAACTCAATTGAAGCAATGCAATCAAACAAAGCACCTGGCCCTGATGGGTTTCCCATTGAATTTTATAAAAGATTTACGGAAAAATTAGCACCTTTACTTTTAGCTACCTTTAACGAATCATTAGAACGAGGTATTCTTCCTCCAACTCTAACACAAGCTTTGATTGTTTTACTTCATAAAAAGGACAAAGACCCAACTCTATGTAGCTCTTATAGACCACTATCATTGCTTAATGCTGACGTGAAAGTGTTAGCCAAAGTAATTTCTTCCCGTCTGGAGAAGGTTCTCCCTTTGATTATATCTGAAGAACAGAACGGTTTTGTTAAGGGACGACAATTATTTTTTAATATACGCACTCTCTTCAATATAATTTATGCAAAACAGTCATCTGATTCATCAGAAATAGTCATATCGCTAGATGCTGAAAAAGCGTTCGACAGGGTAGAGTGGGAATATTTGTTTGCGGTTTTGAGGAGATTTGGATTCAATGAGAAATTTGTTTCTTGGATTCGTCTCCTCTATACATCCCCGAAGGCAAGGGTTCAAACTAATGATATGTTTTCTGATTACTTTTCTCTTGGACGTGGTACACGGCAAGGCTGTCCATTATCGCCCTTGCTCTTCACTATTGCCATTGAGCCTCTGTCCATTGCGTTGCGGTCTTCCAATTTATTTAGTGGGATTTTCCGAAATGGAACTGAACACAAGTTGTCGTTATATGCGGATGATTTGTTGTTATATGTGTCAAATCCAGTTAGTTCTATCCCCAATGTCTTGAGTATTTTAAATAATTTCAGTTCCTTTTCCGGTTATAAATTGAATTTGGAAAAAAGCGAATGCTTTCCTATCAACATGACTGCCTGGGATCTTCAGCAGTCTGACATACCCTTCAAACTTAGTCCCGCAGGATTCAAGTATCTTGGTATAAATGTGACACGCTCTTTCTCTAGCCTAGCTTCAGCCAGTTTTTCTCCTCTTATTGCCAAAATAACCTCTGACGTCCAGCATTGGCGAAATCTCCCTCTGTCACTCTTGGGTAGGATTAATGTTGTCAAGATGAATATCTTACCAAAATTCCTTTTTTTATTTCAGTCAATTCCTCTTTTTCTGCCTAAAAGCTTTTTTGATTCTCTGGATAAGATAATTTGTGGCTTTATCTGGAATGGTAAACCACCTAGAGTGCGTAAAAAATTATTGCAAAGATGTAGACTTAGCGGGGGACTTGCATTACCTGATTTCCAGTCTTATTATTGGGCGGCACATATACATAAAATCTGCTATTGGTTAAAGTCTTTTCGCTCCCCATGGTGTAGAATGGAATTATCATCCTGTCGGGGGTCGTCAATACCTGCATTAATTTTTTCTTCTTTGCCTACAAAACCCTCTTTGTATACGGACAGTCAAGTGGTTCTCAACACATTAAAAATATGGTTTCAGTTTAGGCGGCGCTTTGGTTTTGTATCTGCCTCCTCTTTATGTCCTTTAACTAAAAATCATTTGTTTCCCCCATCTTTCTCAGATTCGTCATTCTCAGACTGGCATGACAGAGGTATTAAACATATAAGGAATTTATATACATCTGGGCTTTTTGATAGCTTTACCAATTTATCTTTCAATTATAACTTACCCGGCACCCATTTGTTTCGTTATTTTCAAATACGTAATTTTGTTTCTAAGTGTTTCTCTAACTTTCCTTCTATCCCTCCTGAGCAGCCCTGGGAAAGTATCGTTTCACATGGTCCACAACATAAAGGGTTGATATCCAAGCTTTATAATTCCACTTTAACATTAAACGATGAATCAAGTGTCAAAATAAAAAATTTGTGGGAGAAAGAATTGGGTATACAGATGACTGATGAGCTTTGGGAGGATGCCATTAACAGAATTAGAACGTCTTCCTCATGCGCTCGTCTTAGCTTGATTCAGTTTAAGGTAATATATAGAGTCCACTACTCAAAACTGAGACTCTCTGAGATTTACCCAGAAGTTGATGGTAGTTGTGATAAATGTAAGGGATCTCCCTGCCACCTTGGCCATATGTTTTTTCTTTGTCCGGAATTATACAGTTTTTGGTCTAGTTACTTTACAATTATCTCCAGGGTTCTTCAAGTGACTCTGCTGCCTTCTCCATTTATTGCCATATTTGGGATTCCTGATTCCTCTGTAGTTTTGAATTCGGTACAAAGGGATATTGTGGCCTTTACATCCTTAATAGCAAGGCGTACTTTACTGCTGCATTGGAAATCTGTCAGATATCCCTCAATTTCCCTATGGCTCAAGGACATGATGTTTTTTCTAAAACTTGAGAAAATTAAATACACTATAAGAGGATGCACAGAAAGGTTTTACCAGAAATGGCAATGTTTTATATCTTACTTTTCTAATCTAAAAGTCTGACCCATCTAAATATGTCAGCATGTGCCTTGTTATATATATATATTTTTGTTATTTTTTTTCCTACTCTATTATGTGTATTTGTTTCAAAGTATATGCCTGTTGAGGTACTTCCTCTACTGATCTTGTGAGCTGGGGGGGGGGGGGGGTGTTGTTCGAGGGGATATTAAAAAAAAAAAAAAAAAAAAAAAAAAATCTGGTGCTTAAGTGTGTAGTACTTGTTGAGGCACTATTTGATCCTATATACATATATGTATATGTGCTAAATAAGTGTATCTTTATTTATTTATTTATTTTTTTTTGTTTCAAGAAGTATTATGCCAACTTGTCTGTAATTTCGGAAATTTATTTCAATAAAAACACATTGAAAAAAAAACAAAAAACAGAGAGCTCTCCCTAGTCGGATTAAAAATCATTGGTAAATGGCCAACTCGACATAAATGGATCAATAAACCAAGGGATGAAAACACGAAGAAGCCGGGCACACGGACAAAAGCAGGGTAAAATTAAAGAATCCCTCTTCAACAATGCAGGAGAAATCGCTGAACACGAGGCCCAAAAAAACAAGGTGACTACAGCAGAGAAAATGGAGGACGCCAAACTCGATATTATGAACACTGGCATCGCCAATATAGGTAAAGACATAAAAGACTTCAAGCGACAACTCCAACAGGATTTAACGGCTCTTAAGGAAGAGCTGAAAAAAGAGATGAAGGAGGAAATTATGGGTCTCCGAAGAGAAATGGAGCGCAAGCTAGCTGAAAACATGGAGGAGCTACGCACTCAACGGGCATGTATGACAGAAGCACAGGCTCGAATATCGGAGTTGGAAGACTGGAAGGCTGAGGCAAGTGAGCAGCTGCAGACCCTGACGGCACAAACACAGAGGATGCAGGAAAAAATAACCGACCTGGAGAGCAGGTCCAGGCGGAGCAATATACGCATCTTCGGGATTCCGGAGGGCATTGAAGGCAACTCGATGACGAAATTCATGGATCATTTCTTAAAAAAAGAGCTTGAGCTGCCCGATGAAACAGACCTGCAGATCCAACGAGCACACAGAGCCTCGGCACAGAACCCGAATCCAAACTCTACACCCAGGTCAGTTGTGGTAAACTTTCTGAAATACGACATAAAGGAAAGAATCCTGACACAAGCGTGGAAAAAAAAGATACGAGTCGGCGACAAACAGATATTCTTTGACCATGACTACCCGACAGAAATTGTGCAGCAGCGAAAGAAATATGCCAACATTAAAAAAAATGCTGAAAGAGAAAAAAATTAGATTCCAAACGCCGCTAACGAAGATGAGAATTCATTGGGAGGACGGCGTGAAGACCTACAACACGGCCAGAGAGGCAGCGCGGGACATGACGGAGCGAGGCTTTGTGGTGAGCGTACCGGAGGAAGTGGCTGGGGCAGCGGCGGCACTGAACGCATCGCAACAGCCGGAGTGGAGGCGAGTGAGCGGCAGAAGACGGGAGACGGACGTGGCGCACTGGGCCCAAGAAAAACTGCAAGGCTTTCAACGGAAAGCCTAGATTATAACTAAGATTAAGAAGGACACAGAAGAAATGAAGGCCAAGAAGACAAGGTAAAAGAGAAACAAGGTTTAAGTGATTTTTTTTTTCCACAATATTTTTATTGAACCTTTTGACAAACATAACACAAACAATCAGACACTAACACTAAAGTAATAAAAAAAATATACTAAAAAACCCCCACCAACAACCACTAACAAGAGCGGGTCTTCAACAATGCTCCTCTGTTTAGTCTAGGCAATCCATTACATAAGTATACATATTATACATTCACCAGTTTGGAATTTACAAGGTCCACACACATCATTCACCTTCTTCTTCAAAAGTTATGTTTAAATTCTTTACATAATCAATGAAAGGTCTCCATATATTCACAAACACATTTTCCTTTGATTTCAGTATGTATGTTATTCTTTCTAATGGAAGGTTTGTTAACATCTGTCTTAACCACTGAGTCACAACTGGTCTATGAGTCTTTTTCCACAATAGTGCAATACATTTTTTGGCGTTAAGCAAACTGAGGTCTATGAATGCTCTCACTTTTATTAAAATTATGCTTTTCTGGATACAGACCCAACAAAAACAATTTAGGATTCAATATGATTTGTTTTGAAATTATTTTTTCAATTGTTACCCTCACCTCTTCCCAAAACACTCTAATTTGCCTACATTCCCATACACAATGAAATAAGGTTCCTTTACTTTCCATACATTTTGTGCACGTATCTGGTATGTTTTTGTTATATCTATTTAATTCCACCGGTGTAACATACATCCGCATTAACCATTTAAAATGTATCAATTTAAGACCTACATTTATTGATTTGGTTTGAGCTTCTATACAAGCCAATTCCCATTGTTCCTCTGAAATTTCAATTTGCAGGTCTTCTTTCCAATAATTTAATCTTTTCTGTGAGTTTTCACTTGAAGATAGTGTCAATGAATTATAAAACTCTGAAATAATACCCTTTGTCTTACTATCTTTCGTCAAAATTTTTTCCAAGGATGAATAAATAGGTCGAGTGAGAGCATTGTTTGATTTGATCGAATAAAGTTCCTAAGCTGAAGATATTTAAAAAAAATCTGTTCTATTAAGATTAAATTTGATCCTCAGCTCTTCAAAAGACATTATGTTATCTGAACATGACAGATATAAATCTTGAATCTTTTTGAATCCCTTTTAAATTCCATACTTTAAATACAGCATCCGCTCTCCCTGGTTTAAAATATTGATTACCCCAAATTGTGACAGTAAATGTGGTTCTTTTAAATATTTTTTAATTTCACACCATATTTTGATCATATGCTTTACAAATGGATTTTTAACTTGTTTCTGTAATTTTTTTTGCCGAGTCTGAGTATATGAATATGGGAAGAGGTAAAGGTAAATTGTATGATTCCATTTCAGTCCAGTGAGGGAGATCATTTGATGAAAAATAATATGTCATAGACCTCAGTTGTGCTGACCAGTAATACAACATAAAGTTTGGACATTTCAGACCTCCACGATCAAATGGTAAATATAGTAAGGACAGACGTAATCTAGCCTTCCTGTTGTTCCATATAAATTCCACTAACTTTTTTTTAATTCTTGAGAATAGATCTGAAGGTGGTGGCAAAGGAATGTATTGAAATAAATAAAGTATTTTAGGTAAGATGTTACTTTTAAGTATATTGATTCTCCCGATCATCGACATTGGTAGTGACATCCATCTCTGAATTAACTCATTAATGTCTGTCGTTAAGGCTTCATAGTTGGCACTGGCGACTAATTCTAGCTTAGGCACAATTTGAATTCCTAAATATTTAAACTGATTTACAACATTGAATTGATTTACCTCAGAAGCTGGGTGATTTCTCTGGGTCTCATTTAGCATTAATATTGAAGATTTAGTTTTATTTATTTTATATCCTGATATTTCCCCAAAGTTCTTTATTAAATTCAACAAGGTCGGGATTGATTTTTTAAGATTCGACATAAACAAAATTATGTCATCGGCATACAGGGAGATTTTATGTTCTGTTGGTCCAGCTTTAATTCCATATAATTGTGGATGTAAATGTACTGCCATCGCTAAAGGTTCAATTGCCATAGTAAACAATAAAGGTGAAAGTGGACAGCCTTGTCGACATCCTCTATTGATCTTTATTGATTTTGAGATATTGCTGTTTGTTAGGATTTCTGCTGTAGCATTATTGTATATTATCTGAACCCATTTTATGAAATTATTTCCAAGTCCAAACCTTTGTAAGACTTCAAAAAGATAGGGCCATTCGACCCTATCAAGGGCCTTTTCGGTGTCCAGTGATAGGAGAGCTGTATCCGGTGCTTCTTTATTAGAATAAATAATATTAAATAGTCTTCTTACATTATGGAAGCCTTGTCTTCCCTTTATAAAGCCATTCTGATCTCGGTTAATAATATTTGGTAATATTTCTTGTATTCGCCTTGCTAAAATTTTGCTGATTATCTTAAGGTCAGCATTTAATAGGCTTATTGGTCTCATATTTTCACATTTATTAGAGGGTTTACCTGGTTTTGGCAACAGTATAATTAAGGCATTATTCATGTATGGTGGTAAATTACTATTTTGAAATGCTTCTAAAACCATTTCCAAAAAAGGTTTTATTAATTTATTCTTAAATTTTTTATAAAGGTCAAGTGAAAGACCATCTGGTCCTGCACTTTTTCCTGATTTCATATTATCAATGGCTAGCCCAACTTCTTCTTGACTAATTTTAGACTCCAGTATCTCCCTGTTTTCATTTGGAATACACGGTATAGATAGTCCATCCAAAAACCCTTTTAGTTTTGTTAAGTCAGTTTCATTTTTTGTATCATATAATTTTTCATAGTAATCTCTAAAGGCTCTATTAATTTCTAAAGGATCTACAACTACCTGTCCGTTACTTATAATACTGGTGATTGGTGTTTTAAATTCTAATTGTTTAATCTGCCATGCCAATAATTTTCCTGATTTTTCACCTTGTTCATAAAAAGATTGCTTCAATCTTTGAAGACTCGAGGCAGCTCTATTTGCTGATTTTTTGTCATATTCAGCTCTCAGAATCAGTAATTCATTCTCTAACTTTGGGTCACTTCCTGCATACACTTTTTCTTGAAGAATTTTTAGTTTATGTTCCAATTGGACTCTCTCCTCTCGAGTCTTCTTAGATTTTGAACCTGTATAACTAATAATATGTCCCCTAATAAAAGCTTTGAAAGCCTCCCACTTTATACATGCTGATGTTTGTGTAGTATTGATATCAAAGAACTCATCTATCTGTTTTTCTATGTACTTAACAAATTCCTCATCCTGAAGCCATTTATGCTGAAATTGCCACCTACCTGGTTCCTTTGTCAATTTCTTATCTACATATATGAGACAACAGGGTGCATGATCAGAGATCACAATATTATCATAAAAGCAGTTTTGAATCTTGGACCTTAATTCTGTGGAGATCAAAAAATAGTCAATACGTGAGAATGTCTTATAGGTATTAGAATAACAAGAGTAGGCTTTAACTTGTGGTTTCATTTCTCTCCATATATCTAGCAATCTCAATTCTTTCATAAAATGCTTAATGATCATCCTGCATCCATTGTGCGTACAGTCCAGTCCTGTTGATCTATCTATATCGGGGTTCAATGTACAATTAAAATCCCCTGCTATTATATGTTGCCCTGTAAGTGATGATAAGATAAGAAATAAATTAGCAAAGAACTTTTGATCATCTATATTGGGGCCGTATAAGTTCACCAGATTTATATTTTCTAATAGCAAAGATCCTTGAATAATTAGATATCTTCCAAATTTGTCTCCAATTACATTTTTCACTTGAAATGGGACGGATTTATGTATGAGAGTCATAACTCCCCTGGCTCGGAATGAAAATGATGAGGTGAATACACTTCCTTGCCATCTACTCCTAATTCTTTTTACATCTTCCTCTATTAGATGAGTTTCTTGTAAAAACACAATTTTTGAACCTATGTCTTTTATTTTATTCATAACTTGTTTAAGTTTTTTTTAAATTTTGTAGACCTCTGCAATTCCATGAAGTTAAATTAAGATTAACGCTTTGGTCTATGATCAATAGGGAGTTTGGGATTACCTCACAATATAAACATGCTCATACAGAGAAGCAAAAACATGAGTGGTTGAACATTCATCCTACAAACTACACACAAACAAATTCCCCCTTCCCACATTTGTGGTGATCCCACCAAAATCAAAAGAAACCCTCCGTCTCCCGATATAGCCATCGACCGCTCCACACCCACGAGGACCAGCCAAAGCCACTCCCTCTTCATCCTCCCAATCACCCCAACTCTACTGCATTAAATGACGTAACCTTAACTCTCTTCTGTAGTTTTCCAACTTAACTCCAAAATTTTATAGCAACTTTGTACATCATAGGGTTTTTTTTTTAATATGTAATACAATCTATATTTTGTAAACTTGCTATATGCTTCAAATCAGTTAGATGCCTGTGCAAATGCTTAAATATTCTACCTTATATTTTGTTCATGCTTAGCTCCCACCAGTCTCTTCTTGGATCTTCCCGATGAACTCCTGCGCCTCCTCAGGGGTCTTGAAGATGTATGTTCCGCCCCCATACGTGACCAACAGTCTTGCAGGGTGAATTACTCCATGACGAATCCCAAGGTTGCGCAGCTCTTTACGGACGGGGTCAAACTGCTTCCTCAGCCGTTGAATTCCTGTGGCCAAATCTGGGTAGAACCGCACTTGTTGATCCTGGTATTTAATTTCTCCTTTGGCTCGCGTCGCGTCGAAGATCTTCATCCTGTCTCTGTAGCTGAGGAACTTCATAATTAACGTCCTCGGTGCTGCCTTATTATCTCTCTGTGGTCCAATTCGGTGGGCGCTTTCTAAAACAACTGATGATTGCAGCTCCGCGTTGTTCAGCGCTTCTGGAATCCACTTTTCCAAAAAGGAACATGGGTCCCGACCCTCGGTTCCCTCCGGTAGACCCACCAGCCTCAGGTTGTTCGTCTCGACCGGGACTCCAAGTCCAGGACATTATCTTCCAGACATTTATTATTTTTTTTTTCCAAAGTGCGCACCTTTAATTGAAGGCTGGCGACGTCATCTTCAGCACTGGAAACTCGAAGCTCCACCTGTGCCACTCGTTCCACACAGTCACCCAATTCTTTTCTCATTCCTTCCAACGCTGCCATAATCCCATCAAATTTAGCGGAAAAGTCTGCTCTCATTGAAATAATGGCAGCGAGCACTGCACCTGTGCCGTCGCCCGCAGTCACCGCACCGCTGCTAGCTTTCTCTGCCATATCTGGAGCTTTATCTGCTGCGTCACGGACGTGAAAGTCCGTTAATTTGGACTGTTTCGGCGGTTCAATTTTTCCTCCACCTGATTTTCCAGCCTTAGGCTTCACCGGCATATCCTCGCCCAAACGCTGGGATAGGTTCTGTTCCAAATGAGAGAGTTATTTGCCGACTTTTTTTTCTCTAGGAGCAGAGCAGAGTGATACGTGTCCTTCTACGTGGCCGCTATAACCGGAAGTCCGGTTTAAGTGATTTTTGTTGGACATTTCTAGACTAATTACTATTACTTGGATAGTAAATACAGGTCTAGGGAGGGCCCCTCACTCGGTGAGGACAATCCCCCCACCCACCAACAGGGACCAGTGGGCAGAAGAAAGGCCCAAAGTACGGAGGTCGAGATTTGTTAATGTGTTTTTGTACAAATATGTGTTAGTTTTGTTGTTAAAGGGGTTAGGAGCACAAGTTAAAAAAAATGGAAAAACATGAATATGGTTAAAAATCTTAAGATAATGACATTAAACGTGAATGGTCTGAACTCACCTGTTAAAAGGGAAAGAATAAGAAAATTCAAGAAGGAAAAAGACGAAATTATATTTGTGCAAGAGACACATTTGAGCAAGACAGAACATGAGAAACTAAAGAGATTTGGCTATAAGAACTCCTACTACAGTTCATTTAAGGGAGGAACTAAAAGGGGGGTTATGTTACTAATTTCAAATAAAATACAATTTGAATGTGAACAAGAAATCCAGGATAAAGAAGGCAGGTATGTAATAATAAAGGGAAGAATAGATGGTATGCAGATCACATTAGTGAACATCTATGCCCCACCAGAAAGTGACAAGGGTTTTTTTCAACAACTGTTTGATCTCATAGCAACACACAGTGAAGGAGTCCTAATTTGTGGAGGAGACTCAAATGCCATCATGGATCATGAAGTTGACACAACAAGTGTTAAGAAGACAAAAAAACATGTAACAAAGTTCATAAGAACCTCACTGGCAGAAATGGGTATGGTAGACATATGGAGGGACCTGCATCCACTCGAAAAAGACTATACACATTATTCAGCAGTCCATAAAGTACACTCTAGAATAGATTACTTCCTTATGAATGAAGGTGACAGACACAGGGTGAGAAATTGTCGGATTGGAGGGGCAGAAATATCAGATCATAATCCTATATACATGGAAATATATTTAAACAATAGAAAACGACAAACAACATGGAAACTTAATGTAGGACTGTTAAATGATGAGAAAATGAAAGAAAGAATTAAAGTAAACATAAACGAGTATATCTAGGAGAATGATAATGAAGAAGTGGACCCAACAATACTATGGGATGCACTAAAAGCCGTGTTAAGAGGTAAATTAATTGTTGAATCAGGAAAAGCAAATAAGTCTAAAATGGAAACATATGAACAAAGATGTGAGAGACTGAGGGAATTAGAACGTAAACATCAAAGCACAAATGACCCAAAAATATATCAAGAAATTAAGGAAGAAAAAATGAAGATAAAAGAAATACAAATAGATGAAATTGAAAGGAAAAATAGATATTTAAAACAAAAATATTATGAAACGGGGCCAAAGGCCACAAAACTGCTGGCAAAACGGTTAAGAAAACAACAAACAGTGAATAATGTATATAAGATTAAGGACCCCATCACAAATAAAACCACAGTTAACCCAGAAAACATCGAAGAAATATTCCATAATTTCTATCAAGAACTATACTCGCAACCTGAAGAGACAAATGTTAAGGATATTAAAAAATTTCTATGCACATTGGACTTGCCATCAATAGGAAACCAACAAAATGAAAAGCTAACAGCAGAAATAACAACACGAGATTAAAGATGTGATTAAGTCACTTAAAAATGGTAAATCACCAGGTAGTGATGGATACCCATCTGAGTATTATAAACTGTTTATAGAAGAACTCACATCACAGCTCCTAAAGTCATTTAATTGGACATTAAACAACAACAAAATACCTCCATCATGGAACGAAGCCATTATTTCAGTTATTTTAAAGCCAGGGAAAGATAGGGAACAATGCGGAAACTATAGGCCAATCTCTTTATTAAATGTAGATTATAAAATACTAATGTTTTGAACTCTCTTCTTTCTTTTTTTAAGAATGTTCAAATAAAAATCATTGTCAATGTCAATGTCAAAATATATACAACAATTATCTGTAAACGAATAAAGACATTCTTGACGGAATTGATAGAGGATGATCAAACTGGTTTCATAGAGGGACTCCAAACACATGATAATATCAGGAGAACAATACATATAATTAATCAAATATTAGCTGCTCTTGCTTGTTTTTTTTTTTTTTTTTTTTTTTTTTTTTTTCTTGCCTTCTGATTGTTGCTCTGAGTGTTGCTATCCCTGTGCTGTTGCAATCCTGGAATTTCCCCGTTGTGGGACTAATAAAGGCTTATCTTATCTTATCTTATCTTATCTTATCTTATCTTAAATACATAAAGCAAAGAAAAGCGGAGTAATAATGAGTTTAGACGCAGAAAAAGCATTTGATAGGGTTAATTGGATGTTCCTATATAATGTGCTGGAAAGCTTTGGATTTAACGAAAAATCAGTACAATGCATAAAGACACTGTATCAAAAACCTGTGGCAAGAATCAAGATAAAGGGTAGCTTAACAGACAAAGTAAATATACAAAGATCAACTAGGCAGGGATGCTGCCTATCGCCCACCTTGTTTGCTCTGTTCATAGAGCCACTGGCTCAAGCGATGCGACAAAATAAGAAATTAAAAGGTGTAACAATAAAGGGAGCGGAACACAAGATTGGGCTATTTGCAGACGATATTATAGTTTACCTTGAACAACCAGATGAATCAATAATGGAAATGATGAACTTGATAGAAAATTTTGGAAAATTATCAGGATACAAGATAAACATAACAAAAACACAGATACTGACGTTCCACTATAACCCTTTAAACCAGATAACTGATAAGATCAAACTAAACTGGAAACAAAAAGAAATAAAATACCTTGGAGTGAGCATACCTAAAGATCTAAGCAAAATCTATAAAGCAAACTATGATAGGTTGGAACAAGAAATAAAAAAAGATATTGATAGATGGTCAATCTTAAATATGGATCTGAATTCAAAAATTAAGACAGTCAAAATCAGCATACAACCTAGACTGCTTTACCTCTTCCAGGCTCTACCAACAGAGATTCCTGATGCCCAGTTCTCAAAGTGGGACAGGATGATATCGAGATTTGTTTGGGGAGGTAAAAAGCCAAGAGTGAAATATAAAACTCTCCAATTACCAATAGAGAAAGGGGGCATGGGCCTACCGAGTCTAAAGGAATATTACTACTCAGCACAAATAAGATATATCATATGTGCATATGTTATCCTCATATGTTCATATGATATATCATATATATCATATGAACCTTTCTGTGTGGAGTTTGCATGTTCTCCCTGTGCTGCGTGGGTTTACTCCGGGGGCTCCGGTTTCCTCCCACAATCCAAAGACATGCATGTTAGGTTAATTGGCTGTTCTAAATTGTCCCCAGATATCTGTTTCCTATAGGCCCTTAGAATAGAGGGTTAGTACTAGTGAAAGTGCTTTGAGTGGTCTTTGTGACTAGAAAAGCGCTATATAAGTGCAGGTTAGTTAGTTAGTTAGATATGTTGGTGCGACGGAGGATATGAGGCAAAATGGAAAGAAATGGAAAAGGAAATTGAGGGACTCCCAGTACAAAGCATAATAGGAGATAAGGATGCATATAAGCAAATCAAACAAATAGACCCAATCACTAAATTTACTTTGGAACTGTGGTATAAAATTGTACAAAAGTATAATATAAAGGAGGACATAAAACTATTGAAATGGGTAGCATTTGACAGTCAATTTGAACCGGCAAAGCAAGATAGGGGATACAAAAATCTGGTGAACAAGGGAATCACAGCATGGGGCAATATCGGAAAAAAAGATTTTGGGAGTTCTGTAAACATGAGAAGAAAATTTAAACTACAAAAATTGGAATTCTTCAGATATCTGCAGATGAGAGATTATTATATGAGGAAGATTAGGCATAACCTCCACACAGATGTGAGCGAGATTATACAATTCATTTTAAGCTCATATGCAGGAAATAAAATAAGAATTATTTCAAAGCTGCATTAGAAACTTACGGCAAACAAACATTCAAGTAACTATATAAAGGAGAAATGGGAGAAAGAGCTAAATTTAAACATAACAGAAGAAAACTGGCAAGAAATATGGAAAACACAACACACATCAACAAGTTCAAGGACATGGAGGGAATTTGGATGGAAAAACCTGATTCGCTCTTTCATTACACCACAGATTCAAAGAAAATATACAAATACCCAATCTATATGCTGGAGGGGCTGTGGAGCTCAAAATGCAGACCACTCACATATGTTTTGGAAATGCTGCAAAATCTCATCATTCTGGAAATCTATACATGTGACAATACAGAGGATATTAAGATAAGATAAGCCTTTATTAGTCCCACAGTGAGGAAATTCCAGGATTGCAACAGCACAGGGATAGCAACACTCAGAGCAACAATCAGAAGGCAAGAAAAAACAACATCTAGTAAACATATGTCCATATTACTATAAATGTATATATATAGACACACAGTGCAGAACATTATGGTTGGTTGGTGAATGTGCAGCAGAAAGTCTAAGCTCACTCTCCGCGGATGCGGCGGGCCAGCTGGAAGTCTTTGGGCATGATGGTGACCCCCTTAGCGAAGAAGAGACCACCAGGTGGGCCTCGCTGGTCTCCTGCAGAGCCATGACGGCGAAGCTCAGGAAACGCAGGACGGTCTTGAAGTCCTGAGCGATCTCCCTCACCAGGCGCTGGATGGGCAGCTTACGGATGAGCAGCTCCGTGGATTTCTGGCAGCAACGGATCTCTCTCTGAGCCACGGGCCTGTGACGGCGAGGCCTCTTCACTCTGCCGGTGGCCGGAGCGCTCCTCCGAGCAGCCCTGGTGGCTAGCTGTCTCCTGGGGGGCTTCTTCCTTCAGTAGATTTTACGGGCCGTCTGCTTGGTTCTTGCCATCGCTCTTTATTATTCTGTCTTATATTTCTTGCACGCCGCCTAAACTCCAGCCCGGCACCCGCGTCGTTTTCGCTACAGCTCCCGGTATGTCGAGTTTCCCATTAGCACCGGGCGGCGGCCAAGTGCTAGCTAGCACTAGCTCCTCCCCGCTGTAGCGTCTCCCGCTGCAAACCGTGGCTCCGTCCGCCGACCCGGGAGACCCCCGGGGCGATCCGTGCGTCCGTGATATATATACAGAGTGAAAGGTGTAGAAAGAAGAAGGAAGATAAAAAAAAAGGCTGTTGCAACGGGCAGCCTACTTGTGTGGCGCCACCGGTCCGGCGGAACCGGAACCGGAAAAAAAACCAGTGCAGCGGCATGAAATAAAGCGGCGTTGTTGGAGGTTTTAAGTAGAGTTTTATTATCATACCGCCGTCACAAGCTCCGCTCCCGGCGCCGTGCATGAGCGCCGGGAGCGAGCCCACGGCTCTCAGAGAAGGAGAGGAGGACACAAAGTCTGTGTCCTGCAGCAGAGGTTGAAGTGAGATTGAGAGGTGAGTTACAGAACCTGTGCAGTATTTATACCAAACTCAAACAATACATCAAAGCAGATTCACAGCAGTTGGTCTGATCAAAGGGACTGCAGAACAGGCATGAGACATTTGCATTTGTAAGACCTACATAACAATAGGCACATGCAGCCTCTGCTTCGGCTTGCAGGACAAAGAGGTTACAAGGCACATCTACATATTGATCTCAGCCTCTAGGTCACAGTAAGGACAGGATGCATGAACACTATAAATGAATGGCACATTACATCACAATACATGAATGGCACATTGCATCACGATACATGAATATCACATTACATCTCAGTAGTGCAGCGGGAAAAACCAAGAGAAGAGAGCTGACTGTCCTGTGTGTTGTGGGGGGGGGGGGTTGAATCAACCCGCCACACGCCACATATTAGGATATAATATACCAATGAACTGTAACTTGATGTATTTATGTGATCTTAAAAGAGACAATGTAATACAGGCTGAGGACAGATATCTAGTTAAAATCTTGCTGATTGCATGTAAAAAAACAATCACAAGAAAATGGCGATCAGAAGTTCTACCTGACCAAGACCAATGGACTGACATTGTTGAGGATATACGTTTGATGGAAAAACTAACATATCGACAAAGAATGCAAGAAGGACAATATGAAAAAAATGGCGGAAATGGACACACTACAAAGTGCAACAACGAGACAGAAATTGAAAGAATAACCAAAGACACTGGAAAAACCAGAAGAATTAAGAGATGGAAACTAAAAACTTGATGCTCCAACATTTGTCCCCCCCCCCCTTTTTTCTTTTTTTTTTCTTTCTTCCTCTAGCTCCTTTTTTTTAAATATAGACTGTGATCTGAATGTAATATGTATGATGAAAAATGAATAAAAATCAAAGTTACAAAAAAAAAATGGAGGTAGCCATCCTCTGTACTCGTCTGGTGTACAGGGATGTCAGGCTCAGCTGTGGCTCACTAAGCAAACGACTGTACCATCTAACTACCTGATCCAAGGATTTCCTCTGTTTCAGTTTTATCTGACCAAACCATGACACTAAAGAAAAAGATAAAACAGATTCAACAAAAGCCTGATTAAACATTGTCATTATGGTTCGGTCAACTTGGAAGCGTGCAAGTTTTCTCAAGCAATGCAAATGTTGCTGACCCTCTTTGCACACCCTTTCACAGTTCTCTTCAAAGTTTAAATTACTATCAATAATCGTCCCAAGATATTTGTACGATTGTACACATTCGGTGGTCTGGCCTTTTAGTACGGTGACTTTGTGCCTGGGATTTTTCCTCCTAAAGTCAATAATCATGTCTTTAGTTTT
Organism: Pholidichthys leucotaenia; assembly: GCA_020510985.1. Taxonomy (NCBI): domain Eukaryota; kingdom Metazoa; phylum Chordata; class Actinopteri; order Cichliformes; family Pholidichthyidae; genus Pholidichthys; species Pholidichthys leucotaenia. Next base: position 407,368,879 of record CM035840.1, on the reverse strand, counting down.
TGTCGTATTCAGCTGCAGGTAGGAATCCTCACACCAGTGAACAAAATCATCAACTACTGGGCCGTGGCCACTCTCACCATCCTGGAGGAGACTGACAATAACTGAGTCATCAGCATACTTTATAATGTATCTGTTGTCATGTCTGCTCCGACACATGTTTGTGTACAGGATGAAGAGTAGTGGTGACAACACACACCCCTGAGGAGAGCCAGTAGAAGAGCACTTTAGGTCAGACAATGTACCATTGACCCTTACTCTCTGCGTCCTGTTGGTTAAGAAATCCAGAATCCAACCCAACAGATTATTGCTCAAATCAAATTGCTGCAGGAGCCTTTCAACTAAGATATGAGGTTGGATTGTATTAAAGGCGGAGGAAAAGTCCACAACTAAAAGTCTGGCGTGTGTCCCATTAAAATCCAGATGTTTAAAAAGCATGTTAAACAGAGTGACAGTGGCATCCTCCACTCCTCTGTGAGGCCTATAGGCAAACTGCAGAGGATCCAATGCATGCTCAGTCTGCTTTAGGACCTCACATCTGACCAGTTTTTCAAAAATTTTCATTAAAATTGAAGTCAAAGCAACTGGTCTAAAGTCGTTTACCGTTTTAGGACAGCTGGATTTTGGAACAGGAACAACCACGGCTTCTTTCCAGATCTTAGGCACATGTTGTGTCTGTAAGGACTTATTGAAAATGTAATGAAATATAGGACTCAGTTCATGTGCACAGGACTTTACCAAGCGCCCACATATACTATCAGGGCCCTCACTTTTGTTCACTTTTACAGTGCAGAACTCCCTTTTAACATCCTGCACCTCAATATTAAAGCGCTGATTGTCTTTGAGTTTGTCTTTGACAACTTTCTCCTCAACCTTCCTGACCTCTCCATCGTCGCTCGGAAAAGTTTTTGTGATCAGTCCTGTTGACCATTCATGTCTCTTCACTAAAGTATCTTTCAGCAAGACAACATCTCCATCCATCAGATTGGGCCTTTCTGTTCTCCATTTCTGTCGAACCTGGAGACCACCGAGCTATTCCCTCCTCCATCTCTCCCAGAATGTGTTGGCTAAAATCTGGACTTGCTGCCACTGGTGCTTGAAGAGGTCACCATCGTCAAAGTTGCCTGGAGGGACTGGGGGCATGCCAACTTTCTGCGATAGCAGCATAGAAAGGGTGAGGTTAAGAGGCTCGTCTGGATCTGTAGACACTGGGGTAAGCGGTCCGGAGTTGGCAATCGCAGTGACCTCAGCTATAAAGGTTGTCATGACCTCATGTGTGTGCTTTGTAGAGCCGAGTTTGAGGAACATTGTGTCAAGGGCCTGGCATGTGACACTGATCATTCTCTCCCAACTGGCTCCCAATGGAAGGAGTGTGGGGGATTGAATACCCATACAGAACTCTGGTTGGAGAGGCAGTTTGACACTTGCTTGTTGTTGCAACCACAGGAATCAATCTGAAGTTCTCGGCAGGCTCCAATAAAATTGGTTCCACAATTGGACCTCAGTTGTTTAACAGGTCCCCTTATTGCGAAGAAGCATCGAAGTACCTTAATGAAACTGGATGACTCCATTGATGTCATATAACCATATATCCATATATACCTCATATATGGTTATACCTCATACCTCAACCTATAACCTCACATACACATAAAGATGATTGCCCAATGCTTGCTGTTTGCCAGTCCTCCACATGTTCTCCTTGAGGCGACACACCATGGTCCAAACACATCTAATCCGACAAAGGTGAATGGAGGATTGGTACTCAAGTGATCAACAGGCAGATCTGCCATTATCTGCTTTTCCTGTTTACCATGTAGTCTCTGGCATGTCACACAGGTGTAGATAAAGCTACGACAGACCACTTTCCTCCAACAGCCCAAAAACCAGCACGCCTTACAGCTCCTGTAAGGTGCCGTCCTTGGTGGCAGACCTGTTCATGGTAATGTCTGATGAGCAGAGGCAACGTGGTGTTTGCCAGGAATTATGACTGGCTAACTTTACTCTGGCGCGAGCTACGCCTTCTTCAGCAGGCCTCCAACACATAGAAGGCCTTCAGAATCAATGAAAGGGCAGAGTTTACTGAGGGGACTCTGTTTTGGGACCTGTTCACTCTTGTGGATGCACTGGATTTCCTCCAAATAGATCTGTCTTTGGACACCAAAAATGATTCTGACTTTTGCATGATCTAACTGTTCTGGACTGAGGGGCAGCTTACAGTTGTGCCAGCCATGGCAGCGGCCTTCATTTGCTGCTTTTGTGAAGGAGTAAGCAATGTGGGAGAGTTGGGCAACAGCTCTGGAGAGTGACCTCCAACTTGAAAAATGCTCAAAACGTTTATTGCCTGGCTGATGTGACAAAAGTGTGACACATGTCACTACATCTGGACATAACTCTACATCTGATCCAGAGTCAACTAGGCTGAAGGCTTGCTCTCGGTTATTTGGTAAATGTGGCCTTAGGCTGGGTGGCACCCAGCAGTTGGAATTATCCTTCATGAACTCCCTGTTCATGATCTGAAGGAAAATTTTGTCTTTGATTGAGAGCGCCAGCTTGTCATCATATTTTGAGTGGCTGAAAATCTGCTTGCCTAAGTCTGACTGGGCAGAGGCCTGAGTGTAAGGGGATATGGACTACTGACTTACAATCTTCTCTTTGAATATGATTCTGTTTTCACAAGGTCTGAAGCAACTGGAACGACAATTGTCAAGAATACACTGACAGTTGGCCTGTGGGCCCCACCAAGGGAGACATCACAACTATGACCCAACTTAGGCCCAGTCGTTGGGCGTAAGGCTCATTGTGACGACCATTGTGCTGGTTGCACACTTTGTGTACTCAGATGATGTCTCTGCCAAGTAATAAGAGTATTTCAGCTGATGAGTAAAGAGGAGGAATCTTGTCAGCTATTGACTTCAGATGTATGTGGTGACATGCAGCCTCTGGGGTCAGGATTTCATTCCTATTATTGGGAATCAGGTTGCACTCCATCAGGGTTGGCAATGATAGGTGAAGCTCCCCATCAGCTGACAACACCATGAATCCAGCGACCCTCCTTCCAGCAGTGTCCGTCACTCCTGACCATGTTTTGAGGGTGTAGGGAGAAGCGTTGCTCTGAATGTAAAACATGTCAAAGAATGCTGATCTAGCTAGGGAAACATTGCTCTGATCGTCCAGCATCACATATGTCCTTATCTTTTGCTCAGGGTGTCCCTTTGGATAGACAGTGACCAGACAAATTTTCGAGCAAGATTTAACTTGTAGACCCTCACCACAGACCTCTGTGCATGAGGAGGTAGCTACATCTGCGATGCGTTCAGTAGGCTCTCCACCATGCTCTGTAGTAGGCACATTGGAGCTTGTAGCCCAAGGCACTGGTCCTGCATGGAGTGCTGAGATGTGTTGGTTGTTGTCGCATTCTGAGCAACTGATGACAACTTTGCATTCCTTAGCCTGGTGTGTTGTCGAAGCACAACATTTAAAACATATGGAGTTCTCTAACAGGAAGCGCCTTCACTCTGCAAGTGATTTCTCCCAAAAGCCTAACACTTCTTGAGAGAATGAAGTTTCTTGTGCAGAGGACACTATCTATCTGGATCCATGACAGGCCCTTTGGAAAAGTTTGAGGAGGAGGGGTTTCTTACTTCAGTTTTACTGACTGATATAGGAGATTTTGTTTTACAGTGTCTGGATGAAGAGCCATCAACTTTGAGTGCAGTTGAGCTGAAGATAGGAATAGCAAAGCTAGGGTCATTTTTCATGTCTGCATAGTTGTACACAAAGTCTATTAAGAATGAGAAAAGGGGTATGGAACTCGATGCTCCCTCTTATAGCGAGACCTCACGGCTATACTGGGGGAATTTCTCCACTATAGGGTCTACTCCTCTTGCTGTGTCAAGAAAGATGAGCCCTGGCAAGTAACCCTCTTGCTTTGCTGCGTCAATTTCTAGAAGCAGGTCTCCAAGTTCTTGAATCCTCTGGTGATCCCTATTTGAAAGCTTTGGGAAGAGAGCCAATCTATTGAAGATAGAAGTTTCAATAGCCTCCGGAGAGCCATAGCACTTGTCCAGCCTCTGCCAAAGCTGATCCAAACCAACAAACAGGTTATTAACATAAACTGCTCTTATCCTCTTGGTGTGGTGCAGTGATTCTCCACCGAGCCACTTAATAAGCAAGTCCAGTTCTTCACTAGGTTTGAGGTTTAGTCCCTCCACAGCATTTATAAAGCTAGATTTACAGGACAGATAACTGGCAGGCTGGTTATCAAACACTTTCAATCTGCTGTGACAAGATCTTGATGAGCCAGATATACAAGTAACTCAGATACACTTGGAGCCTCTGATTACAAATGGTGTGGTGGCTGGCTTGGTGAATCTGTGTGATGGTGTTGTAGCATCAGCTTCTCAGGCTAATTCAGGAAATCACTCTTCTTCATCTTAAAGAAATTCTCACTCAACTCTGGTCAAGAATTGCTGTGTTTCTTCATCATCAGGACCCTCAGTGTAAACAACTTCCCTTTGTAGAGAAACCCGATAAGGACTTGCTTTTAAAGGATTAAAAAGTATGTCATAAAATTCTCAAGCTTCCCCCCCAAGCAGATAAGAAGCCTTCGTACCAGGAACTGATGCTCTTAAAAAAGTCATAAACTCCTTAAGCTGACAGATATATGGTTGCCACCTTCTTTTGGACATATAGCAGAAGTCTCATAAAACTCTCTGGGTTGCCCCCTCTTCACATACCAAGATCTAAAAATTATCTACAGCTCAACAGTACCTCCTAGTGGACATCTACGGAATATGTTTCATTACTTGTGCAATCTGGAATTTTGCTATTTGACTGAACATTAACACTTTTTATAGTTTGCATTCCACAGGATAACTCTAGACACTGTGAAGATAATTGTCCTTTGTGATGGACAATAATGGTTTGCAATAATTCATTAATCCTTGATTTAAATGTGAATGCACGACGGCAACGTCTCAGAGCCATTCAACATACGCAGCAGAGTGAAACAGGGCTGTGTACTTGCGCCAACCCTCTTTGGGATTTTCTTTGCTATGCTCCTGAGGCATGCTTTCAGCACAGCAACAGAGGGAATCTACCTCCACACAAGATCTGACGGCAGGCTTTTCAACCTCGCCCGCCTGAAAGCCAGAACCAAAGTACGCAAGGCTCTAATCAGAGACATGCTGTTCGCAGACGACGCTGCAGTCGCGACCCACACACAGCAGGAGCTTCAGACCCTGATGGACCGATTCTCCCAGGCATGCAAGGACTTCGGGCTTACCATCAGCCTGAAGAAGACTAACGTCTTGGCGCAAGGCACGGAAGCACCACCAACCATCACCGTCGACAACTACGAGCTGGAGGTCGTGAATCAGTTCACGTACCTGGGGTCCACGATCAGCAGCAACCTCTCCCTTGATACAGAGATCGACAAGAGGATTGGAAAATCAGCCTTCACACTCGCTCGCCTCACCACACGAGTGTGGGAGAATCCCAAACTCTCTGTCAAGACGAAGATGGCAGTGTACAACGCCTGCATCATCAGCACACTGCTCTATGGGAGTGAGACATGGACAACATACGCTCGGCAGGAAAAGAGACTGAACTCCCTCCACTTGCGCTGCATTCGCCGCATCCTGGACATATCCTGGCAGGACAAAGTGCCCAACACAGAAGTACTGTCCAGCGCCGGCCTTCCCTCCATGTTCACTGTACTCAGGCAGCGCAGGCTCCGCTGGCTAGGCCACGTTCACCGTATGGAGGATGGCAGAATCCCCAAAGACGTCCTCTACGGAGAACTGGCGACTTGCAGGAGAGACGTTGGCCGCCCACAGATGCGCTTTAGAGACATCTGCAAGAGAGACATGAAGGCCCTGGAGATCAACACAGAGCACTGGGAGGACCTTGCAACGGACCGCTCCAAATGGAGAGGCACCCTGACCAGACAGCTCAAGGCGGGTGAAGAGAGACTGACTGCTGCAGCAGATGAAAAAAGGACCCGCAGGAAGAACCACCACAGCTCCAGCAGCACGGAGACCATCCACAAGTGTGACCTGTGTGACAGGGTCTGCCATTCATGCATCGGCCTGTTCAGCCACAGGCGGTGCTGTTCCAGCAGAGTAGACGTTTAGGATTCTCTTCCATGGTCATCATAGACCGACGGAGGCCGACGGATCGCATGTCTTAGGAATATTTTTTATGAATGTTATTCAAATGAAGGTTAAACTGATTAGTAATAGTATAAATGCATGGTCACTGAATATTAGTCTTGAGTCTCTTAATTTAGTTAGATTTTATATTGAGTATATAATGAATTTCATAGGAACTAAATGAACATTTTCTGAAAACTTGGGTCAGCTATTTCTAACCAATCCCCCAGGCTGCCTCTCTGTTGGATAACGCCCTTGCATTTGATTGGCTGTTCACAGACAAAGAACTGTTCCCTCATTGGACAAAAGCCCATTCAAATTCCTCTTTATGGAAGATAATTGGTCCGTCTTGCTGCCAGTCACACTTTTATGATATCAGAAGCGCGACCCTTTAAAAACAGAGAGGGAGCCGCCCTAGGCAGTTTTTGTCTAAGTTTTCTGTGAGTCTAAGTTTCTGTGAGTTCTGTATGTTCTGTGTGTCTGAACCTTGTCAAGTCCTGTGCTAGTTTCTTAAATCGCCTTTTGATAAGCTTTTGCCAGTTTTTCTGGCAACTGAGGGGAAACCATCCTTTTTTCTGTGAGCTCGCCTTTAAATGAGGGTCAAACTCTCAACTTTTTTTTTCTTCTTAACCTCAGAGGCTGTTCTTATCCTATTTAAATGTTTTTCCTGGACTTTTTGACTTTTCCTGCTGTTAAAGTGGACTTTCAATTTCCCTGCCTTTAAAGTGAACTGATAGAGATTTTTGGACCTTCTTTCCCTGCCTCACCCACATATGGCAACGTTAAGAAACCAGGAGTTGGTAGGTGAAACTGGCTAAATACATTTTCCTTCAGCCTTTGGGATTGTCCTGTGTGCCGGGGACATCCTAAATTTGGACTGGTTGTCAAAAGACGTCACGCCTGGCCTGGGGCTTAGCCACTAACTCACCGGCTACACTCTTGTGAGCCCCACCCCCCACCCCCGGTTAAGTCCTGTGTTCCGAACGCTGTCTGGGAGAACCACTGCGCCTTCCCCGAACAATACCACCATTATTGTCATTTAACCTGAATGGGTTTCATTTAATAAACTTGTAAACGAGAGAAGTTGAAATGTTTTCCTGTGCATATATGCTTTCCTGGTTCACGGCAGTAAAGGACTCACTAATGTTCGAGACTGATTCATTAAGTTATTGTAAATACAGAAATTAATTAATAATTTGTTCTTTTGGAACTGGTGACCTTATTTACGAGTGTTTTTCTCTCTTATTTAGTGAGTGTCGGGGTGACTGTGTAACTCCGTCCCCACGCACACTCACTTCTAAATAAAATAAATAATTCCTGTACCTTATTACACTATATTTTATTAAATATTGCTACAGTGTGTATAGAGGCTGGGAGCATTCCATCTTCGTGAAAGGATGCTGCACCAGAGAGATTTTTCCTCTGGTTGGTTTGTTGCAGAGTATCAGCAGAAAAAACTGAGGGATCTGGCTGTTGTATGTCGTGACTGGCATAGTGATTTTGTCTGTGTTGTGGTATGAGAATAGCCTCTGTTCCTTCATCAATATGAGCTGAAGCATGATTCTGGCTTAAGGTGACCTGTGACTGGGTGTACTCGCCAGTGTGCTGTATTGACTGCTTTGACGACTGAGCATGACTGGCTTTACTCACAAGGTCACAATCCTCCAAACCTGCATAGTCGTTCAGTTGAACGCGAGAAATATACCCAGTGTGGCGGTTTGGGAAAACCCCCACAAACAGACTAAGGACAGACAGCTCGCTACTCCTGGTTTTTTCCGCTACACTACTGAGATGTAATGTGCCATTCATGCCTTGTGATGTTAATGTGCCATTCATGTATTGAGTTCATGCATCCTGTCCTGTGTGTTGTGGGGGGTTGACTCAACCCGCCACACCCAGAAATAAATTCCCGTTCCAGTGAAATTGGTCTAAATGATCTTCACACAGTAATGTTGTAAAAAATATATTGAAGAACAATTCACATAGTTCAACTCGAAAAATATGCACAAAAACGAAATCTAACTCGAGAAAAAATTTAACATTTACAGTTTTTTCAACGCGAAGATGATCGCCATGTGATCCGTCTGGACCAATCACTGATCAGCTTTCCTCTCCAAGCAACGAGTAAACATGGCGTCCCCTGCTGCGGAAACCAGCAAGGCAGATAGTGACAGGCAAATAAAATGCTTTTTCCACCTCGATTCCGTGAAAAATGAGAAAGCTGCTCCCATGACAGCAGTGAGGTGGATTAAGGTTGTTGAATGTTGTAAATCGTGGCGAAATTTGGACGGACGGATTGTAGTGCCTGAAAGGTCCTAAATTCGGACCAAATTATATTTTACATATTGTGTATTTTCCTTGTACATGTACATACATTTGCATTTTTATTCCACGGGCCAAAATGACATGGCTAGAATTTTTTTTTTTTCAACTAGCTTATCATGAATTGTTCAATGGAGGTAGTTTGTTTTTAGTTGATCTCTAATGAACTACATGAATCATTGCAAGCACATGTACATGTAATTTGAAATCATTTTGGGAGATCACTTTGCTGTAGGGAGACAACATGGAGACAGTTATTGATTTAATAGTGTCTGCCCCTTAAATACAAAAAGCATGGAAAGCTCGATGGTGATGATGAAGATAAACAGCGAGGAAATATTTAAAAATGAACATTCATATTATTTATTCGGTTGCTTTGGTGTCTGGGTAAAAAATAAAAATCAAGAAATTTTAATGCCATTACATGTAACATGTTGATATTGAAGGGGAAAGGAATGTTTTCATAAACCAAGTCAACTGGAAAGCACGAATTCAGCGATAGCTACCGGTCCCTATATTCCTTTAGGGAGCGGCAACCAGTCTATGTTGAGTCCTTAGGACACGGAGCCAGTCTATCTATGCTAATGCCACACACAGAGTTGACTCGGGGCGGCGATTCGTATGCGGCAGACCGACCCAATTAGGTGGAAAAAGCATTTTATTTGCCCGTCACTATCTGCCTTGCTGGTTTCCGCGGCAGGGTACGCCATGTTTACTCGTTGCTTGGAGAGGAAAGCTGATCAGTGATTGGTCCAGACGGATCACGTGGCGATCATCTTCGCGTTGAAAAAATTGTAAATGTTAAATTTTTTCTCGAGTTAGATTTCGTTTTTGTGCATATTTTTCGAGTTGAACTATGTGAATTGTTCTTCAATATATTTTTTACAACATTACTGTGTGAAGATCATTTAGACCGGTTTTACTGGAACGGAACTGAAAGATACATTTTTCATCCGAGTGACTAGCAGCTGCCTCAAACACTTGAGCCTCTGCTGATGCAGCCTCAGCTTCACACTACTCCTTTAGTGTATTCAGTGTAGCCTCTGTGCATTTCTTCTCCACTTGTGTATCTATTCACTGCTATGCATAGGCTGCACGTGTGCATGCAGCTTCTGCCTTGGCACGAGCTTGAGCAGCAGCTACACTGGCTGATGACTTACTTGAGCGTGGTGAAGAGGACGACGCAGTCGATGCACAACGTTCTGACCTAACCTCCATGTCCTGAGTATCAATAACGACAAAGTTTGAGGTTGACATTCTTTAGTCCACACACAAAAAAAACTTCTGAAGGTGAGGCGTACCCCCTTTTTTTGCTTTTGTAAACTGGTAGCTGAGAGATGTGCTGCTGATATTCCTTTGCTGTTTGTTGTAATGGTCCATCTTTTCACTGTTCTGTCCTCACTAAGTGTTGTCCCCATGAACGAATACTCAGCTATACAGACAGCCAAACACTCTCCCGATCAGACTCCAAGGAACAGGCCGTCGTGTTGAGTTTGGCGTTTTAATCAGGAAAAAGTGTAAAACTGTTGACAAAACCAGAGATAAACAAAAAAATATTGTTACATCAATATGCAATATAACACAGAGGAGCTGAATATACACAAAAATATCAGCATTATATTTCCCCGGTCAGTCAGTCTACAAATACGTATCTGATTAAAAACACAGATTCAGATACATACATAACAAAAAACATCACAAAAAATAGGTGGTTAAGGGGTAAAGTCAACTGCTGTTAGCTTAGATTACACATCTCCAAAACTGGATATAAACAATACAATATGTCACTTTTTTGAAATAATACTGCAGCACACAAGTTGCTTTAATGTCAATAAAACAATATAGCTTACAGATGATGCCATTTATAAATTTGGAAGACTTGGATGGCAGTAGATGAACACAGACATGTGGGTACCCCTGGCCAGACCTTCAGAAAGCACACATTTTTTAAAAGGAAATGACCTCACTTTCTGTTTCTGAGGTTAACAAAATACACAAAACAACCACTAAGGGATGACAACAGCAATAAAACAAATAAGATTCCCTCACACCAACCGTTGCATCAGTGCTGCCCATTTGTCAGTATTTTATGTTAATACTTAACTAAAAATTATTTATTTCATTATTTGGGCGTTTTTGTGTCCTGTTTGGTCATTAAGTCATTCCGGCCATTCCGCTCCACAATCGTGGCGGTGTGGCGGGTTGGTGTAACCCCCACAACAGACTGGACAGACACAGCGCTCGGCTAGAGCAATTAACAGAACAGTGAAATGTGTGTATTAATGTCTACAGGCAGCCCCGCTTCTTCTGGCTCACTACTGTGATGTTAATGTGCCTTTCATGCATTGTGTTCATGCGTCCTGTCCTTACTGTGACCTAGAGACTGAGATCAATATGTAGATGTGCCTTGTAACCTCTTTGTCTTCTAGCTGGAGCAGAGGCCAGCAATCTGCCTATTGTGATGTATGTCTCTCAAATGCAAATGTCTCATGCCTGTTCTGCAATCTCTTTGATCATACCAACTGCTGGGGAATGCTCTTTTATGTATTGTTGTAGTTGGGTATATATACTGCACTGTAACCCATGCTCATCCTCTCATTCACTCACTCTTCAGCTGCTGCTGCAGACACACACTTTGTGTCTCCTCTCTGAGAGCCTGAGGAATTCAGCTTCAGCCTGCTCACACTATGGGTTGGAGCCGAGTTCCCGTGAAGGCGGTATGATTTAATAAGCCCACTTAAAACCTCTCAACGCTGCCTTATTTCATGCCGCTTCACTGGTGACCCCAAGAATGCACACGCTTTGTGCAACGCAACCTTCTGGTCTGGACGGCCACGCTGGCGACCCGACGCTGAAAAAAACATGCTGCCAGCGAACACAGCAGCCTGACGCAAACGAGCTGCCCTCCCTTCTGCTTCAGGGAGACCTCGACACGGAGCCAACACAGGCGAGCTACTCTCTGGACATCACCCACGACCGGGAAAACTGCAGAAAACGTCATGGCGCGACCCTCGCCTGAGATTGGGACGTCCACGCTGGACCGGCCGAGGGACACAGAACGTTTTCTCCCTCTCACCGCTACTCCTCCCTCTCAGCGATCCTACTCATCTACCCGAGCCTGAGGAACAAAGATCGTCTATCTCCCCTCAACGCTCCAACGCACCATGACTAATCTGCAGCCACAGCTCATCATAGATGTTTATCAGCGCCGTCTGCGCCGATCTCCACCAAGATCCCTGACCCTGGTTCTCCTCTCCAGCTGGCCCACTCATCACGGAACCCCGGCGCACGCACCGGGGAGTTACGAGGACGGCGCACCACGCACGGGACACATACGGCTCCACTGACCGCCTTCCTTCTGCTGCACACTGGCCCTTCAGGCTTGCTCGTACACCTGAGGCACGCAGCTTGCTCACTGGATTTTATGGTCTTAGCCACGGCACACAAGGGGAATTCAGCTGTCTGCGGTTCCCGAGGCTTTAGGGTTGCGCCTGCATCTAAAGTCAACACGCCAAGTCCCTCTGCTTTTGTTCCTTTTTTTCTTACAGCCGCTCCTGCTTTTCTTCATGGCCATGAGAGGAGTCAGAGACTAATTTTTCTTCTTGTGATCTCCGCAAGTTCAACGGGACAGCCCCTCGACATCGCGGAACAACAAGCAATTTTTGCGCGGCCAGGACGATTTCACTGCTCCCGGCCGGCACTTACCACCACCACCACCACCACCACCCCACCCCCCCCGCCACCACCACCACCACCACCCCCCCGCCTGCACAGAGCTTCTCCTGCTCGCTGCCCAAGCTGCATGATCGAGACCTCGGCCGCCTGCCGAGCCCTCTGGGAGGGAGCGTGTGGCGGGTTGGTGTAACCCCCACAACAGACTGGACAGACACAGCGCTCGGCTAGAGCAATTAACAGAACAGTGAAATGTGTGTATTAATGTCTACAGGCAGCCCCGCTTCTTCTGGCCCACTACTGTGATGTTAATGTGCCTTGCATGCATTGTGTTCATGCGTCCTGTCCTTACTGTGACCTAGAGACTGAGATCAATATGTAGATGTGCCTTGTAACCTCTTTGTCTTCCAGCTGGAGCAGAGGCCAGCAATCTGCCTATTGTGATGTATGTCTCTCAAATGCAAATGTCTCATGCCTGTTCTGCAATCTCTTTGATCATACCAACTGCTTATGTATTGTTGTAGTTGGGTATATATACTGCACTGTAACCCATGCTCATCCTCTCATTCACTCACTCTTCAGCTGCTGCTGCAGACACACACTTTGTGTCTCCTCCTCTGAGAGCCTGAGGATCCCGCTCCGGTCTGCTCACACTTGCACCGGAGCGGGGATCTTGTGAAGGCGGTATGATTTAATAAACCTGCTAAAACCTTCACCAATGCTGCTTTATTTCATGCCGCTTCAGCGGTATCATTGTTAAGTTTTTAATTTTTAGATAATCGCATGGGAGGGGGGGACTTGTGGTCCTGCAAAGGACAGTGGTACCACATGAGTGAAGCAGCAGTCGGGACTCCCATCTATCACTGACCGGGCAGGCTAGGCGTGCCTCCCTGGGAAGGACTGTGGTCTGTCCAGTCGGGCCGCTGCTTCTTCCGGCATGTCCTATGTTGGATACACCGGTGTTCTTTGCCAGACCTGAGTCCCCCTCCCAGTCCGCTTGCACTAGGGTTGCCAACTTTCTCACAGCCAAGTAAGGGACAGAGGGTTTTAACGATTGCTCAGTGCCACAATGTTGTGAACATTAGTGTGGTGCTAATACTGGGATTTTTTTTTTTTCATCTTGATAATACCTTAAAAAATATTAATATCCAATGTCACGTTTAATACTACAAGAAAAAAAATACCACACTGTATACCTAGAAATTTCAAATTTTACAGAATACAGAATCTCAGTTTAAAAATGTGTAATAGTTATGTTTTTAATAATGGATTGCATTTACATAGCACTTTTCATGACACCCAAAGACACTTTACAATAAGTCCATTATTCAGTCACTCCACAGACAAAGCTACCTCTGTAGCCACAGCTACCGTGGGACAGACTGATGGAAAAATGGCTGCCAATTCATGCCAACAGCCTCTCTGACCACCAAACATTTATTCACATTCATACATCAGCGTCATGAACCATGAACACACTTGAGGCAAGATGAGTAAAGTGTCTTGCCCAAGGACAAAACAGCAAGGTGGGTGGGGGGGGCGGGATTCAAACCGCCAACCCTCCGGTTATTGGATGATCTGCTCTACCTCCTGAGCAACTACGGCCTCATTTTTGTTTCTCTTTGAGAAATAATGCAACTTTGAGCTAGAAAACACAACTACACTGCAAAAAGTCAAATATAAGTAAAATGAAATAAAGTAAAGCTGTTTATGCTTGTTTTTTTTTTATCTGACAAGATATTTATTCTTGCTGTGCAGTTTATGTACCAGAAAATTTTACATGCTTTCCAATAGTTTTAACTTGTTTTGCACAATTTGATAAGTCAAATTTTCTTGCTCTGCTGGCAAATAGTGTTACTTAAAATAAACAAAAAAATTCTGCCAATAGATAATTCTAGTTAAAATTAGAAAAAAAAAAATCTGCCAACAAAGTAAAATTAAATTGCTTAAAACTGTCATGATTAACAGCATGCACAGCCCACGTGCAGAATACAACAACAGGAGAACAATCCAGATACAAAAACACGTTTATGAGTTTTATTCAATTTCAAAAGGAACTGGAGCACAGCTACAGAAAATGTCACTCGCCAGAGGAAGTGGCCTGTGGAGAGAGAGACGAGAGCTATTAGCGAGGGATGGAGACCAGGCTGTGGGAAAACTAGACTGCCACTTACTTGGGCCGAACAGGTGAACCAACCGGAACCCCCAGCGGGGAGAGACGAACCAGCAGGATGAAGTGGGTCGTGAAGAAAAGGGATCAGTTGAAAATGCCTGACCGGGTGGAGAGTAGTAGCAGCTGAGTGTGGATGATGGGGCTGGTGAGTGCACGCAAACCCCAAAGACGCACCCGCACAGATGGCAGCAACCTGGAGAAGAGGAGAGACAAGAGAAGGTGAGAGCGAAAACTTCACCAAACGCATATAACAATACTTGCTTCATTTTTAGTTGAGGCAGTATACCCAAACGAGCCAGCAGTGAGGCACCAAAGAGCAGCTCCTTATAAACGCTGGCTGAGCAGAGGCAGCAGGTGCATCTAATCTCCCAGGTGTGATGATTGCCTGAGGAGAAAATGGGAAGGAGGGGGCACTCACTCACCAGAACATGGCAAAAACAAGTAAAAACCTTTGTAAAGCAAGTAAAATCTCACAGAAAACTGAACAACAAAAAGAAATTCTTGTCTTGTCAAAATTATATTGTGAGAGAAAAACAAGTATCAAGTCTTGATTTAGGGTATTTTATCTTACTGAGATTTCCCTTTTTACAGTGTGACAGATACTGCCTTCGGCATGAAATTACATCAGTGAAGTAAAACATTGCAAATAGCATGTCTTACCTTTTTAGAAGTATTTTCTTCTGGCCTTCTTTAAAGAAAAATCCTTCATTATGTCCTTTAAGTCCAGCTCACGAATATCGTCATACTCTATGGATGCATGCGTGATCCAGTCTACTTTTTACCGAGTTTGGAGTCCACTTCCCACGCACAGCTGTCTGATGTAAGCAGTCATAGCCTTTTGTCTCCCTTTGCCCTTCTCCTCCAGGTGAGCGCTTTAACAGCTCACTTGTCTCCTCCGTGCAGCAGCAGTCTCCTCCACTCAATGCTCCAGCTTAGAAAAATCCTTTACAGTTCAGAATTTTTTAAGCAATTAGTTTTCCCTAAGCTCTTTTCTGTTATGTCTGCAAATATTTTGTTACAAGGATGAGGCCAGGTGAACGTGGAAACTCAGTTTTATTAATAATAATGGACACAGAACAGCTACCAAGCACGGGCATCGGCAAACAGGTCCTAAAATGGATGCCCCCTGGTATTTATAGGGTGGTGCAGTGGCGAAAGAGGAAGTGGCCGCCACTACACCGCACTTCACAACAAAAACATAAATCACAACATCACATTTTAACCCCCCCCCCCCCCCGCCAGAAAGTCTAAAACCACACACACAATTAAGACCCTCCCCAATTTAGGACCTGAATCATGCAATTACAAAACTAAAATCACTAAATGGCCTACCACAATAAAGGCCTGCACTTATACAGCACTTTTCTAGTCTCAAAGAGCTTCACTAGTATTAACCCTCTATTCTAAGGGAGACAGATATCTAGGAACAATTTAGAACAACCAAGTAACCTAACATGCATGTCTTTGGATTGTGGGAGGAAACCAGAGCCCGTGGAGTAAACCCACACAGCACAGGGAGAATATGCAAATTCCACACAGAAAGATTCCTACCCCTGCCAGCCTGGGGATTCGAACCTGGAACCTTCTAGCTGTTAGGCAACAATGCTAACCACTGCACCACCGTGCTGCCCATGGTGAGCCTAAAATAGGAAGTACGGGTGGACTACCGTCCTACCCCACACGGCAAGGTGGATTATTCTGCCACCTGTTGGTCTAAACTGAAAGTCAATTTATAACTTAAAAGTATTGCCATGTCCCTAAACTAATAAAACACCCAGAACAATAACTTTTTTTTTTTACATGCACAAACATATGAACATTAGAGCTAATCAGCAAAATTTACATTACTGTCCCTTGGGCAGAAAAGGGCAGAACTGGCTTGTGGGGGGCCCAGGGCAGCCCCTCAGCAGCCTCGCCCCTGGAAGCAGCATGCCCCCGGGATCGCGGCAGATCTCATGGACAAAAGCACCTCTTCTCATCACCACCAACCACCTCTCTCGTCCAACCCCGCCACCAGAAGCCTCCTCCAGGACATGCCACAGCTCGCTGGCGTGCCTCTTCGAACCGTCCAACAGCTGAAAATAAGCTGCGCCCAGCTTAGCCACGATGCGCAGGCGTCCCTGATGTTTTGCTGGCTGTCGTCTGGCTCGTATCCGCTGTGGACGTTCCTCTCCTCAAACCTGGACCAAGTCCATAACTCTTAGAGGGGCCCTGCTTGGCCTAAAATGGCGTTGTTTGACACTCGGTCTCTCCATGCCTGTTGGTCTGGCCCCGACCTCTTCTAACGCCTTTGCAGCAGTCGCCATCGTAGCTGCAGATCCTCCAGCCCTCTGCGGCCAAGCGCCAGAGGAATCTGGGGCTAGCACACTGGAGTCACTCGCCGACGCAGGCGCTTTGCCGCCACGCTCGGTACCCCTTCCTACTATTCCCCTAGCGCCGGCACTGAGACCATCCTGCATCTAACCTGAGTGAAGCTGGTCCTGCTTGACCGCCGTGGCATCCGGTAGATTTTCATCCCACACAGCATCGTCCTTCACCAACGGAACCGGGGAGTTCTGCTGGCCAAAACCCAACCATTCTTCCCCAGTGTCATCTTTGATGGCAAAACCCAGTCCGTACAACAAGTCACAGCGCATAATGTTGTCGCCTCGGGCCGTCATGTGAAACATGAAGTCAGCCATCATCACTGACTTGTACTGAACAGTTAACTTCAACATTCCAACCGTGCACAGCCTGCCACCACCATAACCATAAAGCGGTGCTGGGTTACCTCTTATCCTGTAGTGGGGGAAAAATTTCCTCACTGTGGCCCAATTTAGCAACGATTCTGCCGCCCCCATGTAGAGCAGCAGCAGCACCGCCACTCCATCCAGCATCACCGTGCAGAACGTGTACCTGTTGGTACTCAGGGACATCATGTGGACAGTTGTCGGGGGCGGGTGGGGTGATTTCCTCTGTGGGCTTTCTGGCTCTGACACACGGCACACTCTGGCATAATGGTTCAAGCGTCCACACTTGCCACACTTCCCTCTATCTGGGCAATCCCTAGCCTTATATTGGTGCTTCACGGACCTGCAACCCATGCACAAGGGTTTTCCCGGGGCAGACCTTCGGCTGGTAGCATTGGCTTCTATCACGTCATCATCCATGCTATCCTCACTATCCGGGTCCGCTACTAATCCTGCAGTGGAAGGCTCCGGCTACCGCTGTGACTGGCACCAATTTAGCTTAGAGGTTAGCTTGTCCGCGGTCTCCATCTGGAGATCTAGTTCGACAGCCCTAGCTAATGTTAAGTCACATGGTGCCATGAGTAGCCTAGCTCGTAAAGCAGCACTGTTCGTGTGCTCCGCCAGCTGGTCACGTACCATTTCTTCCTCCAATGGCCCAAAACGACACTTGCTAGCCATGGTTCTGTGTCTCCTCTATTTGTGATTGTGTGTGTAGCCCCGCCCGTCCTGTCATCTCTGTTTTCCTCATGTACAGTGGGGCAAAAAAGTATTTAGTCAGCCACCAATTGTGCAAGTTCTCCCACTTAAAAGATGAGAGAGGTCTCCAATTTTCATCATAGGTATACCTCAACTATGAGAGACAAAATTAGAAAAAAAAATCCAGAAAAATCACATTGAAGGATTTTTAATGAATTAATTGGTAAATTCCTCGGTAAAATAAGTATTTGGTCACCTACAAACAAGCAAGATTTCTGGCTCTCACAGGCCTGTAACTTCTTCTTTAAGAGGCTCCTCTGTCCTCCACTCGTTACCTGTATTAATGGCACCTGTTTGAACTCGTTATCAGTATAAAAGACACCTGTCCACAACCTCAAACAGTCAGACTCCAAATTCCACTATGGCCAAGACCAAAGAGCTGTCAAAGGACACCAGAGACAAAATTGTAGACCTGCACCAGGCTGGGAAGACTGAATCTGCAATAGGTAAGCAGCTTGGTGTGAAGAAATCAACTGTGGGAGCAATTATTAGAAAATGGAAGACATACAAGACCACTGATAATCACCCTCGATCTGGGGCTCCACGCAAGATCCCACCCCGTGGGGTCAAAATGATCACGAGAACGGTGAGCAAAAATCCCAGAACCACACGGGGGGACCTAGTGAATGACCTGCAGAGAGCTAGGACCAAAGTAACAAAGGCTACCATCAGTAACACACTACGCCGCCAGGGACTCAAATCCTGCAGTGCCAGACGTGTCCCCCTGCTTAAGCCAGTACATGTCCATCATGCTTTGGGGCTGTTTTTCTGCAAAGGGACCAGGACGACTGATCTGTGTAAAGGAAAGAATGAATGGGGCCATGTATCGTGAGATTTTGAGTGAAAACCTCCTTCCATCAGCAAGGGCATTGAAGATGAAACGTGGCTGGGTCTTTCAGCATGACAATGATCCCAAACACACCGCCCGGGCAACGAAGGAGTGGCTTCGTAAGAGGCATTTCAAGGTCCTGGAGTGGCCTAGCCAGTCTCCAGATCTCAACCCCATAGAAAATCTTTGAAGGGAGTTGAAAGTCCGTGTTGCCCGGCGACAGCTCCAAAACATCACTGCTCTAGAGGAGATCTGCATGGAGGAATGGGCCAAAATACCAGCAACAGTGTGTGAAAACCTTGTGAAGACTTACAGAAAATGTTTGACCTCTGTCATTGTCAACAAAGGGTATATAACAAAGTACTGAGATGAACTTTTGTTATTGACCAAATACTTATTTTACCAAGGAATTTACCAATTAATTCATTAAAAATCCTTCATTGTGATTTTCTGGATTTTTTTTTTCTCATTTTGTCTCTCATAGTTGAGGTATACCTATGATGAAAATTGGAGACCTCTCTCATCTTTTAAGTGGGAGAACTTGCACAATTGGTGGCTGACTAAATACTTTTTTACCCCACTGTATCAGCTGTCAGTCATGACTGGTCTCCCCACCTGTGCCATGTTGTCTTCATTGTCCCCTTGATTATTCAAGTTCTGTTCCACTTCTGTTCTGTTCAGGTTCCTTGTCGTGTTGGTGTGATTACATGCTTCAGCCTGGTCTGTATAGTTTTGTCATGTCCTGACCTGCTGTATTTTTGCTTAAGTTTTTTGTTGCTGCTTCTAATCCGCATTAACTATTTTCTGTTAAACCCTCGAGCTGTGTCAGGGTGACCAGCTCACAGTAAAAATTGTTAAAACTCACGTCTGGCATTTGGGTCCAGTTCACCACCCCATGACAGCGCTTGCATAGTCACATGTCAAAACAATTCTTCTGATAGGCTATTGTTACGTGGTACCTATGTAAAGCACTTGTAACTAATTTACAAATAACTATTTTGCACTTGTAAATTAGACCAATCAGCAGCCACACTTGAATATCATGTGATGGACATAGAATTTGACCAATTAACAACAATGTGATCGTTTTCATTGGCTCATGATAGGCCCTGAGCTTTACAGGCCCCTGGGCTTCATCCCAGCCTAGCCCGTTCATTAAGGCGGCCTTGAATACAGGACAACGCACAGCCCGCTTGGGACAAAACACATTTGGCCCAATAAACAGGATGTCCCAGCTAAAACGAGACGGTTGGCAACCCTAGCTTGTGTGCCTCGTGTTCTCCACATATGTTGAATAATCCTTTAGACCTACACAATCACGGCAACTTTATGGTATAATTTTTGTAAGTATCTTCAGTATTATCTTTTTCTAGTCAAAGTTGTTGTTTTTTTGCTTCCTTGTTTTGCTCACGGACCACTGTGGTTACTGATGTCGTGATGCCGTGTATTATAGTACGGAGTCAATCCAAAACCCCGCCCACACTTCCAGAAGCCTGGGCATGAGGTGCAATGGTGGCTAAACTTTTATTGATAAAAATTACATATTTTGACTGAACAACTACATACTTGTGGATGCACACCCTCGTAACCTCAGCAAAACACCTATAAAATCTGAGGTCAGTGTGACAAACGTGTTATGTATGAGGAATGAGAGGCTGGAGTCTCTTCTGTCATGCAGCAAATCCCCCTATATTGAGAATACCAAGAACTATATACAGAGTGGCCGTGCCCGCCTGACGTCACGTTAGGGGCGGGTACGGCAACACATACACACCACACTCACTACACAACAATTACCCTCCCCCTTACAAAAATGCAAAACCACACACACAATCGAAACCCTCCCCAATTTAGGACCCAAATGATGCAGAGAACCATGAACTGTAGTAGAATGACCACGTCACATTCACACAAAACAACTAAAATTGGACCAAGTCTCTGAAAACATAAAATAATCTCATACCATACATACCCTCATGCGCACCAGCAGGCTATATACAGTACATATTTATATTTGAGATTTTTAAGTTTTTAAGAGGAAGCAGGGTTTGGGGACGAGGGGGATGACTCGCCTATCACAGGGGCTGAGGTCGCCAAGGTGGTTAAAAATCTCCTTGGTGGCCAGGCCCCGGGGGTGGACGAGATTCGCCCTGAGTACCTCAAGGCCCTGGATGTTGTTGGGTTGTCATGGTTGACACGCCTCTGCAACATTGCGTGGAGGTCGGGGGCAGTGCCTTTGGCATGGCAAACCGGGGTGGTGGTTCCTCTCTTCAAAAAAGGGGACCGGAGGGTGTGCTCCAACTTTAGAGGGATCACACTCCTCAGCCTCCCTGGGAAGGTCTATGCCAAGGTACTGGAGAGAAGAGTCCGGCCGTTGGTCGAACCTCAGATTCAGGAGGAGCAATGTGGTTTTCGTCCTGGCCGTGGCACATCAGACCAGCTCTTTACCCTCTCGAGAATTCTTGAGGGTTCGTGGGAGTTTGCCCAACCAGTTTACATGTGTTTTGTGGACTTGGAGAAGGCATTTGACCGCGTCCCTCGTGGATTTTTGTGGGGGGTGCTTCGGGAGTATGGGGTATCGGGCTTGTTGTTACGAGCTATTCGGTCTCTGTACGACCGTTGTGAGAGTTTGGTTCGTATTGCCAACACTCGGTCGGAGTCATTCCCAGTGAGAGTTGGACTCCGCCAGGGCTGCCCTTTGTCACCGATCCTGTTCATAATTTTTATGGACAGGATTTCTAGGCGCAGCCAGGGAATGGAGAGTGTCATGCTTGGTGACCACAGGATCTCATCTCTGTTGTTTGCAGATGATGTTGTCCTGTTGGCTTCATCCAGCAATGACCTACAGCTCTTGCTGGGACGGTTTGCCACTGAGTGTGAAGCGGCTGGGATGAGAATCAGCACCTCCAAGTCCGAGTCCATGGTCCTCAGCCGGAAAAAGGTGGATTGTCCTCTCCGGGTTGGGGACAGGCTCCTGCCCCAAGTGGAGGAAGTATCTTGGGGTCTTGTTCACGAGTGAGGGGAAAATGGAGCGAGAGATCGACAGACGGATTGGAGCAGCATCTGCAGTGATGCGGACGTTGTACCGGTCTGTTGCGGTGAAGAGGGAGCTTAGTTCTAAGGCAAAGCTGTCGATTTACCAGTCAATCTACGTTCCTACTCTCACCTATGGTCACGAGCTTTGGGTAATGACCGAAAGAACGAGATCGCGGATACAAGCGGCTGAAATGAGCTTTCTCCGTAGGATTGCTGGACTCACCCTCAGAGATAGGGTGAGGATCTCAGTCATCCGGGAGAGGCTCAGAGTGGAACCGCTGCTCCTCCACATTGAAAGGAGTCAGTTGAGGTGGTATGGGCATCTGATTAGGATGCCTCCTGGACGCCTCCCACTTGAGGTGTTTCAGGTACGTCCCACTGGGAGGAGACCCCGGGGCAGACCCAGGATTCGGTGGAGAAACTATGTCTCCCAGCTGGTCTGGGAACGCCTTGGTATCCCCTCTGAAGAGCTGGAGCAGGTGGCTGGGGAGAGGGAAGTCTGGGCTTCTCTTCTTGAACTGCTGCCTCCGCGACCCGGACCTCCGGAAAAGCGGTAGAAGATGGATGGATGGATGGATGGATTTTTAAGTTACTCCTCAGTCCCTGGACAGCCATGGACAAAACCGACTCAGAGGCCCTGGGCAGCCCTATGGCATGTGCGCCCCTGGCCGCCGTCTGCCCCCAGGATCAAAGCCACCCTCCTCGGCAAAAATGTCTCTTCTCGCCATCAAGTGCTTCTCCCCTCTGGCCCCACAGTGCTGCTGTCCGGCACGCCATCCCTCCGTGCCGATCGGTCCGCTCCCGACTGCCTTCAACACTGCTGTCATGGCTCCAAATACTCTGGCCCCCTGTGGCCGCACTCCGGGGAAAACCAAAGCCTGCTCGTTGGTGCCGCTCGCTGCCTTGGGCGCCTCGCCGTACCACCCAGGGCCCTCATCCAAGGCGTATGGAGCTCCTGCACTGAGACACTGCCCGCCCGACCTCTGTGGCACATGGCTGCTGTTAATCACTCCCGGAGCTCACAGCATCGCTTTCGCTGGCGTCACTCTCAAACCCAGGTGCTTCATTGCTGCTCTCAGCACCCTCGTCCCAGGCGTTCTGCTGCGTCGTCTCCATGCCCAGCTGCAGCTGCTTTCCCCCGGGGTTCTCAGCATCACTCTTGTCGGTGTCACTCTCGTCGGTGTCACTCTTCAACCCAGGCGTCTCGTCGCTGCTCTCAGTACCCTCGTCCCAGGCGCTCCACTGCGTTGTCTCCATGCCTGGCTGTCGCTGCTCTCCCCCGGGGTTCTCAGACTGCATGTTCCCACTCTCCCGCTGCCCAGCCTCCAGCTGCGGGTATGACTCCCGTCGCTGCTCTCCCTCTCCGCTGTCGTAGCACACCACGCCATTAAACTCACCAGCGCTATGGTCCCGTACTGTGCTGTGCTCCTTGGCTGGCCCACCATCTGCAGTGACTGGGAACTCCACCACTTGCGGCCCCAGTCCCACCTCGATGCCTATCTGGTAGCCTGGAACTTGCTTTTGGCGTGCAGTTAGCTTTGTGGCTAACTTGCCCATAGGCACTGAGTGAGCTGTTAGCTTCTCCGTGCTAACTAGCCTAGCTCTGTTTGGTGCCAACACACTTACTACCCACAGCTTCATGGTCCTCGTCTGCTCAGCGAAGTGCTCGGCCAGGCGCTCAACAGCATCCTCATAGTACTCCGTTTCACCCAATGTACCGAGAATTCTTTGGCCTTCCGCGCCGAGATGGTGGGCCAGAAGTGCTCGTCATCGTCTCCCGTTGAGTCCACTTAGGCCCAGCGCCCCGATGTAATCCTCAAACATGGCCCGCCAGTCTGGCCACAGGAACACTGGCTCTCCCGGATATTCCAGAAACGGTAGCAGGAGTGGAGGTAGTCCTTACGCTCCCATAATTTTTCTCGTCGCCAAAATGTTATGTATGAGGAATGAGGGGCTGGAGTCTCTTCTGTCATGCAGCAAATCCCCCTTTACTGAGAATAACAAGAACTATATACAGAGTGGCCATGCCCACCTGATGTCACATTAGGGGTGGGTATGGAAACAGACACACCACACTCACTACACAACAGAACAATTTGAGAGATATGCGAGGAACAGACACAGACAGACAAACAAAGATTCCTTGCATTTATAGATACAGTAGATATCTAGAGTTAAACCCAAAACTACATGTCAAAGTGAAACTGTACAACTTGATTGGCCTAGAAAATCAAAACGGACTGACATTTTTGGATAATTCATTATCAACATCTGTTGATGATCTCTGCTTAATTTCAAGCAATTTTGATGAATGGCCTAGGAGGAGTTCATTTTGAGTTCACTTGCACAGTTTTGAAAATATGGTGCAGAAAACTTCATTTTCAGTTTACCACTGTTGGCAAAAGGTTGTGGAAGGTTTCAGTGAACAGAATGTTGAAAGAATTTTTAGTCTAGGCCCAGCTTTTTTAAGATATTTGCAAAAACATAAAACTGTTTATTATAGAACCACCTATGTATGCAGTGCCTTGATTTTTTTTTGTCTCTGTGTAGTGGGGAGATATTCTGATCAAACTGTAAAATTTAAATTTCCATGTATTACCGTTTTTGCTCCCCATGCACTTTTAGTGGAGAAAAAAAATAATTAGAAGAGGAAGAATAATCAGAACAAAAACAATAGGCTTCCCACAGCACAGCTGCTTGGAACCCTAATAATAAAAGTGTGCAAGCAAAGTGTGTGCATTATGCAAAAATGTGTGCATTCTAAAACAGTATTAACAATATTACTATATGTATTCAATAAAGTATTTACAGTTAGATGTAGGCTATTAATAATTCTATAATTGCTGTTTGAGGAAAAACATAGATTTCAATAGAGTAAACCAAAATACAGTCATGTAAAAAGCAAATTTGGCAAGTCTTTAAACAACAAAAAATTGGACCACTTGTATGCATACAACTGAAAATTTGTGTTTTTGTAGATTTTAACCTTCTGAAGTGCATCCATTGGTGACGTGATTATCAAAAAACATCAAAATGCTCACTTCTCTCAAAAAACAAAACAAAACAAAACAACCACATCCTTTGTATTGCTTTTCACTCCAAAAAGCAAAATTGACTATTCTGGATTTGCCACAGGATGTAACTGACAGAAGAAACCCAGCCCAGCACCATCCTTTATATCTGCCCACTGCTGTATTATTGGTCACCACAGCTGTTTGCTATGTAGATGGACAGGAAGCCAAAGGTGCTAGCTTCCGAAATAACAGTGGTTGCATCAAGTGTGCTTTAAATTATTATTTTCTTGAGATTTCAGTCACTCTAATAGACATCCCTGTTTCCACCTGGTTCACTAATCCACAGTCAATAATAGATCTTGCATCCTGACTTATTTTGTTATATCTTCACCATGATGCTGTTGTGTATAGTTAGACTTTTATTTGTGAGGAACGAGTGGCGGCTCCACCTTCCGGTTCCGCCACCACCCATGGCTATAAGAGGACAGTGGGCAGGAGGGATGGTCTCTTTGCCACCTCTTCTGCCCAGGATGGTCTCTTTGCCACCTCTTCTGCCCAACGGCTGCATCTGTGTGGTATATGTAGTGATACAGAATGGTCAGTGAATGTATCATGCGCGCATGCGCATAAGTGTGTGGAGAGTCTACAAATAAATGAAGTGAACCTCCGCTCCGCTCTCGAGGTCCCTTTATTATATATTTCATAAAGTACACAGTACAATACATGGTGTCAGAAGTCGGCGACCCATCTCTAATATGAAGACAGAAGCTTTAAAAAGCATGTAAGCGAAGTTTCCTTCCAGTTGGGCTGTACAGAGGAAAAAAAGTTTTCAAGTTCACAAGCTGAACTAGCAAGCATTCCAAGCTAGCCACAACGTGACGAAGACGTCGGAAGGTAATGGATACGTTATTTTCCATAAGCCCGCTCGAGGCATTTGACTTTAGGGATGTCGCTAGTTGGCCAAATTGGATCAGACGTTTTGAAAGATTCCGCCTAGCTGCCGGACTCGACCAGAAGAGTCAAGAGTATCAAGTGAACTCGCTAATATACACTATGGGAGACTCGGCAGATGATGTGCTTAACACTTTAGCACTGGTTGAAGCGAACAAGAAAGACTACGAGAAAGTAAGAGACGCTTTTGAAAAACATTTCATCTGTGAACATAACGTGATATATGAGAGGGCCAAGTTTAACAAACACTGCCAGGAGCCTGGTGAATCAGCCGAGGCGTTCATCACAGCCGTCCACAAGCTAGCTGAGTATTGTCAGTATGGAATCCTCAAAGAGGAAATGATAAGAGATCGCTTAGTCGTGGGTATTAAAGACCACACGCTTTCAGAGAAGTTACAGCTCGACTCAAAGCTAACTCTAACGAAAGCAATGACGAAAATTCGCCAAAATGAGGAAATTAAAAAGCAACAAACCACACTGAGACAGACTAGCACGGATGGTGTTGAAGGAGCTAATATGGATGCAGTTAGGTTCAAGCAAAAACAAAAATCGGGTCAACAAGGAAACAAAACAAATCACAGACCAGGTCAGACAAATGCAAAAGACAGATGTGGCAGGTGTGGAAAAGCACATGGAAATTCATTTAAAGAATGTCCTGCTCGCAATGCAGACTGCAAGAAATGTCAGAAAAAGGGGCATTTTGCTGCTTTGTGTAAAACAAAAATGAGAGTGGAGGAACTTCAGCAGAAGGACATGAGTGAACGTTTGGAGACTTTGTTTTTGGGCACAATGACTACAGCACCTCCACCTAATGTGCGTGGAAGAAGTCGATTGGAGTAAATGGCCAGCAGGTAGTGTTCAAGCTCGACACCGGCGCTGCAGTGACAGCCATCCCAAAACACATGTACTCTGAAAAGCTACACGGGAAACTTTCACCACCAAGCAAAAAACTGTGTGGACCAAGCAATGTTCCTATCGCAGTACAGGGATGTTTTACCGCCGACATGAGCTACAAGGGCTCTGTTGTGAAGCAGCAGGTGTATGTTGTCCCAGGGTTAGCTACTCCACTACTTGGCTTGCCAGCCATACAAGACCTCAGCTTGCTTAGTCAAGTAGATGCCATTGCAACAGAGAATGCTTATGTGAAGCAATATCCCAGAGTGTTTACTGGTTTAGGGAAGCTAGAGGGTGAATATAGGATTAAATTGAAAGAGAATGCCACTCCATTTGCCCTAGCAGTGCCACGCCGCTTGCCTCTGCCATTAAGAGGGAAAGTTCAAGAGGAGCTGAATAGGATGGAGGCAATGGGAGTTATTTCACCCATCGAAGATGCAACTGAGTGGTGCTCCGGAATGGTCGTAGTACCAAAGCCAAACGGAAAAATCCGTATATGTGTCGACCTCACCCACCTAAATGACAACGTGTGCAGAGAAAGACACATCCTCCCTGCAGTCGATGAGACGCTTGCTAAACTAGCTGGAGCTAGAATTTTTTCAAAGCTAGATGCCACTGCAGGTTTTTGGCAAATCCCTTTGCATAAGGAATCGTCCCCACTCACCACCTTCATCACGCCCATGGCAAAAGCTAGCCGCTGACCTGTTTGAATGGAAGAAAGGTCATTACTTGGTGGTCATTGACTACTACTCCCGATTCATTGAGGTTGCTAACATCACAAGCACTCTAGCGTCAGCTGTGATTCTTAAAATGAAAGCCATCTTCAGCCGTCACTCACCCACAGTTTGCAGCAGCAGAGTTTGCAGAGTTTGCTGCAGATTACAAATTCCAGCATCTCACCAGTAGCCCCCGTTACCCCCAAAGCAACGGAGAAGCAGAACGTGCTGTTAGAACCGTGAAGGCCCTGTTGCAGAAGAATGAGGACCCTCACAAAGCGCTGATGGCATACAGAGCGACCCCTCTCGCTCATGGGGCATCCCCCGCGCAGCTCCTAATGGGGCGTAACATTCAGACACCTCTCCCTGTGTGTCCAAGCACCCTCACACCAGCTTGGCCGGACTTGAGAGCTTTTAAGTTGAAAGACAAAGAGCTTAAAAGAAAACAGGCTGAGGGATATAACACACGGCACAGAGCACAGGAGAAGAAACCGCTCCAGCCAGGCCAGAGAGTCTGGATCAAGAACGAACCACGCACTGGAGTAGTTTCCGGATCAGCTGGGACACCGAGGTCCTACGTCGTTGACACTTCGAAGGGCAATCTCAGAAGAAACCGCTCTCATTTGAGAGTTGTGCCTTCACCATCGACCACCCCAGATCCGGGCATACGCACCAGAGTGGGCAGAGCGGTCAAGCCAGTCAAAAGACTGAATTTGTAGTATAGTGTTGTGTGTATACACGGAGCAGAATAAACCTCCATGCCACAACAGAGAGGATCAGGTAGTCCACCCTGCCTCTCAGTTAAGTTCTTATTGTGTTATGTGTTTGAATGTTGCAGTATTGTGAAAAAAAAAAAAAGGAGGGGACAAGAATGAGATGAATAATGAGATGCAGAAGGGGTACATTCATAGTTTATTTTGAGGATTTATGTTTAGTCTTAAGTTAATGTGATAAAAAGATATAATTCATGATTTTTGTAAACAGCTGGGAAACATTGGTTTAAAAGGGGGAGATGTAGTGATACAGAATGGTCAGTGAATGTATCATGCACGCATGCGCATAAGTGTGTGGAGAGTCTACAAATAAATGAAGTGAACCTCCGCTCCGCTCTCGAGGTCCCTTTATTATATATTTCATAAAGTACACAGTACAATACAGTATAGTGCCTCATTAATAAGCACGTGTTCAGCTCAACACCTGGCCTTGTCCTTGGCTCCATATACAGACATAACAGATGCCATATCCAGTTGTTAGCATTAGTGTGCTTGGCTTTCCGAATCAATCAATGTAAACAGTAGTGGTGTGCAGTACTGCAAGATTTGGTATCGACCCAATACCAAGTAAACAGGACCAGTATCGCCGATACCGATACCGATACGATGCCGATACTTTTAAATAATTTAGGTGGATGTATCATCAAATTACTAAATCTGAATGAATTTTCATGACCTTTAAGTGTTCTGTGATTTTTTTTTTTTGTGATAATAATTGATTAAAACCCAGGACAGAATTTGGGCAAAGTTTATAGGTAAATAGAAAATATTTTATTATCATAATAAAATTTTTTGCTCAGAAACAATAAAACAGTAAGAAAACTGTTTTCCGCCATACATTATTATGTCTTGATTTTTTTTGCTTGAATAAGCCACTGCACAAAATTATCACTAAAGAACAAATTAAAACAAATTCTTTTTTGAGGTACAATGTTCAGCAACTACAGTACAAAAATTAAATAAAATGTCTCCCTTCCTTTGAAAATATAGCCACACGGCACTCCTCTTCCTCTGCCATTCTTCTGCTCCGTCTCTGTGGTGCTCGTGTGTGTGTGCACGCTGCCGGCTTGTTTACCTGGCCCTGCTGAATCACGTGATGGTAAAACATAAAAACACAAGAGGGAGGAGGAGGAAGTAAGGAATAGGTAGCGGTGGCAATAATGCACCTAAATACTGGTTGCCAACCGCCGTAAAAACCACAAGAGGAAGAGGAGCAAAGTGTGCCTGCTCCGTGCTGTGACGGGAGCGGCACTTACACAGACATAGATTATTGATGTTATTACACTGGTGTTTGTCAACATCAATACCAACATTGGTATTGATTTTAGCGATATTTGGATCGATCCGCCCACCACTAGTAAGCAGATGCAGTTCGCCTTGGTGAAGAGGAGGTGACAGACAGGCTGCCTGCCAGGGGTTTGCTTAACTGTTGGCCCTGCTGGTTTTGATCACTATTTTCTATAAATCCTTTTCACCCCCACTGGAATTGTTCATCTGACAGCATCTGACCATATATGTCATTCTTAGACATTATTTTAGCTTATTGTCTTGTAATAGTAGATTTATAATGACAACCAAAGGTGGCTAGCTAAAGCTAGCAGTTTAGCCATTCATTCACAAGTGTTTCTATGCTTATTTAGGGACTGGTCATATCCCATTGACTACTGAAACCACACACCCCTTCCCACCAGTGATTCAAAAATCAAATCAAATCAACCTTTATTGTCATGTTGCTGTACATACAACTGTAGTGCAGGCAAAATGAAATTATATTTCTCTAGGCATCCATATATGTAAAAAAGAACATAATTTAAAACACACTCACACACCCCTTCACCCCCCACCCCAACCTAGCCATTCACACATCCCTAAGCATCATCGTCATAGCAGTCTGTCGTGGGCGACAATGACTGTTTCATTTAGGTCTGATCAGATTCCTCCACACAGCTCTGTCCTTAGCCTTCCGCTGCCAGGAACTCCTGTCTATGTCCAACTTCTTCAAGTTTCTTTTTACACTGTCTTTAAATCTGAGCCTTGGTCTACCCTGATTGCGTTTGCCCTCGCATAACTGTGAGTAGAGTAACTGCCGAGGGAGACGCTGGTGGTCCATCCTCTCAACATGTCCGAGCCACCTCAGGTTCATTTGTATTAGCATGTCCTCCACTGATGGTAGACCAGCTCGTTTCAACACTTCTATGTTGGTTATCTTGTCTTTCCATGAGATGTTCATTATGGCTCGAAGGTGTCTCATCATGTACGCGTGGAGTTTCTTGACCTGCACTCCGTAGACAGTCCAAGTTTCAGCACCGTACAATAGAGTAGCCAGTACTGTCGCTCTGTACACTTTGCATTTCACACGGATTGACACGTCGATTGTTCCACAGTCTCTCCCTCAAGTTTCCAAACACAGCGCTTGCTCTTCCCATTCTGAGAGATAGTTCATCCTCCAGCCTAGCATTCTCTGAAACAGTACTCCCTAGATACTTGAAAGTCTTGCACTTGACTAGTGGCTCTGTACCAATGCTGATCTCTTCTGGTAGTGATGTTGATAACTGGAACTTTGGTGGTTGATAAAGACACTCTGTCTTCTTGATGTTGATTTGGAGGCTGAATTGGCTAGCTGCTCTTGCAAATTTCTCCACTAAAGATTGCATATCTTCCACACTGTGTGCAACTAGAACACTGTCATCGGCAAAGAGCATTTCTCTTTCTACCTTTATCGATGTCTTACTCTTGGCTTTAAACTGTGCCACATTGAACAAGTCTGCTTCTTTCCTTGTTTGAACGTATACTCCTTCTGAAGTGTCTTTGAAGGCCACCTCAAGCATGGCTGCCAGATATAGCGAGAAGAGTGTAGACGCCAGCACACATCCTTGTTTCACCCCATTGCTTACTGAAAAGTCTTTAGATACTGAACCACTCATTGCCACGTTTGCTTGCATACCTGTATGGAGTGCCTCGATCAGGCTGACAAACTTCTCTGTACAACCATATTTCTTGAGTACCTGCCAAAGTCCTTGTCGCGAAACAGTATCGAAGGCTTTACTGAAGTCTGTGAAGACTACATAAAGCAGCATGTTCTGTTCGATACACTTTTCTTGAACCTGTTTCAAGCAGAAAATCATGTCCATTGTGCTTCTTCCACTTCTAAAGCTGCACTGGGTTTCCGGTAGTATATTCTGCAAGATGTGTTCATTGAGTCTGTTAAGTAGTACACATGAGAAGAATCTTACCAACAGTGGCTAGCAGTGATATACCTCAGTAGTTTCCACAATCTTTCCTGTCACCTTTCTTGAACAAAGGCACAATACCTGCATCCTTCCAGTCTTGAGGTACTTTCTGGGCATCCCATATCTCTTGGATGAGCTTGTGCAGGCAGTTGGTCAGCTGAACACCACCAAATTCCCACACTTCTGCTGGAATTCCATCCCTTCCTGGAGCTTTACCATCCTGTGTTGTTCTGATAGCAGCCATTAGTTCATCAAAATTTGGTGGTTCATCCAGACTTGATACAGCTGGTTGCTGCACTAGAGCTTCTTTAGCTTCTTCAGTGAGATCTCCAGGGTTGTTTAGTAGTTGGTCAAAGTGGTCTGCAAATCTGTCCAGGATCTTGTCTTTCTCCTGCAAAACCGTTTCACTATCCATAGCCTTTAGTTGGATCAATCCTCTTGGTTTAGGGCCGTAGATTTCTCTCAAACCTGTGAAGAATGTTTTCATGTCTTTTCTGTCTGCTGCAGTTTGAAGTTC
The DNA here is from genome assembly GCA_020510985.1 of Pholidichthys leucotaenia. NCBI lineage: Eukaryota > Metazoa > Chordata > Actinopteri > Cichliformes > Pholidichthyidae > Pholidichthys > Pholidichthys leucotaenia. Next base: position 407,337,115 of record CM035840.1, on the reverse strand, counting down.
CTCCGCTTTTTCATCCCACCAGTTGGACTTCATCTCTCTGATGCACTTCTGTAACTCACTCTGAGTCTTTGAGTATTTCTTCTTCTTCGACCTTGTGTTACACTGTAGGTTTTCCTGCCTAGCTGTATTCCTCACTTCTAGTAGTTTCTTCAGGTGTTCATCATGCTCATCAAACCAATCTTGATGTTTCCTCTTAGGGTGGCCTAATACATCACTCGCAGTCTGATACACTGTATCCTTCAGTGTTGCCCATTTCTCTTCTATGTCATTCTCTGAGTTATTGCTGTCCCAGTCTTTCAAGTTTTCATCCATTTCCTGTGTAAGTTCTTCCTGCTTCTTTTGGCCTTTCAGTGCACTGTTTAGCTTCCGTGGTGGCTTCGCACCCATCCTGCAGTGCTGTTTTCATCTGCAAATCCTTAATCTAGATCTCAGCATAACATGATCAGTACCACAGTCCGCGCCTCTCATTGCTCTGGTGTCCAATACATCCTTTATGTCTCTCTGCCTGACTATGATGTAGTCTAATAAGTGCCAGTGCTTGGATCTTGGGTGCATCCATGTCTTCTTGTGTGTGTCCTTGTGCTTAAATAGAGTGCTGGTTATCACAAGGTTGTACTCTGAACATAGTGCAAGTAGAAGTTCTCCATCAGCATTGCACTTGCCTACTCCATGACTGCCTAGCACTCCTTTCCATTTCTCAGTGTCCGAACCAACTCTGGCATTAAAATCTCCAAAGAGTATCAGCCTGTCATCAGTCGGTACATACCTGATAGTCTCACGTAAATCACTGTAGAACTCTTCCTTCACCTCTTCTGTGTTGGTCATTGTTGGGGCATATGCACTGATGAGTGTGGCATACATCTTCCGCTGTAAGTGGGAGTCTCATAGTCATTATCCTGTCACTAATTGGCACCGGTTCCTCATCAAGCATTGCCGCTATCTCCTTTCTAACTGCAAAGCCCACACCTGCTTCTCTCCTTTCTTGAGTTGATCTCCCACTCCAAAAGAAGATGCACCCATGGTCTTCCAAGCTGTCATATCCAGGCAATCTTGTTTCACTAAGTGCAGCTATGTCTACATTGTGCCTGTTCATTTCCAGGGCCACAAGCGCGGTCTGTCTTTCTGGGTGCTGTGATGTTATTCTGTCCAACAGAGTGTGTACATTCCATTCTGCTACACACAAGGCTGCTGTTTTCCTCTTCTTTTGTCTTCCTGCTCCTAGCTTACTTTTCGCTGTCTGTCGGAGTGTGAACAGATCAGTGCGGACCTTGTAAGCCCGGGCAATGTCTGAGCCGGTATGATTTGCTTTCTGATTGACCATTTCATGAAACTGCTTGCAAAGTATTTGAGTACTGCTAACTTTTGCTGGACTAGCAGCACATTCTTGGCAGATAAAGGCATTATCAGTGGCAAGGACAAGCCAAGACAAACTGACTCCAGTATCTGTTGCAGTGACTGACCAGATGATAGGTTTGTTTATCTCTGCTCTTTGTGTAGTGCATGTCACAATGCACCGACTGGCACAGTCCACCACAGACCTTGCGACAGATGTGTTTATTTGCCAGGATGTCCAGTCTCACCCCGTGTAACTGGGAGTGGTCCACCACAGACCTGTAGCAGATATTGTTTTTAGTTCTGCCAGAATGCCCTGTTTCATCCTCCACGCCCTCGGAAGGGTGGGGATGGCGGTTGAGTCGCCGACGGCCCGACCCATGATACAGGTAGTACTGGTTTTCATGGTTATCCGGTAGCAAGCAAGCCAATGCCTGGCCTGACATCCCTAAGACACATTTAGTTATTACAGTAATATTAAGTTATTACAGTTGCAGTTTAAAGTGATAATAACTACCTATGTATAAAATATCAATTAAAGTGGCTGAGTGAGTCAAAGTGGCTATATTCATTGATTCATTATTTCATTCATTCTTAGAGACAAATTTATACTAGTTGGCTCTGAGCTCGGCAGCTAATGTTAGCAATAGCGATGTAAGAGGAAGGGCGGAGTTGAATAGTGTATTTGTAGGTTTTAACTGTCTGAAAGGAGTCAAGAGTTTTGCTTTTGAGATGAAATATTTTATGCAAGAATGTTATTTTTGACTGCTATTCAAGAAGTTTTCTTTAAAAAGTGTTGGTGTGGTGACCCACTACAATCTACATGGACCTTCAATCCTCACACTCAGCGGGCCTGCAGGAAACAGAGGACAATTTGCATACGGACAGAGAGCCCCTTGGGGGACAACCAGAACAATGGACTATTGTTTATGCAACCCCGGATTAAGGAGAGGACGTCCGGGTGCCAGTTGGTAATGCTAATCATATGTATTGACTGATATGTATACCAATATGCTAATGTGCCATGCATTCTCTCTGTCTGTATAAAAGAGCTTACTATACATGCCTCAAGAGCACAGGACAGGACAGTAGCTCAGAGCTACGATGTGTGTCACATGATGATGGAGGAAATAAAACTTTGCAACCTTCCAGCTCGTCGCATCAAGCCTGATCTTATTCCTCCACACTGGTGACTCTAGACGTGTCATGGTGCACCCCTCGCCTTATCCTTCCCCTCCACACCGGTGACCTGACGAGAGAGAATGACCGTCTGGTCCCTCTCACCGCACTGTGGATCCCAGAAGACCAGAGAACGCCTGCAACCTCTTCATCCTCACCGGAGCGCACTCCTTGGAGTGGGCAGCGCTGGGACCGACACGCACCATGAATGGCGACACGAGCGAAACAAAGGAAGCAGCCTGAACAGGGAAATCATTGACGCCGACTGCGCTGATTTCCACCAAGCTCCCTGACCCTGACTCAGCTCGCAACAACGAAGCCCCGCACGCACACCGCAGGATTACAAGGACAGAGCAACTGCCAGCTATGTGGTCACTGCACCAAGCACGTGCCACGCACAGGGACAATCCGGCTCCATAGATTGATACATCGTCCTTTGCCACTGCACATCCCAGAGAAACAGGGCCGATTGCCACCCTTGGACCCTTCAGGGCTGCTCACACACCTGAAGCAGACGTGCAGCCTGCACACAGGATATTGTATAGTTTCTCAGCCACGGCGCACAAGGGGAATTTAGCCAATTGCTGTCCTTGGTGGCTTTAGGGCTGCGTCTGCACCTAAAGCCTAACTGCCAAGTCCCTCACACAGCAGCAGTTGTTTCACAGCCGCTACGCATCCTCGGGGAATTTGGCCATTCGCCTTCCCCACATCCTTGCTGGACCGAGCCGCGAGAGGAGTCAGAGACTTTTTTTTTTTTTTCACAACCGCTGCGGATCATCGCCAGGGTAACCGGGAAAGTCCCTCACCATTGCGGATCCACACGCAATTTTTGCGTGGCCCAGACACCTTTGACGTCCTGGGCCGGCACTCACTTACTCCCATCCCTCTCCCCCTGCTCCTCCACAGCGCTCTTCCCGCACCTCACTCCCATGACGCGCACTGGCCCTGTGCGCCCACGAGCCACGGCCGTTCAACGTGCTGGAACTCGGAGCTGGAGCCCAAACGACCGGGGGGGGGGGGGTGTCACAGCCCCTTCTGAGTGTCTGAGTGTTCTGGGGGAGCCCTGTGGTGACTCACCACAATCTACATGGACATTCAATCCTCACACTCAGCGGGCCTGCAGGAAGCAGAGGACAATTTGCATACAGACAGAGAGCCCCTGGGGGACAACCAGAACAATGGAGAGGACGTCCGGTGCTAGTTGCTCATGCTAATCATATGTATTGACTGATATGTATACCAATATGCTAATGTGCCATGCATTCTCTCTGTCTGTCTAAAAGAGTTTACTATACATGTCTCAAGAGCACAGTACAGGACAGTAGCTCAGAGCTACGATGTGTGTCTTATTTTGATGGAGTAAATAAAACTCTGCAACCTTCCAGCTCGTCTCATCTCGCCTGATCCTGTTCCTCCACATTAGAATGAATCCGTGTGAGGATTGTGCCAAAAATGAAAATAAAAAATAAAAACAGTAGTCAAAGCCAACGGAAATTAAAGAAAAAAGAAAAAGTTGGGCAGTGAAAACAAAATAAGTCTTTATCAAAGAATCTTATAGCAAATTTGTTTGAAGTCAGGATTTTTGCTTTTGAGATGAAATATTTTATGCAATATTGTTATTTTTTGTTTGATATTCAAGAAGTTTTCTTTAAAATGTTTTGTCACAAATCTAATTCCTTCTGTGTTTTCCTACAGGAGCAACAATAACCGTGATCCTGGATCTGCCCTATAGTCTATGTATTTGGATCTCTGCTACAGTAGCCATTATATACACACTAATGGGAGGCCTTTATTCTGTGGCCTACACAGACATCATACAGCTAAGTCTCATCTTCTTCAGTTTGGTGAGTTTTCCACTTAGTGTTAAGGTGTATTTATATACTTTCTTTGTTATGTCATTAGGAGCAGTAACAAATATTCTTTTATGTTTTTATTTAAAAGATCGTGCTGGGTCAAACCAGGTGCTTACTACCTTCCCATACCCAATTTCCTTCATCAGAACACAATGAAAGTAGAAAAGCATTCAGAGAGCACATACCTCTGCCAAGTCTCCTTCCATCCCTCATGAATCACCTCCAAAATGTAATGGGTTGATGTGTAGGCCACGAGTCAGTTCTGGTGAAAATTGCATCAAAGTCTATCCAGTATCTAGCCCAAGGACCACCTCTGGTAAAAAATTCATCCAACTCCATCCAGTAGTTTTGGAGTATTCTTGCTAACACACTGTGAGAAGATAAGAACTTTGGAGGAGGTATGTGTTCTTGGATCATCACCAAAATGTTATAGCTTCCTCTCTAGGCCAAGGACCACTTCTGGTGAAAATTTCATCCAAATCCATCATGTAGTTTTTGTTTAATCCTGCTGCACAAATACAAACAAAGCCCTTGGTGAAAGTATGCACTCTCAGATCATCACCAAAATTTAATGGGTTCATCCTTGGCCCAAGGGCTACCTCTGGTGAAATTTTCATCAAAATCTGTACTGTAGTTTTTGCGTAATCCTGCTAACAAACAGACACACAAACAGACAGACAGACAAGCCACACCAGTTACATTACCTCCTTGGTGGAGGTAATTAACTAAACAGAGGTAGGAAAGTCTGGATGTAACAAGTTAAAACCCCAGATTCAGTTTGGTTAGTGAGTGGCTGGAACAAATATGTGACTGAACTTTGACTTGCTGAATCCAGAATTTCCCACCTCTGGTATTTAACAATGAAAATGTTAGTTATAATCCAAAAGAAAGGAAAAGGAAAGAAAGAAAGAAGATTGATGATAATAATAATAATAATAATAATAATAATAATAATAATAATAATAATAATAATAATAATAAATTTATTTATATAGCGCTATTTATATATAATTATTTATATAATTTTATATATTTTTTTATATAATTTTATATAATTATTTATATAGCGCTATATAGCGCTATTTTCCAACAACCCCTCATGGAGTGAAAAAAAGCGCTGAATTTTCCAACACCCCCTCATGGATCGTCACCTTATCGTGGTGGGGGCGTGCCCCAGTGATCTCAGGAGCTATGTTGTCCGGGGCAATTTGCCTCTGATAGGGTCACCCAAGACAAACTGGTCCTGGGTGAAGGGCCAGACTAAGAATGATCCAACAGGCTCTCATGATAAATTCTATATAAATCTACATCTTTGGCACTGATCGAACTTATAGAAGAAATTATTAGTTGTATAGATAAAAAAATGGTTGCTGTAGGAGTATTTATAGATTTAAAGAAAGCTTTTGACACCATTGACCACAGAATACTTCTAAGGAAACTGGAAAGGTATGGGATAAGAAGGGTAGGACTGAGTTGGGTGGAAAGTTATTTAAGTAACAGACAACAATTTGTACAAATTGGTGAGCACAAATCACCCTTCATGGACATCACGTGTGGTGTGCCCCAGGGGTCAGTTTTGGGACCCAAACTGTTTATTTTGTATATAAATGACATATGCCAAGTATCAAAAATTCTGGAATTTATTTTGTTTGCGGATGACACAAATATCCTTTGCACTGGTGAGAATTTGCAGCAGGTTTTAGAGGTGGTCACAACTGAAATGAAAAAGTTAACGCAGTGGTTCAACAAAAATAAATTATCTCTAAATCTAAAAAAAACAAAGGTTATGTTGTTTGGAAATTATAAAATAAATCATGAAATAATGGTAACAATAAATGATACCAGAATAGAAACAGTACAGGAAAATAAGTTTCTGGGGGTGACGCTAGACAACAAAATCTGCTGGAAACCTCAAATCAGTCACATCCGGGCCAAGTTAGCAAAATGTATAGGCATACTGGGGAAGACAAGACACATCTTGGACTATAAATCATTGGTCTTATTGTACAATTCACTGTTTTTACCTTATCTTAACTATTGTGTAGAAGTCTGGGGAAACACCTACAAGACCAACCTACAGTCAATATGTACATTACAAAAAAGAGCTATAAGGATAATAAACAATGTAGGATATAGAGACCATACCAGTTTGTTGTTTTTAAAGTCACATGTCATAAAGTTCATCAATTTAGTTAAATTTAAGACAGCACAAGTAATGTACAGGGCAATTAATAATCAAGTCCCAACTAATATACAAAAAATATTTAAAAAAAGAGACGATGTTCATAATTTGAGAGGAGACTTAAACTTTACAAAACCCAAGATACGAACAACCAAGAAAAGTATGTGCATATCTGTCTGTGGGGTGGATTTGTGGAACAGTCTGGAGCCGGAACTGAAACTATGTACAAACAGAAATCAATTCAAAAAGAGGTATAAACATTATTTGCTGAAAGGATATATGTTAGAAGGGTAGTATTTATATGTACGATTCATTATGTTCACTCTGGGACATTATGGGACACTATGGAATGATGGGTGGGACAGCACTGTGTATATCTGTGTTGTTTGAGGCTGGTTTTGATGTATGGACATCAATGTATGTTAGGATGGATGGGTGTTAATGTTGATTTGTAAAAAATACAGTAAATTGTTTACTTGGGGTCTTAAAGGTGGTAATTTGTATATAATTCACATGGGTGTATTTATGGAAAAGAGGAGATGGAATTAATAAGTGTTCACTTCTTCCTTCTCCCTTTCGAACAGTGTATACTGTTACTTTATTGCATTTGTCATTTGTTTGTTTTTGTTATACTTTTTTGTTCAAAATAAAGTATCTATCTATCTATCTATCTATCTATCTATCTATCTATCTATCTATCTATCTATCTATATCAAGGATTCAGTGTACCCCGCCCGGTATGGGGTTACCAGGGCCCCACCCTGGAGCCAGGCCTGGGGGAGGGGCTCGAAGGCTAGCGTCTGGTGGCCGGGTTTCCACCCATGGGACCCAGCCGGGCTCAGTCCGAAGGAATTACATGGGTCCGCCCTCCAGTGGGCTCACCACCTGCAGGAGGGATCATGGGGGTCCGGTGCTATGTGGATTAGGTGGCAGTCAAAGGCGGAGACCTTGGCGGACTGATCCCAAGCTTTCTAAACTGGCTTTTGGTACGTGGAATGTCACCTCTCTGGTGGGGAAGGAGCCTGAGCTGGTGTACGAGGTTGAGAGATACCGGCTAGATATAGTCGGCCTCACCTCAACACACAGCTCTGGTTCCGGAACCAGTCTCCTGGAGAAAGGCTGGAGCTTGGCCTTTTCTGGAGTTGCCCCGGGCGAGAGGCGATGAGCAGGGGTGGGTATTCTTGTTTCCCCCCACCTTGCTGCCTCTATATTGGAGTTTTCCCCGGTGGACGAAAGGGTTGCTTCCCTGTGCCTTCGGGTTGGGAAACGGGTCCTGACCATCATTTGTGCCTATGCACCAAACGATGTTTCAGAGTACCCACCCTTTTTGGAGTCTGTGACTGGGGTGCTGGAGGGTGCTCCTCTTGGAGACTCTATTGTCCTACTGGGGGACTTCAATGCGCACGTGGGCAGCGACAGTGAAACCTGGAGGGGGGTGATTGGGAGGAACGGCCTGCCCGATCTGAACCCGGGTGGTGTTCAGTTATTGGACTTCTGTGCTAACCACAGTTTGTCCATAACGAACATCATGTTCAAGCATAAGGGTGTCCATATGTGCACTTGGCACCAGGACACCCTAGGTCGCAGGTCGATGATCGATTTTGTTATCGTGTCATCAGACCTGCTACCGTATGTCTTGGACACCCGGGTAAAGAGAGGTGCAGAGCTGTCAACTGATCACCACCTGGTGGTGAGTTGGATCCGATGGCAGGGGAGGAAGCCATTCAGACCTGGTAGACCCAAACATATAGTGAGGGTGTGCTGGGAACGTCTGGTTGAGGCCCCTGTCCGGGAGGTCTTCAACTCCCACCTCCGGAAGAACTTCAACCACATTCCGAGGGAGTCTGGAGACATGGAGTCTGAATGGGCCATGTTCTCCACCTCTGTTGTTGAAGCGGCGGCCCAGAGCTGCAGCCGCAAGGTGGTCGGTGCATCTCGTGGTGGCAACCCCCAAACCAAGTGGTGGACACCAGTGGTGAGGGGGGCCATTAAGCTGAAGAAGGAGTCCTATCAGGCTTGGTTGGCTTGTGGGACTCCCGAAGCAGCTGAGGTGTACCGGCAGGCCAAGCGGAGTGCAGCTCGGGTGGTTGCTGAAGCAAAAACCAGTGCATGGGAGGAGTTCAGTGAGGCCATGGAACAAGACTTTCGGTCAGCCTCGAAGAGATTCTGGCAAACTGTCCGGTGCCTCAGGAGGGGAAAGCAGCTCCCTGTCCACGCTGTGTATGGTGCGGATGGGACACTGTTGACTTCGACTGGGGATATCGTCGGGCGGTGGAAGGAATACTTCAAGGATCTCCTCAATCCCACTGATACGCCTTCCACAGAGGAAGCAGGGTTTGGGGATGAGGGGGATGATTCGCCTATCACAGGGGCTGAGGTCGCCATGGTAGTTAAAAATCTCCTTGGTGGCCGGGCCCCGGGGGTGGACGAGATTTGCCCTGAGTATCTCAAGGCCCTGGATGTTGTTGGGCTGTCATGGTTGACACGCCTCTGCAACATTGCGTGGAGGTCGGGGGCAGTGCCTTTGGCATGGCAAACCGGGGTGGTGGTTCCTCTCTTCAAAAAAGGGGACCGGAGGGTGTGCTCCAACTTTAGAGGGATCACCCTCCTCAGCCTCCCTGGGAAGGTCTATGCCAAGGTACTGGAGAGGAGAGTCCGGCCGTTGGTCGAACCTCGGATTCAGGAGGAGCAGTGCGGTTTTCGTCCTGGCCGTGGCACATCGGACCAGCTCTTTACCCTCTCGAGAATTCTTGAGGGTTCGTGGGAGTTTGTCCAACCAGCTTACATGTGTTTTGTGGACTTGGAGAAGGCATTTGACCGCGTCCCTTGTGGTTTTTTGTGGGGGGTGCTTCGGGAGTATGGGGTATCGGGCTTGTTGTTACGAGCTATTCAGTCTCTGTACGACCGTTGTGAGAGTTTGGTTCGTATTGCCAACCCTCGGTCGGAGTCATTCCCAGTGAGAGTTGGACTCCGCCAGAGCTGCCCTTTGTCACGATCCTGTTCATAATTTTTATGGACAGGATTTCTAGGCGCAGCCAGGGAATGGAGGGTGTCATGCTTGGTGACCACAGGATCTCATCTCTGTTGTTTGCAGATGATGTTGTCCTGTTGGCTTCATCCAGCAATGACCTACAACTCTTGCTGGGACGGTTTGCCGCTGAGTGTGAAGTGTCTGGGATGAGAATCAGCACCTCCAAGTCCGAGTCCATGGTCCTCAGCCGGAAAAAGGTGGATTGTCCTCTCTGGGTTGGGGACAGGCTCCTGCCCCAAGTGGAGGAGTTTAAGTATCTTGGGGTCTTATTCACGAGTGAGGGGAAAATGGAGCGAGAGATTGACAGACGGATTGGAGCAGCATCTGCAGTGATGCGGATGTTGTACCAGTCTGTTGTGGTGAAGAGGGAGCTTAGTTCTAAGGCAAAGCTGTCGATTTACCAGTCAATCTATGTTCTTACACTCACCTATGGTCACGAGCTTTGGGTAATGACCGAAAGAACAAGATCGCGGATACAAGCGGCTGAAATGAGCTTTCTCTGTAGGATTGCTGGACTCACCCTCAGAGATAGGGTGAGGATCTCAGTCATCCGGGAGAGGCTCAGAGTAGAACCCCTGCTCCTCCACATTGAAAGGAGTCAGTTGAGGTGGTATGGGCATCTGATTTGGATGCCTCCTGGACGCCTCCCACTTGAGGTGTTTTGGGCACGTCCCACTGGGAGGAGACCCCGGGGCAGACCCAGGACTCAGTGGAGAGACTATGCCTCCCAGCTGGTCTGGGAACGCCTTGGTGTCCTCTCTGGGGAGCTGGAGCAGGTGGCTGGGGAGAGGGAAGTCTGGGCTTCTCTGCTTGAACTGCTGCCTCCGCGACCCGGACCTCCGGAAAAGCGGTAGAAGATGGATGGATGGATGGATGGCTTTCCAACAAAGTGCTGTCCAGGCCAAAGAAGATAGAAAATAAAGCATGATAAATAAAAACAAGGCAGTAAGTGTAAAATAAAACACATTACCACAAATTAATTACTTATTTTCAATGCTCCCAATAACACCCACAGACAGTTGGTTTAATTCACTCAATTCATTAACTATAAAATTCTATTGGAAGAACAAGAAATCCAAAATTTCTATATCAATATTGCAAAATAAAAAAAAATCACATGGTGGACTTGAAGCACCAAATTTCTATCATTATTTTATAGCCAGTCAGTTACAGTATTTAATCAAATGGGTACACAATTTCCAACTATAATAACTCCTGGATAGATAAACAAAATCAATTTGAAAATGTTTCAATTGCTGACCTTCCTTTCATGGCGTTTTCAACTAAAAAAAAAAAATCCAATTACAATTAATACAACCATCACAGTCTGATGGAAAGCAAATAAATTCACTAAATCATCACTAACACCAAATAAATATTCACCAATTTGGCACAATCCAAAGTTCTAATTATACACACCTGTTCATTTTACATTATGGCAACAAAAAGGAATAATTCATCTTCACCATCTTTTCCAGAATAATAAATTTATATCCTTTAGTACACTTAGTACAGTACAGAGTTGGAGGAGAACAAGTCCTCCAGTGTCAGTAGCTGAGCCGGCTTGGGTTCCCCCCGGCTTGGTCCTGATCTCTCTGTGGGTTTAGGTGCCACTATGTATGTGCTTATTATGTATTCTGTGCTTTTCCTTACCCATAGCCACTGCCTTCTGGCTGGCAGCGGTGAGGCAGCCCCTTTGGCTCATGCTGGTGTGAACGCTGTTTGACTGTCTGCCGGTCTGACCACACCCCCTCTCTTATTACTGTCAGCTGTTCCCACTCCCGCTTGCCATCTCCCCGCTCCTCGCCCAGGTATGACCAATCTTGCCATCTCCAGCAATGCGTGTACTTAAGGAGCCTTTTGCCAGTCATGCATTGCTGGGTCATTGCACTAAACATGCGGTCGTTAATCACCGTATGACAGTCAAGGTCATTGAAGGATCGTGTTTCTCTCGGTGCTTTATTCGGACTTACTCGGACAGCTCCAGTTCTGTGAGTATTAACTGTGTGTGTTTTCCCCAGTGGTCCTCACCCAAGACTGTTGAGCGTCCTGGAGGACTCCTTAAGCTTCTGAGGAAATTTTAGTTGGAACTGTGACTCATTGTCTTTGTGTTTAATAAATGTGTGTGGTGTAACCCTTGCGTGTAAATCCTCATCCCTTCACTCCTTGCTGTGCGCAAAGGAGAGATGCACGGGAGAGTTCATGACACTCCAGTATCAGCAATTAAAATCTATAATTAAATCTAAGATTAACATAACAAACTAGAAAAGCACTCATAGAGCGCATACCTCCGCCAAGGCTCCTTCCGTTTCTCATGGATGACCTCCAAAATGTAATGGGTTTGTGTGTAGGCCTATAGCCGCTTGTGGTGAAAATTGCATCAAAGTCTGTCCATCAGTTTTAGAGTATTGTTGTTAACACACTGTGAGACGATAAGAGCCTTGGCTGAGGTATGCATTGTCAGATCATCACCAAAATATAATGGGTTCCTCTGTAGCACAAGAACCACCTCTGGTGAAAATTTCATCCAAATCCATCCAGTAATTTTTGTGTAATCCTGCTGCACAAATACAAACAAAGCCCTTGGTGGAGGTATGCACTCTCAGATCATCACCAAAATCTAATCATCTGTTCCCCATGCCATTACACACCTTTCCTGAAAATTTCATCAAAATCCGTTCATAACTTTTGAAGAATTGTTGCTAACACACTGTGAGAAGGAACAGACGTGGACAAAATTGTTGGTACCCCTCTGTTAATGAAAGAAAAACCCACAATGGTCACAGAAATAACTTGAATCTGACAAAAGTGGCAATAAATAAAAATTCTATGAAAATTAACCAATGAAAATCAGACAATGCTTTTGAATTGTGGTTCAACAGAATTATTTTAAAAAACAAACTCATGACTTCCGGTCTGGACGCCATGGCGACTGCAGCTTAACACTGAAGTTCTCAGACCCAATCCAGGATAACACATTGAAAATCAAACTTAACGGATTTTTGGAGGAGTGAAAATCAAAAGACAAAATCATCATGTCTAAAGGAAAACAGAAGAAACTGAAATTCTCCAGGCCAGGACACGTATCGGCCGGAGAATCCGAACTGGAAGATCTCCGTTCAGAAGACGAGGAACTGGTGATAGCTAACAAAAGGGTTAGCCTGAAATCACTATTTGAGGAGCTACGACGATTTCGCCGAGATGTTACGGCCGAATTTCGGGAATTCAGAGAAGAATTGAAAAGGACAAACAGCAGAGTGGACCAGGCCGAGAACCGAATCTTGGAAACAGAGGATCGAATAAAAGTGCTCGAAGATTCTGTGCTAGACCTACGCAAAAGACAAGCAGCTATAGAGGCTAAGCTAACCGACCAAGAAGGAAAACAAAGAAGAGACAACATAAGAATTCATGGTCTGATAGAAGGAACCGAAAATGGTTTTAACTCAATGGCAGAATGCGTGGAATCCTTACTAAGAGAGAAATTGGATATTCCACAAACCACCGACTTGAAGATAGAAAAGGCACATCGTTCATTAGCCGCTAGGCCGGCGGCGGAAGCGCCCCCACGTTCGGTGTTGGTAAGATTTTCCAATTTCAAAATAAAACAAGAGGTTGTAAGACTGGCCTGGCAGAAAAAAGGATTTATGCACCAGGAGAGAAAAGTCTACGTGGAACACGATTACGCCCCGGAGGTCCTTAAAAAGCGCAGGGAATACAATGACGCGAAAAAGGTGTTAAGAGAGAAGAAATTGCGCTTTCAGACACCATTTCCTGCGAAGTTAAGGGTCTTCTACGGCGATGAAACGTGTCTCTATAATTCGGCGGAAGAAGCAACAGCTGACATGGCGAAAAGAGGCCTCCCGGTAACGGTATTTAAACCCGCAACAGACCCGAGTGAGAAGATCAAAACGCAAACATGAACAACACAAAGACCTTCAAAATCCACGGACCAGCAGCGGGAAACCCAGCACCAGAGCGTCGCGGATAAACTATCCGTTTTCAGGTTGGAATAGCGACCTTTTTTTTTTTTTTTTTTTTTTTTTCTCTTGAATCAATCCGCACATCCAACCCCCCTCATACAAGGTAACAAACATTAAAGGAGATGCATATTCAGCATGTGGTAAAACATTTCATGGAACAATCATATTATTTGAAACAAATAAGTCTTTGTAATAAAAAAAAAAAAAAAAAAACTTGTTAAAATAGAAATGTGACAATAATCCACATGTTCTCCTCATACTAACAAATACTGTTTTTGCGTGAATGTTTGATGTGATGGGGGTGGGAGGGTGCACACAATTTCACAGGGTTTAGGCATAAAAGGAAAAAAAAAAAAATCATTACAAGTTTGGATTGGGTTCTGAAACTCACGTTAAAAGCATGGGACTACTTTCAGTGGTAAGAGAGGGCCCTCAACACGTAACAGAGTTTGAGGAATTTCCCTCAGAGCCTTCACTCCATCAAGGCTCTTACAGGGTCTTTAAAAAGACCTCAGCTCAGGAAGTTCTTATGACAGCTTTTTGTTTTAAAGTTTTTTACACTATGTTCTTAATGTTTTTCTTGTTTTTAATGTTCTTTCAGTTTCTGAGTAGCACAAAAGAGGGCCACCACACAGTTATACTAAACAAAACAACACAATGGAGAAACAGGGTGTAACCAAAATAATTTCATATAATGTAAAAGGAATCCTGAATCCAGTTAAAAGATCCAAGATTCTAGGCAAAATGAAAAAAGACAAAGCAGGAATAATACTTTTACAAGAAACCCACCTAACAGACGTGGAACACAATAAACTCAGTAGACAAGGGTTTAAAATGATCTCTTCATCTTCATATAAATCAGGGAGGAGGAGGGGAGTAGCGACATTGATATCAACCAAAATTACATTTGAAAAAAAATCAGAACACAAAGATAAAGAAGGGAGATACAGTTTGGTAACTGGGCGGCTAGAGGGAGAAGATATCACCCTGCTGAATGTGTATGCTCCCCCAGGGGCTAACTGGAAATTTTATAAAAATGTATTCGACCTAATGATAACTAAAGCTCAAGGTTTAGTGATATGTGGTGGGGACTTCAATCTTAGACTGAATCCATACTGGGATGCTTCTGGTAATTCCCCACATCAAAATAACACCCAAAACAGGAAGACTCGGATGCTACTAAAAGAATTGGGAATCTGTGACGTGTGGAGGGAACTCAACCCCAGTGTAAAAGACTATACATTTTACTCAACTCCACATTCATCTTACTCAAGGATTGACTATTTTTTTATGTTTAATAGAGACATTGGAAGAGTAAAAACATGTAAAATAGGACTGATGGATCTCTCCGACCACAGTCCGATCTACATGGACTTAAATATCCAAAAATACACAAATAATACATTTTCTTGGAGGTTAAATTCAAATGTCCTGAAAGGACCATTGAAAGATGAATTGGAATCAGATATTCTCAGATATTTGGAAGATAACGATAATGGAGAAGTATCCCCTTTAATACTGTGGGATGCATGTAAAGCTGTAATAAGAGGAAAGATTATTGCAAAACTGGCAACCCAAAAGAAACTAAGACAAGAAAAACTATCCACATTAGAGTCAGAACTTAGGAACCTAGAAAAAGAACACAAAGGCAACACTCATTCTACTGACTCGCTCAAGATTAAGGAAATTAAAAACCAAATAAATGAGATCTACACAATAGAAATCCAGAAGAAACTTACATTTCTGAAACAAAAATACTATGAAGCAGGCAGTAAATCGGCAAAATTGCTAGCCTATAAATTGAGGAAACATCAAACAGAAAGAGCAATCTACAAAATCAGAGACCCAGTATCAAAGGAAATAAAATTCAGAATTCAGGATATTCTTAAAAACTTCGAGAATTACTATAAGAACTTATACTCCCACAAAAAACATAAAAACGCATCCGAGGCATTCCTAAACACATTAAACCTTCCCCAACTTACGGAGTCACAAAATAAAACACTACTGTCAGAAATACATCCTAAAGAATTGGAAAAAGCAATTATGAAACTTAAAGCTAACAAATCCCCAGGAGCTGATGGCTATACAGCAGAGTGGTACAAAACCTTTAAACAGCAACTATCTCCTCTCCTCCTGAAAACATTTAATTATGTCCTCCACACAGGGGAAATCCCCCCCTCCTGGAGAGAAGGGGTCATTGCAGTTATACCTAAACCTGAAAAGGATAAACTAGAGTGCTCCAACTACAGACCAATCAGTGTACTAAATCAGGACTATAAGCTTTTTACCATTATCCTTGCCAAAAGGTTAGAAAATATACTGACAGACCTAATTCATTTAGACCAAACAGGTTTTATAAGACAAAGACAGACACAAGACAACATTCGACGCACTTTACACATAATTCATCATATAAAAAAATATAACTTAAATGCAGTCATATTGGGATTAGATGCTGAAAAAGCATTCGATTCGGTTGACTGGTCTTTTCTATATAGAATCTTATCCAGTTTCAATTTTCATAACAACTTCATTAGAACTATACAGGCATTATATAAAAAACCAACAGCTAAAATAAGGATTAACGGTAATTTATCATCATCTTTTGAACTGGAAAGAGGATGTCGTCAGGGCTGCCCCCTGTCTCCACTGCTCTTTGCAATCTTCATAGAACCTCTGAGCCAATGGATAAGACAAAACCAAAAAATTCAAGGTATTACACTTGGTCAGAAGGAACATAAAATAGCACTCTTTGCTGATGACATTTTAATATACCTAGGGCAGCCGGACACTTCTTTACCAGAACTAACCTCAGTTTTTTCAGAGTATGGAGATTTATCGGGGTACAAATTAAATATGCATAAAACCCAAGTTTTAACATTCAACTACGACTCAAATCATTATTCACTAAGCAAACTCAAAACTAACTGGGAGTCGGAATCTATGAAATATCTGGGGGTCAATATCCCAAAACAACTCAACAAAATTATATCACTAAACTATGATCCACTGGTGACAAAAATAAAATCTGACCTAGCAAGATGGAATATGATACCATTCTTGGGTACTGCACAAAGAATTGAAGCAGTCAAAATGAATATACTTCCACGTCTTCTATACCTTTTCCAAACAATACCGGTAGAACCTCCCAAAAAAACATGGCAGGAGCTGGACAGAAGGATCTCAAGATTCATATGGCAGGGCAAGAGACCTAGAATCAGATATAGAACCCTACAGCTAAACAAAGACAAAGGTGGGCTCGCGCTGCCAAATATCAGGGACTACTTTAAAGCCGCACAAATTAAAACTTTAGTAGAGATATGTAACCCAGTCTACACTGCACAATGGAAGGAGATCGAATGCCAAATAACAAATGACATCCCCCTACAGGCGATAATAGGGAACAATGTCTTACCTAAGCTTTTGAATAACACTAACCCGTGGATAGAGACCCCGCTAAAAATTTGGTTTAAGATAGTCAGAGAGAATCAAACTAAAGAGCCCTATCGACTTCTGCAATGGATCGCCTATGATCAGGACTTTACTCCTAATAAAACAGACACCAGATTTAAAAAGTGGAAGGAGAAAGGGCTGATAAAATATTACGATTTTTTTAAAGGGCAAATCTTAAGAAGTTTTGAAGATTTGAAAAAACAAGGCCTAATAAATCAAGACCTTTACAGGTTCTTCCAGCTTAGACACCACATAAACAATATACTTAAAAAGGAGGTTTTGGAAAGGGCCCAGTCAGGTGTTCTGAAGGTCTTCTTAATGGCATATAAAGGGATCCCAGGGATCAGATACATTTCTAAAATATACCAAGGTCTTCAAGACTTAAAAGGAGACAACACATCTTATATAAAAGAGAGATGGGAAAAAGAGGGGAATTTCACTTTACAACTGGAAATATGGGAAAAGCTAAATAAACAGCAATGGAAAAGTACCTCATCCCTGCAGTGGAGAGAATTTGGATGGAAAAACTTGGCAAGATTTTTCAGAACACCTGCACAAAACAAATTTACCCATAAGGGATTGAACTGTTGGCGCTTGTGTGGTGAAAAGACTGCAAATCATTTTCATGTGTTTTGGTCATGCCCAGTTATCCACCAATATTGGACCAAGGTACAGACAATATTGGGGAAAATATTCAAAATTACAGTTCCCTTTTCTTTTGTAACTTTGTATTTGGGTTTACTACCGGACTCACTGGAAAGACGAGGAGAAAAATACTTATTCAATGTTTTAATATTGGCAAGCAAAAAAGCTCTAACTAAAAAATGGATGTTGAAGGACTGTCCTACACCTGAAGATTGGACTAACGTGATCCAAGACATTTACTCGATGGAAAAGTTGACATTCGCACTGAGACAGGACATGGATGTGTTCATGAACTTTTGGCAACCCTGGACCGCATATGTGTCTTCCATTAGATCTAATCTTTGACAAATACCATTTCAATAATGGTTCCGCTCTTTGTTCCAACGCTACTCAGATGCTCTTTTATCTTTATTTACTTACTTTTTCTTTTTGTTTGTTTTTTACTGGTTTGTTTGGGTTTTTTTTTGTTATTTGTTTCTTGTTTTTTTTTCTCTTTAATTTCACTTTTTCTTTCACTTTAAAAAAAAAAAAAAGGGGTGTTGTAAGAATTAATCTTCCAATGTTGTCAGATATCAGAAAATAAGGGAACATGTGATGAAAATGTAAACACTGCATTGCTGTAACGACCTGTATACCCTTTACAAAAACTTAAATAAAAAAAAAAAAAAAAAAAAACTCATGAAACAGGCCTGGATGTCATGGTCTGAGCGCCGATCTCGTCCGCGCTCGGGTCATGCAGTATTTGCGCCTTGATCCGATGGAGGAGATAGGAGAGAGAAGGACGGTGGCTAAACTGTCATCTCTGCTGGAGTCCGAGTTCCACCCTATGCAGGACATACTGGATGCTCTGAGGAGCTCATTTAGCAGCAGACTACATCATCCCAGGTGCACAACCGAGAGGTTTCGTAGGTCCTTCCTACCAACGGCTGTCAGACTGTACAACCTAAGCAGGGCTGCTCGCAGAGATAGCAAAAAGACGTAACAAACTAATAGTTTTTTGAATGCAAAAGATGCAATAGACTTACACAATGGTCCCCTCCGGCATACAACTAGGAACATACCGGTCGCTATGGAGGGTGAGAATATGTATGGGCACATAATCATACCATGTAGGATAACTAAGTAGACGGTTATGCTGTTTCATCCCATCTAGCAACAATGCTCAGCACTGGGTGTGTTTATATTTATATATCTATATATTTATTCCATCTAGCTACAATGCTCCGCACTGTGTTTTTATATATCTACATATTATTCCATCTAGCTACATTGCTCCGCACTGCGTGTGTTTATATACTTGCATATTTATTCCACCTAGCTGCAATGCTCCGTACTGTGGGTGTTTATATATTTACATATTTATTCCATCTAGCTACAATGCTCTGCACTGTGTGTTCATATATTCATATATTTATTCCATCCAGCTACAATGCTCTGCACTGTGTGTGTGTGTGTGTGTGTGTGTGTGTGTGTGTGTATATATATTTTATAGTAATATGTACATATGTATATTAGCTGCTCTTGCTTGCTTGTTTTTTTCTTGCCTTCTGATTGTTGCTCTGAGTGTTGCTATCCCTGTGCTGTTGCAATCCTGGAATTTCCCCGTTGTGGGACTAATAAAGGCTTATCTTATCTTATCTTATTTTCCTCCCATTTCGTTAGTATTCCTTATGGTCCCGCAGAGCTCTTGTTTTGACAGCGTCTCTGCGGGACTTCCGGCTGTCAGAGCTAAGCTGGCTGTGACAGCTGGAATCAATGGAGCTGATGATGCCCTCATCAGCTGTGCTATCCTGTTCCTATTTAAGGGAGCAGCTTCGGTCTCTCGGGGCTGCGACCTCATACGTGAATGGATAACACTGGTCTCCCCAACGTTAGGCTGGAGTCCCTACGTCCGGCTCCAGTTATCCTCTAACTCCTCACAACTCTTCGTAAGTTTATTCATTAATCTGTGTGTATCGTCAGTGTGTTCTTGCCTTTAGTGTTCTTGTCTTTATTTGTGTTTTGCCCCTCGTGGCTCATTATTTTGTACCTTTTGCCCTTATTTAATAAATACGCAAACTCACTGGTCACCTATAGCGTCTCATTAGCAGTCCGTAAGGGCTGCACCATTACAGTAGGTTGCAGCCAGAATGAGACGCCGGTGACCGTGAGTTTGTTTGGACTTGATTTCCACTAACCGTGTACCAGTGTGCTGGGAGATGGTGCCGCTGAAGGGCTACGCTAGGAGCCTGGACTACGAGCTGGTGAGGGCCCTTGAGGAGATTGATGGAATCCTTTTCACCGCTCGCCTCTACGACACTCCCAGCGATGCACGCTGGTACCTGGACTTTGCTGAGGCGACCATTAATCGCCATCAATTCAATTCAATTCAATTCAGCTTTATTTATATAACGCCATTTCACAACAACAGTCATCTCATAGCACTTTCAACTAAAGGGGAAATCCCCACAGTTGCAGAAAGACCCCAGCAATCAGGCGATCCCCTGTGAGCAAGTGCTTGGCGACGGTGGAGAGGAAAAACTCCCTTTTAATAGGAAGAAACCTCCAGCAGAACCAGGCTCAGGGAGGGGCAGTCATCTGCCACAACTGGCTGGGGGGTGAGGGGATAGAGAAGATGAAAAGAACAGACATGTAGAGAGCAAACAGCACGATGGGGACTCAATCTATGGGAGAGAACAAACAGATGTTAATGACCAGCAAAAAAAAAAAAAAATTTCATTGAGAGTGAAGAAAGGAGTGAAGCCCAGTGCATTATTGGAGGTCCCCTGGCTGAATAAACCTGTTAGCAGCATAACTAAGGGAGGGTTCAGAAACACATGATTCCTCCCTAATTGTAGGCTATATCAAAAAGGAAGGTTTTAACCCTATTCTTAAAAACAGAGATCGAGTCTGACTCCCGAATCCAGATTGGCAGCTGGTTCCACAGGAGAGGAGCTTAATAACTGAAGGCTCTGCCTCCCATTGTACTTTTGGAGACTCTAGGTATTACCTACAAGTAATCCTGCATTTTGGGAGCGTAGTGCTCTGTTAGGATAATACAGTAGTATCAGAACTTTTAAATAAGAAGGGGCCTGATTGTTTAGAGCTTTGTAAGTAAGAAGAAGGATTTTAAACTTAATTCTAAACTCTATGGGAAGCCAATGAAGGGAGGCTAGAACTGGAGAGATATGATCTCTCTTTCAAGTACCTGTTAAAACTCTTGCTGCAGCATTTTGGATCAGCTGAAGACTTTTTAAAGATGTTTTAGGACAACCTGATAATAAAGAATTACAATAATCTAATCTAGAGCTAACAAAAGTGTGGATCAGTTTCTCAGCATCACTCTGAGACAAGATGCTCCTAATCTTGGCAATATTACGCAAATGATAGAAGGCAGTCTTAGAAACAAATTTAATATGTGAATTGAAAGACAGATCTTGATCAAAAATAATTCCAAGGTTCCTCACAGAGCTATTAGGAGAAAGAGTAATTGCATCCAAACTGAAAGTTTGATTTGGAAAGGTATTTCTAAGGGTTTTTGGACCAACAAGAATGACTTCAGTCTTATCTGAATTTAATAGCAGGAAATTACAAGTCATCCAAGCTTTGATTTCCTTAAGACAGGCTTCCAACTTTGCTAATTGATTACTATCATCTGGCTTCATTGACAGGTATAATTGTGTGTCATCTGCATAACAATGAAAATGCATACAGTGCTTTCTAATAATGTTGTCTAACGGAAGCATATATAAACTAAAAAGAGTAGGGCCTAGCACAGATCCCTGTGGAACTCCATGACTGAGCTTTGAGTTGAAAGAAAACTCATTATTGACATGAACAAACTGGAACCTATCAGATAAATAAGATCTAAACCACTGCAATGAAGTTCCATTAAGTCCAACATAGTGTTCTAATCTATCAAGTAGAATATTATGATCGATAGTATCAAAAGCTGCACTAAGGTCTAAAAGAACAAGTCCAGAAACAAGTCCATTATCAGATGCGATCAGGAGATCATTAGTGGCCTTTGCTAAGGCTGTTTCAGAACTATGATGGATTCTAAACCCAGATTGAAACTCTTCAAATAAACCATTTCCCTGCAAGTGGTCAAATAATTGCATAGCAACAACTCTTTCTAAGATTTTTGAAATGAAAGGGAGATTAGAGATTGGTCTATAGTTAGCTAAAACTCCTGGATCTAGCGTTGGCTTTTTGAGTAAGGGTTTAATTACAGCCATTTTAAAAGCCTGCGGTACATGGCCTAAAGTTAATGAAGAATTGATTATATGAAGAATAAAACTACCAATAATTGGGAAGACTTCTTTAAATAACCTGGTAGGAATAGGGTCTAAAAAACAAGTTGAAGGCTTGGATGAGGAAACTATTTTGTCTAACTCTAAAAGGTCAGTTGGAGTAAACTCATCCAAACAGATATCAATTGAAGGACTTGTAGTAGTTACTGTATTTAAGTTAACGGTGGGAAGAATCTGACTGATTTTATCTCTGATAGGATGAAATTTTATTATTGAAAAAGTTCATGAAGTCCTAACTAGTAAGCTCTAAGGGAATGCTAGGAATGAGAGAGTCCTGACTCTTTGTCAACCTGGCTACAGTACTGAAAAGAAACCTGGGATTATTCTTGTTCTCTTCTATTAATGCAGAATAATAACTCGTTCTAGCTTTTCTAAGAGATTTTTTATAAATTAAAAGATGATTTTTCCAAGCTAAATAGATTTCATCTAAATTAGTGGAGCGCCATTTTCACTCTAATTGATGAGTCTTCTGTTTTAAGCTACGAGTTTCTGTGTTGAACCAAGGAGTTAGAAATCGCTGATTAGACTTTTTCTTTTTTAAGGGGGCCATGAAGTCTAGAGTCTGATGCAGAGAAGCTGTAACACTGTCTACCATGCTATCAATTACAGAAGGAGCAAGCTGTCTGTAGCTTATTTCCGTTGTGTTGACACATGGCATAGAGGAAGCAATCTGCATAAATTTGGTTACAACATCATCTGAGAGGCATCTACTGTAGTAATATTTTTCTTTAGGAGCCAAATAGTCAGAAATAGTAAAATCAAAGGTTAACAGACAATGGTCTGACAGTTCAGGTTTATGAGGAGGCACTACCAGATTTTCTATTTCTATGCCATATGTCAGAACAAGGTCCAACGTATGGTGGAGATAATGAGTAGAATTTCCTACTTTCTGAGAAAACCCCATCGAGTCTAATGTTGAATTAAATGCCACATTAAGGCAATCACTATCTACATCTACATGTATATTAAAGTCCCCTACTATAATTATTCTATCTGATTCAGCACTAAATCAGCTAAGAATTCATCAAATTCGGATAAAAACTCTGAGTAGGTTGATGGAGGAAGATAAACTATGGCAAATAAAATTGGGTTTAGCCTAAAATTGCTAAAGTGCCCAATACTGAGGACCAGGCCCTCAAAGGAATTATAACATGTTTTTTGCTTTACATTAACTAGTAATTTGGAATGGTAAATTGTTGCTACTCCTCCTCCACTGCCAGAACTTATGGGATTTTGACAGTTTAAATAACCAGAGGGAGTTGATTCATTTAAACCAACATAATCCTCTTCCCCTAACCAAGTCTCTGTAAGGGAAATTAAATCATTCTGATGATCAATTAACAGATCATGGACTAGCAGAGACTTGGGAGTTAGAGACCTAATATTTAATAAACCATATTTCATTTTTAAATTATGAGGCGGAAGAGAGGCCAAATCATTCAATTTAGAGGCTTCATGTTTAATTTGAGTTTTACCAACTTTTTGTTTAATCACTTTGGGATGCTTATACATTATATTTTTATTTGCTTTGGAGGGAGCAGACAGTGATTCTCTGATGGGGAAGATGAGGGCTAAGTTGAGGGGTGGCAGATGAAGAGGAGCTGCAGAGGCGTGTAAGATTGCGACTCTGCTTCCTGGTCCCAACTTTGAGTAGTCAAGGTTTTGGAAATTTGGATAAAAAAGATGCCAGATTGTTAGATAAAAGAGACGCACCATCCAAAGTGGGATGGACGCTGTCTTGTCTCATAAGACCAGGTTTTCCCCAAAATGAGCTCCAATTGTCAATGTAGCCCACTATGGCTGTGTAGTTGTGCATGCATATGTGGGACACAGGCATATTTGATTTAACCTCACGATGAAGGAGAGCCGGACCCCCTGTGGTGGACAGAAGACTTCCTGACCTCTGAAGGAGAGCCGGACCCCCTGTGGTGGACAGAAGACTTCCTGACCTCTGAGGTTCAAATATAGGTGTGAACAGAAGGCTTCCTGACCTCTGTAAATAAAAGGTTGATGTAGGGGAATAAATTGATGTAGGGGAATAAAGGGAGATTCTTTGATGTGAGATGCTTTGATGTGAGAATGTTTATTTGATGTGAGATGTTTTGATGTAAGAATGTTTAAAGGTGAGGACTGGGGTGTGTGTCCTCCTCTTGTTCTCTGCTCAGGGATGAGAGCAGACTGTGGGAATGTTGCTTGAAATAAACTTGAATTAAATGCAACTCAGTTTCGTTATTCAAGGCTCCCCACATTGGTGACTAACGACGTTGAGAATGACCGGAGAAGGTCTCAGGGTCCCGGACTCACGAAGTCCAGAGCTGGCGAACGCTGTGGCCGTCAAGCTGCCGGATTTCTGGCAGGATAACCCACGGTTGTGGTTCCTACAAGCGGAGTCGCAGTTCGCCCTCGCAGGAGTAACGGTGGATGACACTAAATTCCACCATGTCATCGCTAAACTGGATAACACCACAGCTCGGTGTGTGCAGAGTTTGGTGGAGCAGCCACCCGCGACCGGCAGGTACGACAAGCTGAAATCCACCCTCATTAAATTCCGGTTCCGGTTCCGCCGGACCGGCGGCGCCACACGAGTCGGCTGCCTGTTGCAACAGCCTTTTTTTTTTATCTTCCTTCTTCTTTCTACACCTTTCACTCTGTATATATATCACGGACGCACGGATCGCCCCGGGGGTCTCCCGGGTCGGCGGACGGAGCCACGGTTTGCAGCGGGAGACGTTACAGCGGGGAGGAGCTAGTGCTAGCTAGCACTTGGCCGCCGCCCGGTGCTAATGGGAAACTCGACATACCGGGAGCTGTAGCGAAAAGGACGCGGGTGCCGGGCTGGAGTTTAGGCGGCGTGAAAGAAATATAAGACAGAATAATAAAGAGCGATGGCAAGAACCAAGCAGACCGCCCGTAAAATCTACTGGAGGAAGAAGCCCCCCAGGAGACAGCTAGCCACCAGGGCTGCTCGGAGAGGCACTCTGGCCACCGGCAGAGTGAAGAGGCCTCGCCGTCACAGGCCCATGGCTCTGAGAGAGATCCGTCGCTACCAGAAATCCACGGAGCTGCTCATCCGTAAGCTGCCCGTCCAGCGCCTGGTGAGGGAGATCGCTCAGGACTTCAAGACCGTCCTGCGTTTCCTGAGCTTCGCCGTCATGGCTCTGCAGGAGACCAGCGAGGCCCACCTGGTGGGTCTCTTCTTCGCTAAGGGGGTCACCATCATGCCCAAAGACTTCCAGCTGGCCCGCTGCATCCGCGGAGAGAGAGCTTAGACTTTCTGCTGCACATTCACCAGCCATAATGCTCTGCACTGTGTGTCTATATATATACATTTATAGTAATATGGACATATGTTTACTAGATGTTGTTTTTTCTTGCCTTCTGATTGTTGCTCTGAGTGTTGCTATCCCTATGCTGTTGCAATCCTGGAATTTCCCCATTGTGGGACTAATAAAGGCTTATCTTATCTTATCTTATCTTATTAAGTTTTTCACCCCCTCGGCCGAAGTGAGGGCGAGGAGGATCCTGTCTTTGCTAGACCAGGGAGGACACAGGCCGAGCGCCCTGATGGAGGAGATGATACAGCTGAGAGGGTTGGACAAGGATGATTTCCTTTTCCAGTTCATCTTCCTCTCCACCCTCCCGATGCATGCGAGAAGCACGCTGGCTGGCAAGAAATGTCACACCCTGGAGGAGTTCCGGGAGCTGGCCCGGGAAGCAGATGGGATTCTGGACGCCTGCGGCGGGCAAGCAACCACAGCGGCGACCCACGACAGCGGGGAGCCAGAGGCGGCAGACCCAGGCTGGCCGACGATGGCGGCAGCACGGCCGCGACGAAGTGGAGCCATTGGGCCGGTGGCAGAGGCGCGGCCCTGACGCAGCGGAGGAGAGGATCTCTGCTTTTACCATCGGAGGTTCGCTGAGAGGGCACGCAGGTGTGTGCCACCCTGCAACATCAGGAGTTCGGGAAACGACAAGACCGAGGGTCGTTAGCAGCTTCGACTCTCGGGGAAGGCAACAAGCTGCTCTACATCACGGATGCGCGCTCCGGACGAGAGTTCCTCATAGACACCGGAGCCCAAGTGAGCTTCATCACCCCAACATACGCGGACCAGGTGGCTGGACCCCACGGTAGCGGAGCTACGGCGGCAAATGGCTCGAGCATCATCACCTACGGGAGAAGGACCTTGCCTTTATGCTTACATGGCCGCACATATGAATGGACTTTTGTAATAGCGGCGGTGAGTTTCAACATGTTGGGCGCGGATTTTATGTGTTCACACAATCTGTTAGTTGATCTTGCTAATAGACGGCTGGTAAATGCACTCTCTTTTTACTCTCTCCCCTGTTCAGCTCGAGTGTCCCCGCCACCAGCACAGATCCACGTCGCTACAGCAGGTGGTAAGTTTCACACACTCCTCACCCAATTTCCAGCGCTCACTGTGCCCACTTTTTCAGCGGCAGTCGCGAAGCACGGAGTGAAACATTTTATACCTACATCTGGTCCTCCCGTGTTTGCAAAAGCTCGGCGCTTGGATGCAGTTAAGCTCGCCATTGCGCGCGAGGAGTTCGCCAGCCTAGAGAGGCTGGGCATCGTTCGTAGGTCAAAAAGCCCGTGGGCTTCGTCGCTGCACATGGTACCAAAAGCCGATGGCTCCTGGAGACCGTGCGGTGATTACCGCAGGCTAAACAGTGCTACGGCGCACGATCGTTATCCCATCCCGCACATTCAGGATTTTTCGGTGCACCTGGCGGGGGCGCGCGTTTTTTCAAAGATTGATCTGGTTCGCGGCTATCATCAAGTCCCAGTCCAGCCGGAGGACATTCCTAAAACAGCGGTAATAACCCCGTTCGGACTTTTCGAGTTTTTACGCATGCCGTTTGGTCTCAAAGGGGCGGCGCAAACGTTTCAGCGGATGATGGATGCCGTGTTACGCGATCTCCCTTTCGTGTTTGTGTACCTCGACGACATTTTGGTCGCGAGTACTTCAGAGGACGAACACGAAAAGCACCTCACAGCAGTTTTTAGGAGGCTGGGAGAGCACGGCTTAATAGTTAACCCAACCAAGTGCCAGTTCGGCCTCGAGCGGATCGATTTTTTGGGTCACCGCGTCTCCCCAGAGGGAGCGGTTCCGTTACCAGATAAAGTACGCGCGGTAGCGGATTTTCCCCGGCCACAAACGGTCGAATCACTACAGGAATTCTTGGGGATGGTGAATTTTTACAACCGATTCCTGCCCCACGCAGC
Organism: Pholidichthys leucotaenia; assembly: GCA_020510985.1. NCBI lineage: Eukaryota > Metazoa > Chordata > Actinopteri > Cichliformes > Pholidichthyidae > Pholidichthys > Pholidichthys leucotaenia. The sequence continues at coordinate 407,309,920 of CM035840.1, read as the reverse complement.
TCAAATCATGCAACCGTTATATGCCGCGCTCAAAAAGCAAAAACCGACCCAGGCGGTTGAATGGTCCCCGGAGCGGGAGCGCGCGTTCACAGAGGTTAAACAAGCCTTGGCTGACGCTGCGCTCCTGGCCCACCCAGACCCGGCAGCACGTATTGCGCTGACGACAGACGCTTCAGATTTAGCCATAGGGGCCGTTATTGAGCAACAGGTCGCCGGAGTTTGGCAGCCTTTGGCTTTCTTTAGCAAATCCTTAAGCGCGGCTGAGCGAAAATACAGCACGTTCGACAGAGAACTGTTGGCGCTGCATTTGGCTGTTCGTCATTTCCAGTTCTGGCTGGAAGGACGGTGCTTCACCGCTTATGTAGACCACAAGCCGCTCACATACGCCATGGCTAAAATTTCAGAACCGTGGTCCGGCAGGCAGCAGAGGCAGCTGGCCATGATCTCGGAATTTACCACTGACATTAGGCACGTTGCGGGCAAATTCAATGTTGTAGCAGACTGTCTCTCGCGCGCGTTCACGACTCCACCACGCGCAGAGGCAGAACGGGCCACCGTGACCGCGCCGCAGGAGAGCGGCACGGTGGCGCGCGCAGCTCCGGTGCACGTGGGTATAGATTATGCAGCCATGGCAGCGGACCAGGGGGCAGACGCAGACGTGTGCGCGCTCCAGTCTGGACCAACAGGGTTAAGGCTGGAGAGCAAGTGTTTACAAACCGGTATGCCCCCCCCGATCTGCGACGTGTCGACGGGGTGCCCGCGTCCGGTGGTTCCGGCCACGTGGCGCCGCCGTGTTTTTGACTCGGTCCACTCGCTGGCGCACCCGGGGGTGCGCGCATCGGTGAAAATGGTGGCAGAAAAGTTTGTTTGGCCGGGCCTGCGCAAGCACGTGAAGGAATGGGCGAAAGCCTGCATTTCCTGTCAACGAGCCAAAATCCACAAGCACACAAGGGCCCCATTAGAACCGTTTTGCATCCCAGCCAGAAGGTTCAACCATATACACGTCGACCTTGTGGGCCCCCTACCGGCATCGCAGGGGTTCACGCATCTTTTGACAATGGTGGACCGAACCACACGTTGGCCGGAAGTGGTCCCGCTTGCGACGACCACGGCCGCGGAGGTGGCTCGCGTTTTTTTAACGGCTTGGGTGGCGCGCTTCGGGGTTCCGTCGGATATTACGTCCGATAGAGGACCTCAATTCATCTCTGAGCTGTGGTCAGCGATGGCCAACGGCTTAGGAGCCAAAATTCACCGCACTACGGCTTACCACCCTCAGGCTAATGGTTTATGCGAGCGTTTTCATAGGTCTTTGAAGGCAGTACTCAGAGCGTCGCTCACGGATGCAGATTGGGTAAATAAACTGCCATGGGTTTTATTAGGGTTGCGTTCTGCGCCCAAAGAGGACTTAGACGCCTCCCCAGCAGAGCTGGTATTCGCACAAACTCTTAGGCTGCCAGGCGAGTTTTTACCAGAGCACCCGGAGCCACCACCTCTCCCTGCTCTAGGACTGTTAGTTCGCATGGGAGCAGACACGCTTCCGGGACCGGTTCATCACGCTTTTCCACGAGTTTTCGTCCCCAGGGCTTTGAAAAATGCCGATTTCGTTTTTGTCAGGCGCGAAGCCCTAAAAGCAATGCTCAAACCTCCTTACGAAGGGCCATTTCGAGTGCTGGAGGCAGGTGATAAGCAATTTGTGCTAGATTTGGGAGACAAAAGAGACAGTCAGTATTGACAGACTAAAACCTGCTTTTGTCATGAAGGACGGATCTGTGCCGGTCGCAGTGGCACCTCGACGAGGCAGGCCCCCGCAAGGGGCACATAATCACTCTCTTCCTCAGTCAACAGAGCCGAAGCAGGACGGCGCCGCAGGCAAGGCGGGGCCAACTCACAGCAGATTCGGCAGACGGTTGAAGCCCAAGCGGCGCACAGACTGAATGTTGGTATTGATTATACAGTAGTCAGTAATGTGTATAGTCCTTTCTTCATCGTTTGGGGGGGGGGGTATATGGCTGTGTAGTTGTGCATGCATATGTGGGACACAGGCATATTTGATTTAACCTCACGATGAAGGAGAGCCGGACCCCCTGTGGTGGACAGAAGACTTCCTGACCTCTGAGGTTCAAATATAGGTGTGAACAGAAGGCTTCCTGACCTCTGTAAATAAAAGGTTGATGTAGGGGAATAAATTGATGTAGGGGAATAAAGGGAGATTCTTTGATGTGAGATGCTTTGATGTGAGAATGTTTATTTGATGTGAGATGCTTTGATGTAAGAATGTTTAAAGGTGAGGACTGGGGTGTGTTTCCTCCTCTTGTTCTCTGCTCAGGGATGAGAGCAGACTATGGGAATGTTGCTTGAAATAAACTTGAATTAAATGCAACTCAGTTTCGTTATTCAAGGCTCCCCACACCCACATTGTTTGCAGGACACCATACAGACAGCCAGCAGTTGAAGGATGACAAGCGGCTAAACATGTCATCACTGGTCAGATTGGGGAGGGGCCCAGAGAATACTACAGAGGCAGACATTGTTTTTGCAAAGTCACACACCGATTCTACATTAAGTTTCGTGACTTCTGACTGCCGGAGACGGATGCCATTAATGCCAGCGTGAATAACAATTGTGGAGTATTTACAGTTACTTTTAGCCAGCATTTTCAAATTTGACTCAATGTCGCCTGCTCTGGCCCCAGGAATGCATTTGACTATGGCCGCTGGAGTCTCTAGGTTCACGTTTCTGACTACAGAGTTGCCAATGATCAGAGTTTTTTCCTCAGCAGGTGTGTCGCTGAGCAGGGAAAAACGATTAGAAACGTGAACAGGTTGGTGGTGTACCGGGGCTTTGCAACTAGGCTTCCTTCTCACCGTCACCAACCCAGTCTCCTCGCTGCTGAGGAGGACCGGAAGACCGCTAACAGGGCCTATGCTAGCGAGCTCCGCTGCAGCTAGGGGACGTCCGTCCGTCCGGCGGCGCAGACGGTGTTTCAATGCAGCGGAGCCGGGATTCCAAATCAGACAACCTCGCCTCGAGTGCCTCAAAAAGACAACATTTATTACATTTACTGTTATCACTAAAAGAGGCAGAGGTGTAGCTAAACATCTGACAGAGAGAGCACACTAGGGAGAAGGGGAAGGAGCGCTAGTAGCCATAGCTAGTGGCTAAACCAAAGCTAACCCGAAACTAACAAAAACACCGATGAAAGGTGAACAGAAGGCTGAAGAGGGTGATTAAGTGACACTGAGTGCGCACACAGGTTCAAGAGACTTGATAAACAGAAATGAGAACTAACGGTAGATGGAAAAAAGTGGTTAAAATACAATTAAAAGCAAAATTCTCAGGAGAGTGAGGAGAGCAAACCACACGGACAGACAGCAATACAGGAAGTGACAATACATTACCACAAGTGACGCTACGCTGATCATCTTGAAATCACGGCGAGGATGGTGGACATCTCTGCGCACCGGGAGAAGCTCCGTGGGCTGGAGGGAAATTCCAGCAGGAAGCCGAAGAGGAGGCATCCTCGCTCCTCGCTTCGGGATCCCATTCCTGTCCCTCATCCAGTCCAGGAGTTCGCACCGCCCAGAGGTCATCCCCGACGGAGTGAGACATCAGTCGGGATTCCCCCGGAGGATTTACAGCTGACAGCGATTTCCATCTGGGACCAAGTGGCTGCAGCTCGCTCCGCCTCCCATCCTACATCAATAATAAAGCATGTGATGGTGGCGGTCAGGCTGGTGGAGAGGAATCCAGAACTGTATGATTACCCTGAATACGCCGATCTGCTCGCCTCTGTTTCTGCGCAGGAACGGCGTTTCCCTCATCTCACCTTCGCCTCATCCTCTGCCAGTAAACGTCGTCTCCTTGCAGATTGCCAGCCTCAGCGAGAACTCCATCTGGATCCAGTTCCGGGTAGCCGCACAAACTCTGTCTCCCAGCCAGCTGCAGCCTCTGTGTCTCATCGGAGGAGTAAGACAGCCGCCTCCGCCTCTGGGTCATCTGTCCCCGCTGTTCCGTCAGCTCCTCGATCCCGGTTTGCCTCGGCTGTTCCTCCCCCCTCCTCGACGCCTCCTCCAGCTGCTGTGAACTCCTCAAGTCCATCTCCGGCTGCTCCCATTCCTGATCCGGTGCGAGAGGCTCCTTCTCGTCTTCCCGGGGGGCCCTCCGTCTCCATCCAGTGGGGAAAGAGGGAAACCAAGTCCACTGCAGCTGGTCCCATCGGTCCTCAGTGAAGCAGGCAAGTGCACATTCATTCTTTTCCCTCTCTGAGAGAATTGCCTTGTCTGACTCCTGGGGGTGGAATTCAGGGTTCACAGTCCCCCAAGCTTCCTCCACCTGCTGCAGTAATTAATAGTGAACCTGCTGCTTCTGTGTCTCCTTCCCCTGAGCATTCCCCGCGGTCAGGACTACACCGCCAGACGAGGAAGGAGCCTGCGGCCCTGGAGAGTTTGGATCCAGCCCCGCAGCCACGTCACGGGCAGAGGAGGAGGTCGGACTGCAACTTGGAGCCTGCGCCGACGATGAAGCATCCCCGGGTCTCCATGGAGGAGCGGTTCGACCTGGCAGGTCGAGGATCTCCTGCCACCATGCCGTGTGGGTCGTCGGCGTGGACGTCAGCGTTGGAGGGTCCTCAGACTGTGGAGACCATCATGCTGGCTGCGGAGCCCGCCGTAGCCGAGTGGGAACCAGAGGACGTCCTTCTTCATCCTGAACCCGGATCGCCGAAGTCCTGGACGGTGACAGAACTCGAGATCAAGCAAGTGCTCTATTTTGTCTTCCTCCTTTCTACTCTTCAGCATTTTTGCCTGTCTCTCGGGGAGATGAGCCGGGTGCAGCTGTTCGCTGCATCCGAGTTTGTCTTGGCAGGTTCTGTTGCTGCCGGTGATCCTGATTCCGGTTCTGTTCCCTCTCCTGAGCCTTCTCCCAGGGTCGCCAGTGATGAGTCGGTCCTGGTCTCTGTTCTGGAGGATCTGGGCTCGGGGTTGGAGGTCGTTGTGGGTGCAGCCGCGACCCAATCGAGGTCCATCGTGGGTGCAGCTCAGGCTCATGTGGGGTCCGACAGGAGGATAGTGCCTAATCAGGTGAAGTTCAGAGGTGGAGCTGCAGATCCTCCGCTGAGCGACGCCGGACTGGTCCCTCATCCTTTCCCCGCTCCTTGTTTCTGTCCATCAGGGGTCGCTGGGACTTCCCGTTTTCGGCTCGGCTCTCCCTCGCTATCCCTCTCCATAGGGAGGCCATCTCCGAGTGCTCTCCTGCGGTTCTGGTGGCGGAATGATGTGGGTCGGCCACCTGGGACATTGCTCTGCCCGTTTGGCGCTCTGGGTCGGCCGCCCGACAGATTGGCCTTTCTATTCGGGCGCCTGGTCCGGCCGCCAGAAGTACTGTTTTTCCAGGCCTGGGACTGGGGTAGGCCGCCTGAACTGATCCTTTTTTCCCCGTTAGCGATCTGGACGCTAGACACAGGCAGACCACCTGAACTTGTGTTTTTATTTACTCCATTGCGCCCTGCCTGTTGTCATCCCTTTTCCTCCCCTCCCTCCTCTGTATGTTTCGGGATGCTTTTGTGTTTGGGGTCTTGAACTATTTTGGACTATGTATTCACCGCTATTTAACTTCTTTTTTTTTTTCTCCCCTCCTCTGTCTGAGGGATGATATGTGGTTGCCACTTTGTTTCTTATGGGTCTGTGTATCTTGGTTTATAGGCCGTGTACTCCTGTTATTTGCCTTTATTGTCCTGTCTGTTGTGCACTATGCTCGTGTTTGTTCTGTTTTTGGCCCTGGTTGTTGTTTTTTGGTGTCTTTTCTTTGATTCTTGTCCGCTGAGCCTTTTCCTCCCCCCACCCGCCCTGGGTGGGATTTCGTATCCTTCTGGGTTGGGGGAGGCTTGGATGTTACAGTTATGCCCAGAGTGCGTCGTTCAGGGGGGGAGTACTGTCATGGTCTGAGCGCCGATCTCGTCCACCCTCGGGTCATGCAGTATTTTCCTCCCATTTCGTTAGTATTCCTTATGGTCCCGCAGGGCTCTTACTCTGACAGCCTCTAAGCGGGACTTCCAGATGTCAGAGCTGAGCTGGCTGTGACAGCTGGAATCAATGGAGCTGATGATGCCCTCATCAGCTGTGCTATCCTGTTCCTATTTAAGGGAGCAGCTTCGGTCTCTCGGGGCTGCGACCTCATACGTGAATGGATAATGCTGGTCTCCCCAACGTTAGGCTGGAGTCCCTGCGTCCCGGCTCCAGTCATCCTCTAACTCCTTACTACTCTTCGTAAGTTTTTTCATTAATCTGTGTGTATCGTCAATGTGTTCTTGCCTTAGTCTTCATTTGTGTTTTGCCCCTCGTGGCTCATTATTTTGTACCTTTTACCCTTATTTAATAAATACACAAACTCACTGGTCGCCTATAGCGTCTCATTAGCAGTCCGTGAGGGCCGCACCATAACAGTGGACAAAAATGATGGTACCCTTAACTTAATATTTTGTTGCACAACCTTTTGAGGCAATCACTGCAATCAAACCATTTCTGTAACTGTCAATGAGACTTCTGCACCTCTCAGCAGGTATTTTGGCCCACTCCTCATGAGCAAACTGCTCCAGTTGTCTCAGGTTTGAAGAGTGCCTTCTCCAGACGGTATGTTTCAGCTCCTTCCACAGATGTTCAATAGGATTTAGATCAGGGCTCATAGAAGGCCACTTTAGAATAGTCCAATGTTTCGCTCTTAGCCATTCTTGGGTGTTTTTAGCTTTGGGTCATTATCCTGTTGCAAGACCCATGACCTGCAACTGAGACCAAGCTGTCTGACACTGGGCAGCACATTTCTCTCTAGAATACCTTGATAGTCTTGAGATTTCATTATACCCTGTGTGGGGAGCGTGAAATAACGAGGCTGAATTATTTCTCAATTCAGGTTTTAATGTAGCTTTCACATCCCCAGCGATCTCTCAAGAACAGAAGAGAGAGAGCTGCATCAGAACCCCCACATTTATACATCAACATCAAAGGAAGAATCACACATCTCTGTCAAAACCCCGCATTGACAATAACTCTCCCCCCCAAGTCCCTTAGTCCTCCGCCTGGCCCGTCCTCCGCCTGGCCCCAGGAGGTCAGGAAGTCCTTTCAGCTCCTTATCACGGTACCTCCGTCCTCTTGCCGTTATCCACAGGCGGTCCAGACATATTGTCCCATCCTAAGACGTGAGGCCAATCCACATATGCAATCCTAAGCATCTCACTTTATACTCATACATATGTAGGCAAAAATACATGAGCCACATAACCCCCCCCCCAAACGTTGAAGAATGGACAATATCTCATAGTTCACAAAATATGACAACATCAACAGCGTGATTTACACAACATGATCAAATCACACATCAGTCAGTATGCCGTCTGGGCTTCAAGCGTCTTCCAAATCTGCTGTAAGCAGGCCTCGCCGTCCCTGTGGCGCCGTCCTGCAAAGAATCTGCCAACTGAGGAAGAGAATGGTTATTTGATCCCTGCGGGGGCTCCAGACCTGTTCCCTGGGGAGTCTGCCACGTCGAGGAGCCCTTGCTACCCGTACAGACTCGTCATTCATCACAAAAGCAGGCTTTAGTCTGTCAATACTAATTGTTTCCTTTCTCTCCCCCAAATCTAGCACAAAATGCTTATCACCAGTTTCCAGCACTCTAAATGGGCCATCATCTGGCGGGCGGAGGCCTGATCGTGAAGCCTCGTGCCTGACAAAAACAAACTCGGCATTTTTTAAAGCTTTGGGAACAAAAACACGCGGAAAAGTGTGATGAACGGGGCCCGGGAGCATGTCTGCTCCCGTGCCACTCAGTGGCCCCAGAGCCGGGGGACGCCCGGGCTCCGGATGCTCTGGTAGAAACTCACCGGGCAGCCTGAGAGGTTGTGCAAAAACTAACTCCGCTGGGGAGGCATTTACATCCTCCTTGGGCGCAGCATGCAACCCCAATTGAGTTTTTGCATATGACGTTAGGGGGCGTGCCGCACTGGCCCGTTAGAGTGTGCCGCCATATTGGATGGCAAGAACCAACAGTAGCAGCAGGGTGAAACAAACCACATAGCTCACATGTACCTACAAACTCGGCAAAATGGTGTTCTCCTGTGCTGCCCATGGATGTACCAACAGATACGGCCAACCAGGACTGGAAAATGTGTCATTCTACAGGTTCCCAGCAGATGAAAATCGCAGAAATGATTGGCTTGGAAACATGCAGAGATCCAAAGTTGTCATTAATGGTAAGGGGATTAGCGGGGAATTAAATGGCAGGTGTGAAATGCAAAAAAAAAAAAAAGTTGGATTTTTGAATAATTACCTTCACTGACGTAATCTCTCGCTTTCTCATAACTTTCAGAGTCGGGTCTGGTTTGGGGGCGCCTCTCTGCTTGCTACAAAGGACAATGCACACATGAAAGGGGAGAAAAATATTGTAAATGGGCATAAAATCAGGTACGTTTTAACGCGGCGCGCCGTGGAGAGCCTTTAAAAAAAAAAAAAAAACACGCAGCGCGCTTCACTCACCTCCGAGTCCGACGAGCTGCTGTTGTTTTCCGACTCGTTCACCAGCGAAGACTTCACATCATCCAGATCCCTTTCCGCTGACACGTTTTCCGATATCTTTTCCTCCTGCTCCCCTTCGTCTTTGAAAGATATCATCTCATCGTTTGCCCCCAAATCATCCCCGCTGAGCAGATTACTGGCAGTCATTGTTCTGCTAATTGCTCCAGCTGTGCGCTCTGCTTGTCCGTGGCTGTGGGGGTCACCCCACACCCGCCACCTCCGTTCAACTGAGGCATTTCGGCACACCAGAGGAGCGCACGGGAGCAAGATAAAAATCACTTGTCTGCTGTTATGACTGCTGACAATGACTCCACTGAATCTGACAGACATCGCAGACACAGTGTCAGAGGCCACAGTGTCAGTTGTTGAAGAGGATGATAGGGATGTTATTATGTCAGACTGTGACTGTGTGTTCTCCTCACTCATTCTGATCGCTAAACAGTACAAGTTACGCCTGGGTTGTCACAGTGCAACTGCTGCTCTTGCCATCCAAGATGGCGGCACCTACGGCGTGTTTATGTTTACCCCCGCGAGTCACGTCAATTTTATGAGCCTACGCAAAAACTCTATAAAACCCATGGTAGTTTGTTTACCCAATCTGCATCCGTAAGCGACGCTCTGAGGGCTGCCTTCAAAGACCTATGAAAACGCTCGCATAAACCATTAGCCTGGGGGTGATACGCGGTAGTGCGGTGAATTGTCGCCCCTAAGCTGCTGGCCATCGCTGACCAAAGGTCAGAGACAAATTGAGGCCCTCTGTCAGACGCAATATCCGACGGGACCCCGAAACGCGCTACCCAGGCCGTCAAAAATGCGCGAGCCACCTCTGCAGCTGTGGTCGATGCTAGTGGGACCACTTCTGGCCAGCGTGTGGTTCGGTCCACCATTGTCAAAAGATGTGTGAACCCCTGCGACGACGGTAGGGGGCCCACGAGGTCGACATGCACATGATCGAACCTCTTGGCCGGGATGTGGAACGGTTCAAAGGGGGCTTTTGTGTGTTTGTGAATTTTGGCCCGCTGGCAAGCCATGCAGGTTCTTGCCCACTCTTTCACGTGCTTGCGCAGGCTCGGCCAAACAAACTTCTCCGCTACCATTTTCACCGAAGCGCGCACCCCTGGGTGTGCCAGGGAGTGAACCGAGTCAAAAACGCGGCGGCGCCAAGCAGCCGGTACCACCAGGCGCGGTCGCCCAGTAGAGATATCGCAGATTAGAGGGGGCATACCGGGGGCATACCGGTTTGCAAGCTCCTACTCTCCAGCCTTAACCCTGTTGGTCCAGACTGGAGCGCGCACACGTCCGCATCTCTACTCTGTTCCGCCGCCATGGCTGCATAATCTATCCCCACGTGAACTGGGGCCGCGTGCGCTTCCGCGCTGCTATTTTGCCCTGCGGCTGCGGTAGTATAATCTACCTCCGCGCGGACTGGTGCTGTCACCGCGCGAGAGAGGCAGTCTGCCACTACATTGAGTTTACCCGCTACGTGCCGAATATCAGTAGTAAATTCCGAAATAGCGGCCAGCTGCCTCTGCTGCCGGCCCGACCAAGGTTCTGAAATTTTGGCCATCGCAAAAGTGAGCGGCTTGTAGTCGACAAACGCCGTGAAACGCCGACCTTCCAGCCAGAACTGGAAATGGCGAATGGCTAAGTGGAGCGCTAACAGCTCCCTGTCAAACGTGCTGTATTTCCGCTCGGCCCTGTGCAAGGATCTGCTGAAAAATGCCAGCGGCTGCCAAACCCCGGCAACCTGCTGTTCCACAACCGCCCCTATGGCCAAATCTGATGCGTCAGTGGTGAGCGCTATGCGGGCCGTTGGGTCTGGGTGAGCTAGAAGCGCAGCGTCAGCAAGGGCTTTTTTAACCTCTGCGAATGCGCGCTTTGCTTTTTAAGCGCGGCATATAATGGTTGCATGAGCTGCGCTGCATGGGGTAGGAAACGGTTATAAAAATTTACCATTCCTAAAAATTCCTGTAATGATTTGACCGTTTGTGGTCGGGGAAAATCTGCCACTGCGCGCACCTTGTCCGGTAGCGGAACTGCCCCTTCTGGGGAAATGCGGTGCCCCAAAAAATCGATCTGCGCCACGCCAAACTGGCACTTGGCTGGATTAATTATTAACCCGTGCTCTCCCAACCTCCGAAAAACCGCAGTGAGGTGTTTTTCGTGTTCCTCCTCGGAAGTGCTGGCGACTAAAATGTCGTCGAGGTAGACGAACACAAAAGGGAGATCGCGTAACACGGCATCCATCATGTGTTGGAAGGTTTGTGCAGCGCCTTTAAGACCAAACGGCATGCGCAAAAACTCAAAAAGTCCAAAAGGGGTTATTACCGCTGTTTTAGGAATGTCTTCAGGCCGGACTGGAACTTGTTGGTAGCCGCGAACCAGGTCTATTTTAGAAAAAATGCGCGCCCCCGCTAGGTGCACCGAAAAATCCTGAATGTGTGGGATTGGGTAGCGGTCATGCGCTGTGGCGTTGTTTAATCTGCGATAATCGCCTTAAGGTCTCCACGAGCCGTCAGCTTTAGGGACCATATGCAGCGGCGAGGCCCATGGGCTCTTCGAACGGCGAATAATGCCCAGCCTTTCCAGGCTGGCGAACTCCTCGCGCGCTATGGAGAACTTAGCGGCATCCAAGCGCCGAGCTTTCGCGAAGACGGGGGGGCCAGCTGTAGTGATAAAATGCTCCACCCCGTGTTTCACAACTGTTGCCGAAAATGTGGGAACTGTGAGCGCTGGAAACTGGGTGAGGAGTGTGTTAAACTTACCGCCTGCTGTGGCGACGTTGGGCTGCACTGGTGGCGGGGACACTCGAGCTGCACAAGGGATTGAATAAAAAGAGAGTGCATTTACCAGCCGCCTATTGGCAAGATCAACTAACAAACCATGTGAGCACAGAATATCAGCACCTAACATGTTGAAACTCACCGCCGCTATAATAAAAGTCCATTCATAAGTGTGGCCGTGTAAGGACAGAAACAGAGTCCTCTCTCCAAAGGTGTCGATGCTTGAGCCGTTCGCCGCCATTGCCCCGTTACCCCGGGGGCCTGCCAGCCGGTCAGCATAGGTCGGGGTGATGAAACTCACTTGGGCCCCGGTGTCCACGAGGAAGTGTCGCCCGGAACTCGCATCTGTGATGTAGAGCAGCTTATTCCGTTCTCCGAGAGCCGAGGCTGCTAACGACTCCCGGTCCTGGAGTTTCCCGAGCTCTTGAAGTTGCACGGCGGCACACATCTGTGCACCTTCTCTGTGAAACGCCGATGATAAAAGCAGAGGCCATCTCCCCCGCTGTGTCGGGAACGCGCCGCTGCCATTGTTGGTGGGGTTGGTTCTGCTGTCTCCGGCCATTCGCTGCTCCCGGACGCCGCACCGAGGTCTGCCGCTGCTGCTGTAGCCGTCTGCTCACCGCATGAGTCGAGGAGCCGCTGTGCCTCCCGGGCCAGCGCGCGGAAGTCCCGCTGGGTCACACAACGCATGCTGGACAGGGTCCCTCTCATCTGCACTGGGAGGTTTCTCAGGAAGATATGCTTAAACAAGAAATCGTCGTTGTCTGAGTCCCTCAGCTGCAGCATATCCTCCATAAGGTCGACTGGCCTGCGTCCGCCCTGGTCGTGCATAGCCAGGAGTCTCCTAGCCCTCTCTTCGGCTGAGGGCGTAAAGCATTGGATGAGGGCAGTCTTCAGCTCGCCGTATTTGTCATCAGCGGGCGGTTGCTGCACCAGGCTCCGCACGCACCAAGCTGTGCGGTTGTCGAGCTTTGCGATGACGTGGTAGAACTTAGTGTCATCTGCCGTTATTCCCCTGAGTGCGAACTGTGCCTCGGCCTGGAGGAACCACAAGTCCGGGTTGTCCTGCCAGAATTCTGGTAGCTTGATGAAGACGGCGCTCGCTCGGGCAGACTCCGACAAGTCTGGATCGGGGGACTCGCTTCTAGGCCTTCTCACGTCTCTGGTCACCAATGTGGGGAGCGTGAAATAACAAGGCTGAATTATTTCTCAATTCAGGTTTTAATGTAGCTTTCACATCCCCAGCGATCTCTCAAGAACAGAAGAGAGAGAGCTGCATCAGAACCCCCACATTTATACATCAACATCAAAGGAAGAATCACACATCTCTGTCAAAACCCCGCATTGACAATAACTCTCCCCCCGAGTCCCTTAGTCCTCCGCCTGGCCCGTCCTCCGCCTGGCCCCAGGAGGTCAGGAAGTCCTTTCAGCTCCTTATCACGGTACCTCTGTCCTCTTGCCATTATCCACAGGCGGTCCAGACATATTGTCCCATCCTAAGACGTGAGGTCAATCCACATATGCAATCCTAAGCATCTCACTTTATACTCATACATATGTAGGCAAAAATACATGAGCCACACCTGCACAGATTCAAGACACCGTGTGCCAGATGCAGCAAAGTAGCCCCAGAACATAACAGAACCTCCTCCATGTTTCACAGTAGGGACAGTGTTCTTTTCTTGGTATGCTTCATTTTTGCGTCTGTGAACATAGTGCTGATGTGCCTTGCCAAAAAGTTCCAGTTTTGTCTCGTCTATTCATAGGACATTCTTGTTATGACCCGAGCGTCGGTTCTTATTCGCGCTCGGGTTAAAGTTATGTCTTGCTGCCGGCCTTGACAGCTGCGGGCGGTATTTTGGCCTCTCCGGGCTCTTATTGTGAAAGTGCTCGGAGGGGTTTCCGCCTGTCAACGGTCGGCCAGCTGTCTGTCATTCTGTCATCAGTCCTGGGTTATTTAAGCTGTGTGCTAGCGTCAGTATGACGCAGCAGTGTCTGATCGCTATGGTCACTAATCTGATCGCATGATCGTTATTTGATCGCTATTCTGTTCACCCATCGCCACGGATGCCTGGACTATATTCACACCTTGGCTGCCTTGGGGCTTGACCGTCTTTCACCGGGACCAGTAAGTGAGCTCGTTAGCCTTATTCCCCCCGGGTGTTAACTGTTCTGTAAGTCCCTGCCTTAGCAGCCCGTGTGGCTAATTATTACCAAGCCTGACTGTGTGTGACTGTCTCCTGCTTTGGACCTGTAGTGTGCTGTACAGCCCTATGCTTCCTGTTCTGCGAAGACTCTGTCATTATCGCAGCAGCTTGTGTAAACACCTTTTTCACCGTAATAAACTCACTGTAAAACTCACTGGTGACTTGTGTGCGTCTTATAGGTGGCTCGCGAGGGCCACCGCTTGACAGTACACTGCTGCCCAAACGGTGTTTTACGGTGATGCCATTTTGAGACGCTTTTCACCGGTGAGTTTGAGTTTTGGACGTTGCTTGTCCCTGTCTGGGACCTGTGTATGTGAGGAATGCCATCACCGAAGAGCCACGTGTTGACGAGTGTTTTGGAAGCTGTGGATGAGCTACTCATCTCCGCTTCCATGTTGGACTATAACCACGGCATACATTGGTACCTGGATGCCGCCGAAGATGTGCTCGGTAATCTCTCTTCCCGCTACGCCAACTACCCGGAAGTCGACACGAGGAGGGAGGACATCGCCGCACAACGCGAGCTGTTCCTGATGATGGAGGAGGAACGCGGCATGAAGCAGGTGAAGAGGCACACCTGCTTTTCACCTATGGATCCTGATCCTGCTTCTGATCCATTTCGGGAGTTCGCACCATCTGGGGGCCGGCGAAGGCGTCGGCGTCACGGCCGGGCGCATCTTCGGCAAGCTCCAGCTCCGGATCCAGTTCCGGGCCGCCGGGATGACCCCCTCAACCAGCCAGCTGCTGAGAGTGAGCTGAGTCCTGTGCCGGTGGGCTCCGTTCTTGGATCCTTTTCCATCCAGCGAGCGAGGGAAGGAGCAACGCCCGCTACAGCTGACAACATCCTCCCCCCGGGAGACAGGCAAGTCCAAGTTCACTGTCCTAGTAATAATAGTGATCTGTCTTGTCTGACTCCTGGGGGTGAAGCTCAGGGTTCGCAGCTCCCTGAGTTTCTTTCCCCAGCTGTAGCCTGTTATATTAAACCTGCTGCCTCTGTGTCTCCTCCTGTGGAGCGGTCCTCGGCGTCAGTCCCACGCCGTCGAACGAGGGGGAGGCCTGCAGCTCTGGGAGATGTCCCGGTCCTGCAGCCTTGCTTTGGACAGAGGAGGAGAACGGACTGCTGTGAGGAGCCAGAGCCGACGAGAGAGCGTCCCCAGGGTTCCTCAGGGATGCAGCCCGAGTCAGCAGGTCCAGGGTCCTCTACCCCCACGCCATACGGGTTATTGGCGTGGACGCGAGCGCATGAGGATCCAGCTGCAGAGACCATCAGGCCGGCTGTGGAACCCGACACAGCCGAGTGGGAGCCCGACGACGAGTTTCTTCTTGAACCTGGATCGGCGAAGTCCTGGATGGCTCCAGAGCTCGAGTGCAGGCAAGTGCTCTTTCTGGTTTTCCTATATGGTGTGTTAGAGCATTTTTGCCTGCCTCATGGGGGGGCGAGTGAGGGCAGCCGGCCGCTGCACCCGAGCTCGTCTCGCTGGGCTCTGGCGCTGCCGGTGGAACTGATCCTGGTTCTTCCTTGTGTTCTGAGCACCTCCACAGCGTTGCCGGTCCGGAGCCAGTCAAGGTCACGGGACCGGGGGTTCCAGGTTCGGAGATGGAGGTCGTCGCCGGAGCAGTCCTGAATCAGTCGTGGTCCAACGTGTGGGCCGAGGAGACCCGGTCGGGGTCCAACGTGTGGGCCGAGGAGACCCGGTCGGGGTCCGACGTATGGGCCGAGGTGACCCGGTCGGGGTCCAACGTGGGTGCAGCGGTGACCCAGTCGGGACCCGTCCTGACCCAGTCAGGGTCCGACGTATGGGCCGAGGTGACCCAGTCGGGGTCCAACGTGGGTGCAGCGGAGACCCAATCTGGGTCCGTCCTGACCCAATCGGGGTCCGACGAGGTCCAGTGGGGGTCCAGCGCAGGTGTGGCTGCGACCCAATCAGGATTCGAGGGGGCCCAGGGTTTTGGGTGTCCCCCTCTCAGGAGCCACCAGCTGAGGGCCATTAGTGGGTTTTGTTGGACAGATCGGCGCTCTCCTGTTGTGTTGTTTTCAGGTGAGCGGCTGCACGCAATCCCTCCACGGTCCTGCTGGTTGTGGTATGCGGGTCGGCCACCCGAGGAACTGCTTGGAGCATTCGGCATCTTGGGTTGGCCACCCAATATACTGTGTGGGTTACGGGGTGACCTGGTTCGGCCACCAGAGGACGTATTCCTGGGGGCATGGGACTGGGGCAGGCCACCTGACCGTTCATGTACTGTGAGATTTTCTGTGGGCCCATTTGGTGCCAAATCCTGTCTTGTACATCTTGTTTTTCTTGTTTCCTTAGTCATAGTCTTAGTCTTAGTCTGAGCAATTTTAGATTGCCTCTTGTTTTGTCTTGTTTCCTAGTCATAGTCTTAGTCTGAGCAATTTTAGATTGCCTCCTGTTTTTTTTTTCTTGTTTTCTAAGTCCTAGTCAGGTCATCTTCGAGCAATTTTTTTAATTGTCTTGTGTTTTTTGTTTGTCATAGCCTTAGTCTGAGCAATTTTAGATTGCCTCTTGTTTCCTAGTCTTAGTCCTAGTCTTAGTCTTAGTCTGAGCAATTTTAGATTGCCTCTTGTTTTTTGTTGTAGCCAAAGTCACAGTCTTGTTCACGGTTTTGTCCCAGCAATTTTTGTTTACCCTTTGCTTCTTAGTATGTCTTAGTCTTAGTTAAGTCCGAGCAATTTTTGTTTTTTCTTGTTACCTTGTGAGTCCTTGCCATAGTCTTGTTAGAGCATTTTTTTTTTGTCTCTTGTTTTTTTTTTTTCTCCCTTGAGTCTCAGTCTTGTCTTAGCCTTGTTTTGTCATGTGTTTTCTTTTGTCTTAGTCTTGTTTTTTTTTCCCTGAGTCATGTATTTCCTGTATTGAGTCTTGTCATAGCCTTGTTTAGTCTTGTTTTTCCTAGAGTCATGTATTTCCTGTATGTTTTTCTTGTCTGGTCTTAGTTTTGTTTTTCCCCAGAGTCATGTTTTTCTTTTCCTAGTCTTGTTTTTTTTTTTCCTGAGTCATGTGTTGTATGTATTTCTTGTTTTGGTCTTGTCTTGTTTTTGTTGGTTGGTTTCTCTCCCTCCGTACCTGTCCCCCTACCTCCCACCCTGGGGGGGGGGGGGGGGGGGCAGGGTGGTCCCTTGGGGCGTCCGGAGTCCACCCGTGGAGGGAGGGTACTGTTATGACCCGAGCGTCGGTTCTTATTCGCGCTTGGGTTAAAGTTATGTCTCGCTGCCGCCCTTGACAGCTGCGGGCGGTATTTTGTCCTCTCCGGGCTCTTATTGTGAAAGTGCTCGGAGGGGTTTCCGCCTGTCAACGGTCGGCCAGCTGTCTGTCATTCTGTCATCAGTCCTGGGTTATTTAAGCTGTGTGCTAGCGTCAGTATGACGCAGCAGTGTCTGATCGCTATGGTCACTAATCTGATCGCATGATCGTTATTTGATCGCTATTCTGTTCACCCATCGCCACGGATGCCTGGACTATATTCACACCTTGGCTGCCTTGGGGCTTGACCGTCTTTCACCGGGACCAGTAAGTGAGCTCGTTAGCCTTATTCCCCCCAGGTGTTAACTGTTCTGTAAGTCCCTGCCTTAGCAGCCCGTGTGGCTAATTATTACCAAGCCTGACTGTGTGTGACTGTCTCCTGCTTTGGACCTGTAGTGTGCTGTACAGCCCTATGCTTCCTGTTCTGCGAAGACTCTGTCATTATCGCAGCAGCTTGTGTAAACACCTTTTTCACCGTAATAAACTCACTGTAAAACTCACTGGTGACTTGTGTGCGTCTTATAGGTGGCTCGCGAGGGCCACCGCATGACAATTCTCCCAGAAGCTTTGTGGCTTGTCAACATACAGTTTGGCAAATTCCAGTCTGGCTTTTTTATGATTTGTTTTCAACAGTGGTGTCCTCCTTGGTCATCTCCCATGAAGTCCACTTTGGCTCAAACAACAACGGATGGTGCGGTCTGACACTGATGTACCTTGACCTTGGAGTTCACCATGAATGTAATGTAATGTACTTTATTTATATAGCCCTTTAAAACAACCCGTAGATGACCAAAGTGCTTTACAGAAAATAAACAGCATTAAAAACACTCAGAGCATTAAAAACAAATAACATAAACAAAAACAACCTAAAAATAAAATAAAAACAAATGCCAAGACAAATATCACCGCTACTGGGTATTAAAAGCCATCCTAAACAAATGTGTCTTAAGTTCTGATTTAAAAAGGGCCAGGTCAGAGATAGACGAATGTGAATGAATGTGTTTAGAGGTTGTTCTGGGCTCTTTTGTTACCATTCGTATTTTCCGTCTCCTCCTGCGGCCACGTCCAGGGAGGTTGGCTACAGTCCCGTGGATCTTAAATTTCTGAATAATATGTGCAACTGTCATCACAGGAACATCAAGCTGCTTGGAGATGGTCTTATAGCCTTTTCTTTTAATATGCTTGTCTATAATTTTCTTTCTAATCTCCTGAGACAACTCTCTCCTTTGCTTCCTCTGGTCCATGTTCAGTGTGGTACACACCATGTCACCAAACAGCACAGTGACTACTTGTCACTCTTTAAATAGGCTGACTGACTGATTACAAGTTTGTAGACACTAACTAACTAACTAACCTGCACTTATATAGCGCTTTTCTAGTCACAAAGACCACTCAAAGCGCTTTCATTAATACTAACCCTCTATTCTAAGGGCCTATAGGAAACAAATATCTAGGGACAATTTAGAACAGCCAATTAACCTAACATGCATGTTTTTGGCATGTGGGAGGAAACCGGAGAAATCCCGGAGTAAACCCACGCAACACGGGGAGAACATGCAAACTCCACACAGATCACTGTTGGTCGGGGGCTGGGATCGAACCCACGATCCCACGATCCCCACAATCCCCCGGCCAAGGGTAAACTGTGCTGCCGCAGTGCTAACCACTGCGCCACCGTGCACACCTGTGATGTTAATTAGAGGACACATCTTGGTTGAACATGTCCCTATGGTAACACTATTTTCAATCTTTTCTAGGGGCACCATCATTTTTGTCCAGGCCTGTTTCATGAGTTTGTTTTTTAAAATAATTCTGTTGAACCACAATTCAAAACCATTGTCTTATTTTCATTGGTTAATTTTCATAGAATTTTTATTTATTACCACTTTTGTCAGCTTCAAGTTATTTCTGTGACCATTGTGGGTACCAACAATTTTGTCCATGTCTGTAAGAGCCTTGGCTGAGGTATGCATTCTCAGATCATCAGCAAAATATAATGGTTTCCTCTGTAGCCCAAGAACCACCTCTGGTGAAAATTTCATCCAAATTCATCCAGTAGTTTTTGTGTAATCCTGCTGCACAAATACAAACAAAGCCCTTGGTGGAGGTATGCACTCTCAGATCATCACCAAAATCTAATCATCTGTTCCCCATGCCATTACACACCTTTCCTGAAAATTTCGTCAAAATCCGTTCATAACTTTTTGAGTTATGTTGGTAACAGACAGACAGACAGACAAACCCCGGTAAAAACATTACCTCCTTGGCGGAGGTAATAACCCACTGCTTTCCTCTAGATTAAATGAAGAAATAATGAAAACAACACACCCTAGAAAAATAACCTCTAAACTTTATAAATTAAATTCAAATTTTGATGTAAAAACAATGCTACCGATACATAAATGGAAAAATGATTTGGATGTCTTCTCCAACTCTGACTTCTGGACAGAAATCTAGTAACATTTTCTTCATGACTAACAATTCAAACTTTTAACTTATACGGTATAAAGCTATCCATAGGACACACCTCACTCAGAAAAATGTTTAAAATGGCTTTAAGTGATACAAACACTGGTTTACAGTGCACTTCAGGGAGCACAGATGATTATTTTCACACACATGGGTCTGTCTCCCGGTTCATTCCCTTTGTCCCTTTGAACGGGGGTGGCTGAGACCTTATCTACTATACTGGGCTTTGGAATCCCTCCATCTCCTTTACTTTGCTTGCATGGATATATTGCAGAGGTTGATCAACTCCCAGTTAAATATAAAAAACCACTTATTTCCCTAACTATCATCAAGAAAACTATATTTTTAAACTGAAAATCCAAAGGATTATTACATCTGAACCACTGGATAAACCTTCTTTCAGAATACATCTCATTAGAGAGATTTTTTTTTTTTTTTTACCACAGAAATTATGTAAATTTATTTAATGGGATGTGGAATCCGTTTCTGATCTTGGTTTGGTTTGGATTGGACACTTGGGTCTGAAACCTTGCACATCCCCATGCATATCACTACACAAATGCATATGCAATCGCTACAGAAATGCATACAGCGGGGAAAATAAGTATTGAACACATCAGCATTTTTCTCATTAAACATCTATCTATAAACGCAGCATATCTGTGTGCGTGCATGCATATGTGTGTTCCTCAGATATCTGTCATAAACGCCCAGGCAGGGGCGGAATGAAAACCCAATAGCAGGAGCTGTGAGTTTGCAAAGTTTAATTTAAACACAAAAGTCCAAATAAGGCAAAAACAGAACTTACAGGCCGGAGGAAAAGGTGTGTGGAAACGCCGGCACAAACGTGGGACTCACATCTGGAGCGCAGGAGAATAGCGTGGGATACACGCCAGGATACAAAGTGACAATGTTGAAGGACGCCAAGCCAAACTGCGGGCCAGCGTCCCTTAAATAGGACAAAGGAAAAATAGTCAAATGATGACAGGTGTGGATAACTGGAGTGAGGACAATAATTAGAATATTAAACACCAGTGACAAACCATGAAACTAGCAAGGAGCAAACGGAAGTAAACAAGGGATGCTGTCAAAGTAAAAGCATGGACCAAAATAATTAATAGAACATAATCCAGATAATTACCAAAGGGGAAAATAACCCACCAAGGCGAGGACAAGATAAATACAAAACCCAAGATGTGCAAATAATACAATCAACATACAAAAGTGGTCTGAAGGCAAAGGTGAGGGTAGGCTCATGTCTAAACAGGCAGATAATATTTATAATACAAAACTGGATGGTCACGGACGCATGATATTAACAAACAAGACTAAACTAAGACACAGGAACTCTCATAACCCGACAGAAACAAACTGCAAACTCAAATAACATAATACATCCAACACCAACCAGATACAATACTAAATTGAAATGAGGAAAATACAGAAAATGATCAAATAAACTGAGAGCGTGAGCATGGTCCCCCAACCGTACTCCGCATCATGACAGAGCCCCCCATCCAAAGGGTGGATTCCAGACACCCCAATGTAACATCAAAGAGAAAAAGACCCCCCCCCCCCCCACACACACACACACACAGACAACAAGAACAGAGAACTCACCCAACCAGGAAGGGCTGTGGGGGAAAACAGGCCAGGTGGGTCAACAAATTTCTCGCTTAACAGGGAATCAAAGCATGACAGATCAAGTCTACTGAAGTCCCAGGACCACCGGGCGAGAAGATAAGGCAGTTCAGGTGGTCTGCCAGAGTCCCAAGACCACCAGTTCATGAGCTGAAGTGTGTTGGGTGGCCCTCCAGAGTCCCTGAGCCACCCAAACAAACAGCAGAATCCATCAGGTGGTCTCCCAGAATTCCACCACCAACAGATCAGAGAACACGATCTGTTGGGTGGCCTCCCAGCGTCCCTGAGCCAGCAGACCATAGAGCACAATACATCCCTTTTAGGATGTAGCAGCTGGAAAACATGGTCTACGTGGGTCACAAGGGCTGAGGCGTGGAAACCAGATGACGAAGATGGCTGACCAGCAAGGAAACCAGATAACAATGATAGCTGACCAGCGAGGAAACCAGATGATGAAGATGGTTGACCAGCAGGGAAACCAGACAAAGAAGATGGCTGACCAGCGGGGAAACCAAATGAAGAAGATGGCTGATCAGCGAGGAACCCAGATGAGGAAGACTGCTGACCTTTGGCGAAACCAGACGAGGAGTACTGACGACCATCAGCAAAACCAGATGAAGTGGATTGATGACCATCAGCGGAATCAGGCAAAGAAGACTGAAAACCATCGGTGAAACCAGACAAAGTGGACCAATGACCATTGGCGAATTCAGGCGAAGGCTGCTGACCAGCAGCAACCTCAGGCGAAGACTGCTGACCAGTGACGACCTGAGGACAATAATTAGAATACTGAACACCCGTGACAAACCGTGAAACTAGCAAAGAGCAAACGGAAATAAACACAGGGTGCTGTCAAAGTAAAAGCACGGACCAAAATAATTAATAGAACATAATCCAGATAATTACTGTGAGATCAGAATTTATTTTGAAGTGCAGTGTGATGACGCTGCCTTCCGGTTGCGTCATCACACCGCCCTATATACGGGGCATCCACCATTCAGGCTTCCTCTTGCCTGGACGACCCCACACAGTATGGTGTATGTTGTAATGTAACCCATTCTGCAATAAAGCACAGTTCCAGTTCAACCTTCTCAGCTGTCTCCTTTTGTGCCAGGTTTGTGGACATAACATTTGGCGACTGAGGATTAACTCATGGAGGTGTGCGTAACACCACTGCAGCCTTTCCTGGAGCTCCCCGGGGAACCACCTGTTCCATGGCCTTGCTGATTGGAAGCTTTCAAGAACTACATCACAGCGTTGGACCTGGGGAAGCTGGATAAAAGGAGGACTCGAGCGCTGCTTGTCCACAACCTAGGCTTGAAGGTCAGAGAATTTTTCAAATGCTTGGTCCGATGGACTGTTATGAGGAGGCTATTGAGATGCTAACTAGCTACTTTGTTAAGCCCAAAAACGTGGCATGGTACACGAAAACTCACAGCCGTCGATGAAGAGCTAAGCTAACTAACCTCACACCTTGCGGAGACGGCATAAACATCGTGGGCCCCGAAGATTGGTCAGGACTGCAGTGCGTAGTGAAGTTAGATGGCACGAGTGCGCCTATGATGGTGGCCACCGGCACCATGCAGTCCATAGCGAGTGAGGCCATGGTTTGGAGGCTCACCCCCTGGCGCCCTGATGCGGTGGAACTACTGGATGACGGGCACTCCGATGCCGGCAGGAACATCAAATTTGCAGTGCAGTAAGGCAAAAAAGTGATTCCAGCGTTCTGGTTCCAGGTGACACGCCGGGGTGAAAATGTTATTGGGTGGGATTTATTCAGTGAGCTGGGTTTTACTCTCACAATCAGCAAGCAGACAGTCAGCGGCCCAGGCCCAGTTCACCCAGGCTTCGCGGATGTGGGTGCAGTTGAAAAGCACAGTGTGGACAGCGAACATAACACAGAGAGTGGATACGGCATGGATGGTGAAGACGACACAGAGAAATGGCAGAGACCAGATTCGCCTCCGTTCTTCACACAGCCAGAACTGAAGCTGCAGGACATGGAGCTCGGTTTTAATGAGACCAACGCTGACGAGGTATTTATGGACAGCACCGACACCGAAGCGTCCACTCCTCGCTCTCAGGGAGAGAGCTGCCCGGGGGGGGGGGGGGAGTACGCAGGGGGCCATGACGCACAGCGACAGCAGACACGGATGCAGCACACGACATGGCACAGCAGAGCATTTTGGACGGCTCAGTGGAGGAACCGGACCTCTTCAGTGCCTGCGCTCGACCGACTGCAGTGGGAGCCTTGGAGGGTCCATTCCGATGAGTGATACTAGGGAGGCACCGGACACCTACACTGCTCAGGTCGAGTTTCAGCTGGCGACGGTTGAGGGGTCCGCTGCGACAACGGTGACTGCTAAACTGCCACAGAGTAACGAAGGCGCCAGACCGAAGGAGAGCACAGAGCTGGCGAATGCACAGCAGCACATCAAGCCAAGTAAGGCGCCGCTACAAGTCTTGGACTGGGTTTGGATTTGTGCTGGCGGTAGGCCTGGACGGCAATTGACCGGGCCGCAGCCAACGAAACAACAGGTGCGGCTTAGGATCATGGTGAAGCTGGGAACAGCGTGTTTTTGGCTGACGGACGATTCGGTTTGGCACACAACCAAACTGCAGCGTGTCTGGGTGGCGGCTCCAGACGGCGGGGCTCCATGGGAGTCGGCTGCTGCAGTGTGGGACCTGGGCCCCAGCGTCATGAAGATTGGCCCCGGGGTCCAACAGCTCCGGGCAGACGCCCACCGCGAGTTCGTTTCAAAGCTCCAAGGAAGAGGCCGCCACTTGCCCTTTTTAAAGCTCCAGGGAGGAGGCCGCCATGAGTCTGCTCCAAAGCTCCAGGGAGGAGGCCACCACAGGGCCGCCTCAAAAACCCCCAGGCAGGAATGTTCCTCCCGTGGAAGAATGTAAAAAAAAAAAAAGAACTGAATATGGTTAGTTAGAAGCACGGCTGTCCTACTGAGGGTGGCAGAATAAACCTCTTTGCCGTGCGGACCATGTGGCAGTCTACCCACCGATCCTAGGTTCAGTTTGTTTTGTATATTCTTTATGATTTTGTTTACTTTATTTGATGTGTTTGTTCAGGGTTTGTGCTCCAAATTTGGGTAGGTTTAATTGGATGTGTTTTCTGTTTTGTAAAGGATGGGGGGGGGGGGGTCGGAATTTATTGTGAAGCGCGATGTGATTCAAGTCTGGGCTCTGGCTGGGCCACTCAAGGACATTCACAGAGTTGTCCTGAAGCCACTCCTTTGATATCTTGGTTGTGTGTTTAGGGTCGTTGTCCTTCTGAAAGATGAACGGTCGCTCCAGTCTGAGGTCAAGAGCGCTCTGGAGCAGGTTTTCATCCAGGATGTCTCTGTACATTGCTGCATTCATCTTTCCCTCTATCCTGACTAGTCTTCCAGTTCCTGCTGCTGAAAAACACCTCTACAGCATGATACTGCTACCAACATTGGTGTGGTTATGAATGGTGCCTGGTTTCCTCCAAACATGACGCCTGGTATTCACACCAAAGAGTTCAATCTTTGTCTCATCAGACCAAAGAATTTTGTTTCTCATGGTCTGAGAGTCCTTCAGGTGCCTTTTGGCAAACTCCAGGTGGGCTGCCATGTGCCTTTTATTAAGAGTGACTTCCATCTGGCCACTCTATCATACAGGCCTGATTGGTGGATTGCTGCAGAGATGGTTGTCCTGGAAGGTTCTCCTCACTCCACAGAGGAATGCTGGAGCTCTGACAGAGTGACCATCGAGTTCTTGGTCACCTCCCCAACTAAGGCCCTTCTCCCCCAATCGCTCAGTTTAGACGGCCAGCCAGCTCAAGGAAGAGTCCTGGTGGTTCCAAATTTCTTCCATTTACGGATGATGGAGGCCACTGTGCTCATTGGGACCTTCAAAGCAGCAGAGATTTTTCTGTACCCTTCACTACATTTGTGCCTTGAGACAATCCTGTCTTGGAGGTCTACAGACAATTCCTTTGACTTCATGCTTGGTTTGTGCTCTGGCATGCACTGTCAACTGTGGGACCTTAGTCCTCCCACTCCGCTGTGACCGGATCGTCACTTCCTTGTGGTAACGTATCGTCACTTCCTGTTTTGCTGTCTGCCTGTGTGGTTTGCTCTCCAGCTCTTGAGCCACTAGCTATGGCTACTAGCTCTCTTTCCTCTCCTCCTCTGGTGTGCTCTCTCTGTCAGATGTTTAGCTACACCTCTGCCTCTTTTAGTGATAATGGTAAATGTAATAAATGTTGTCTTTTTGAGGCGCTCGAGGCGAGGTTGTCTGATTTGGAATCCCGGCTCCGCTGCATTGAAACACCGTCTGCGCCAGTTAATCTCGACGGACGCCCATTAGCTGCAGCGGAGCTAGCTAGCTTAGCCCCCCCTGTCACCGGTTCCCCGGCTCTCCTCAGCAGCGAGGAGACTGGGTGGGTGACGGTGAGAAGGAAGCCTAGTCGCAAAGCCCCGGTTCACCACCAACCTGTTCACGTTTCTAATCGTTTTTCCCTGCTCAGCGACACACCCGCTGAGGAAAAAACTCTGATCATTGGCGACTCTGTAGTCAGAAACGTGAACCTAGAGACTCCAACGGCCATAGTCACATGCATTCCTGGGGCCAGAGCAGGCGACATCGAGTCAAATTTGAAAATGCTGGCTAAAAGTAACTGTAAATATTCCACAATTGTTATTCACGCCGGCATTAATGACATCCGTCTCCGGCAGTCGGAAGTCACGAAACTTAATATAGAATCGGTGTGTGACTTTGCCAAAACGATGTCTGCCACTGTAGTATTCTCTGGGCCCCTCCCCAATCTGACCAGTGATGACATGTTTAGTCGCTCGTCATCCTTGAACCGCTGGCTGTCTGTGTGGTGTCCTAAAAATGACGTGGGCTACATTGACAATTGGAGCTCTTTTTGGGGAAAACCTGGTCTTATGAGACGAGACAGCATTCATCCCACTTTGGATGGTGCTTCTCATTTATCTAACAATCTGGCATCTTTTTTATCCAAATTTCCAAAACCATGACTACTCAGAGTTGGGACCAGGAAGCAGAGTCGCAGTCTTACACGCCTCTCTGCAGCTCCTCTTCATCCACCACCCCTCAGCTTAGCCCCTGTCTTCCCCATCAGAGAATCGTTGTCTGCTCCCTCCAAAGTAAATAAAAATATAATGTATAAGCATCCCAAAGTGATAAAGCAAAATATTGGTAAAACTCAAATTAAACATAAAGCCTCTAAATTGAATGATTTGGCCTCTGTTCCTCCTCATAATTTAAAAATTAAATGTGGTTTATTAAATATTAGGTCTCTAACTCCCAAGTCTCTGTTAGTCCATGATCTGTTAATTGATCATCAGATTGATTTAATTTCCCTTACAGAGACTTGGTTAGGGCAAGAGGATTATGTTGGTTTAAATGAATCAACTCCCTCTGGTTATTTAAACTGTCAAAATCCCAGAAGTTCTGGTCATGGAGGAGGAGTAGCATCAATTTACCATTCCAAATTACTAGTTAATGTAAAGCAAAAAACATGTTATAATTCCTTTGAGGGCCTGGTCCTCAGTGTTGGGCACTTTAGCAATTCCAGGTTAAACCCAATTTTATTTGCCATAGTTTATCGTCCCCCATCAACCTATTCAGAATTTTTATCCGAATTTGCTGATTTCTTAGCTGATTTAGTGCTGAAATCTGATAGAATAATTATAGTAGGGGACTTTAATATACATGTGGATGTAGATAGTGACTGCCTTAATGTGGCTTTTAATTCAATATTAGACTCGATTGGGTTTTCTCAGAAAGTAGGAAATTCTACTCATTACCTCCACCATACATTGGACCTTGTTCTGACATATGGCATAGAAATAGAAAATCTTGTAGTGTCTCCTCATAACCCTGTACTGTCAGACCATTGTCTGTTAACCTTTGATTTTACTATTTCTGACTATTTGGCTCCTAAAGAAAAATATTATCACAGTAGATGCCTCTCAGATGATGCTGTTTCCAAATTTATGCAGATTGTTTCCTCTATGCCATGTGTCAACACAACGGAAATAAGCTATAGACAGCTTGCTCCTTCTGTAATTGATAACATGGTGGATAGTGTTTCAGCTTCTCTGCATCAGGCTCTAGACTTGGTGGCCCCCTTAAAAAAGAAAAAGTCTAATCAGAGATTTTTAACTCCTTGGTTCAACACAGAAACTCGTAGCTTAAAACAGAAGACTCGTCAATTAGAAAGAAAATGGCGCTCTACTAATTTAGATGAAATCTATTTAGCTTGGAGAAATCATCTTTTAATTTATAAAAAATCTCTTAGAAAAGCTAGAACGAGTTATTACTCTGCATTAATAGAAGAGAACAAGAATAATCCCAGGTTTCTTTTCAGTACTGTAGCCAGGTTGACAAAGAGTCAGGACTCTGTCAATCCTAGCATCCCCTTAGAGCTTACTAGTCAGAACTTTATGAACTTTTTCAATAATAAAATTTCATCCATCAGAGATAAAATCAATCAGATTCTTCCCACAGTTAACTTAAATACTGTAACTACTACAACTCCTTCTATTGATGTCTGTCTTGATGAGTTTACTCCAATCGACCTTTGTGAGTTAGACAAAATAGTTTCCTCATCCAAACCTTCAACTTGTCTTTTAGACCCTATTCCTACCAGGTTATTTAAAGAAGTCTTCCCACTTATTGGTAGCTTTATTCTTCATATAATCAATTCTTCATTAACTTTAGGCCATGTACCGCAGGCTTTTAAAACGGCTGTAATTAAACCCTTACTCAAAAAGCCAACGCTAGATCCAGGAGCTTTAGCTAACTATAGACCAATCTCTAATCTCCCTTTCATTTCAAAAATCTTAGAAAGAGTTGTTGCTACGCAATTATTTGACCACCTGCAGGGAAATGGTTTACTTGAGGAGTTTCAATCTGGGTTTAGAATCCATCATAGTACTGAAACAGCCTTAGCGAAGGTCACTAACGACCTCCTCATTGCATCTGATAATGGACTAGTTTCTGTACTTGTCCTTTTAGATCTTAGTGCAGCTTTTGATACTATTGATCATAATATTCTACTTGATAGATTAGAACACTATGTTGGACTTAATGGAACTTCGTTGCAGTGGTTTAGATCTTATTTATCTGATAGGTTCCAGTTTGTTCATGTAAATGATGAGTTTTCTCTCAGCTCAAAGCTTAGTCATGGAGTTCCACAGGGATCTGTGCTTGGCCCTACTCTTTTTAGTTTATATATGCTTCCGTTAGGCAACATTATTAGAAAGCACTGTATACATTTTCACTGTTATGCAGATGACACACAATTATACCTGTCAATGAAGCCAGATGATACTAATCAATTAGCCAAGTTAGAAGCCTGTCTTAAGGAAATCAAAGCTTGGATGACTTGTAATTTCCTGCTATTAAATTCAGATAAGACTGAAGTCATTCTTGTTGGTCCAAAAAACCTTAGAAATTCCTTTCCAAATCAAACTTTCAGTTTGGATGCAGTTACTCTTTCTCTTAATAGCTCTGTGAGGAACCTTGGAGTTATTTTTGATCAGGATTTGTCCTTCAATTCACATATTAAATTTGTTTCTAAGACTGCCTTCTATCATTTGCGTAATATTGCCAAGATTAGGAGCATCTTGTCTCAGAGTGATGCTGAGAAGCTGATCCACGCTTTTGTTAGCTCGAGATTAGATTATTGTAATTCTTTATTATCAGGCTGTCCTAAAACATCTTTAAAAAGTCTTCAGCTGATCCAAAATGCTGCAGCAAGAGTTTTAACAGGTACTAGAAAGAGAGATCATATCTCTCCGGTTCTGGCCTCCCTTCATTGGCTTCCCATAGAGTTTAGAATTAAGTTTAAAATCCTTCTTCTTACTTACAAAGCTCTAAACAATCAGGCTCCTTTTTATTTAAAAGATCTGATACTACCGTATCATCCTAACAGAGCACTACGCTCCCAAAATGCAGGTTTACTTGTAATACCTAGAATCTCCAAAAGTACATGGGAGGCAGAGCCTTCAGTTATCAAGCTCCTCTCCTGTGGAATCAGCTGCCAATCTGGATTCGGGAGTCAGACTCGATCTCTGTTTTTAAGAATAGGGCTAAAACCTACCTTTTTGATATAGCCTACAATTAGGGAGGGATCATGTGTTTCTGAACCCTCCCTTAGTTATGCTGCTAATAGGTTTAGTCAGCCGGGGGACCTCCAGTAATGCACTGGGCCTCACTCCTTTCCTCACTCTCTATGAAATATTTTTTTTTTTTGCTGGTCATTAACATTTGTTTGTTCTCTCCCATAGATTGAGTCCCCATCGTGCTGTTTGCTCTCTACATGTCTGTTCTTTTCTTCTTCTCTGTCCCCTCACCCCCCAGCCAGTCGCAGCAGATGACTGCCCCTCCCTGAGCCTGGTTCTGCTGGAGGTTTCTTCCTGTTAAAAGGGAGTTTTTCCTCTCCACCGTCGCCAAGTGCTTGCTCACAGGGGATCGCCTGATTGCTGGGGTCTTTCTGCAACTGTGGGGGTCCTCCCTACAGTTGATAGTGCTATGAGATGACTGTTGTTGTGAAATGGCGCTATATAAATAAAGTTGAATTGAATAAAGTTGAATATAGACAGGTGTGTGCCTTTCCAAATCATGTCCAATCAACTGAATTTACCACAGGTGGACTCCAATTAAGCTGTAGAAACATCTCAAGGATGATCAGTGGAAACAGGATGCACCTGAGCTCAATTTTGAGCTTCATGGCAAAGGCTGTGAATACTTATGTACATGTGACTTCATTTTTAATAAATTTGCAAAAATCTCAAAAAAAAACTTTTTTTACGTTGTTATTATGGGGTGTTGTGTGTAGAATTTTGAGGGAAAAATGAATTTAATCCATTTTGGAATTTGGCTGTAACACAACAAAATGTGGAAAAAGTGAAATGCTGTGAATACTTTCCGGATGCACTGTACCCCTTCATTTTTTAGCATCATTTAATGAAGGGTCTTGCCCTGTTCCTAGTAAGGGGGCTCAGCGACAGCCACCTACCTCCACTGAGTTCCCTCCCCCTGTCTCAGCTGTTACAGTGGGGCAAAAAAGTATTTAGTCAGCCACCAATTGTGCAAGTTCTCCCACTTTAAAGATGAGAGAGGTCTCCAATTTTCATCATAGGTATACCTCAACTATGAGAGACAAAATGAGGGAAAAAAATCCAGAAAATCACATTGAAGGATTTTTAATGAATTAATTGGTAAATTCCTTGGTAAAATAAGTATTTGGTCACCTACAAACAAGCAAGATTTCTGGCTCTCACAGACCTGTAACTTCTTCTTTAAGAGGCTCCTCTGTCCTCCACTCGTTACCTGTATTAATGGCACCTGTTTGAACTCATTATCAGTATAAAAGACACCTGTCCACAACCTCAAACAATCAGACTCCAAACTCCACTATGGCCAAGACCAAAGAGCTGTCAAAGGACACCAGAAACAAAATTGTAGACCTGCACCAGGCTGGAAAGACTGAATCTGCAATAGGTAAGCAGCTTGGTGTGAAGAAATCAACTGTGGGAGCAATTATTAGAAAATGGAAGGCATACAAGACCACTGATTATCTCCCTCGATCTGGGGCTCCACGCAAGATCTCACCCCGTGGGGTCAAAATGATCACGAGAACGGTGAGCAAAAATCCCAAAACCACACAGGGGGACCTAGTGAATGACCTGCAGAGAGCTGGGACCAAAGTAACAAAGGCTACATCAGTAACACACTACGCCGCCAGGGACTCAAATCCTGCAGTGCCAGACGTGTCCCCCTGCTTAAGCCAGTACATGTCCAGGCCCGTCTGGAGTTTGCTAGAGAGCATTTGAATGATCCAGAAGAGGATTGGGAGAATGTCATATGGTCAGATGAAACCAAAATAGAACTTTTTGGTAAAAACTCAACTTATCGTGTTTGGAGGAGAAAGAACACCATACCTACTGTTAAGCATGGGGGTGAAATCATCATACTTTGGTGCTGTTTTTCTGCAAAGGGACCAGGATGACTGATCCGTGTAAAGGAAAGAATGAATGGGGCCATGTATCGTGAGATTTTGAGTGAAAACCTCCTTCCATCAGCAAGGGCATTGAAGATGAAACATGGCTGGGTCTTTCAGCATGACAATGATCCCAAACACACCGCCCGGGCAGCGAAGGAGTGGCTTCGTAAGAAGCATTTCAAGGTCCTGGAGTGGCCTAGCCAGTCTCCAGATCTCAACCCCATAGAAAATCTTTGGAGGGAGTTGAAAGTGCGTGTTGCCCAGCGACAGCCTCAAAACATCACTGCTCTAGAGGAGATCTGCATGGAGGAATGGGCCAAAATACCAGCAACAGTGTGTGAAAACCTTGTGAAGACTTACAGAAAACGTTTGACCTCTGTCATTGCCAACAAAGGGTGTATAACAAAGTACTGAGATGAACTTTTGTTATTGACCAAATACTTATCTTACCGAGGAATTTACCAATTAATTCATTAAAAATCCTTCAATGTGATTTTCTGGATTTTTTTTTTCTCATTTTGTCTCTCATAGTTGAGGTATACCTATGATGAAAATTGGAGACCTCTCTCATCTTTTAAGTGGGAGAACTTGCACAATTGGTGGCTGACTAAATACTTTTTTTCCCCACTGTATCTCTGCTGCCGCTTCTCTTCCATCACACTCACCTGCATCTCCTGTCTCCATTTTCTCGAGCTCCCTGTCTGAGGTGACTGGGTTGTCAGTCCCTGAGGTCAGCGCACCCCAGCAGCCGTCAGCTCCTGAGGTCGGTGCAATCCAACCATCAGCTTCTGAGCTCATCGCACTCCAACCATGTGTTCCAGAGGCCGGTGCACCACCGTTGGGTGTTCCAGAGGCCAGTGTGCCTCCATTGTTTGTTCCCGAGGCTGATGTGCCTCTGTCATGTGTTCCAGAGGCCGGTGTGCCTCCACCATTTGTTCCCGAGGCCGGTGCACCTCCCTCATGTGTTCCCGAGGCCCGTGTGCTTCCGTCATGTGTTCTAGAAGCCGATGCGCCTTCGTCATGTGTTCCAGAGGCCGGTGAGCCTCCGCCGTCTGCTGCAGAGGCTGGTGCGCCTCCATCTGCTGTTCCTGAGACCGATGCACCTCAGTCATGGCATCCACGGGCCGGCGTGCCCTCACCGTCTGCTACAGAGGCTGGTGCACCTCCACCTGCTGTTCCTGAGGGCAGTTCACCTCAGTCATCGCATACAGGGGCCGGCGCACCTGCTGTTCCTGAGGCCGGTGTGCCTCAGTCATCACATCCAGGGGCCGGCGTGCCCCCATCATTTGCTGCTGAGGCCGGTGCTCCTTGTCTGTCTGTTCTAGAGGCCAGTGCACCTTTGCCATCCATTCCTGAGGCCAGTGCGCCTTCACCACTTGTTCCTATGGCTGGTGTGCCTTCGCTGTCTGTTCCTGTGGCCAGTGTACCTCTGTCATGTGTTCCTGAGGCCGGTGCACCTCAGTTATCGGATCCAGACACTGGCACACCTCCATCGGTTGTTCCTAAGGCCACCGCACCTCAGTCATCGGACCCTGGGGCCGGTGCACCTCCGCCATCTGCTGCTGAGGCTGGTGCACCTCTGTCATCTGCTGCTGAGGCCGGTGCATCTCCACCATCTGCTGCTCAGGCCAGTGTGTCCCTGCCATCTGCTGTTGAAGTTGGTGCACCTCTACCATCTGCTGCTGCGGCCAGTGTGTCCCTGCCGCCTGCTGCTGAGGTCGGTGCACCTCCACTGTCTGTTTCAGAGATCAGTGCACCGCAGCCGCCTGTTGCAGAGCTAAAAGCTCCTTTATTTGTGTTTGTCCTTGGATTTGGGCCCATGGACTTTGGCACGCCCCCTGACTCACCTTTTCTCATGATCCGGTAGCTTAAGGACAGTGGCAGGCTGCCCGATCCATCCTGTACTCCGGGCTGAGGGCCCATGGACTTGGGTAAGCCCCCAGCCCACCTTATTCTCTGGTCTGGTGGTCCATAGATTTGGATAGACCACCCGACCTGCCTTGGTTTGTTTTTTTGGGATTGTGGATTTGGTTTGGCCCCACAAATTGTGTTTTGTTTTGGGCTTTGTGGGGGGGTGGTATTGTTTCAGCCAGCCTGGCCTTGTGCCTCCACCACCCACCCTGGAAGGGTCATTTTCTCTTGTGCTTTTTGTGACGTCTGGTCTCCGCCGCTTAAGAGGGGGGTACTGTCAGAATGTGGGCTGGGCCCCATGTCCTCACCTTGATTTATAGTTTGTGTGTTTTCTTGTCACCGGAACATGGGCTCAGCCCACGTGCTCAATTTAAGTTAGTTTTTGAGATTCTCTGTTTGCAACAATAAGGTTGTGAAGGTTTACAGAGAGCTTTTTGCTTCTACCCATCATGAGTTCTTTGTGGTGTGACAATCTGATATTCACAAACCTTTTAAAAGGCTTTCAGTCAGGACTGAACCACCTGAAATTAACTTGTACTGATGGGGGATGGGATGGCTTCCTAAATTCTGATGGATTTCTGCTGGTTTCTTGGCTTTCTATGTCTTTTTGCAACTCTTTTTCTTCATGTGTTCAACACTTATTCCCTGTGTCTGTTCATCCATCCATCCATCTTCTACCACTTTTCTGGAGGTCTGGGTCGCGGAGGCAGCAGTTCAAGCAAAGAAGTGCAGACTTCCCTTTCTCCAGTCACCCGCTCCAGCTCTTCAGAGAGGGTACCAAGGCGTTCCCAGACTAGCTGGGAGACGTAGTCTCTCCATCGAGTCCTGGGTCTACCCCGGGGTCTCCTCCCAGTGTGACGTGCCTGAAACACCTCAAGTGGGAGGCGTCCAGGAGGCATCCTGATCAGATGCCCATACCACCTCAACTGACTCCTTTCAATGTGGGGGAGCAGCGGTTCTATTCTGAGCCTCTCCCGGATGACTGAGCTCCTCACCCTATCTCTAAGGGTGAGTCCAGCAATCCTATGGCGAAAGCTCAATTCAGCCGCTTGTATCTGCAATCTCATTCTTCCAGTCATTACCCAAAGCTTATGATCATAGGTGAGGGTAGGAATATAGATTGACCGGTAAATCGACAGCTTTGCCCTAGAGTTCAGCTCCCGCTTCACCACGACAGACCGGTACAACGTCTGCATCACTGCAGATGCTGCCCCAATCCATCTGTCAATCTCTCGTTCCATTCTCCCCTCACTTGTGAATAAGACCCCAAGATACTTAAATTCCTCCACTGTATGCATCTTCCCTGTGTCATTCCACTTTACTAAATATAACTTGTTTTGTGATCACAGTTGCCTTGATTTCGTGGTATGTATGGATTACTTTGGTTGTAACTGATATCTGGTGAAAATCTCAGGTCAGTTGCTCCATCAGAAACATGTTTACTGAGAAAAATGTTGACGTGTTCAATTTTCTTTACTGTAATCTAGTTGTCTCTTTACCTAAAGCTAGCAGATTGCTGTGGAACGTATAACAAAAAAACTACACAAACAGTACTGAAACCAAGAAATGTCTTTTCCTTTATAAAATATTCTTATTCTGACTTTGTTGACATCAATCCACTTAAAAAGTCAGGACAGGTGTATCATCTATCACTGTATTATTTCATCTTTTCTAACAACACTTCATGCCTCTGATTTAAAATGAGGAGCAAAGAGCTTTATTTTGGAAGCAACAGCTCAGTATTGCTGCAACGGTTTACTGACTAATCATTTAGTCAATGTCAGAAAATTAATCAACAGCTAATTTCAGCATCAACTAATCACCTGTGTACCCTTTTTCCAGGAAAAATTCTAAAAAAAAAATAATGTTTCAGGCTCTCAAACATGAAAAATTACCACTTTTCTTGTTTGTGCATCACTCTTCACTCTATCACTCTTCATCACTCTATAAAAGCAAGAAATCTCTGTGTGTGTCTTGTCTCTGTCTGTGTCTGTCACGTCCATAGGACACCATAGGACGGCCTATGATCTCTGCCTGAACATCATAGGACGTCCTATGAACTCAGGCATCATAGGACACATAGACAAATGTGTCTTTATGATGTCATATAGACCATGTGTCTTTGAACTCAAGCATCAGAGGACACATAGACAAATGTGTCTATGATGTCATATAAACCATGAACTCAGGCATCATTGGACGACTCGTGATGCCTATATGACAGCACATAGACAAATGTGTCTTTATGATGTCATATACATCAAGCCTGCCTTCATGTCTTTATGATGTCATATACAGTGACAGACATCAGGCAACATGTCTTTGTGATGTCATATACATCAAGGCTGCCTTCATGTCTTGGGCAGTGCGGTGGCGCAGTGGTTAGCACTGCAGCAGCAAAGCAACTCACCCTTGGCCGTGGGATCCCTGGTTCGATCCCAGCCCCTGACCAACAGTGATCTGTGTGGAGTTTGCATGTTCTCCCCATGTCTGCATGGGCTTACTCTGGGAGTTCTCTGGTTTCCTCCCACAGGCCAAAAACATGCAGGTTAGGTTAATTGGAAACTCTAAAAGTGGCTCTAGGTGTGAATGTGTGTGTGAATGGTAAAGGGATAGCGCCGTACCGTAGCTGCTTCATCCATCCAGGTGGATGCCCTCAATTTCCCCTCTGAGAATCAATAAACTATACAAATACAATGTCTTTATGATGTCATACACAGTGAGTCCATGCCAGAAAGCCTCTTTTTGCTCAGATCTATTTCCATGATCCTGTCCATGAACTGGAAATACGACGCACCTATCCCTCAACCAGTGGTCTCAACAAAGAAGAAGAAGAAGAAGAAGAAGACCCATCAGATGGAGAGCAATAGAATGATGACAACTGCTGCATGTCAGAAAAGATGTCATGAAGATGAAACACCTGAGGTTCCAGCAGTACATCGCACCTGTCTGAGACAGGACAGCCTTCAACAGCATAGGGTATGACAGACTTTAAAGCACGTTTCTAGGACATCATAGGACAGCCTATGGTCTCTGTCTCATCATCATAGCGCGTCCAATGAACTCAGGCATCATAGGATGACTCGCCATGCCTACATGACGACAATTGTGTAACCTTGACGAATGCCAGTCTACACTACAATTGTGTAAAATGCCAAGCAAAGCACTCATTTTCTCCGGGTGCTCCGGTTTCTTGGTTTCTACGGGCATGTACCGGCCTTCCTGAACAGGGTTGAAAGCCACTTTTTCAGGATCGTGCCCATGAACTGGAATTACGACGCACCTATCCCTCAACCAGAGGTCTGAACAAAGAAGAAGACCCACCAGATGGAGACCAATAGAATGAGGAGAACTGCTGCACGTCAGAAAGGATGCTGTGAACATGAAACACCTCAGGTTCCACCAGAACGCCGCAGGCATGACTGTGAACAACACAGCTGTCTGAGACAGGAAGAGACCCTTCAGTGGTCTGAACGAAGAAGACTCACCAGATGATGTCTATATGACAGCACATAGACAGAGCACATGACTCCACATGAAAAGTAAAACCCAGTGCTACAAAAACAGCTTTGTCCCTGCTGCTGTCAAAGAGTTGAACAAGCTATAAAAATATATTGTACATAATTTAGGTACCTATTTATTAACTTCATTTTATATTTACTTATTTTGTATGATGTCACTTGGGTTCTAAATATTTTATTGGGTTTTAGACCTTTGAATTTTTTAACCTCTGACTAGTTTTTAACTTTTAACTTTAATATGACCCTTCTCTCTTACCTCTGGTTTCTCCCTCATCTCTTTGTCTTTTTATACCCTGTTTGATGGAGCCTTGAGTATTTTTATCATGTTTATAGTCAGCTTCATGTGTGCCTGTGCTTGTGTCTATGTTGAATGTAATTAGTGGCTTGTAAATATGGATGTCACCAGACTGCAAAACAAATCTACCTACGGGTACAAATAAAGTAACCTGAACCTGAACCTGAACCTCCCTACAAGACATATACTGTATATAGACAGGCAGGAGAAGAAGTAACAAGCAGGGGCAAACAGCCCCAGATGACAGGGCATATTTTGTGTGATTTTTATGTTTTGCTGCATACAAAAGCCATCACATGTGATTGCCACTTAGTGCTGTGTTGCTATACCAACTGTCCTGTAACTGGCAAGAATTCTGTTCCAATGCATCCCTTCTACGGACATGCACGGGTTTCTATGGGCATGCCCGGGTATGCACTAGTTATGAGTTAAATTATTGTGTAATGTCTGACAGTTATGTTGCCACAGACACTTTTGATTAGGCTGTCAAGTTCAGGTTTCAAGCTCATG
The DNA here is from genome assembly GCA_020510985.1 of Pholidichthys leucotaenia. NCBI lineage: Eukaryota > Metazoa > Chordata > Actinopteri > Cichliformes > Pholidichthyidae > Pholidichthys > Pholidichthys leucotaenia. The sequence continues at coordinate 407,272,744 of CM035840.1, read as the reverse complement.
TTTGATGGGTCACTATTTTATTTGGCTATGGGGACCTTTTATAAAACGTTATATTAAAGACATTGACTGAGAACAAGGCGATATTCTCAGGTGTGCAGACTTAAACAGGTGAGCTTAAACATGCACTGGAACCCCAAACAGGAGCCGTGGTAAGGGCCAACAGGAAGCAGAGATGGTGGACAAGACAGAAATCATCAGGATTAGTTAGTCGACTACCAAAATAGTCATTAGTTGCAGCCCTGCAGCTCAGGAGTTCCTTTGCCATATGCTAGATAAAATTGTGACATTGTGTAAAACATAAATAAAAACAAAATACAATGATGTAAAAACCCTTTTCAACTTATACTGAATTGAAAACACTACAAAGACAAGGGGCCATATTGCGAGGACAGGGTCGATCAGTCAGTTGTCACTGACACAGAACGCATTTATGGGCACTTCCAAGTTCATTTCCTTATCGCAACAATGTAGAAATGAACTTTCCACCAGGCGCATGGTGTAAAAGAGGCCAGTCTAATTATTCTGAGGTGTGTTTTGGATAATCCAATCCAAAGCGTTTCTGCCCATCCCTTTAATGCAAAGAGGTGCATTATCTAAAGTTCAGATATTTCTGGAAAAGCTCTGGATTGGTTTTTCTCCTACCTTTCTGGTAGGAGTTTTTCCGTGGTTGTTGGCTCTTATTCATCTGAGTCTGGTCCTTTAACCTGTGGGGTGCCTCAGGGTTCTATTCTGGGTCCACTTTTATTTGCCCTATATATGCTGCCACTTGGTTCTGTTATCAGCAAATTTAAAGGTGCGTCTTATCACTGCTACGCTGGCGATTTACAGCTACTTTTCTCTTTTAAGTCTGACCATGTTGACAATTTAAAAATTATTCATGATTGTCTGTCTGCAATTAAGGACTGGATGTCTAGTAACTTTTTGCAACTTAATGCTGATAAAACTGGAGTCCTTATTGCAGCACCTGATAATCTAATTCCTAAGTTGGTTAATAGCATTGGTTCATTAAGCTCTAACGTATGGTCTAATCTAAAAAATCTTGTTGTCATTTTCGATCAATTGATGAGTTTTGATCAGCATGTCAAATCTCTGACCCGGAGTTGTTTTTCCACCTTAGGAATATATCCAAAATTAGGTCATCGGTTTCCTACACTCAGTTAGAAATCATTATTCATGCCTTTGTTTCTTCACATTTGGACTACTGTAATGCTCTTTTTACATGTCTTAGCAAATCCTCTTTACACCGCCTACAGTTAGTTCAGAACGCTGCTGCAAGATTACTAACTAGGTCCAGTAGATTCTGTCATATCACTCCTGTTTTGGCCTCCTTGCATTGGCTTCCTGTAAATTATAGAATTGATTTTAAAGTTCTTGTTCTTACTTACAAAGCCATTCATGAAGAGGCGCCTTTTTATATTAGTGACCTGCTCTCTCTACACCAGCCCAGCAGGTCTCTCAGGTCTTCTCATCAGAATCTATTGATAGTCCCTAATACTAGTTTCAGAACCAAAGGCAATAGAGCCTTTGCTGCTGTTGCTCCCACACTGTGGAACTCCTTGCCTTTTGAACTTAGATCTGCACCTTCCATTGGTGTTTTTAAGAAGCAACTAAAGGCCCATCTTTTTAGCCTGGCTTTTTAATTAACTATGTGCTGATTGTATTTTTATGTGCTTTTACTGTCTACTTTTTTTTTTTTTTACTGTTTTATGTGCCTGTGTTTTTATTTTGTTTTTTACCATGTTAAGCACTTTGTGACTCTGTCTGTGAAAGGTGCTCTATAAATAAACTTATTATTATTATTATTATTATTATTATTATTATTATTATTAAAGTGAACTGTGATCATGACGGTTTAAGACGGGTTTTGCACTGACCAAAGCCCCGTGCATGTGAGCCAAAATGCACGTCATAGTAATGCTGCTGGGTAATAAGGAAGACATCAATCACAGTTGACGCCCAGTTAGTTATTTCAGAAAGAACAAACAGGGAAGAATGCTGAACTGAAAAATCCGCTGAATGGTTTAATGTAGTGCATACAAATGCAACACACAGACATGAATGGGTTTGAAACTTCAGGAAAAGAGGATGATGCCTGTGTAAACTTGCATAAACTTTCATTAACGATGGCGCGGAAGTCGCTCCCAGCCCATGGGGAAATGGAGGGCTACCTTTCCTGTTGCTTTCGCCAACCGAGGGTCTCCCCCGTCTTGTGCAGGAGTCTGCCAAGGTTTGCAGCTGTCTGTCCCAGTCCCGCCCAGGAGGGAGGGAGGGAGGAGGGAGATCTGGTGCGGTTTCCTGTCCGCCACCGATCCCCACCACGAAGCGAGCCCGCTCTCGGCGACCTCTGCACAGGGCTGATGGATAGCAGTCAAGGAGCTTGCTGCGGGAGAACCGCGACCCTAGGCATGATGCGGGCATCCTCGGCCCAGCTGGAAACCTGGGACGTCAGGCCAAGGCAGATATGGGCACATCTCCTGTCTCTCTGGGGAATTACCATGAAAAGTAAAATGCCCCACACTCCTTGTTCATTCATTTATTCCCCTAAAAATAAACACATTAATGCCTAATAAGTCCATGATACAAATGAAAATGTGAATGGAATAAAAATCTTCAGACTGACACGCCTCCCCCCGTGCATCACACATCACTCTGGAACGGGCATATTCTCCCTGTTCATTCATTCATTCTCCTAAAAAAAAAATTGTACATTAATGCCTAATCTCTAGACTCAATTGGTAAGTCCGCAGTTAAAACGAGTGTGGATGGAATAAAAAAAACTTGTGTGATCATCATATAATTAAAATGATGGGCGATTATATCATGACTGTTACAACTCTCTCCTTTAAAATAAAAGAAGATCCCAGCGCATGCCATTTATTCATGAGCTCCGGAGCTGCGAAATTTCAAAACACAGCACTGAAATAGCATTAAACAATGCACTTCTGATGATAGACCTCCTTTTTCCTGATCAAAAGTGAATTGTCATGACATGCTAAAGCTCATTAGACTGCATGCCACCACACCTCTTTGAAATGAACCTCCACCTCTCAGCGCAAAGTGGGTGCACTGTCTACCGGTAATTAGATGGCGTGACACAAAGCATAAAAAACAGACAATGCACAGACAGAAACTAACAAAAACACTAGTGTACAGCGGAAAGTCTGGCGGAAAAGCCCACTAATGATCATCAAAGTAGGGCCCAAGATATTTAGGGGCAGATTTACTAACGTGCTGCACTATCGCAAAACCCTGTTTTGCCATTAAAAAACTACTGTTGAGATTTACTAAAGGGCACAAGGCAAAACTAGTGGTGGAAAGGTGTAGACTATGTTAATTTTTCGCTTGGCTTCATTGCATATGTATTTGTGCAAGTTGTCATGTCAACGTCCAAATTTGAGGCAAGGGAGTATTTAAATGACTGGTGCAAGGTGATTTATTAAGGTTTGTGGTTGTCAGTATCCTGCTAAATGCGGCAGGATTTAACGCCCAAAAAAAGCTTGTCTTCATCTGCGCCTGACATGATAGTGATAGCTGGTGCCAGGAGGAGACACTGGTGAGAACCGAGGGCACATGGCAGAAACTTCTCTCTGTGCGTGACTTTATTTGTCATGACAGAAGAACAGATTTTATGAATATCAACGGTCTCACAAAGATTGGTGTTACGCTGAACTGGACATCAGCCAGCAGTTTTTTTTAATTTAACTTGTTTATACTATACATAGCCTACTACAGGGGTATCCAGTCATGTGCCATGAATGGCCAAGACCCTGCAGGGTTTCTCTTCTACCCAGGCTCTTCAGCAGTTGTTTTCACTTATCAGCTATCAGTGGGAAAAAATTCAGTAGAATCTGCTGTTGAAGACACTGGTTGGAGGTAAAGCCTGCAGGGTCTTGGCCCTCCATGGCACATGATTGGACACCCTGTTATGTATGTACTGTATTATGTATGTTATGTATGCAAATGGTGAACCAATGACGAGACCGAATGGTGAACTAGACAGGACTTTATTACAGACTCACAGTTTATACAGAGGCGCTCCCGCTAGGCTGAGAGGTGGTCAAAGAGACCGCCCCTCCTCAGCACAACTCTCTTATACTCCAGGTGACAGCGGAACTGGAAGGTGAAGCCACCACCCGTGTCATACAATAATATGTCCTAAGTACAAAACTACACCCCCCCCCAAAAAAAAAAAAATGGTCCAGAACACACATACAATCGAGACCCTCCCCAATTTGGAACTCAAATCACGCACTACAACTAAACATAAATATATCAGGGCCTATAACAGTCACACAAAACAACTAAAGCTAGGTGGAAACAGGTGGACTACTGTTCCACCCCCACACGGCTAGACGGACTATTCTGCCGTCTCTGCTAGAATATAGTCCTTTAAACATAAAATCGCCGTGCTCCTAAAATAAGTAACATAAAATAATCCCCATAACAGAACATATATACAAACAGGTTATATCTCTACTAGCAAATCCCATAAACAACTTGAATAATTCTCATCTCAACGTCATGCATAACCATTATAACCCAGGCAATTTACATACTAACAGCATGTATCGAACACACACACACACCCCCCGCAACTACCAGTCAGTCCCAGTAGGGGAACCACCCCCAGAGACCAGTCAGGTGGGTCCCATCCAAAGCATCTTCTTTTCTTCCCGGAGACGACCCACGTCGAAGCCCAGACACCTCCTTGTCATCATCGGCGTGCCGCAGCTGGTTGGAATGTCTCCATGAGCAATCCGACAGCTGAAGGTAGCCATCCTCCCGAACAGCCACCACCTGCAGCCGCCCCTGGTCCTCCTGTCGTTTGCCCTTTCTACGAACCACTCTCGACCGGGCCTCCTCTCTGGGTCGGACCACATCACCAACCCCCAGAGGAGTCCAACTCGGCTTCCAGTGTCCTTGAGTGGCACGTTGTTTCACCATGCCAGCCGGTCCTGCCCCGCTCGCTTTCATTTCAGCCACCGACAAAGCCGTTGTGACCCCTTGCTTCTCAGTACCTCCCAGCCGAACTCCGGAAGCAGAATGGGCCAGTCACTCGGCTCCACCCACCGTCACGGGTGTTCCACTGCGTTGCCCAGTTCCCTCTGTCACGACGGCCCTCACGGACCGTCACAAGACGCCTCAGTCACCAGAGAGTTTGCAGTGGTAATTTATTGAGGATAAGGCAGAACACTGACAGAACACATACAGTGGCTGGGTGACGTCTGAACCAGGGGACACCCGATGCGCCAGACGGACAACAGTGAGAGTAAGGTCTCAAAGGAACATACCTGAGAATAACAGGAGCACGACGGAACGTGGCTGAACATACAGAAGAGCATAGCAGGTGATCATAACAGGATATAACAGAGACTGCCGCGCTGGAGGACATTTAGCATCCGCTTATATCTCTGGCGGCTAATGACCCCAACGCGGCACAGCTGCTGCTAATGACAGCAGAGCAGCAGCTGACTTTGACAGCAGGGAGCTCCCCCGGGCGCCTTCACAATAAGAGCCCGAGGAGCTGGAAGGAACCCTCAGCTGCCAAAGCCAGGGAACAAAAAGATATGAGACCCGAGTGTGGCCAGAACCGACACTCGGGTTATGACAGTACCTCCCCCTCAAGGCCGAGCTCTGAGCGGCCAGAGTACCACCCAAGCCCCCCCCCACCCCCCTAGGGTGGGTGGATGGGGCGCTGGCAGGAGGGAGAGAGACAAACAACCAACAAGGCTATAGAAAAAAAAAAACGTAATCCCTAAAACGTGGGTAACAACAAAACCACAGGCAATATATATATATGGGCAAACAACGAATTGACATAAGGTGGAGGGAAAGGACCACCAAACATTGGAACAAGAAAGGAGTGAACCACAAAAATCACAGATCAAACCCCCCACCCCCACCCCAACAGTCTCACAGACAAACAGAAACCCCGGGAGGAGTGTAGTTCTGACCCAGAGGGGCGGAGGCAGAAAGTTCGGGGGCCGACCGGCAACAGGAGGCCACAAAACAGGCAGGGGGAGAAAGAACAGTTCGGGCGGCCTACCCCGGTCCCATGCTCGGAAGCAGAGAATCTCAGGCGGCCGGACCAGGTCGCCACACAGGGAGTCCAAAATGTCGGGAGGCCGACCCAGAGAGCCAAATTGGCGAGACAGTCTTTCGGGCGGCCGACCCGCATCGCTAGCCCACCAGAACCGTTGAGTCAAAATAGCCGGCGGTTCCGCTGAAAAGGGGAGAGATGAAGGAGAACCGGGCGAAGCAATCGGAACCCCAATGGCCCCAGGTGAACATGGGCAGCGCGCCTCAGGGAGACGAGGAGGATGACAATGGAGATGAGGGTGAAGAGGGGAATGAGTCTGCCTAGCATCCGGTGGCCGGGGACCTGCAGCTCCCTCACCGAATCCAGGACCTGCTGGTGCTGCACCCACGTCGGACCCCGATTGGGCCTCCGGAGCCGAACCCGCGACGGACCCCGACTGGGCCTCCGGAGCCGAACCCGCGACGGACCCTGACTGGGTCGGCGTGGCACCAAACTCGACCTCCAACCCCGAAACCGGAACCTCTGGCAAAGCAGGCGAAAGCAGCCCCTCGCCGGCGACCCTGGGAGAAGGCTCGAAAGAGAGAGAAAACCCGGGATCAGGATCACCGGCAGCGCCAGAACCCGGTGAGATAAGCTCGGACGCAGCGGGCGGCTGCACCCGGCTCATCTCCCCTTGAGACAGGCAAAAATGCTCTAAGAGGTGAAAAAGAAAGACAAAGTAGAGCCCTTGCCTGAGCTCGGGTTCTGACGCCGTCCAGGACTGCGAAGATCCGGGCTCAGATGTCAGGAGGTCGTCATCAGGCTCCCACTCAGCTGCGTCGGGCTCCGCAGCTGGCATGATGGTGCGTGCAGCCAAAGAGTCCTCCGGCACCGATGTCCACGCCGGTGGCCCGCACGGCGTGGTGGCAGGAGAATCTCGCCCTGCTGGACCAGACAGCTCCTCCGTGGAACCCCGGGGACGCTTCCTCACCGGCGATGGCTCCATGCTGCAGTCCGCTCTCCTCCTCCGCCCATGGCGTGGCTGCGGAACCGGAACCAGGCTCTCCAGAACCGCAGGCCCCCTCCTCACCCAGCGACGTTGGCCTGACGTCGAGGACCGCTCAGCGGAGGGAGACACAGAGGAAGCAGGGTTAATACTTTCATCCACAGCGGGTGAAGGGAGCTCGGGGGGCTGCATACCCCGAACTCCACCCCTAGGAGTCAGACAAGGCACAACAATGTCAAGAGGAGAGAAATTATCATGCACTCGCCTTTCCCCTAAGGGTAAGATGGTCTCCGCTGTGGGGGACGTCATTCCTTCCTTTCCCCGCTGGATGGCGACAGAGGGCCCTCTGGGAAGACGAGATGAGGCCACTCGAGGCGGATCCGGGATGAAGCTCGCCGAAACGGAGCTCTCGTGACACACAGCAGCCAGGATAGGCGACGAGGAGGAGGGGGCGACAGCCGGGGTCAGTCGGGCATGGGGCGCTGACGGGACAGCGGGCGAGGGCCCGGGAGAAGACGAGGCTGCGGGGATTCCCCTCTGACGAGGCGCAGAAGTGACAGCTGTGTGGGGGGTTGAGCCCTTGCGGCGACCCGGAGCAGCATCCAGACAGGGCTCTAGTCGAGGTTGGAAGCCGGAGTGACGACGGTTCCTTGTAGGGGGTGAGGCGATGGTGAGGTCCGGAAATCGCCGTTCCTGAGCAGAAACGGCGGCAAGCAAGTCAGCAAACTCAGGAAACTCACGCAGCGCTGGATTCCTCTCCACGAGTCTAACCGCCGCCACCATATGCTTCATACACGCTGGAGGATTCTCAGCGGAGCAAGCAGCTGCCACCCGGTCCCAGATCTTGTCTGCTGTCATCTGCAGCTTCTCTGGGGGAATCCCGAGTGACGACATGCCCGATGGGAAAAGACCTCCGGATGGTGCGAACTCCCGGGCCGGAACAGAGGCAGGAGCGGGATCCCGAAGCGAGGGGCGACGTCTCCTCCGCTTCAGCTTCCTGCCAGGATTTCCCTCCAGCCCTCGGAGAATCTCACGCTGGGCGGCGATGTCATCTCTCCTCACGCTTACCTCTGGATGATTAGTGAAGCGGGGGAGAGAATCCAGAATTTCCTCGGCTAGGTCCAGGTACCAGGGCACTTCGCTGTTGTATTCGAGGAGGGAGGCGGCGACAAGGACTCTGTCCACACGCTCGAGGGTGTCAGCGAGAACAGCGTCCTGCCTCCGAGCACGAGACCTCCACGATGGCATGCTTCAACACGGCACCCAGACAGGTAGGAACAAACAGTCCACTACTGCAAACTACACGGTGAATGGCGTCTCGATGCAACGCCTCCTCTCCGGGCGTTAGGCGGCAGTCTACTGTCACGACGGCCCTCACGGACCGTCACAAGACACCTCAGTCACCAGAGAGTTTGCAGTGGTAATTTATTGAGGATAAGGCAGAACACTGACAGAACACATACAGTGGCTGGGTGACGTCTGAACCGGGGGACACCCGATGCGCCAGATGGACAACAGTGAGAGTAAGGTCTCAAAGGAACATACCTGAGAATAACAGGAGCACAACGGAACGTGGCTGAACATACAGAAGAGCATAGCAGGTGATCATAACAGGATATAACAGAGACTGCCGCGCTGGAGGACATTTAGCACCCGCTTATATCTCTGGCGGCTAATGACCCCAACGCGGCACAGCTGCTGCTAATGACAGCAGAGCAGCAGCTGACTTTGACAGCAGGGAGCTCCCCCGGGCGCCTTCACAATAAGAGCCCGAGGAGCTGGAAGGAACCCTCAGCTGCCAAAGCCAGGGAACAAAAAGATATGAGACCCGAGTGTGGCCAGAACCGACACTCGGGTTATGACACCCTCAGCTAGGACTACTGGGGCACTGACACTGGGACCTTCCCGCAATGGTCCTGGGTGGGAGGTCGGGGGGGTTGGTTCTGCTCCTCTTCCAGAATACTAGGCCAAGGTTCATCCCATACAGCATCATCCACCACTCGCGGAGCTGGCTGGTCCCACAAGCCACAGCCCAACCACTCTTCTCCAACACTGCTGGTGATCGAAAAGCCCAGTCCATAAAAAAGGTCACAGCCCATAATATTCTCGCCATCGGCGGTCACCACGAACTTCAGGTGGGAGACCTCCGAAGACTTGTACCTAGCTGTCAGTTCCACCAAACCCACAATGGCCAGTCTTTGTCCTCCATACCTACACAATGGCACTGAATGGCCTCTCACTCGGTAGTATGGGAAAAAACTCCTCACAGTAGGCCAATTCAACACGGACCGCACTGCGCCCATGTCAGTCAGCAACGGCACCTCCACTCAGTCTAATTTCACCATACAGTACATACAGCCATTGGTGCTCGGAGAGACGGTGTGAATAACCGTAGGAGTTGGAGCAGGGGTGTCCACTTTGCATCACCGTTCCCCTTGCTCAAACCTATTACAGGCCCTGGCAAAATGATACAGAAGTCCACACTTGCTGCAGCGTTTTCCACTTGTAAGACACTCTCTTGCCTTAAAACGGTGCTTAGTGGACCCACAACCCAAAATCCTGGGCGATCCCAGGGCAGACCTTATCTTCACAGCAGTAGCACATTCCTCCTTCTCCTGCTCATTATCATCGCTGTCTGGGTGCCCAGTCTGCGCCGTTGATTGTGATTCAGAGCGGTGCAACGTAGCCCTCTTACCAAGGTCACATGACAGTTTGTCCGCTGCTTCACACTGCTGAGCTATCTCAATAGCTATGGCTAACCTCAACTCACCGGAGTGTGTGAGGAGCCTCAACCGTGCCATCGAGCAGAGCGTGTGCTCCACCAACTGGTTGTGGACCATCTCTTCTTCCAATGTTCCAAACTGGCAGTGCCCGGCCAGCTGACGCAGGTCCGCAACATATCGTTGCACCGACTTGCTGATCTGCTGGTGGCGCTGCCGAAACTGAATCCTCCGGACGATGACATTTACAGGGTTGCAAAAATGTCACGCCATTAGCTCAACGTTGTCTTCGAAGCTATCGCTAGCACCCAAGGTAGCAAGGATACGCTGTCCTTCCATACCTAAATTATGGACCAGAATTGCCCGAGCCCATATCTTCTTCAGTTCACCAAGGTTCAGAGCCACCAAGTAATTTTGGAATGCAACGAACCATCTCGTCCAAGGAACCAGAGGCTCTCCCGGAGACTCCAAAAATAGCTGAATTGTAGACACACCAGTATCCATACTTTATCCTCATCGCCAAATGTTATGTGTGTAAATGGTGAACCAATGACGAGACCGAATGGTGAACTAGACAGGACTTTATTACTAACTAACTAACTAACTAACCTGCACTTATATAGCGCTTTTCTAGTCACAAAGACCACTCAAAGCGCTTTCATTAACACTAACCCTCTATTCTAAGGGCCTATAGGAAACAGATATCTAGGGACAATTTAGAACAGCCAATTAACCTAACATGCATGTTTTTGGCATGTGGGAGGAAACCGGAGAAATCCCGGAGTAAACCCACGCAACACGGGGAGAACATGCAAACTCCACACAGATCACTGTTGGTCGGGGGCTGGGATCGAACCCACGATCCCACGATCCCCACAATCCCCCGGCCAAGGGTAAACTGTGCTGCCGCAGTGCTAACCACTGCGCCACCGTTTATACAGAGACGCTCCCGCTAGGCTGAGAGGTGGTCAAAGAGACCGCCCCTCCTCCGCACAGCCCTCTTATACTCCGGGTGACAGCAGAACCAGAAAGTGAAGCCACCACCCGTGTCACAACATATGTCCTAAGTACAACACTACACACCCCTGGCCTACTACATGAATTTGTATCCATAAAATAGGATACAATAGTAGCCCTTCCTACCTGTAGTGGACATACAGATGGTGTCTGCCGATAGTGACTTTTTTTTTCTCTTTTCTGCGGAGTTTCAGACTGGGATCTGGAGTTTTCCTATCATCTCTCCCTTTCTCTTGAAGCAAAATCTTCCACATTGCCAATTTTCTTCATTTGTTTTTCTCTATCCATATTTCTATATTTACAGTATTTCTTTTTGCTATGCATAAACGGTAATTCAGTTCCCTCTTCTCTCTATTTCTCTCTCCCAGTTCAGAATACACAATATAGAAGGAAAACAACAATGAGATTATTAACAAAAAGAGCACACAGATCCATAGAAATGTCCCCTGAAACTGCAACACCATAACTCAATGGCATTTATAAAAAGTTGTGAACTGGGAGACCTGTAGATTTTGTTAAAACAAAGTTATTCATATAATAAAACCTCAGATTCTCCATCAGACCATCTTGATGGTTCTAGTGTTAATAAAATAAACACATTGGTCAAATAATCAGTTTATTCATGAGTAGTCCTTTTTTAAATTAGCTACAAGTACTTCATTTATACATAAATAAAGTCTACCATGTTAAATGAAAATCTAAATTTTGAAATATAATAAACAAAAAAACTATTTTAGTGGAGTTTGCACTTAAAAAAAACTTTTCAAAAGCTTTATATATTATGCTCCTCCGAACTGGCTGTGCCTGTGTTGATGACCCACTTTCTCATCAGCTGTGCCTGTGCGCAATTTTGCGGTGCTCTTGGTGGATGGGTGGCCATTATTGAAATGAAGTGTCTGCATCTGTGTTCATAATTTTGCGTCTTGTTAGTAGATCACTGGCAAAATCTAGGCACTACCTTATTCGCTTTGTCTAAATTGCACACTCGCTAATTTGCACTGCCTTAGTAAATCTGCCCCTTAATATTCAAACTGAACATTTTTTTTTTTCAAATATTCACTCATTTTGAATTTGATGCTGTCACGACTCGCCGCTCATCAGCTGCCTCAGCTGCGCGCACACCTGCGCCTCGTCAGCAGCGGGCTATTTAGCCCACTCAGCCCAGTGCAGCGGTCTGGAGCCGTCTGTTCGCATCGGCACTTCTTCGCACGTGTATCAACCCCTGATTACCAGCGAGACTTCAGTCCTACATAAGCATACCTTACCTTTCTCCAAGTCTTCACCCCTGTGCACAGGTGGATTCCCTGGCGGCGGATTCCCCCGTCATCGCCACCCAATCCTCACCATCATCGCAGGCTCTGCAGGACGCTGTCTTCCGGGCTTCTCCCTTGGCCAACGCCAGCCACCTGCACCCACAAGTAAGCAACACACTACTCATTACTCCTGTCCAGGTGTGGTGCCCTTTACCTTGTCCTTTGCTCTCTCCATAGGGTTGTCCGGCTGTACGGCGCACTGCTCTGCTTCCTGCGCATTGGCGTTCACCCCCATCACATACACATACGTACCTCACACATCCATTCAGACACACCTGCTTGTTGAATAAAGCTGTTAAATCTATCCTGAGCCTGCGTGCGTGTTCCTGGGCCAGACATTATGTCAGTACGGCTTCAGCAGAGCGGCTCAGCAGACAGCGGGCTCGCACGCCGTTTTTCCACCCTCGAGGCTCGGGTGGATTTAATAGCCCATCAACAGCAGGTGATTTTGAACCAGTTGGTCAACATCACTCACCGGTTAGACCGCTTGGACCCCCAGCAGGCGTTCCCCTCGGCTCACCGGGGGGGGGGGGGTAGCTCCTTCCGCTCCGGTGCCCGGTCAGTTTGCCACGGGGACGCCCACTCGACTCACACCGATCCAAACCCCCGCCCGCTTCAGCGGGAAACTCGGCGGAGCGAGGGGGTTCATTATGCAGTGTGAGTCGGTGTTTCTGCGCATTCCTGGGGATTTTCCCTCGGACCACAGCCGAATTGGCTACATTGGTAACCTTCTGGAGGGGCGAGCGCTAACTTGGGCTTACGCCGTTATGGCGAAGCCCAGTTATGCAAACCTCTCCTACAGCCAGTTCGTGCAGAGCTTTCTCGAGGTGTTTGATCATTCCCGGCGCGATAGCGTCCTCACTGACTGGCTCCTTGGCCTCCAACAGGGAAGCCGGTCAGCGGCAGATTATGCTATCGACTTCCGGGTCGCAGCGGAGGAGGTTGGCTGGGATGAGGCGGCACTCTGTAGCATCTTCCTCCGCAGCCTCAGCTCTGGTCTGAGGGATGAGCTGGCCGGTCGAGATCTTCCGGAGACGCTTGCGGAGCTGATCTCCACAACCATTAGTTTAGATAACAGGCTGCGTGAACGGTCCACCGAGCGGAAGTCTATCAGCCGCTCGCGTGGAGGCCCCATCCGCACGCCTCAAGGCTGCCCCCTGGCCCCCTGGCATTACCTCCACCGGAGTCTTCCGAGGAATCGGAGGCGATGGTGGTTGGTCGGTCAAAGCTCCCCCTAGCGGAGAAACCGCGCCGCCGGGAGTTGGGCCTCTGCATGTATTGCGGAGGAAATCAACATACCGTGGAGCATTGCCCGGAGAAGCCAAACAGGGAGGTCCGCGAGTCACTGTAGGGGGCCTCTCGGACTCTAACCGGTCAAATCCCCTCACAAGTCTATCCTTGCCCATCCGATTTTGTCACAATGCCACGGGGCATCTCACACACGCACTGGTGGACTCAGGAGCAGAGCAGAGCTTCATTTCAAAGAGCCTGGCAACCCAATTGGGCATCCCCTGCCACCCTCTGGCCGCTCCTCTCAGCCTGATCACCCTTTCCCGTGCGCCCCTCGGACAAGTGACTCATCGCACGCAACCAGTCCCTGTCATAATCTCTGGTAACCACCGAGAGGACCTCACCCTGTACTTCCTGTCCTCCTCTGTGTCGCCTGTCATCCTTGGGTACCCCTGGTTGCGTCTGCACAACCCCGTGCTGGATTGGCAGACAGGAAGAGTCGCCGCCTGGAGTTCCTTCTGCATGGGTACCTGTTTACAATCCGCAGCCTGCGCCCCATCTTCTCCTCCCCCGGCTAAGGACGCTGCGCCTCCGGATCTCTCTCTGGTGCCCTCGGAGTTCCATGACCTGGGTCTCGTATTCAGCAAGTCCAGGGCGATGTCTCTTCCTCCTCACCGGCCCTACGACTGCGCCATCAACCTCCGCCCGGGGGCGCCCCTGCCTTCCGGATGCCTCTACAGCTTGTCAGCGCCGGAGCGAGAAGCTATGGATAGTTATATCAAGGAGTCACTCAACGTGGGAATCATTCAATTCAATTCAATTCAATTCAACTTTATTTATATAGCGCCATTTCACAACAACAGTCATCTCATAGCACTATCAACTGTAGGGGGGAACCCCCACAGTTGCAGAAAGACTGCGACCTGCAACCGTCCCTCCTCGTCTCCGCTCGGCGCAGGGTTCTTCATGTCAAAGAAGGATGGGTCACTCCGCCCATGTATCGATTTTCGGGCCTTGAATGACATCACGGAGAAGGACCGTTACACCCTGCCACTAATGGACACTGCCTTCCACTCCCTTCAGGGGGCGACCTGGTTCACCAAATTGGATCTCCGCAGTGCATACCACCTCGTCCGGATCAGGGAGGGGGATGAGTGGAAGACGGCCTTTAGAACGCCTAGTGGGCACTTCGAGTACCTGGTGATGCCCTTTGGACTGACCAAAGCCCCTGCTGTATTTCAATGCCTGATCAATGACGTCCTGCGTGATTTCCTCGGCCTCTTCGTGTTCGTATACCTCAATGACATCCTCATCTTCTCCAGGTCACGGGAGGAACACCAGGTCCATGTGAGGCGGGTCTTACAGCGACTGCTGGAGAACAGGCTGTACGTCAAAGCCGAGAAGTGTGAGTTTTACGCCAAGACCACCTCCTTCTTAGGATTTGTAATCTCACACAATCAGGTCCTACCTGACCCCGCTAAGGTTAAAGCGGTGGTTGAATGGCCCACGCCGACCTCCAGGAAGCAGGTCCAGCAATTTATTGGGTTTGCCAATTTCTACCGCCGTTTTGTGCCTAATTTCGGTGCCATCGTTGCCCCGCTGACCCGTCTCACTTCCCCCAAGAACCCCTTCCGCTGGACCGAAGAGGTCGCTGCGGCGTTCCAGGCGTTGAAGACGGAGTTCTCCTCCTCCCGAGTCCTGACCCAGGTCGACCCCGCACTGCAGTGTTTGGTGGAAGTCGACGCGTCTGATACGGGAGTGGAGGCGGTGCTATCCCAGCGATCACCCACCGATGGGGTCAAGCGACCCTGTGCCTTCTTCTCACGGCGTCTGTCTCCGGCCGAGCGGAACTACGACGTCGGGGACAGGGAGCTTCTCGCCATCAAGCTCGCCCTGCAGGAGTGGCGCCACTGGCTGGAGGGGGCTGCGTTACCATTCGTGGTGCTGACGGACCACAAGAACCTGGAGTACCTTCAATCTGCCAGACGTCTGAATGCCCGCCAGGCGCGCTGGTCCTTGTTCTTTGCCCGGTTCCGCTTCACCATCACCTATCGCCCTGGCTCCAAGAACGGCCTGCCCGATGCCCTCTCCAGGCAGTTTGCCCCTGAGACGTCAGAGGAGCCGGGTCATACCATCCTGCCCAGCTCGTGCGTGGTGGGGGTGATTTCCTGGACCGTCAGGGACAAGATCCGGAGAGCGCAGGAGACCGAACCGGACCCTGGCGGCGGACCGGAGGGAAGGCTGTTCGTTCCATCTTCTGTCCGAGGTCATCCATTGGGTCCACACCTCCAAACTCGCCTGTCACCCTGGCGTATCCCGGCTAGTGGATCTCCTCCAGCGTTCCTTCTGGTGGCCAGGTCTGCAGAAGGACGCCACTAACTACGTCCGGGCGTGTCCTGTGTGTGCCACCGGCAAGTCAGGAAATTCTACCCCCGCGGGTCTGCTCCAGCCCCTGCCGATCCCTGGCAGGCCCTGGTCTCACATAGCCCTCGACTTCGTCACCGGTCTCCCGACCTCTAACACCTATGACGCCATCTTGACCATCGTGGATCGATTCTCCAAGGCCGCCCACTTCGTGCCACTTCGGGGTCTTCCAACGGCATGGGAGACAGCGGACCTTCTGGTTCAACACGTGGTCAGGCTGCACGGGATACCGGTGGACGTTGTCTCAGATCGGGGGCCCCAGTTTGTCTCAGAGGTATGGAAGTGTTTCTGCAACGCCTTGGGGGCCACAGTTAGCCTCTCCTCCAGTCACCACCCGCAATCCAATGGGCAGTGCGAACGGGCCAACCAGGAGCTGGAAGCTGCCCTACGCTGCGTCACTTCCTCCAACCCGTCTTCCTGGAGCACGCATCTGGCCTGGGTAGAGTACGCCCACAACACAGCTCGGTCTTCCACCACAGGGATGTCCCCCTTCAAGGCATCCTTGGGTTATGATCCACCTTTGTTCCCGGAGCAGGAGGCTGAGCTGGCGGTTCCTTCCATCCAAGCGCACCTGAGACGGTGTCGGGGTCTGTGGACCAAGGCGTGCAACGCGCTTTTACGCACGGCGACACGCAACAGCACCACGGCGAATCGCCACAGGAGACCGGCCCCTGCCTGCCAGGTGGGTCAACAGGTCTGGTTGGCCTCTCAAGACATCCATCTTAAGGCTGAAAAGAGGAAGTTGGCCCCACGCTTCATTGGCCCCTTCACCATTTCTAAAATTGTTAACCCGGTGGCTGTGCGTCTGGCCCTCCCCCCCTCCCTCCGCATTTGTCCCACCTTCCACGTGTCCAAGATTAAGCCCTTTGTCTCCGATCCCCTCTGTCCCCCGCCCATAGCGCCACCCGTGCCTATGATGATCGACCCCCACCCGGCCTGGAGAGTCGCCTCCATCATGGAGTCCCGGCGCCGAGGTCGCGGGCTGCAGTACTTGGTGGACTGGGAGGGATTCGGCCCTGAGTGGAGGTCCTGGGTGCGCTCTTCTTTGGTGTTTGACAGGAGTCTCATCACGGAGTTCCACCGGGCGCCCCCGGACAAACCAGCACCAGGAGGCGCTGCTGGGGGGGGAGTACTGTCACGACTCGCCGCTCATCACCTGCCTCAGCTGCGCGCACACCTGCGCCTCGTCAGCAGTGGGCTATTTAGCCCACTCAGCCCAGTGCAGCGGTCTGGAGCCGTCTGTTCGCATCGGCACTTCTTCGCTCGTGTATCAACCCCTGATTACCAGCGAGACTTCAATCCTACGTAAGCATACCTTACCTTTCTCCAAGTCTTCACCCCTGTGCACAGGTGGATTCCCTGGCCGCGGATTCCCCCGTCATCGCCACCCAATCCTCACCATCGTCGCAGGCTCTGCAGGAGGCTGTCTTCCGGGCTTCTCCCTTGGCCAACGCCAGCCACCTGCACCCACAAGTAAGCAACACACTACTCATTACTCCTGTCCAGGTGTGGTGCCCTTTACCCTTGTCCTTTGCTCTCTCCATAGGGTTGTCCGGCTGTACGGCGCACTGCTCTGCTTCCTGCGCATCGGCGTTCACCCCCATCACATACACATACGTACCTCACACATCCATTCAGACACACCTGCTTGTTGAATAAAGCTGTTAAATCTATCCTGAGCCTGCGTGCGTGTTTCCTGGGCCAGACATTATGTCAGATGCCTGCAACACATTCCAAAAAAAAAAAAAAAAACTAGGACAGGAACAAGAAAAGACTGAGAAAGTTGAGGAATGAAAAAAAAATATACTCTCTGACAATGAAAATGCAGGACTCAAGAAAATGTTAATATTTTTACTAATTTTTATGGAGATGGTCAATTAAAGGATGCAAATTATTTTTAGACATCAAATATATCGGAGATAGACAAGTGAAAATCTGTGTGACAACAATTTTCAAAATTGAACAAAAAAAACAGAAGCACCCTGACTTTCCAAAATCACAGCAAAATATCTGTCTTAAAAACAAAGTTCAATATGGAATATGGCCTTCATTTGCATTAATGCAGGCAATAATATGCCTCCACATGGACCTCATGAGCTGTATAATGTTGTCCTGGGGGATATTTAGCCACTCCTCCTGTCATATTGAAAGAATGATCAGCTCACGTACAGGGAACAACACCAGAGAAATCACTCACACGACACAGAGAAGCTGTGTAATCACAATTTATTGATCCAAAAGAGTGCACCGTTAAGAAAAGATGCCACTCGCCAGAGGAGGACTCAGCCTGTAAAGGGAGACGAGAGCTGATTAGTAAAGGAGAGAGACTGGACAAGGGGAAAATAGGACAACATTCATGTGAGATGAGCAGCGAGCCCGGCAGTGGAACCCAGCAGGGAAAAGGCGAACCAGCGGAGAGGACACTGGTAGGGATTATGGCAGGGGTGTAATTTGTGGAGATTTCAGTATTGATTTATTAAATCCATATCAACAAAATGTAATTACAGAGTTCATGAATTCTATGTACAGCATGAGTCTATATCCCACAATAACACATCCCAGTAGAATCACAGTTCACACTGCTACACTTACTGACAACGTGTTTGTTAATATTATTGATAAGAAAATAGAAAGTGGATTATTGATAAATGATATAAGTGACCATTTGCCAACCTTTGCACTTATCCATGGCCACACTTAAAATCATTCAGATACAAATCACAAAATGCAATCAGTTCTTTTAAAGAAGACTTGCTGAAGCAAGACTGGACAAAAGTCTATGTATCAGATGTAAATGAAGCCTATGACACATTCATGAACATTGTAACCACTCTTTACGAAAAAAAATTGTCCATTAGTAAAGAAAAAGCTTAAACATAAATTTGCCGATAAGCCATGGTTAACCAAAGGATTACAAAAGGCGTGTAAAAAGAAAAAATTATTATATAAAGCTTTCCTAAAGAAAAAGACAAAAGAAGCAGAGCAGCGGTATAAAACATACAAAAATAAGTTAACATATATAATAAGATGTAGTAAAAGAGACTATTACAGTAAAGAACTGGAGAAAAACAGAGACAATATAATAAAAATACATGGACAATACTTAACAATATTCTTGGAAATAAAAACAGAAATACTAGAAAAGCACTCGGAGAGCGCAGACCTCCGCCAAGCGGCACAGTTCCCCCCATACAGTGTTTGTGTGTACGTTTTCAGATTCCCTGAGCATGAAAAGATATGACTAGCAATTGGATTCACAATGATTATTTGTTTATTTGACATGGACAGTGCAATAAACAGACAATTAAGGAATGACAATCAATGTGATAGTGATAGGATTAGTGGTTCAGTAGTGTAAAACGGGGCTATAAGGGACGGCGGGTTAATAAGGGACACTTTTCTGGGAAATGTTTTAAATGTAATTCTGCTTTTTTTATTTTGAGCAGGACGCTGAGTTGTGTTGTTATTGTCAAATATCCATGAATCCTTCATCAAATCTAGGCGGAAGCAAAATTAAAAAAGCAGAATTACATTTAGAAAAGTGTCCCATATTACCCCGCCGTCCCTTATAGCCCCGTTTTACGGTAGTAAAAGCATTGCCTCCTTGGCGGAGGTAATAAACTGAAGTGTTGGTGTGTCCATCTCCTCCACTGACGGATGCAGATTGGTTAGACAGGTTGCCGTGGATTTTATATTATATTGGGGTTGCGCTCCGCGGCAAAACAGAGTTTAGAATCTTCCCCGGCAGAGGGGTCGTTTTTACGCAGCGCCTATAGCTGGGCGGGGAATTTGTGGCAAATAATCGGGCGGCGGACAGGTGGCCGTGTCAGGTTTTGCAGCGTGGCGCAAAAACAGGCACGCTGGCGGGCCCAGGCCAGCAGTGTTTTCCGCGTGCTTTTGTGCCTAAAACATTGAAGAACGCGGAGTTTGTGTTGGTCAGACACGACGACCAGCGCAATGTGCACAGCGCCTATGGCTGGCACAGGCACGCTGGCGGGCCCAGGCCACCAGTGTTTTCCGCGTGCTTTTGTGGCTAAAACGTTGAAGAAGGCGGAGTTTGTGTTGGTCAGACACGACGCCCAGCGCCCTCCATTGCGCCTGCGCACATGTTGAAAATGGCCGTATGTCACAGTGTGGAAAAAAATGCTTTAAAAAATTCCTGTATGCAGACGGTGATGCGGATCATCCCCAAAATTTAATCAGTTCTTCCTTGTACCATTTCCAACAACGCCTGAAAGTTTCATTGAAATCCGTCCAAAAGTTTTTGAGTTATCTTGCTAACCAACAGACAAACAGACAGACAGACAGACAGACAGACAAACAGACAAACACACAGACAAATCCCGGCAAAAACATTACCTCCTCCTGGCCTTTCGGCCTGGCGGAGGTAACAAGCTACCCAACCGATTTTTCAAAAAAATAATAAAACGACTCAGAGTGTGAATGCAGTTTCACCTGCAGATGAATTTATTAACTTTTTTGTTCACATTGGTCCTAATTTGGCTCGAGAAATACCCATTACGGCACCCACAGGTGATACAATAAACAAAAACACTGCTATAAAAGACTCCATTTTCATAAAGAACACAGATGAGAGAGAGGTCATTGAAAATGTTAAATCGTTTAAAAGTAAAACATCTACGGACTATGATGGTATTGACATGCTCTTAGTCAAAACTATTATTGAATGCTTAGTGAAACCACTGACGTATATCTGTAACCTGTCTCTCCAAACAGGTATATTTCCCAATGCAATGAAAATAGCTAAAGTAATTTCGATATACAAGACGGGTGACAGAGGGGAACTTTCAAACTATAGACCAATTTCACTATTGCCGCAATTCTCCAAGATACTTGAAAAAATATTCTATGAGAGAACTGACAACTTCATACTGAAGAATAATTTATTGTGTGAGCAGCAATATGGGTTCAGACACAAGAGGACAACTGCATTTGCTCTAATGGAATTTATAGAAAAAATATCAACTGCCATTGAAAATAAAGAGTATTCAGTTGGGGTATTCCTGGATCTCAAAAAAGCATTTGATACAATGGATCACAATTTATTATTAAAGAAACTACAAAATTGTGGTATTAGGGGGGTAGCACTGTCCTGGTTATGTAGTTACTTAAAGAATAGATATCAGTATGTATGTGTTGGTAACAAAAACTCACAGTTACTGAAGGTTACTTGTGGAGTCCCACAGGGTTCAGTTTTGGGGCCATTGTTATTCAATATGTATATAAACGATATATGTAAAGTTTCAGAAAAAATGTATTTAATATTTTTTGCCGATGACACTAATTTATTATGCAGTGAAAGCAATTTGGAACAACTTTTTGGATACACTCAGAAAGGAATTAGGAAAGCTTAAACTGTGGTTTGATTCAAACAAATTAACGCTCAATTTAAGTAAGACAAAATTTATAGTTTTTAACAACCATCACAACAACTTAGTATCTAAACTCAATGTAAATGGTGTAGAGATTGAAAGGGTATCCGAAACTAAATTTCTTGGTGTAATAATTGATAATAAACTGTGTTGGAAGTCACATATTAATTATATTAAAGGTAAAATATCCAAGTCAATTGCAATACTACAAAGAGTGAAATATTTGCTGAATCAACCCACACTATATACCTTGTATCATTCATTAATACTCCCATACATGACATATTGTACTGGAGTATGGGGAAATACATATAAAACAAACATATATCCAGTCTTTATGCTTCAGAAGAGAGCTACTAGAATAATAAACAAAGCTGCTTACAGGGAACCAACAAACCCACTTTTTCTTAAATTAAAAGCTCTCAAGTTGAAAGATCTGGTTGACTTTAAAACTGCAGTAATAATGTTTAAAGTGAAGAATCTATCACTGCCCACAAATATCCAAAAGCTGTTCCAAATAAGGGAGAAACAATATCATTTCAGAGGAACATGTATATTTCAAAAACCTTCAGTGAGAACTACCACCAAGCAACACTGTGTTTCAGTGCAAGGAGTCAGATTATGGAACAATTTTGGACCCGAATTAAAATCATGTACAACACTTGGACAATTTAAACAAAAACTAAAGGAAGAAATACTCCAAACATATATACAAGATGACATATAAAATCACATAAGGATTGTCATATCCAGTCTGCGTTGTGTTGTTGCTTAGTGTTTTTTTGTCACATTTTGTGTTAGCTTTATTCTGAATTGTAATCACTCGTTTTGTTTTTCTTTTGAATTCTTGGATGGAATATAGATGGGCAATATAAGCTGCAGCTTCAGCCATCACCTATTTTGGATAACTTATGTTGAACTGTATAATCAGAGGAGTTATTGTCTAAAATGACCTTGTTGGATTTTCTTTCCCCCTTTGCTTTATTATTCTGTTTCTTTTAATCTGTACTATTAATCTATCCAAAATAAAGATTGATTGATTGATTGATTGATTGATTGATTGATTGATTGATTGATTGATTGATTGATTGATTGATTGATTGATTGATTGATTGATTGATTGATTGATTGATTGATTGATTGATTGATTGATTGGGTGGAGCTGGGTGAGGTGTCTGACTGGGTGGAATTAGGCAGCTGAAGTGGTGATGAGGATGATGGGGCAGGTGAGTGCACAACGAACCCCAGAGACGCACCACGAAGATGGCAGCAACCTGGAGGAGAAAAGAGGAGTAGAGGAATTAGATCAAAGTTCCTCAGAGTGAGACATAAACTTACTTGCTGTTTAGGCAGTATACCCAACGAGCCAGTGCTGGAGCGTTCAAAAACTGATCCTTTTCAGCGCTGGCAGAGAAGAGGCAGCAGGTGTGTCTACTCACGCTGGTGTGATGATTACCTGCAGAGCGGGGGAAAGCCTCGCAGGAAGGGAGGGGGAGCGTGCACTCACCTGATCATGACACCTCCTGCAATGCCACGACCAGTTCCTGTCTGTTCTGTGGCACCGGTACTCTCCCTGAAACATGTCACCCAAGCTGATCCCATAAGTGTTTAATGGGGGATAAATCCTGAGAATAAGAAGGCCAAGGAAGGACACCAAAGTTCTGTTGCTGCAGGTACTCCCTGGTGACTTGGGCGACATGTGGACGAGCATTGTCCTGTTGGATCATCTGGAGGTCAGGGTGGTCAGATAAAATGCCATCAAGGATGAACAACTGTGCCCTGTAGTTATCTGAAATTCCGGCCCACACCATGACTCCAGCACCACCCCATCGGTTTACTTGTCGGACACAACATGGGGCATACCATTCTCCTCATCTCCGCCACACACGTTCATGACTGTCAGTCCTGGACTGGCAAAATCATGATTTGTCAGAGAAAAGAACAGTGTTCCACTGCCTCAGGGTCCATCTGTTGTGCTGATGAGCCCACTAGTGGCAATTTTGTTGCCGCTCTGCCATCAGGATCATCCCTCAAAAGGGTCATCGGGCTCATAGGTCCTGACGCCTGAGGCACTTTCTCACGGTATTGGCTGAGATCTTTAGCTGGCGTCTCCCTGGAGTTTCCTGGGCCATTTGGGTGGCAGTGCGGAACCAATCTCAGACGTGCTGCAGCACGATGTACCAATCTTGCTCCAGGGTGGTGATACATGCTTGTTCTGGATATGGTCTATCAGTTTCGACCTGGCGTTGTTGCATCCAAACAATGGTTGATGCATTGCAGCCCAATTGGAGTCTGCCGTGCCAACATTCCACCCTCCAAAAGGCCCAAAGCTTAGTTACGTTCGTTATGTGACAGCTGTGGCATCGTGGAGATTTCACAACATAGTGCTATGCATTTTTGTTCATTTTTATATAGGGAAGATGACCACTCCTTAAAAGTCACCCATTTTTTACTTTTGAGTACCCAAAACAAACAATAAGCTTAAAAAGACTATAGAGCCAGAGCTCAAAGGCAGTGAGTTGTGACAGTGAGTACAACCACTGAAAATGAGTTCTAGATGTATTTTGAGTCATACAAACATTGTTACTCAAACAGGATAGACCCAAACATATTTATACAAAAATTGTGGTGCATTTTCATTGTCAGTGAACTCTAACAACTTACTCACTTATAAACAGACTTCTCTCAGACCTCCCTATTTGCATAACAACCTAAAGATAGTCATAGACAAGCTGGAGTCTCAGAGAATGTTACCATCACGCTTATCTGTCCTGTATATACAAGTTTTCCTTGAGCATCAGAAGATACTCCTAATTCTACAAACAATGATGAGGCACGGAAGAATTAAACATTAAAATTCCATCACAGAAGCCCACACCAGTCACTAAAAGATTTAGGGAAAATTAGAATTTTCTCAAGAGTAAAAAAAAGGGGGGGGGGGGGGGCTCAAAAATATTCTTATCTACAATGGGGGGAGGGGGGTAACTGAAAATGTTTGGGAATCCTGGTGCATCAGAAGAAAATACTGCTACCTTTCTTCTTAGATTGGTTAATCAAGTATTTTCAGGGGATTTTATCTTAACATCAGTGGTGTCTCTTCTGTTCTGCAGTGGCTCTGTGTCCCCTTTATCCTGATGAATCCTCACTCAGTTGACATTACCACGACAGCTTTCAACTTCACCTACCAGGCTCCTTGGGTTGGCTCTATAGATAAAGAAAGAGCATGGCAGTGGATAGACAACTTCTTAGTTCTGGTAAGGACTGCATTCATTTAGTTCAGTCTGTTGTTGTTTATTTAATCTATACTGTCATTCCTTCTTACTTAAGGATATAGTCACAGGTAGGGCAGGTCAAGTATTGTTAGAGGCCAAGCAGTGAGGCAACCTAGAAGCTGAAGTTAATGCAGGAAAAAAATGGGAACATTTTTAAAAAATGTCGGACCAGCATTCAGCATTTCTCCTCCTGGTAAAATATGGGTTAAATAAAAATAAAAAATAAAATGTGTGCGGTTGTGTACGCACTTTTGATAAATGAGGGCCATTAATACCAATTATTCTATATTACGTTATTTGTCAGAAATCTTTGCTCATTTTTTAAATGTGCCTTTTGGTGTGACATCCCTTCAACTGTTGGGCTGTTCAGCATATCTTATACTGTAGATGCCCAGTGGGCATGGCTATTCATTATGTATTGACATTTTAATTTCTCATAATCTGTTTTTGACACTTGTTGAAGGCTTTGAGTAACCTGGGATATCAGGACTTCCACCAACGGATCCTGTCAGCTTCCTCGTCAAGTACAGCCAGAATCACCTGTTTCATTGCAGCTCCCATGATTTTCCTCCTGGGAATCCCCTCTGTGTTGATTGGCGCAGTCACAGCATCGACAGGTACTGTATGTGCAAAGTGTGAAGCAGAGATCTCAAACTCGAGTGATGGAGGGCCAATACCTCACAGGTTTTCTTTTCAGCCAGCAACTAAGGCAGGTGTTTTCATTGACCAGTCAGAGGGAAGGAAGTCACCCGTTGAGGAGACTGGTTGGAAACAAAACCTGTAGGCCCAGTTGTAATGTCCACAAACCTGGTAATGAAGATGGACGAGTAGGCTGTGCTGGATCTAAACTTTATCACAGAACTCTCAGTAATGCAGTACGCATATGTTGTGGGAACTCAGTATGTTTCCACTCAGTATGTTTCCACTCAGTATGCTTCCACTCAGACTGAAGGGGAATGGTCACGGGGAGATTTGTGTGTTGATGCGAACAGTGACAAAGGGAAATGGCAAATGCATTTATGTTAATGCAGTACCCCAGGTCGCAGAGAGAGTGGTATGCTATAAAAGGAGAGGTGCCTGCCACCTGCTTTTTTATGCTTGTGATTCTTGCGAATGTGAGGGAGAGATTAATAAAGTCTGCTCTGCACCGCTTCACCCGATTATTTCTCTCTCCACACTGGTGACCCTTGACGCACAAGGGAACTCGAGGCGAACACCCCGGAGACGACCTGGACGGGAGGTGCCAGCAACGTGTGCGCCGTTTCGGTCAAACTCCCAGACTTTTGGCTACACGACCTGAAGTCTTGGTTCCTCCACATGGAGGCCCAGTTTACGCTCCGGGGAATAACGGCGGGTGACACCAAATACTACTACGTGGTTGCAACACTGGACGCACGCACAACTCAGCAGGTGGCGAGCCTGCTCCAACAGCCTCCAGCCCACGACAAATACGATGCTCTCAAAACCGCGCTGACCCGGCGCTACACGCTCTCGGACTGTGAGAGAGCTGAAAGGCTCCTGACGTGCTCCAAGTTGGGAGACGGGTTGGCGGTTGAATTAATGGAGAAAATGTTGGCGTTGATGGGCACAGATGACGGGCATTTCCTCTTTGGTCACCTTTTCCTCCGGAACCTCCTGACAGCGGCCAGGGCGGTCCTTACCAATTCACTGCTGCTGGCCGCGCGCAACTACCGGGTGCTAGCACAAGAGGCAGATCGAATTATCCTCACCACCAGAGCCCTCGCAGTGAACGCAGCGGCGTCGGAACCCAGCGAGACAGCCAGCGGAGGCGAGGGGCCAACGACGGTAGCTGCAGCAGAGGCCAAGAAGCACCGGAGAGACACGCTCTGCTTCTACCACCACCTGTTTGGAGAGGACACACGCCGATACAGTGCCAATTCAAGTGCTCGGGAAACACCAGGGCCGGCAGTCGGTAGCAGCTGCGACCGCCAGTGAAGCAAGCAAGCTGCTCTATGTGACAGACTCACACTCGGGGAGACGGTTCCTCGTGGACTCTGACTCCCAAAAGAGCCTCATCCTGCCGTCCTATGCAGACCGGCTGGCGGGAACTAGTGGCCCCAAGCTGACGGCCACAAACGGCTCAGACATTAAGACTTTTGGTGAGAGGACACTGACTGTATCCTTGCACGGCCGTACATACCAATGGACATTCGTCATAGCGGCATGCAGCTTCCCCATTTTGGGCGCTGATTTTTTGTGTGCACACGGACTACTAGTCGATGTGGCTAACAGACGCCTGATTAAAACAGTGTCTTTTGATTCTCTCCCCTGTACAGCTAGAGGAGTCGGGTCCACAACACTAGCCAACGTCACAGCTCCAGGAAGTAAGTTCCACACACTACTCACCCAGTTCCCAGCATTCACAGTCCCGACGTTTTTGGCGACCGTCACTAAACACGGACTGGAGCACTTCATTACCACTACGGGGCCGCCCATTTTTGCACGACCTCGACGCCTGGATGCAGCTAAACTGGCCATAGCGCGCGAGGAGTTTGCCAACTTGGAAAAGTTGGGCATCATCAGATGCTCGAACAGCCCATGGGCATCCCGGCTATATATGGGTCCTAAAGCTGAAGGATCGTGGTGACCTTGAGGAGATTTCCGCAGATTAAACAATGCCACAACGCATGACCACTACCCAGTCCCCCATATTCAGGATTTTTCTGTTCACTTCACCGGGGCACACATTTTTTCCAAAATAGACCTGGTCCGCGGTTACCACCAGGTCTCGGTGCGCACTGAGGACATACCTAAAACGGCAGTAATAACCCCGTTTGGTCTTTTTGAGTTTTTACGCATGCCTTTCGGGATAAAAGGCACGGCACAGACATTCCAACGCATGATGGATGCGGTGTTGCACGATCTGCCGTTTGTGTTCGTCTACCTGGACGACATCCTGGTGGCCAGCGCGTCCAAGGACGAACACGTAGCCCACCTCAGGACAGTTTTCCAGAGGTTGGAGGAGCATGGGTTAATAATCAACCCGGCGAAGTGCCAGTTTGGGGTGGCGGGGATTGATTTTTTTGGGCCACCGCATCTCACCGGAGGGCGTGATACCCTTACCGGACAAAGTGCATGCAGTGGCAGATTTTCCCCAGCCTCAGACGGTCAGGGCGCTGCAAGAGTTTTGGGGGATGGTTAACTTCTACAACTGTTTTCTCCCCCGTGCAGCCCAGCTCATGCAGCCGTTGTATGCCGCACTTAAGAAACGGAAACCGGTGGACAGACTCGACTGGACTCCTGAGCGAGAGCAGGCATTTTCCGAGGTTAAAACAGTTCTGGCGAATGCCGCATTACTGGTGCACCCGGACCTGGAGGCTCGGATAGCGCTCACTACCGACGCATCGGACGTGGCCATAGGGGCCGTCGTGGAGCAGTGTATCACCGGTTCTTGGCAGCCACTCACCTTTTTTAGCAGGTCTTTGCACGACAATGAGCATAAATTCAGCGTGTTCAACAGGGAGTTACTGGCTCTCCACCTGGCCATACGCCACTTCCAGTTCTGGCTGGAAGGGCGCACCTTCACTGCTTTTGTAGACCACAAGCCACTAACGTACACGATGGCCAAGGTTTCGGAACCATGGTCGGCCCGGCAGCAGAGACAGCTGGCCGCGATCTCGGAGTTTATGACCGACATTCAGCATGTGGCCGGTAAACTCAACATGGTGGTGGACTGCCTCTCACGCGCATTAGTGGCCCCAGTCTACGTGGGGATAGATTACACAGCCATGGCCACCGAGCAGATCGGCGATGCGGACGTTTGCGCGCTCCAGTCTGGACCAACAGGGTTAAGGCTGGAGAGCAGAGTACTGCAAGACGCAACCCCCCCCCCCCCAGTCTGTGAGGTCTCCACAGGCCACCCGCACCTGGTGGTCCCACGCGCTTGGCGCCGCTGCGTTTTTGAGTCGGTTCACTCCCTGGCGCACCCAGGAGTGCACGCATCAGTCAAAACAGTGGGAGCAAAGTTCGTCTGGCCGAGCTTGCGCAAACAGGTGAAAGAGTGGGCTGCAGCCTGCGAAGCGTGCCAACGAGCCAAGGTGAACAGGCACACAAAGGCCCCCTTGGAGCCGTTCCATATCCTGGCTAAGCGGTTCAACTACGTTCACGTGGACCGCATGGGCCCCCTCCCACCATCGCAGGGGTTCACGCACCTCCTGACAAAGGTGGACCACACCACGCGCTGGCCCGAGGCGTCCCACTAGCTTCCACCGCATCCGCAGAAGTTGCACGTGCTTTTTTGACGACATGGGTGGCACATTTTAGCGCCCCTTCGGATATCACGTCTGATCGGGGCCCACAATTTGTTTCCGACCTCTGGGCCACGATGGCCCGGAGCCTGGGCATCACAATTCATCGCACGGCCGCGTACAACCCCCAGCCCAATGGGTTATGGGAGCGTTTCCATAGATCACTTAAAGCAGTGCCCAGGGCTTTGCTTACGGATGCAAATTGGGTGGACCGGTTGCCATGGGTTCTATTAGGGTGTGTTCAGCACCGAAGGAGGATTTGGCTGCCTCCCCCAGCAGAGCTGGGGTTTTTTCCCAGCCGCTGCAGCTCCCCGGAGAGTTTTTGCCGAACAACCCATGCCGAACACTGATCCATCCCCACTTTCACTGCATAGCACAGAGGCAGGGATGGTACCTGGCCCGGCCCGGCCCACCACTGTTTTCCCTGTGCTTTTGTGCCAAAGACCTTGAAGGACGCATCATTCGTATTTGTCAGGTACGATGCCCGCCGGACCCCCTTGCGCCCGCCCTACGATGGCCCGTTCAGAGTGCTAGAACCCGGGGAGAAACATTTTGTGTTAGACTTGGGGAGACGCAGGAAAACAATCTGTATAGGCAGGCTTAAGCCTCAACTCAGTAGTTTTCCCTCAGACTGAAGGGCATGGCAGATCAAAGGTGCTGGGGGACAAGGGGAATTGTCATGGGGGAGTGATCAGTTAATACAGCACCTCAGGTAGCGGAGGAGTGTTGGGATATAAAAGAGAGTGCCTGCAACCTGAGTTCTTAAGGCTTTTGATTCTGGTGGATGTGAGAGGGAGAAGAATAAAGTTTCCTCTGTTCTGAACGCTCGACCTGGTTATTCCTCTCTCCACAGTGTATGTGAATCAGCTATATGCAAAAAGTGATCTGCGTTATATATTGTATTTTGAAAATAAAATATGGTTCATTGTTCTGATAAATTTTAGTTGAATTGTTATTACATTGTAACAAAGGTTTTTATTTCACAAAGGCACAGTGGAATTGTTGCAAAGAACATTGACATACTGCTCCTGCTTCACATCTCTCTCTACATCTCTGATGGACAACTCAACATGAAGGATTTTAATTTTGAGTTCATGTTCTTTTTAATATATTGTAATTTATGATCATGGTAATTCTGTCGCAAGTTTCTCATGGTCAGTTTTTCATCTTTTCCTGCTGCTTGGTTGCCATGTGGTACTTCTGAAACCATTGGCGCCACTCTGGCCACTGCTCCGGTCGAGTAAAGTCCATATTTTCGGGAGGATTAAACTTCGCCATGGTCCATAGGTTACTTCTGACACCATGTGTAAATCTAATGACTTACGAATAAACAATGGCGACTTTACTCTGACTCAATAGGCTTTATTAGCCATTCTCCAACACTTTCAATTCAATTCAATTCAGCTTTATTTATAATGCACCACATCACAACAAAAGCTGTCTCGTGGCGCCACAGTGCAGAAAAAAAACCACACAGTCACAGAAAGACCCAGCAATCAGACGATCCCCTATGAGCAAGCACTAAGCGACAGTGGAGAGGAAAAACTCCCATTTGGAAGGAAGAAACCTCTAGCAGAACCAGGCTCAGGGAGGGGCAGTCGTCTGCTGTGACTGGCTGGGGATGAGGGGATAGGGAGGATGGAAAGGACAGACATAAAGAACATAGCAGTAAGATGCCAAGTACAATATTGGAGGTCAACCAGCAGTATGGATCAGATAACAATAGAACAAGAGTGGGGTTAAAAGACACAAAAACCCTCCTTAAACGAAAGCTATATTAAAAAGGAAGGATTTCACCCTGTTCTTAAAAACAGAGACCGAGTCTGACTCCCGGACCCAGAGTGGTAACTGGTTCCAGAGAGAAGGAGCTTGGTAGCAGAAGGCTCTGCCTCCCACCGTACTTTTGGAGATTCTGGGCACCACAAGTAAGCCAGCATTTTGGGAGCGTAATGCTCTATTAGGATGGTAAGGTAATATCAGATCTTTTATATATTGGGGGGCCAGATTGTTAAGAGCTTTGAAAGTAAGAAGAAGGATTTTAAACTTGATTCTGAATTCAATGGGAAGCCAATGGAGGGAGGACAGAACCGGGGAAATATGATCTCTTTTTCTAGAACCAGTTAAAACTCTAGCAGCAGCATTTTGAATCAACTGAAGATTTTTTAAAGATACTTTAGGACAACCAGATAATAGCGAATTACAATAATCTAATCGTGAACTGACAAAGGCGTAAATCAGTTTCTCAGCATCACCCAGAGACAAGATGCTCCTGATCTTGGCAATACTATGCAGATGATATAAGGCGGTCCCAGAAACAGTTTTAATATGTGAATTAAAGGACAAATCCTGGTCAAAAATCACTCCAAGGTTCCTCACACAACTGTTCAGAGTGAGAGTGGCCGCATCTAAATTAAGGGCATAATCTGAAAAGGAATTTCTAAGATGTTTTGGGCCAACAACAATGACTTCAGTCTTATCAGAGTTCAATAGTAAAAAATTACAAGTCATCCAAGCTTTGATGTCCTTAAGACAGGCATCTAACTTGGCCAACTGATCACAATCATCGGGCTTCATTGACAGGTATCAGAATCAGAATCAGAATCAGAAAAAGCTTTATTGCCAAGCATGTAAAAAACACACGAGGAATTTGACTTGACATTGGCACGCTATGTAAGCATATCACAATGACACGGCAGCCGTTAACTAGGCGCCTAATCAAAAAGATGAGGGATAAGGGAAGATAAGGAAAGGGAAAAATGACACAATGGGCGGAGAGAAAAAAACTTCATTATCAGAATACAGCTTATAATTGTAAGCCAAATTATGATTACAGAGAAAAAAAAACTCTCAATGGCACAGAGCAGACAATCAGCCTCACAGAAACAGAGACACAGAGAGGGCAGTGTGTGCAAATATCAGTATGATGATGTGTATGCTATGTGGATGAATGTATCAGTTACTGAAGTACAACAAAGATAGTCTCCCAGGCAACGATGGATGTTATATTTTCATGTTTACACAGTCATGTCCAGAGTAATCTCTTCTTCATGCCAGATGGTAAAAACTCCATGTAAGTCTCATGAACGCTGTCCTTGGAGAATTCTGTTTATTGTACAGCAGCAGCAGCAGTGTTTGGGCCAGACAGAGCCAGCTCACACATCTGCTTTTCTCAACTCTGGAAGATTGAATTATCCAGGGGCGCCGATGAAGGCCGAATCTGCACAGACGCTTCGAGTGTAGGATTTTATTCTCTCATGCAGTTCTGCGCTTCACAATTCAAATTACACAGGCTTTAGAATCATTCCATGAGAGCACCAGCGACTCCAGATGTATACCATTTCTCTGAATCAACCATCATTCAGTTCACCATTGTCGCTATCAGTGCACTCCCGACTGGTCGAATTTGTTGTTGAAGGAGCGTTGCCGGGGTCCGCTTTGATCAGCTCTCCCAACTTTAATTTCTGATACATCAGGAACTCCAGAGCCAAAATAGAAATCCTGTGATCCAGCCAAACAAGTAGAGATGTCTTCCGCATCTCAGGTGAATCACACAGACCCATGAATTCCCAATTGTCCATGAGTCCAGGGCTCCCCCTAGCCCGATCTTCTTTAAAAGTGGTGTCAATTGCATTTAAAGCCCATCCATTTTCCGTTTTTTCCGTTTGGGTTGAGATCAGCGAGAAGGAGAGACGGCACAAACAATCACTCAGACGCAGCAAAGCTGGGAATTGGGTCAGGAAGGCAGGACAGGAGGAGGGAGGAAAAGTGCGACTGCTCTCTCTGGAAGCCGGAAGAAGAAGGTATAGTTGTGTGTCATCTGCGTAACAGTGAAAATGTATACAGTGCTTTCTGATGATATTGCCCAACGGGAGCATATATAGACTTAAAAGAGTAGGGCCCAACACAGATCCCTGTGGAACTCCGTGACTGAGCTTAGAGCTGGAAGAAAATCCATCATTGACATGGACAAACTGAAATCTATCAGACAAATAAGATCTAAACCACTGCAATGGAGTTCCACTGAGTCCAACAAAGTGTTCCAATCTATCAAGTAGAATGGCATGATCGATAGTGTCAAAGGCTGCACTGAGATTTAAAAGAACAAGAACAGAGACAAGTCCATTATCAGATGTAGTCAGGAGGTCATTAGAGACCTTCACTAAGGCAGTTTCAGTGCTGTGATGAGCTCTGAACCCAGATTGAAACACCTCAAACAAACCAACTCCCTGCAAATGGTCAGATAATTGCACAGCAACAACTCTTTCCAAGATTTTTGACAACTCTTTCAAAGATTTTTGACACTACAGTTATACAACACTACAGTTATACAGCAACTACGGCAGCCACGCTCATCTGAACTGCCACTTGGACTATATATGCAGCCTCTTCACAGTGATAGCTGAGCAGCGTAACCTTACGCACAACAAGTTAGTCCCAGCACAGTATTTTCACATGACATCTCTCCTCTTTCGAGTTGAAAACATAACACATGCAAATATTTTCTTACACCGTCTCTTTATGTAACCTGACAAGATGACAGATTATCATAACTCACGGCTGATAACATTTTCTAGTGTAACACCTTGGTAATAAGCTTATCTATAGCATTCAGATCCTGAAAAGCAATATAACCAGTTAACTGCAGACTATGACAATTATGACAGTTTCTCTCTCACTTTTTTCTGACATCTGGGAATCATTATTTCCCTTTTCCACATTTGTAAACAATGAAATCTTTTAATCTCTCCGGCTGATTGATGACTCTTCCTTTTGCGGTCACCTGAGCCTGAACTGGAAGGGGTTCCCAGGTTCTGGTGGAACAGTGTCTCTGACGGGTGACTTTGGTGGTGAGGGCAGGGGTAGTGATGGGTGCTCACTCTCACCTGCTTGTTGAGTAGAGGGGAAATTTGGGCACATGTGTGTTCCTTCACAGGGTTCTGTCTGGATGAGGTAGGGACGTGGAGCTGAGTGAAGCTGTTGAACTATCCCTCCTTTTGTCCAGCCTGACTTCCCGTCGAGTTTTACCAACACTCTCCCCCGTACTGAGAGGTGGAAATGATCTGGCACCATGATACCTGTTATAGGTGCGCCTGTAGCCTGCTTTTGCGTCAGCTTTGCACACTTTTGTGAAATCTAGCAATTTTGGAGACAGACTTATCAATTGTGGGCACTGTTGTCTTGATTAGTCATCCCAGGATTACTTGTGCAGGACTTGCACCTGTGGCTGTTAATGGTGTGGCTCATAAGAGCCAGGAATGGATCTGGTTGTCGAAGAATCCTTTTCACTGTTTGTACGGCTCTCTCAGCCTCCCCATTAGACTGAGGGTAGTGGGGACTGGATGTAAAATGTTTGAAGTCATAAGCCACAGAGAAGCTTTAAAACGCCTTACTTGAAAATTGCATTCCTTTGTCTGTGCGGAGCTTATACGGACATCCCCACCTGGAAAATATGTTTTTCCATTCGTGCACAGGTGGTCTCACTTCTCAGATCAGGTAGATAGGCCATTTCTAAATAGCGAGAAAAATAGTCTGTGACGATTAAATAGTTCTCTTTTGCATACTCACAAATATCGGCCCCAATCTTTTGTCATGGTCTCTGTGGAAGTGATGTAGTCATCAGAGGCTCTTTCCTCTGAGTCGGTCTGCACTGCTTGCATTCAGGACATTTAGCCACAAGCTCCTGAATCTCTTTGTAGTCCAGGCCACCACACACACACACACACACACACACACACACACACACACACACACACACACACTTGTGTGTGCTCTTTCTCTGCATTTTGTGATGCCCTGATGTCCATCATGTAAACGTTGGAATATGTCACCCCTCATGCTGTGTGGAATGGCAATACGATCTCCAAACAAGAGTAGTCCTTTTGATGTTGACAGGCTGTTTCTCCACTGATGATATGCTTTAGCTTACACAGGAACATTATTTACATGTTTTGGCAAGCCCTGGGTCACCAATCTGCTCACTACCTGCAGCTCATTGTTTGTGCTCGTCTCCTGCTTGATCCATTCTAGTTTGGTGGGTGATACAGGGCATGCAGTGTGGGCTGCATTTTCATACACTGAAACGTCACAGATTACTTCTGATACTTCACAGTGGTTCACAGGTAGTGGCTGCCTGGATAATGTGTCTGCCACAGTTAGGGTTTTTCCTGGCACATTCTCTGTGACGGGGTTAAAACGCATCAATCGCATGAGTAGACGTTGGCATCTCAGGGGAACTGCATCAAGGCCTTTATTAATTAGGGGAACCTGTCATGATTAGTTTAATTAACAGCTCACATGCAGAATGCAACAACAAAGGAACACTTGGGACACCAAACCACGTTTGTAAATTTATTGAATTTCAAGAAGAGCACAGCTACAGAAAACGTCACTTGCCAGAGGAAGTGACCTGTGGGAAGAGAGACGAGAGCTGTTAGGGGAGAAATGGAGACAGGGAAGTGGGTTTAACAAACTACCACTTATGTGGGCCGAACAGGCGATCCGACAGGGACCCCAGCGGGGAAAGACGAACCAGTAGGATGACGCTGGTTGTGAAGTGAAGAGGGATTGAGTCAGTGACG
Source organism: Pholidichthys leucotaenia (assembly GCA_020510985.1). Classification (NCBI taxonomy): domain Eukaryota; kingdom Metazoa; phylum Chordata; class Actinopteri; order Cichliformes; family Pholidichthyidae; genus Pholidichthys; species Pholidichthys leucotaenia. Next base: position 407,237,504 of record CM035840.1, on the reverse strand, counting down.
CTTGACCAGGTGGAGATTGGTTATAGCTGAGTGTGGATGATGGGGCAGGTGAGCGCACGCAGTCCCCGAAGACGCACCTGCACTGGTGGCAGCAACCTGAGGAGAAAGAAGAGGAAAGGAGAAAAGGTGCGTGTGAAAACTCCACCAAGAACATTTAACAATACTTGCTTCATTGGTTGAGGCAGTGTGCCCAAACGAGCCAGGGCTGAGGCACTGAAGAGAAGGTCCTTATAAGCGCTGGCTAAGCAGAGGCAGCAGGTGCGTCTCATCTCCCAGGTGCGTTGATTGCCTGAGGAGGAGAAAATGAGAAAGAGGGGGTGTGTGCGCACCAGGACATGACAGTGCCCCTCACCCCCCACGGAGCTCCTCTTGCGGTCCACTAGGCTTGTCTGGGTGGGCTCAATGGTAGGCCCGGACCATCCCCTTGTCGTGAAAGTGCGACCTGGGGATCCATGATCGTTCTTCCGGGCCGTAGCCCTCCCAGTGGACCAGGTACTGTAGGCCCCGACCCCGAACATCCAGGATCCGCTGGACAGTGAAAGTGGTGTGGCCGTCAAGCGTATGAGGGGGAGGAGGCAACTTTGGAGGAGGGCAGAGGGAACTGATGGAGGCTTGATTTTTGACACATGGAAGGTTGGGTGCATTCGTAGGGTCCGTGGGAGCTTCAATCGGACCAAGGAGTCATTGACAATCCTGGTGCTGGGGTAGGGTTCCAAGAAGCGGGGAGACAGCTTCTTGGAGTCCGCCTTCAGAGGAACTTGGTCCTCTGCCAGCCAGACTTGCTGCCCCACGGTGTACTTGGGGGCCGGAATCCACTTCCAGTTTGGGCAGGGCAACCAGGTGCATGGCCTTGGAGAAGTGATCAATTATGGTGAGGATGACCGACTTCCCGTGGGAGACGGGGACTCCAGTAACAAAAATTGAGGGCTATGTGGGACCAAGGGCGACCAGGGATGGGTAGGGGATGCAGGACACCAGCAGGGGGAGAGGAGTCCTGACTTTCCCCAGGTGCAGGTTTGGCAAGTCTTGATGTATTCCTGCGCGTCCCGCCGCAGCGTGGGTCACCACAACGCCTGCCGGACAAGGTTGATGGTGCAGGAGATCCCAGAGTGGCAGGCAAAATGGCTGGTGTGACCCCAGTGGATGACAGCACTGCGGAGGGCGGCAGAAACAAACAGGTGGTTGCGGGGGCATCCCACTGGTTCGGGCTCCCGGGACTGGGCTTGTCAGACCCTCCTCTGGATGTCCCAAGTAAGGGTTCCAAGTATGCAGGAGGTAGGAACAATAGGCTGGGGAAGGGATGGGGAGGGGGGGTTACCTGCTCGGAATCAAACTGGCGGGAGAGTGCATCCAGTTTGGTATTCCGAGAGCCAGGCCAATAGGTGATGGTAAAGTTAAACCTATAAAAAAATAAGGCCCAACGGGCCTGCCTGGCATTGAGCCAGCGGGCCGACCGCAGATATTCTAGGTTCTTGTGGTTGGTCCACACGACTATGGAGTAAATAGCCCCCTCTAACCAATGCCTCCATTCCTCCAACACCAACTTAATGGCTAGGAGCTCTATCCTTGATGTAATTCCTCTCGGCTGGCGTGAGCCACCGAGAGAAAAAAGCGCACGGGTGGAGCTTCTGGTCAGAGGACGAGTGCTGTGAGAGGACAGCACCCACCCCTGAATCAGAAGCATCCACCTCAAGGATAAATTGGAGCTGAAGGTTGACCTTTGCCAAGATGGGTGTTTCCAAGAACAGGTTTTTTCATTTCATAAAAGCCTGCTCAGCAGCCTCGGACCAGCGAAATGGCACCTTAATGGAGGTCAGCTGCATAAGAGGCTGTGCTACCCCACTGTAGTTCCGAATGAACCTGCGATAGAAATTTGTAAACCCTAGGAAGCGCTGGAGCTCCCTACGGGAGTAGGGTGTCGGCCAATCGAGCACAGCCCTCACCTTGGCCAGGTCAGCTATCAGCTCCCCCTCAGCCACAATGAAGCCCAGAAAAGAGGTGGAATTAGTGGAGAACTCACACTTCTCAGCTTAACGTAGATTTGTTTCTCCAAGAGCCACTGTAACATGGCCTTCATGTTCCTCTGGTAAGCAGGAAAAGATTAATATATTATCTAGATAGATGAAAACAGACAGGTTAACCATATCGTGAAGGACAACATTTATGAGCCGCTGGAAGATGGCGAGGGCATTAGTGAGCCTAAACGGCATGACCAAATACTCAAATTGCCAAAGATGTGTTTTAAATGCCGTCTTCCACTCATCTCCTTCGCAAATACGGATTAAATGATAGGTGTTGCATCGATCCAACTTAGTAAATAACCGTGCATGCTGAAGGAGCTCAAAAGCGGAATTGATCAGAGGCAGAGGATATTTGTCAGTATAAAAACCCTTTCAATTTGTGTCTCAGTCTGGCAAAATTTCCACATATGGCTTTGTTATCAAAATACACTAATTTAACTCACCTTTACTGTCACTGCAGCTGGGGAAAAAAGGTATTGTAATAACTATGCCAGGCCAGTAGAGGTAGCAGTGTGCTTTTTTTTCTTTACAGCCTCCCCATGCCACAGGCACCAAGGCATCAGCACCTTGGTGCTTTCATTCATTTAATTTGCCAATTAATCAAGATAGAATGATAATATTAGCTCTCCACAATACAAGCAGGTACTCCGTGTACTGCTGTGACTTAATAGTGTGTTTTTTTGTGTGCTTTACTGCATGCACCCTAATGCTGCCACTCATTTTTGCAACTCAGTGTTTTGTAACTGCCATGAGTTTTGTTTTGTGACATCACGCGCATACCCTCTATAGCACGGGTGTCAAACTCATTCCATGGAGGGCCAAGACCCTGCAGGTTTTACCTCCACCCAGTGTCTTCAACAGGTGATTTCACTGAATTTCTTCCTACTAATTGCTGATCAGTGAAAACACCTGCTGAAGACACTGGGTGAAAGTAAAACATGCAGGGTCTTGGCTCTCCATGGAATGAGTTTGACACCCCTGCTATAGTGTGTGGTTATAGAGGGTATGCGTATGATGCCACCGAATAGAACTCATGTCAGTTAAAAAACACTGAGTGGCAAAAATGATGGGTGCATGTAGTAAAAAAACAAAACAAAACAGTATTTATTCACAGCAGTGCACAGAGTGCCTGGTTGAATTTCAGAGAGCCAATTTTATCATCCCATCTTGTATTAATTGACAAAAAATAGATAAGTATTTAAAGGCCCAAAACCAGTTCTTCACTTATGTGTGCGCTTACCCATACATCTCTACATTCAAGTAAACAGTGTGGCATTAACATCTAAAGTTAAAAAAGGCACACAGCGTACTGCTGTGACTAAATATTTTGTGTGATTTTTTTTATGTTTTGCTGCATACAAAATAAAGCTAAAACATGCGTTTGCCACTCAATGCTGTGTAGCTACGGTAACTGCCCTGTAACTGGCAAGAGTTCTGTTCCAATGCATCCCCTCTATATTTGATATTTTATGCTTTGTGTCAGACTGGAACATGACCTCATACGGCTCCCCGTCCCCGTTTGAGCGTAATGAAGCCAGCCAGGTTCTGCCGATTGCTCTGCAGCACCTCACTCCAAGCTACATCTCCATCTTTGGTATTGGAGCTGTAGCCGCTGCCGTGATGTCCTCAACAGATTCTGCCCTGCTATCAGCTGCCTCCATCTTCACATCCAACATTTATAAGAACATCCTGAGGACTACGGTAGGAGAAGAGCTGATGAGGATGTAAGCCACAGGATTATTTCAGCTCATAAATTGTTTCTCTTGCAGGCATCAGACAGGGAGCTCCAGTGGGTGATCCGTGTCACAGTGGTGCTGGTGGGTGTGGTCGGCACGTCACTCACCTTCCTGCACAACAGCGTCATGGTTTTCTGGATCCTGGGCTCAGACATAACCTACACCATCATGTTCCCTCAGCTGGTCTGCGTCCTCTTTTTTAAGATCTCCAATGGCTACGGCTCCATCATGGGCCTGCTCATTGGACTGTTGTTGAGGTTCTTGAGTGGCGAGCCATCGATAGGGCTACCTGCTGTTCTCCATTTCCCAGGTTACACTTTTGAAAATGGTGTGCATGTGCAACGCTCACCTGTTAGGAGTATTTGCATGCTCTTTACCATCTTTACCACCTTGTTGTTCTCCCACCTCTCTGCGTTGCTCTTTAACAAAGAGCTGATACCTGACAAGTACGATGTATTCAAAGTGAGAACCCACAAAACCAAACAAACGTCAATATGCAATGGCACTACCGCAGCTGTTGAGGATGAGAATCATGAGAATGAAATAATGTTGACCAACACACAGCTGAGCTAGAGGAAAAATGATTTCAAGTGGTGCCACCATATTTTTAGAGTTAACTTCCAAGTAAAATGATTAAAGATGAAAAGAATTTTTATATAGTGGAGATCAAAATTAGAGAACAATGTATTAATACTTGATTTATTCTAAAATGTTATTCTTCATTGTTCAGAATATCAGCTAAATAACCATGGCACTTCAACACAAACACTTATTTTGTTAAAAACTGAGCAAAATTAGAAAACAGTAACCACTGTGTCAGAAGAGAAGATTTAAACATTTTTTTTAGGGCTATAGGATTCAGAACTTAATAGGAAGTTTTTGAAAGACTTCAGCACATCACCAATTTCTCACACTGCACTGATTTGATCTTGAGCCATTCTTCTTGCAGTCTCTTCCACAGTTCAGTAACTGTAGTGGGTTTCTTAGCCATTACTTTGTTGCCAAGGATTTTTCCAGAGATTCTCTATGGGGTTTAGATCTGGACTCTGGGCTGGACATATTTGCTCACTTTTGTTTTTTGTTTTGTTTTTTTTAACAAAATAAATGTTTGGTTATTAAAAAAACAGCAACAACAACATGCTAGTACAGCAGTGGTATAGCCACAGCTGATATTCTGTCAAATTCTGAACAATGAAGAACAACAAATGTGTCGTGTCCCCGTGTGCTTTTACGCAGCGCACGGAGGATTAAAGACTAAACCCAGGCGCAGAGGAAGGTTAGTGCGTATTTATTAAACAATCAGTGAACACAGTCCAACAAACAGATAAATGGCACCAGGAGTACAGGGGAAAACTACGAGGACGCTCAACGGCACACTAGTGAGTACTAACAGGAGAAAAGAGTCCCAAGGCACAAGCAGACAGAACTGCGGCGGAGGAACGAGTGAATGAGCCCAGAAAAAACCTCCAGGCGTGACTGGAAGGCAGGAGCGAAGCATACAGTACTCATGGGGGCTGGAGCAGTCCGAATTAGTCCAAGGTGTAGAGCAGAAACAAAAACAGAAAAGAAGACTAATGACTTGCTGAGTGATGCGGTACCAAATAACAGGCAGGGCACCTAGTCAAGCAGCCATAGTACAGGATAGTCCAAACGACAAACGCTGAGCGTGCAATAATTCAGCCATCACTACTGGCTGGGCAGAGCTTAAGTAGCCAGAATCTAATGGACAGAGTGATTGCCGGTGTGAAAGTGCGTGGGTGTGTGAACCTGAGCGGGGAGAAGGCAGACAATGACAGGTTGGGATCAGCTGTCAGTAGCAGGCAGGAGAGGGAGGTGTGGCTGCTAGAAATAAATAACGCAAAACCCAAACACAGGCTGCAGGACAATCACAAATGACACAAACGATGACCAAGGAGCAAATCGCAACTAAGGAGCATCAAAAATACATCAGAACAGACTGAACAATGAAACCCGATATGGAACTCTAAAGGATACATGAAACACAGACAACCAAGAAACAGAGAGATGCCATGAAGCCGGGCCCAGCCCGGTTCATGACAATATGTTACAATAAATCAAGTATTAATACATTGGTCTCTAATTTTGATCGCCACTGTATATACAGAATATACATGTGATCATTGCAGTCATATTCTTTACTTTGATAACTTGTTTTTTTATACTAAATACTTGAATGCATAATTGCATGTGTTTTTATTTTAAAGTGTTAAAATGTGTATAATTGCATATGATTTATGATTTTTTTCATTGTATTTCATTGGGCTCTATACAAAGGGGATGTAAAATGAATTATGCTTATCTTCAGCTTCCTACCTTCATATTTCTCTCATTCTTCAATTTTCATGGATGAGTAATGAAAACACAATCTATTGTTGCTTTTTCCTTTTTCTTCATTTCAAGTAAGCTTTGTAATTTGCTTGCACCTAGAGGTTAAAAGTTTCATAAGAAGGTGGTCAGGTTAGAGCTGTATGACAATTGCCATATTAGATAAATTAAAGAAGCCTGGGGGGGGTATTTTTTAAAATTAATCTGATTGTTTTGGTTTTTTTAATAAAAGCTATGAATTTATGAGTGGAAAAAGTGCAAAACAGCACCTGATTGATCAGCATGATTGTGGCATTGGTCTGGCCACAATAAAAGTCCGCTCTAAAAATGTGTCTCACAAAAATTTGCTAAGTTTCATGTTCAGCCACCCTTAGAAAATGTGTGTTATGCATGGAAAAGTTGTTGTTTTTTCTGCATTTAACAAGTTTTGTATGCTGGTAGGTTTGTAAGAAGATAAACAGCACCTTTTAGTGGCTGTGTAAAAAAACTACAATTAAGGAAAGTAACAGTGAAAGTGGTGTAAATAGTCATAAACATAAAGTTTATGTTCTAAATTAGTCATAAAGTTTTAAGTGTTTTTTACCTCTCAGCCTCTAAAATGCTGAAGGGGTATTGTTGTCACCCTGTGGTGTTGTCGTTCAAAACATCTGGGATGAGGTCAGATTTTGTTCGACCTTGACCTCAGGTCAAGGTCAGAGGTCAACTCTCACAAAAGCCTAGTAAATGTGATAACTTGTAAATGAAATGGCAAAAGTTTTTCATATTGATCCCATATTCACATCTATAACAAATCTGGGACAATTTCAGTTTTGTGCATCTGCACAAAAAAATCAACCAGCCAGTGCTCTTAGTGTCAGCAGGTTGAGGGGTACCACTGACAGCCACCAGTATTTTTAAATGCTTGAAAATGAGTCCCCCCCCCTCCTATTAGCATAATCATTACAGTAAGGAGATAGCCAGATTTTAACATTACAGTAACGACAGATGCGTCACCTCGACACAGATGGAATAGCCTCCCACCACAGCCCACCCACTTCCTCTATGAGAGTTACTTGGCACATTTGAAGAAGTAGCAGTCTCACTAATGGTGACAAAAGTGAAGGCGGGACACACAGCACGTAATGACTATACACTGGAGGGAGAAACTGTCAGAGTTAGTGAGGGGAATAATGGCTCTTTGGAATGAGATGGATCCTATGGCTCTGTTCTTTTCAGAGACTTAAAAACCAGTTCATCGTAATTTTTTTTAACAGGAGGCAGTCACTCTCGGTACGCAATATTGTCCATGTGACGCCTCACTATCGCCACTCCCGTCTCTGCATTTAGACTCTTGCTTGCTCATCACTGTCTCACTTTCAGTATTGTGTAGGACGGAGGTACTAAAAGTGTGTTCTTCCCTGAACCTCCAGTTCTGTAGTGAACCAACGGGCCAATTACATGCATGGCCATGATACGGTTTGACAATGCCACAGATATCACAAGTTTTGATGTATTGTACAGCCATGGAATATTTTTTTATTTTTTTCTGCAAATTTTGGAGGAAACTGCACAACCTGTTTGGTGTTACAGAAATCCATATAACTGATAGGTTATGTTTGGTTTCATTAGATCACATTTTTAATTTTTTTGTGTGTGTGTTTTCACAAAACTATGTTGTACCAACATGAAAGAGGATTTCTAGTTTTGGTTTAGAAAAAAAAAACCTAATGGTTATGAAAATAACTACATGGGGTGAGCTGGGGACCATTTTAAGGAGTGTGCAATGTTTTAATGAGAGCCTCTGTCTTCCCTGACTTGAATCCTCTAACATTTTCCCTAAACTTAAAAGAAAAACAGCATCAAAACACCAACTGAACACAAAAAATAAACCTGGTTGACAAAAAGGAACAATTGAGAACTGATCTGTAGATCTTGGGCAGCGCGGTGGCGCAGTGGTTAGCACTGCGGCAGCACAGCAACTCACCCTTGGCCATGGGATCCCTGGTTCGACCCCAGCCCCTGACCAACAGTGATCTGTGTGGAGTTTGCATGTTCTCCCCATGTCTGTGTGGGTTTACTCCGGGATTTCTCCGGTTTCCTCCCACATGCCAAAAACATGCAAGTTAGGTCAATTGGCATCAAACTGGGGATTCTAAATTGTCCTTAGGTATGACTGTGAGAGTGAATGGTTGTCTGTCTCTCTGTGTTGGCCCTGCGATGGACTGGTGATCTGTCCAGGGTGTACCCTGCCTCTCGCCCAAAGATGCTGGGATAGGCTCCAGCCCCCCCGCAACCCGAAAAAAAGGATTAAGCGGAAGAAGGTGAATGAATGAATCTGTAGATCTAATCAGTATCTCACACACACACCCCACCCCCAACTAAAGACTGGCCTTCCTTGTTCTCCTTGATGTAAAGTTGTCAGTTACATCATATGAAAGTTGCTCAGCAGTGGTGTGGTTAATACGGATGACTGCAAGATCAGTTAAGAAGATCATCAATCAATATCATGATTTATAATTTAATTTTAAAAGCTATAATCATCTACTTTTTTCAGCTGTGTCAGGAGCTGAGCCGGCTTGGCTTTCCCCCGGCTCGGCCCTGATCTCTCTGTGGGTTTTGGTTCCATTATGTGTGTGTGCATTTTGTATTTTGTGCTTATTTACGTATCCATAGCCACTGCCTGACCGGCAGCTGTTAGTCGACCTCTTTGACCGACTTTCTCCCACGCTGCTGACAGTCTGTCGGTCCAGCCATGCCCCCTCGCTCTCCCTCTGGTTTCCATCAGCTGTTCCCAGCCCCAGTAATTATCTTTCCCGCACCTCGCCCAGGTGTGCCTAATTTGTGTGGCCAGTGGTGTTTGTATTTAAGCAGATCTTTGCTAGACAAACATCACTGGAGCATTGTATGGGTTAGACGGTTATTCTCCGCCATCTGACCGTCATGTCCTGAAGGATCTTTCGTGTTTGTGCTCGCTGTCAGCCTTGGATGACTCGGACTGCTCCTGCACAGTGAGTAAGAGCTTTTCCACGTTTCTGTCTGCAGTTGTGCTGCTACGCTTGTCTGTAGCGTTTTCTCTTGCAGCACAACTGCTACACTCGGGCACTGCTGCCCGGCTCTTCTGCCGTGCCAGTCGAGCATCCTTGAGAACTCCAAATTTACACGAGCATTCTGTCCTGTCAGTTTTTGTGGCCACAGTGCACAGTGGTCTGCCTGCTGCATGCTATTTGTGTCAGCCGTTATGTGCACAACTGTTTCATTTCTGTTGGTCTTTACTTTCTGAACTGTTTATGTCAATAAAGGTGTGTTTGGTGAACCCTGCACGTAAATCCTCAGCCATCCTTCTCTTCCTCCGTGCGCTTTTCCACAGCGCACGGGGAAGTTTATGATAGGCTGTTTCCTTTAGGAGTTACCACAGCAGATCATCTGCCTCCATCTCACCCCATCCCTTGCATCTTCCTCTGTAACACCAGCCCTTTCCATGTCCTCCTTTACTACATCCATGAATCTTCTCTGTGGTCTTTCTCTTTTCCTCCTGCCTGGCAGCTCCAGCTTTAACATCCTTTGCCCAGTATATCCACTATCCCTCCTCTGCACATGTCCAAACTATCTCAGCCTTGTCTCTCTTACCGTGTTCCAAATTATTATGCAAATATTTGTCTCTGATTTTCCTAAATTGACATAATGCACGGCTCAGGAGACACACACGCAGGCTCAGAGTAGCTCAAATAGCTTTATTAACAACAAGGGTGTATGAATGTGTGTCTGCGAGATGTAAATGTGTTGGTGGTGGCGTCTGCTTCGGGCACAGAGGCAGGAGACCGTACAGCCGGACAACCCTATGGGAAAAGCACAGGGAGAAGGGTGACGGGCACACACCAACACAGGAGATGTAAAAGTTGGAGAGGAGCTTACTTGGAGTGAGCAGGTGGCTGGCACAGCAAGGACGAGGTCCGGTAGACAGCAACCTGGAGAGCCCGGTGCAGCAGCGAGGGAATGGAGACGGAGAGGAATGGTCCGCCGCCGGGAAATCCACCTGTGCACAGGGGAGCAGACTTGGAAGGGAAAAAGGTAAGGGCTTCTTACCGCGATGCTTGCTGAGGTGTAGGAGGTAACTCACAGCAATCCGACGAGTGAAGTCTGACGGCTTCAGGCCGAAGCCCAGGGCGAGGCGGCTTAAATCCCTCGCCGCTGATGATGTGCAGGTGTGTGTGCAGCTGGCGCCGCTGATGAGCGGCGCGGCGTGACATAAATACGTAGTCAGTATAATTTTCTAGTCCTCAACCGTTAGAGCATAATTCAAATTTTATTGAACAAACCTCCCAAAGATAACTTTTTTTTTAAAAAATAAAAAAAAACTCATAATGCAGTGTTCCAAATTATTATGCACAACAAAGTTTCAAAACATTTTATTGGTTGTAAAGAACTTAAAATGGTCATTTGTTGAATTTCCAGCATTAGGTCATATTTACTGAAATTAAACCCTATTTCAATCAAAAACATCTCAAAAGGCCAAGTTACATGTTAACATAGGACCCCTTCTTTGATATAACCTTCACAATTCTTGCATCCATTGAACTTATAAGTTTTTGGAGAGTTTCTGCTTGAATTTCTTTGCAAGCTGTCAGAATAACCTCCCATAGCTGCTGTTTTGATATGGAACTGCCTCCCACCCTCATAGCTCTTTTGCTTGAGGATGCGCCAAAGGTTGAGGTCAAGGGAGGATGGGGGCCACACCATGAGTTTCTCTCCTTTTATGCCCATAGCAGCCAATGACACAGAGGTATTCTTTTCAGCATGAGATGGTGCATTGTCATGCATGAAAATAATTTTGCTACGGAAGACACTGTTCTTCTTTTTGCACCATGGAAGAAAGTGGTACCGTTTCAAATGAGGTAACAAGTTCAACATACTGTACTGCCAAAAGCATATCCAATGCTGTTTTTGTCTTATTCACTTGCCTTTTTCTGTTCACATATTTCAGCAGAAAGCCAAAGTGTTCCCAGACAGGAGACTTGTGAAGAGGGTCTTCAAGCTCTGGCTTCTCTGTACAGCCAGCCATGACATTCGCTAGTCAGAGGCTGGGCTGCACTGTTTGTTTACATGCTAATAGCACGAGGCACTTACACTTCCTGTCCATCACTCAACATGGTCCGTATGGAACCTCGGTACATCTCTGTACCGTACCGAAGGTGCTGTATCGAAAAATACGAATACATGTACCGTTACACCCTTAAGTTCTACTGTACACCACTTAAACGGTGTGTTACTTGAGTCCACTGAATGAATGGTGGTTGGACTGGGCCGACTGAGCAAGTTAGACAGTAGGCTTGCTGGGGATGAGCGGCACACTTTGGTGAAGTGGTTCAGCTTACCGTAGTGTTGGCCATTTTGTCTTTTGACGGTTCAGGCAGGTGCACATGCCCGGTGCAAAGAAGAGCCACATTTACCACATGGCCGGTGTGCTTTATTGTCCTGTTGTCCCGCAATGTTAACTTCGGGGTCCTCCTAGGAGGATGTGGGGTCGTCAGGCTCAGCAGCTGGGGTAACAGCTTGTGCTAGCTGAGCAAAGTGTGGGGAGCGCAGGCTGGAGGCTCCTAGCTGGGTGGTTAGCTGAGCCGAGGCCTCTAGTTGGGACACCAGCTCCACCGCCCTGGGGCCTCATGTACAAAGGGTACTTATGCACAAAAACATGGCATACGTCCTTTTCTATGGAAAATTTCAGCTGCATCAAGAATGAAATGACCGTGGAAATATGTACAGCCCCACGCCAACTTCATGGCTGGCGTACGTACGTTTCTACTGTTATTGGTCCGTTGACGACACTTAGAGGTGATGTTGGGAGACTGATAATGACATGAAAATTATTGTACACACCAGAGACACATGATGCACAAACATCCAAGTGTGCACAATTAGATGTGTGGATATGAAAGCAAGCGCAAAGAAGTGCAAAAAATGCCTCTAACAACAGAGGATATTGCAAATTGCACAGTGAGAAGAGAAAGGGTATTTTCGAGACAGAAGATTTTGTGGCTCAGGCTGATGACTGGTTTGTCAGCCAGTTTAGGTTTCCATGGGCAGTCCCTGTGGAACTGAGCTGAATAGAGCTACGGCTGCTCTTGGAGCACGACACGGCGAGAAACCGTGCACTGCCAGTGTCTCGCACCTTTGGTGCGCACCATGTCTGGGGTCTCTGAAAACGGGCATTTCAGAGGGAGCTGGCAGACCCATCAGGAATTTCCCAGTCAACCTTGAGCCAAGCTATGCCAGCTGTGTGGGATGGCATTATCTGGCTGTCACCCAGGTACATCACATTCCCATACAATGCAGTTGAACAGGCCAACATCAAAGCGCAGTTTGCGGCGAGAGCTGGTTTTCCTAATGATTCTAAATAACAGCATTGTTGGGAACAAACTACAAGCTGGCATTGTGCGGATGGGTGGCTTCTTGGTAAGTAAATTTGTGTAATTGTCCTAATAATAACCCACCTCGTGCGAAACGTGCCTATGCGCCCCACATATATCACCCTGTCTTCAAGGTTTCGTTACAACTCTGTGGTTTGAATAAGTAACTTACTTTTTTGCTGAGTAAACTACAGTTTGACAGCATTCTACCAAGCCCCTACTTGGCTCTGTGTGTACAGTAGTTATGTCAATAAACACATGCTTAAAGTTTGAAATGCAGCAACCTCACCTGTTACCCAGCGCACTTCATTCATTTACAATAGTGTGTGTAATCCATGTAAGTTGTATATAACTATAAAGGATGAGACTTGTATTTTGGACATAAAATATGTACTTGCCAAGTCTAATATGATCCACTTTCAACTGACAGGTGACCGTAGCTACCCACTAAATAGGTTCATATTGTCTTCTTTTTTGTGACTGTTTTCTTTTATTCAACCAGCTGATCCACCCAGCTGGTCACAAATTGATTGATTTATTCATCGTTTAAAATAACGTATTAAAGATACAACATACATTTAAAAACAATGCAATGACACAAGAAAGTGTGCACACTTATTTCCATTGGGGTCCCTAAAAGAGATCACAGCTGGTCTCATACCTGGCACCTCCAGCTTTGAAATCTGGCAGTTTAACCACTGAGCGACACACACTACAAATCAGTGATCAGCTGACACTTCTGAGGACGACTGCAGACGTTGGTCTACACATGTCAAATTTAAAAACATCTCCTTATCCCTTTCTGAATAAAGGAAACAATGAACTAATCTTCTACGGCTGTGAGCAGGCTATTAAATTACCTGTATTCGGCGCTAATGCGGGAGGACAGCGTGCCAAACAAAATGTTTTTACGTTCCTCTGCCTCATTCAGCAGCACCTCTAACTCACATTCCATCAAATTCCATTAAACCCATTATTTTTGATCCTGGATACAGGAGAATCAAACTGGGGTTGTATTTATCTATTTGCATACCTATTTGCATCTAATTGCATATTCAAATGGAGGCGTGTCAAGGGAGGAGTCTGGTATTTCCACACTTGTGTTCAATTTCAAGTCGATTTGAATGTACAAAGGAAATGTGCTTGGATTCCGGCGTAAAGACAGTTTCATACATCTGGATTTTTTTTATTTTTTTTTGCAGTGTTTTCTTGATTTAAACATACGTTGTGGTGCACATATGTGGGTTTCATATGCTTCACATGTGTATTACTGTATGCTTATTGTATGCTTCACGTCTCAGAGGAACAAAAGGACTGAACCTCCTAGGGGTAACAGGAGGATGTGAAGTCTGGCCTTTTGTATGCAAAGAGATGGCCTTGAGGGATTTCCTGACCACCAGGACTTTAGGTGGAGACGAGAAGACCTGGAGGGGGGTGCATTGTGATTTGGGATTAAAAGACAATGTGACTGTGTGCTTTGATGTCCTGGGGTATTAAAGGGACAGATGTTGGAGGATTTCTCTCTCTTTCTGTTTTTGGATGTTGGAGAATGTGAATGTGAATAAAACTGGACTTGAGAAATAAACTCAGCCTCGTCCTTCCCACACTTCTCCACACTGGTGACCCTAAGACGTATCATGAGCGGAGACGAATCTCCCGAGCCAGACTCGTCAGGAGCCAGCCAAACGAATGCAGCCACAGTTCAGCTACCGGACTTCTGGCCGAACAATCCGCGCTCCTGGTTTAACGCAGTCGAGGCACAGTTCCACCTCCGGAGGATTTCGGTGGACGCCACAAAGTTCTACCATGTGGTTGCAAAGCTGGACAACCACACAGCCCAGCGGGTGGAGAGCCTGATCAACCACCCGCCGGACAGTGACAAGTACAGCACGTTGAAGGCTGCACTCATCCGTTACTTCACCCCCTCGGTGGAGGAGCGAGCAGAGAGGCTCCTGGCGCCTACTGAATTTGAGAGCGACAGACCTGCAGACCTGATGGGGAAGATGTTGAGTTTGAGAGACTCTGAAGATGATAACTTCATCTTCACCCACCTTTTCCTCAGGACCCTACCGTCAGCGGTGAGAGTGACCCTGGCCAGTTCACCACTGCTGGCCCGACGAGACTACCACGAGCTGGGCCAGGAGGCGCAACGACTCGTCGACGCCAATAAACGGCGTGCGGCTACGGCTGCGGCAGTGGAGCCAGGCGCAACGTCCAGAGAGGGCAGGGGGCCAGAGGCTGCAGCACCAGACTCACCGACGACGGCGGCGGCAGGGGCCAGGAAACACAGAGCAGACGATGTCCTTTGCTTCTACCATCGCCGCTTTGCAGAGAGGGCACGCAAATGCATTCCACCGTGCCATTTCAAGCGCTCGGGAAACGCCAAGACCGGGGGTCGGTAGCAGCTGCGGCCCTCGGAGAGGAGAACAAGCTGCTCTACTTGAGGGATGTGCACTCGGGGAGGCATTTCCTTGTGGACACGGGCTCCCAGCTGAGTTTCATCTCACCTTCCTACTCTGGCCGGCTGGCGCCTTCCAGTGGTCCCGGGGTGTCAGCAGCGAACGGCTCGGCGATTAAGACCTTCGGTGAGAGGACTCTGCTTCTGTCTTTACACGGCCGTACATTCGAGTGGACTTTCGTCATAGCGACAGTCAATTTCAACATGTTAGGGGCTGATTTTTTGTGCTCATATGGTTTGTTGGTCGATCTTGCTAACAGATGCCTGGTTAATGCACTCTCTTTTTACTCTATTCCCTGTACAGCTCGAGTGGCCCCGCCAACAGCACAAGCCAACGTCACAGCTGCAGGTGATAAGTTCCACACACTCCTCACTCAGTTCCCAGCACTCACGGTTCCAACATTTTCAGCGACCGTGGCTAAACACGGGGTGGAACATTTTGTTACTACCACCGGACCGCCCGTTTTTGCAAAAGCTCGGCGCTTGGATTCAACTAAGCTGACCATAGCGCGCAAGGAGTTCGCCAACCTGGAAAGGTTGGGCATCATCAGGCGTTCGAAGAGCCCATGGGCTTCACCGCTTCACATGGTCCCGAAAGCTGATGGCTCGTGGCGACCTTGCGGTGATTTCCGCAGGCTGAACAACACTACAGCACACGACCGCTACCAGATCCCGCACATCCAAGATTTTTCAGTTCATTTGGCGGGGGCGCGCATTTTTTCTAAAATAGACTTGGTACGCGGTTACCACCAGGTCCCAGTGCGCGCTGAGGACATACCCAAAACAGCGGTAATAACTCCTTTCGGGCTTTTCGAGTTTTTGCGCATGCCGTTTGGGCTTAAAGGCGCGGTGCAGACGTTCCAACGCATGATGGACGCGGTTTTGCGCGATCTCCCTTTCGTGTTCGTCTACCTGGATGACATATTGGTAGCCAGCACATCCGAAGACGAACACGAAAACCACCTCACGGCAGTTTTCCGGAGGTTGGCAGAGCACGGGTTAATAATCAACCCAGCAAAGTGTCAGTTTGGGGTGACGCAGATTGATTTTTTGGGGCATCGCGTCTCCCCAGAAGGAGCGGTCCCTCTGCCTGACAAAGTGCGCGCAGTAACAAATTTTCCTCAACCACAAACGGTCAAAGCGTTACAGGAGTTTTTGGGAATGGTGAATTTTTATAACCGTTTCCTCCCCCGCGCAGCGCAGCTCATGCAACCATTGTATGCTGCACTAAAAAAACAAAAACCCACAAATAAAGTCGAATGGTCTCCGGAGCGAGAGCGCGCATTCTCTGAAGTCAAAACAGCCCTGGCAAACACTGCGTTGTTAGCACATCCAGTCCCAGCAACCCGCATGGCGCTCACTACTGACGCGTCAGATGTGGCCATAGGGGCGGTCGTGGAACAGTATGTAGCCGGAGCCTGGCAACCGCTCGCCTTTTTCAGTAAGACCCTGCGCGAGAACGAACGAAAATACAGCGCATTCGACAGGGAGTTGTTAGCTCTCCACTTGGCCATTCGCCACTTCCAGTTCTGGCTGGACGGACGCCGTTTCACCGCGTTTGTTGACCACAAGCCGCTGACTTTCACGATGGCCAAGATTTCAGAACCTTGGTTGGGCCGGCAGCAGAGACAGCTGGCCGCGATATTGGAGTTTACTACCGATATCCAGCATGTGGCGGGTAAACTTAATGTAGTGGCGGACTGCCTCTCGAGCGCCTTGGCGGCTCCAGCCCGCGTGGAGGTAGATTCTGCAGCCATGGCCACGGAGCAGGCTAGCGACGCGGAAGTGCGCGCGGCCCCGGTATGCGTGGGGATAGATTATGCAGCCATGGCCGCGGAGCAGGTTAGCGACGCGGATGTGCGCGCGCTCCAGTCTGGACCAACAGGGTTAAGGCTGGAGAACAGGGTGCTGCAAGACGGTATGCCCCCCCTAATCTGCGATGTCTCCACTGGGCGGCCGCATCCTGTGGTTCCAGCCGTGTGGCGCCGCCGCATTTTTGACTCAATCCATTCTCTGGCTCACCCGGGAGTGCGTGCATCAGTCAAAATGGTAGGAGAGAAATTTGTATGGCCGAGCCTGCGCAAACAAGTTAGAGAGTGGGCGGCAGCCTGCATGGCTTGTCAGCCGGCCAAGGTTCATAGACACACGAGAGCTCCCTTGGAGCCGTTTCACATCCCAGCTAAAAGGTTTGACCATGTCCATGTGGACCTCGTAGGCCCCCTCCCGCCCTCACAAGGGTGCACACATCTTCTGACAATGGTTGACCGCACCACGCGCTGGCCGGAAGTGGTTCCGCTGTCGTCAACCACAGCCGAGGAGGTTGCGCGCGCGTTTTTAACGGCATGGGTAGCGTGTTTTGGAGTCCCGTCGGACATTACGTCCGACAGAGGCCTTCAATTTGTTTCTGAACTTTGGTCAGCGATGGCCCGCAGCCTGGGGGCAGCGATCCACCGCACGACCGCGTACAACCCGCAGGCTAACGGGTTATGCGAACGTTTTCACAGGTCACTGATGGCGGCTCTCAGAGCGTCGCTTACGGATGCAAATTGGGTGGACAAGCTACCATGGGTTTTATTGGGGTTGCGTTCTGCACCTAAAGAGGATTTAGAAGCTCCCCAGCTGAGCTAGTTTTTGCACAGCCACTTCAGCTGCCTGGGGAATTTCTCCCAGATAATCCAGCGCCAGAGTGCTCCCCGGCTCAGCGGTTACAGAATAGCACGGGCCCGAGCACGCTACCTGGCCCCGTTCACCACAGTTTTCCGCGTGTTTTTGTGCCTAAGGCTTTAAAAAATGTGGAGTTTGTTTTTGTCAGACATAATGCCCATCGTCCACCTTTACGCCCACCTTATGACGGACCATATAGAGTGCTGGAAACAGGGGATAAGCATTTTTTGCTAGATTTGGGGGGCAGAAAAGAAATGATTGGCATTAACAGGCTCAAACCCGCTTTTGTGGTAGCTGACGAAGTTGTGCAGTTGGCGAAGGCTCCTCGGCGCGGCAGACCCCCTAGAGAGCATTCCCCAGAACACCCACAGAGGTTGACTAACAGTTCTCATCCCCAGGCAGCAGCTCCACAGCAGGAAGACGCCGCGGAAGTGGTACAGCCTGCTTACAGCAAATACGGGAGAAGGCTGAGGCCCAAGCGGCACGTGGACTGATTTGTAGTGATTTTATTATGACATGCAATCTGTGGTTATGTTGTTCCATCTTAGACGTTTGGGGGGGGGGGCATGTGGTGCACATATGTGGGTTTCATATGCTTCACATGTGTATTACTGTATGCTTATTGTATGCTTCACGTCTCAGAGGAATAAAAGGACTGAACCTCCTAGGGGTAACAGGAGGATGTGAAGTCTGGCCTTTTGTATGCGAAGAGATGGCCTTGAGGGATTTCCTGACCACCAGGACTTTAGGTGGAGACGAGAAAACCTGGAGGGGGGTGCATTGTGATTTGGGATTAAAAGACAATGCGACTGTGTGCTTTGATGTCCTGGGGTATTAAAGGGACAGATGTTGGGGGATTCCTCTCGCTTTCTGTTTTTGGATGTTGGAGAATGTGAATGTGAATAAAACTGGACTTGAGAAATAAACTCAGCCTCGTCCTTCCCACACTTCTCCACAACGTCATCTTTCAGCAGGAAATCCACAAGTCTTTGTACATGAGGCCCCTGGAGAGCGGCAGGTCGTCCAGCGCCATTAGCAGCTTCTCCCGTAGCCTTGGGTTGGTGGTGTGCTCCGCTAACTGGTTCCGCACCATCTTGTCTTCCAGTTGTGCAAACCTGCACGTGCTGGCCAAACAGCGGAGGTCGGCGACATATTGCTGGGCCGATTCACCTACACGCTGTCGGCGTTGGCGAATCTAATCATCCAGACTAGCACGCGCTCGGAGGTGGCGAAGTGTCCGGCTAACAATCAACACACTCGTCGCAGCTCTCTGCAGATCTGAGCATCCTGAAGACACACTGTCCCTCGCTGCTGAGGCAGTGAATTAGCATGGTGCACAGCTTTAGCTAAGTCCATGGCGGACACAAACATTTCAAACGACTTATGCCAATGTTGGCAAGGAATGGTAGCTCACCGGGTAAAGCGAGGAAGGGTGGCAGGGGTGTCAGCAGCATTTCCATCTTGATGGTGTCCAAGGTTCTCCTTGTCGCCAATTGTTGTGTTTGGAAATAATGGTCTGCAGTCAGGTCTACGTGTTGAGGTTAACCAACTTTATTGAACATTTGCAGAGCATGCTCGGAGGGAGCACACAGTGAGGTGAACTGGGTGGCACCAAAGATGGAGTGCAAGACAAGAGAGACCGGCTAGCCCTGGGTAGCCGGCTATTATACCTGCAGCGTGATGACATCACACATGCGTACATGTGAGTGCAGCTTGGTGCGTTGTGCCATTTCCCATATATCACAGTGTCATCATATCAAACACATTAAATATGAGGTATAATTTCAATTCATCAATACCTCTGTGTGGAGTTTGCATGTTCTCCCCGTGTCTGCGTAGGTTTACCCCCCGTTTCCTCCCACAGGCCAAAAACATGCAGGTTAGGTTAATTGGAGACTCTAACGTGGCCCTAGGTGTGAATGTGTGTGAAGGGATTGGCACTGTACCATGGGTGCCCTGAATTTCCCTCTGGGATTAATAAAGTATTGCGACATATCAAAGGATTCACACAAATAATGAGACAGGATTGTGACACAACAGGCATTTATTTCTCATTCACTACTTCTAGTTCTTCTTCTTTTAGATTTGATTGGCAGTTGGCAACCAGCTTACAGGTGCATTGCCACCACTGACTTGATTATCATCCCTCTATATCTTTGTCTAAGGAGTTCTTATGTGTGAAAACATTATCAGTCCAAAGATGGGATTGTATATCCTTCTTTTCAATTTGACAGTTGGCAACCAGGTACAATGCCACTGCTGATTTAATTATCATCACTCTATATCTTTGTATAAGGAGGTCCTTCACACAGACGCTCAGCTTACTCATGGTGACACAGACACATGATCTATCACATGCAGGGAAAACAACACTGTCACAGTTGGGCTTATAACACAGTTATAATGGCACAGCAATAATATATTAGAACACACGGATGATAACAGTCTCTGAATCCTCCGCGGCGCAAAGCATGCCGGGAGACTAGACTCCCCGCCCCTTCCTCCCAGCCCAGACGTTACAGTATTTTAAAAAATACCTTGCAGTAATTCGATAAAATCACCTCTATGACCAAAAATAAGTTTGTATTTTTATGAAAAATAAATAAATTACATTTATTTAACTGAAATGTCTTTATCCACTGAATTCCAAAGTATTGAATTAATGAAAGTGAACTTGTTAAGTTAAAAAAAAAACAACTAGTCATTGCTTTATATGTTTCACCACATAAATATAAACCATGTGTAATTCTATTCTTTAAGTTTCCCTCAGAATGTTGTAATGGTGGGGGGGGGGGTGGTCCGCTGTTTTAACTGACAACAGCATGTTCAATTTTTTAAAAACATTTACAGTTTTGGCTACTGCTCTCCAGCCCAATTAGGGGCGATAAAGCGTCCAAATGTGCGATGAAAGCACCCTTCAACAGGACGAAGAAGAAACCCCATCAAGGAGAGAAGCACATTAGGAGTAAGGAGAAGTCGAGAAATCTTCAGCTGCAAGAAAGGAAGAAGTAGAAATTTGTGCACTATTTCTGTGCAGGAATAAGCGGTGAATATGTTTATTTTATTATCCATTACGTCTTTCTGTTCCAAACTGTTAAATTGTGCAGATTTGTTGTGATTTATCGATAAAAAGTTACCAAATGTGTTAGTCTTAATCAGGTTTAGCTTTGGTTAGCTTAAACTGTAGATCCTCTCAGACTAATTTTACCTTTTGCCTTAATTTGATTAATGAAGTAAACTAATAACATTATTCATATTTCTGATTTATAGTTGACTACTGGGTTGGTGTTTGTAAATATGTATTTTTAATTTTTTTGATTTTGACGCCAGTATTTCTTTGGTTTTTGTGTGGTTGCGTCGCGTGAGTTTTTGTGCTAACCAGTCATTTTATCTCGTAGTTTTTCCAGAGTTAATCTACCATTCAACCCTCTTACCTGCCAAAGGGGCAAACATTAATACTTAAGGTTTTCCCTCTTAAGCTTGTAGTTTTCGTAAATTTGCTACTTATTTTAAGTCATATTTTGCATCATTTTTCATGGAAATTTGAAACTTTTTACATTAAATTCCAGCGTTTATTGTGGTACATTTGTGCTGGTTTTTTTATTTCTTTTTTCAGAAACATGATTTTTCTTGACAGTTTTTGAGATTTTATTATAAATTTGCAACTTTTTATAGAAAAAAACTGAGTTGTATATTCGCAGCTTTTTATTGCACATTTGTGCTGTTTCTTATAATTGTGTGACTTTTTCAAAGGAGTAATCAGTATTTTAAACATTTTTTTTTGTATTTTCATCACAAGTTTTGTCTTTAAGTAAAAGTTCTATGAGAATTCTTAGCTATAATTTTTTTCTTTACTGGCGCAGTTGAAAAATATGCTGGCTAAGTCAACTATGTTTACAATATTGTATATGAATATACATAATCAAAAACTTAAATGAATCTTTTTTTTTAAAAATCAAATCTACTGAATAGTGTGTGTGTCCCCCCCCTTTTCATCTTTTTTTGGGGGGGGCAACTACAATTTTCACATTTCAGTTTCTCAGACCTTTTGTTAGCATATCCAGGAAAACTCACACAAACAAATCCTCAGGGGGTCTGTATCAGTTTACGCTCAAGGTAAAAGGTCACAAGGTATGAGTTCATGTGAGGACTTTAGCTATCAATTAATCAGGGTTTTCAAGGGGTTTTTTGTTTGCTTGAAGAATCTGTGAGCAAAGGCTTGCTGTTTATGTATTCAGGAAATTTGCATTGACCAATGTGTGCTGAAACGTCTTCCCTAAAGAGCTGTAGTCTATCCAGCTTCTTCTGCTTAATCCTTTCTGGGTCGTGGGGGGGCTGGAGCCTATCCCAGCATCTTTGGGTGAGCGGCAGGGTACACCCTGGACAGATCGCCAGTCCATCGCAGGGTCAACACATAGAGACAGACAACCACTCACTCTCACATTAATACCTAAGGACAATTTTGAATCCCCAGTTTGATGCCAATTAACCTAATTTGCATGTTTTTGGCATGTGGGAGGAAACTGGAGAAATCCCGGAGTAAACCTACGCAGACAAGGGGATTGGATCGAACCCAGGATCCCCCAGCCAAGGGTGAGCTGCTGTGCTGTCACAGTGCTAACCACTCCACCACTGCACTGCCCAAAGAGCTGTAATGATTGGAGCACATCACAGGATGGCGTATGATGATCCTATGATATCAGGCCACATAGGACTCGGGGATCCTATGATATCTGCCAACATAGGACTTGTGATGCCGTCATATACACAATAGGACTGGCTACCTATGATGTAGGCATGAGGTCCTAGGATGCCTGCCTTGATGTCTTTATGATGTCATATAATTCCAAGTAATCCAGCAAGAATGCTGGATTACTTGTAATACCTAGAATCTCCAAAAGTACAATGGGAGGCAGAGCCTTCAGTTATCAAGCTCCTCTCCTGTGGAACCAGTTGCCAATCTGGATTCGGGAGTCAGACTCAATCTCTGTTTTTAAGAATTGGGTTAAAACCTTCCTTTTTTGATATAGCCTACAATTAGGGAGGGATCATGTGTCTCTGAACTAGGGATGGGCATTCGGTGAAATTTTCTTCACCGATCGCCGGGAGAATTAATGATTAATAATCGGTTAATCATTAACATTTTTAGGTAGGTAGACTACATTAGAACATCAGGTATCAGCACGGAGGGCACGGAGAGCCGCACAACTCAAATCTACCTCTCTCTCTCAAATCTCTCTCTCTCTGTTCTCGTGTTTGCTCGGCTCGGGAATCTCGCAAGCTGATTGGCCGAGACGTTTCACCCCGCAAGCTGATTGGCCGAGACGTTTTACCCAGCTCTCTCTCCCTGCCGAGCGGCCATCCAACAAACGAAGACCGCATTCATTGCTCTATCGCTCGTATTGCTTAGTCTAGCCGCGTGGAACTTTTTGCTGTTCTCTTGTGCCATTTTGTGCGAAATAGTCTTCCCGTCGAGGCACTACGCCGCCTCCTGCAGCTTCCCTCGACGTGTGTACACCGAATCTTCATGACCTTCTCAATAAAGTTTCTGAAAAAAAAAAAAAAAGAATCTTCACGACTGCCATTACTCAGCGCGCAACCACTGTTGGCGGTTTCTTCGCGTAATGGTGTTCCATGGACCCTGTCGATGAGGTATATTTGTATGCTGCATTGCAGTGATTGCAGTACACCTGGTCATTTTTTAAATTGAAATGGTCCCACGCAACACTTCGCCGTAACCGCCTCATGATTTGGCGATCGCCCTACGGAAGCCCGCATGTATCAACGGAGGCACGCCAGGGTACGGCGATGGTGTAATGTTGCCCCCTGGTGCCCAAATTTTGCCATTGCATTGTTTGAGGACGGCCGTGCACTAGGCCTTAATAACCTTGGATTGTTTAAAAAAAAAAAAAAAAAAAAAAAAACGGTTTGTCGACGAAAATGAACTTCCTCGGTGAAAAATCGGTAAATTATGCCCATCCCTACTCTGAACCCTCCTTTAGTTATGCTGCTAATAGGTTTAGACAGCCGGGGGACCTCCAATAATGCACTGGGCTTCACTCCTTTCTTCATTCTCAATGAATTTTTTTTTTTTTTTTTTTTTTTTTTTTTTTTTGCTGGTCATTAACATCTGTTTGTTCTCTCCCATAGATTGAGTCCCCATCGTGCTGTTTGCTCTCTACATGTCTGTTCTTTTTATCTTCTCTATCCCCTCACCTCCCCCCCCCCCCCCAGCCAGTCGCAGCAGATGACTGCCCCTCCCTGAGCCTGGTTCTGCTGGAGGTTTCTACCTGTTAAAAGGGAGTTTTTCCTCTCCACCGTCACCAAGCGCTTGCTCACAGGGGATCACCAGATTGCTGGGGTCTTTCTGCAATTGTGGGGGTTCCCCTACAGTTAAAAGTGCTATGAGATGACTGTTGTTGTGAAATGGCGCTTTATAAATAAAGTTGAATTGAATATACACTATCACTCACCAAAGAAGAGATACTCATCACGCGATTAAGAATAGGACACACTAATTTAAACCAGGATCAAATGCAGGCATCATAGGACTCACTATGCCATCATCAGAGATCATAGGACAGCTTCCAACATCAAACGCAGGCATGACTCACGATCATGACTCTCTATGACATCATCACAGATCATAGGACTCGCTATATCACCATCAAAAATCAAAGGCAGGCATCACTGAATGAGTGCTGACGTGCTTGCTTATACCCTTGCTTACACCTGCTTTCTACGGGCATGCAGAAATACGTATACTTGGTTTCTATGGGCATGCACAGGTATGCACGGGTATGTACTAGTTCTACAAAAGAGTCAAGACAGTTTCATGTTTTTTGCAACACGTATAGCCCCTCCAAAACCCTTCTCAGATTAATTGATATCTGCAGCCTTAGTACATGTCATTGAAAATTTAAACTTTGAGGTGGCCTTGGCTGTATAGCTTTGTGTGTGTGTGTGCGCGCGTGCGTGCGCACTACTCACAAAAAGTTAGGGATATTCGGCTTTCGGGTGAAGTTTCAGGATGCAGCTAAAATGCACTAAAACCTTTACAGGTGAACTTATCTTGACCTTCTGTAATCTTTTGAATGCACATGTCCATCTGTTACATGTTTCAGTACTTTCTGCATAACTCGCCGTTCTCTAACAAGGTGCTTAACGGCAAAATTCACAACAGGTGTTTGATCCATGAATTGACCAATAAATTTTCTGGTTCAATTAGAATTGGTATTTAAACAGTCCTCTTCATCATGCTGTTCACATTTGACATCATCAGAATCAGCTTTATTGGCCAAGTATGCACAACACATACAAGGAATTTGACTTTGGCTAAAAACTTGCTCTCGTTCAGGTGGAGGATTTAAATAAGGATTCAATGACAACAGAGTATGTACAGTAAATTACAGTCTGTCCACGTTTCTATAAAAGGATGCAAATATATACAGGAATATATGCAGTTATTTACTCAGACTAACCACACTTTGCAGAAATACAGTGGGGGAAAAAAAAGTATTTAGTCAGCCACCAATTGTGCAAGTTCTCCCACTTAAAAGATGAGAGAGGTCTCCAATTTTCATCATAGGTATACCTCAACTATGAGAGACAAAATTAGAAAAAAAAAATCCAGAAAATCACATTGAAGGATTTTTAATTAATTAATTGGTAAATTCCTCGGTAAAATAAGTATTTGGTCAATAACAAAAGTTCATCTCAATACTTTGTTATATACCCTTTGTTGGCAATGACAGAGGTCGAACGTTTTCTGTAAGTCTTCACAAGGTTTTCACACACTGTTGCTGGTATTTTGGCCCATTCCTCCATGCAGATCTCCTCTAGAGCAGTGATGTTTTGGGGCTGTCGTTGGGCAACACGGACTTTCATCTCCCTCCAAAGATTTTCTGTGGGGTTGAGATCTGGATACTGGCTAGGCCACTCCAGGACATTGAAATGCTTCTTACAAAGCCACTCCTTCATTGCCCGGGCGGTGTGTTTGGGATCATTGTCATGCTGAAAGACCCAGCCACGTTTCATCTTCAATGCCCTTGCTGATGGAAAGAGGTTTTCACTCAAAATCTCACGATACATGGCCACATTCATTCTTTCCTTTACACGGATCAGTCGTCCTGGTCCCTTTGCAGAAAAACAGCCCCAAAGTATAATGTTTTCACCCCCATGCTTCACAGTAGGTATGGTGTTCTTTCTCCTCCAAACACGACAAGTTGAGTTTTTACCAAAAAGTTCTATTTTGGTTTCATCTGACCATATGACATTCTCCCTATCCTCTTCTGGATCATCCAAATGCTCTCTAGCAAACTTCAGATGGGCCTGGACATGTACTGGCTTAAGCAGGGGGACACGTCTGGCACTGCAGGATTTGAGTCCCTGGCGGCGTAGTGTGTTACTGATGTAGCCTTTGTTACTTTGGTCCCAGCTCTCTGCAGGTCATTCACTAGGTCCCCCCGTGTGGTTCTGGGATTTTTGCTCACCGTTCTCGTGATCATTTTGACCTCACAAGGTGAGATCTTGCATGGAGCCCCAGACGGAGGGAGATTATCAGTGGTCTTGTTTGTCTTCCATTTTCTAATAATTGCTCTCACAGTTGATTTCTTCACACCAAGCTGCTTACCTATTGCAGATTCAGTCTTCCCAGCCTGGTGCAGGTCTACAATTTTGTTTCTGGTGTCCTTTGACAGCTCTTTGGTCTTGGCCATAGTGGAGTTTGAAGTCTGACTGTTTGAGGTTGTGGACAGGTGTCTTTTATACTGATAATGAGTTCAAACAGGTGCCATTAATACAGGTAACGAGTGGAGGACAGAGGAGCCTCTTAAAGAAGTTACAGGTCTGTGAGAGCCAGAAATCTTGCTTGTTTATCGGTGACCAAATACTTATTTTACCAAGGAATTTACCAATTAATTCATTAAAAATCCTTCAATGTGATTTTCTGGATATTTTTTTTTCTCATTTTGTCTCTCATAGTTGAGGTATACCTATGATGAAAGTTGGAGACCTCTCATCTTTTAAGTGGGAGAACTTGCACAATTGGTGGCTGACTAAATACTTTTTTGCCCCACTGTATATGGAAAAAATATACAGTCACACAGTATTTCAATGTGAACTCAGATTCAGTGATATAATGTGAATGAAGTAAAAAGCAGTGTGAGAGTTATGTGCAATGTAATAATGGATGAAAAGTCATGAGTACAGCAACAGGTAGGACTAGGTGAATGTTAGGAGTTCATCAGAGTGATGGCTTGAGGAAAGAAACTGTTCCTGTGACGGGTGGTTTTGAACTTCAGTGATCTGTAACGACGACCAGAAGATAGAAGTTCAAACAGTTTGTGGCCGGGGTGTGATGGGTCAGCACAGATGTTTCCCGCCCGTTTCCTGGTTATGGACCGATATAAGTCCTCAATGGAGGGTAGGTCGGTACCAATGATCCTCTCCGCAGACTTAATGATCCGCTGCAGTCTGGTCTTGTCCTGTTTAGTGGCAGATCCAAACCAGACAGTGATGGAAAAGCAGAGGACAGATTGGATGATGGCGGTATAGAAGACAACCAGCAGCTCCTGAGGCAAATCAAACTTCTTGAGCTGACGCAGAAAAAAACAACCTCTGCTGGGCCTTTTTCCAGACAGTGTCTATATGGGAGGACCACTTCAGGTTCCGGGAGATTGTGGTACCCAGAAACTTGAAGGAGTCCACAGTGGACACTGTGCTGTTGAGGATGGTGAGTGGGGGGAATGAAGGGGGGTGTCGCCTGAAATCCACAGTCATCTCCACCGTTTTGGCTGGGTTAAGTTCAAGATGGTTCTGGCTGCACCAGAGGATCAGCTGCTCCACCTGAGACCAAGACCATCATGAGACCAAGACGACGCCTAACAATTCATCAACAGTACCTTGCCATTGCGAGGCTTCAAACAGTGTTTTCAGAGGGGAGTGGCCACTGAGCCTAGAGTGTCACAGCGTGTCATCAGCAGGTTGCAACAGAGATACAGAGAGACTGGAAGACTCATAGAAAGGCATAGAAGTGGACATCCTTTGGCCACTTCCCACGCTGATGACAGCTTCATTGTGAACAGTACTCTGCGGAACTGGATGATGAATGCTACTCAACTCCAGGCACATTTAAGGAAGGTGAGAGTCACCCAAATTTCACGTCAGACCATTCAAAACCGTTTACATCAGCGTGATCTGTGTGCGCGATGAGCTGCAAGGGTACCTGACCACACCACCAGGCACAGGCATCATTGTCTTACATGGGCCAGGAAGCATTTACGCTGGACAAGGGACCAGTGGGCCTCAGTGCTGTTCTCTGATAAAAGTTGATTCACGGTGAGCAGAAATGATGGCCGCCAATGATGTTGGAGACGTCAAGGAGAGCGCTATGCATCAGCCACTGTTGTCACCAGACAAGCCTTTGGTGGTGGTGGTGGTGGTGTTACAGTCTGGGCAGGTGTGTCTAGTCAATACAGAACAGCCCTACACCTTGTGAATGGTACAGTGGCAAGCCAATGCTACCTGAATAACATCATTAAAGAGTCTGTGACATAATTCAACCAAGACATCATTAGAAAGAACTACTGTTTTTATTCTGTGTACACAAAAAAATTCAAATTTTTTTTCCCATATACTACCATAAATTACATCATGATGCAGCAGATTGCGATGTTTGTTTGTCGAAATTGGGTCAGACGGCGCCGCCATATTGTGACGTCATGAGAGGAACCCAATATGTAAACAAGCATGGCTGAGTACACTGAAGCGGAGGAAGCTGTGAGCAATTTCAGCGAAGATTTGAGCGATTTGTCGATCGTTTTTGAGGAAGAAGGAGGACTGAGTGATGAAGAAGAGCGAGTTGGTTCTAACGAAGGACTGCAACCCTGTTTACTTGAACAATATTGTGCAGGAAGCGACGATGACTCTCACGTTTCAGAGGATGAAGGGTCTGACGGTGAAGGGTTAGAGATGGACATCAGTCGCCTCCAAAACACCGAATGGTAATATACAGATAGATCTAAAAGAACTGGATGTGCAACTTTGATCATGTACCTTTGCTATGTTGTAAATATCAACCATAGGCATTGATTTTGTGCATATATTTATGTGATTATTATTATGTATTTTTTTTTTCCACATAAGGCGATCGTTATTTAATCGTTTGGTTTAAAGAAATTTTGGCTTCAGTTAATTTTTTTTTATTTCCCTGATTGGGTGGTCGGGGAAATTTAGAAAAAAAAAAAAAAAATGTTCAGATATTCAGATTCGGTAGGCAATGAGATTTACAGTATAAAAATGAAAACTGAAAAAAGTAATATAACGTTTTTTAACACAAAGTCGTTCCATTTGGAGTAAAGTCAACACTCGGCTTCAAGATTCATAGGGGAGGATTTTACTTTGGGCGGAAAAAATATAAAATCAAGTGTGCTAATTTTTTTTTCTCTTGTCCGGGAAATTCTGGTCACATCGGCGGGTTTGTAAACAAAACTATTAAATAACAATCGCCTAATTGTTAAAAGTCTTGAATCATATGTTATTCAACATTATTTATGGGTCTTTACCTTCATAATGTGCAGATACTGTATATATTTGATTTTTTTTTTTTCCACATAAGGCGATCGTTATTTAATCATTTGGTTTAGAGAAATTTTGGCTTCAATTTTTTTTTTTTTCCCCTGATCAGGTGGTCGGGGAAATAAAAAAAAAAAAAAAAGTTCAGATATTCAGTTTCGGTAGGCAATGATATTTATAAAAATGAAAAAAGTAACAATGTTTTTTAACACAAAGTCGTTCCATTTGGAGTAAAGTCAACACTCAGCTTCAAAATTCATAGGGGAGGATTCTACTTTTGGTGGAAAAAATATAATCACGATCGCCTTATGTGGGGAAAAAAAAAATCAATTACACAAACTTTTCCAGGCGAGCTTTGATATGTTGATATCGTCTTGAGCTGTGGGGTTTCATTTAAAAACTGTAGGTATGGCAGTCGGTTTTAGAACCTGTTTGTAACGAACTTTCAAGCCTAAAGATTGCTGTATATAGCACGTGCCTCCTCAAAACTGTTTGCAGTGAAATGATCGCTACAGAGTACAGAAGATGGAGTTGGTTGCCATTTGTCCCTTGTTCTCTGTACTTACTTCGCCCATTTTTTAAGAAGATCGGGATCTTTTGGGAATGCGAACAGGCTTATATGTTCACTGGGGCAATTACAATACCCAGCCGCCACGCAATGTTTCGGCATTTCTTCGCTGATACAGAAGCTAAACAGCTTGTTTACATTAATAGCACACGAATCAGCCGAGATTAAACTCCTCTCATGATGTCATATCCGGAAACGAGGCAAGTCTCCGGATATCACGTTACTGCAACACGGCACTAAATTTAAATACACTTAGAACGCTAAATAAGTGGAAAAGTATTTCTAAGTCAGCAGAACCAACTATGTGGGTGATTGATGATAAATTCATACTGAATGTAGAGCCATTCCTAAATCGTGTCACAGACACTTTAATCCAGTCATTGTACCCCTGCATGAACAACACAGGCCTAATTTCATCTTCATGGATGACAATGCTCCAGCTCATCGAGGTCGCATCATTAGGGAAGGGCTGCTGGAGGTTGGGGTACCTCAAAGGGAGTGGCCTGCACTTTCTCCAGACCTGAATCCCATAGAAAACCTATGGGATCAGCTGAGTCGCCGTGTAGAGACTCGTAACCCTGCACCCCACAACCTCAATTACCTGAGGGCCACCCTTCAAGAAGAGTGGAATGCCATGCTGCAGCAGACAATATGGCTACAGTCACACTGTAGGTTTTAATGCTCAATTCCAATTTTTTTTTTTTTTTTTTTTTTTTGCACAAATGTGACCCATATCTGATTTTTTTTTTTTTTTTCCTTTTTTTAATGACTGTCGGAACAGCACATATCCAATTTTTTTTTCACACCAGACCCAGGCCACTTTCATATGCGGTACTAATTCGGATACGTATCTGATATTTTCCAAAGCAACCTCAGTCTGAACTGTCAAGTCACATTTCATCCGACTTTTTCCTCATTGAAGTGAAACAGACGCTACAATTCTGTGGTGGAGGATGCAGCAAGCACGGCAGACACAGGTGATTTGTGCTCTCTTTTTAATCAATCTTCCCTTTATCACTGGATTGTGATTTTGTCTAGATTTTCATTTTACACGATCCGGAACCAATTCACAAAAATTAAGAATCAATTTCTTTATTATTATTATTATTATTAATTTATTTCTTGCGGTGGTGCTGGGGTCATGTGACACGTATTGCCGCTTCGTGATACACAATTGCACATTGACACTGCCGACGCAGGAGAGCCATGCAGAGTAGCTTACTAAGCTAGCAGCTGGATGAAACAGTCAGAATAAAGAAAAAATGGAGCAGCAAGACATTCGGGACAGGTCTGTCTGCAGCTTGTAGACTCATAGTCAACACCCTTTCAACTAGTTGCACTCCTTCAGCAAGTTGCATGCCCACGTTATGTCACTCCACAAAATGGCTGACCGTGCAAATATGGCTGAGCCAGCACTGGGCTGATCATACACAAATTCAGGTGTTGTAACCTTGTAGACGGGCTGACAGTGGCCACACATTTCGAAGGATGAATGTAAAAGAATCTAAAAATGAGAGTTTAGTCCATAGATGGTAAAAAAAAGTTTATAGTCTAGTCTTTGGATGACGTTTGTTTGTGTGACCACGCGCTACCCCGTTGCCCAGCAACCCTGACAGCCACACCTGAAGGGAGTTTTTTTCTGACATTTTTTGACTGCGATGGAAGCAGTATTTTTTTTTTTTTTCGTTGAATAAAAACCAAATCTTGTTATTGACTAAAAGACAAAAACTGTAGGGAGCTTGAAATGAGGAAGCAAAGTGATTTTATAAATCAAGTTTTATTATCAGCTTCCAGTCCCTAACATGTCTCATCTCGATGCAGAAGCAGAATGAAGAGGCTGAGCGCAGTCAGACCTTCATACTTATACCCACACACAACAAAAGACATTGCATATCAAAGCCGACATCTCGCATCAGTGTAATCCTTCTCCATTGTCCTCTCTCTCCTCCACCTGACCCTGGGGGGTCAGGAAGTTCGTTCAGGTCTCCACCGCTGCGTCTCCGTCTGCTCCTTGATCTTCGCCGGTGGTCGAGACCTCTTGTCCTGCTGTGAGACGTGAGGTCATTCTACATATGCAATCTCTAAACATTCCTCTTATGTCTATACATATGTAGGTATGGATATATGAATAATATAAGCCACAGCCCCCCCAAACGTCTAAGAAAAGGACAATCAAATTAAGTTTACAGCTTAAGATAACATCCATGACATATTATACCGTTATTCATCTCAACAGGAAAAAGGAAAAATATCTTCAGCAGTCATGTTAACCTTCAAGCTATGCAGCATGATCCTGTTAAAAATTCAGTGGTAACAACAACAGTATAGTTAATGTCACAAGTCAGCCTTAAAACTGCAACGGCACAATCCAACAGCATAGTTAACAACTCTTTGTCAATTTTACATCAGTCTGTGTCGTCTGGGTTTTAATCTTCTTCCGAATCTGCTGTAGGCCTGCTTTGGCGTCCTGGCGGGTCCGTCCTGTAAGGGCTCTGCAGCCTGGGGAGGAGAGTGGTTATTTGGTCCCTGCGGGGCGGCTGAGTCATTTCTCTTAGGGGGTCTACCCCGTCGAGGTGCTCTCGCCACCCGTGCAGGCTCGTCGCTCAACATGAAAGCAGGTTTAAGTCTGTCAATGCTGACTGTTTCTTTTCTGTCCCCTAAATCAAGCACAAAATGCTTATCACCAGGTTCCAGCACTCTGTATGGTCCATCATATGGTGGGCGGAGGGTTGGTTTTAAAGCTTCGTGTCTAACAAAAAAGAACTCGGCGTTTTTCAAAGCTTGGGGGACAAAAACCTGCGGAAAAGAGTGATGTATGGGTCCGGGGAGCATGTCCAGTCCCGTGCTGCTTAGGGGCCTCAGGGCTGGTAGGTGCCCGGGCTCTGGATGTTCTGGTAAGAACTCACCCGGGAGCCTGAGAGGTTGTGCAAAAACTAATTCTGCCGGGGAGGCATCTAGATCCTCCTTAGGTGCAGAACGCAACCCTAATAAAACCCAGGGAAGTTTATTCACCCAATCTGTATCCGTAAGTGAGGCCCTGAGGGCGGCCTTTAAAGACCTATGAAAACGCTCGCATAACCCATTAGCCTGAGGGTGATACGCGGTGGTGCGATGAATTGTCGCCCCTAAGCTGCTGGCCATGGCTGACCACAGCTCTGAGACAAATTGGGGCCCCCTATTGGACGTGATGTCCGATGGGACGCCGAAACGCGCCACCCAGTTTGTTAAAAAAAACGCGAGCGACTTCCACGGCCGTGGTTGACGCCAGCGGGACCGCTTCTGGCCAGCGCGTGGTACGGTCTACCATTGTTAACAGGTGTGTGAACCCTTGCGACGACGGTAGTGGGCCCACAAGGTCGACGTGTACGTGGTCAAACCTCCTGGCTGGGATTCGGAAAGGTTCTAGAGGAGCTTTTGTGTGTTTGTGGATTTTGGCACGTTGGCAAGACATGCAAGTCTTTGCCCATTCCTTTACATTTTTATGCAGGCCCGGCCAAACAAACTTCTCCGCGACCATTTTAACCAAGGCGCGAGGGAGTGAACCGAGTCAAAAATGCGGCGGCGCCACGCGGCTGGAACTACCGGGCGAGGTCGGCCGGTTGACACGTCGCAGATTAGGGGGGGAACACCGTCACGCAAACCCCTTTCCTCCAGCCTTAACCCTGTTGGTCCAGACTGGAGCGCGCGCACGTCCACGTCACTGCTTTGTTCCGCTGCCATGGGCCGCGTAATCTATCCCTATGTGGATTGGGGCCGCGTCCGCGTTGGCCATGAGCTCTGCGGCTGCAGTAGTATAATCTGCTTCCTCGCGCTCTGACGATGTCACGGCGCGGGAGAGGCAGTCTGCTACCACATTAAGTTTGCCTGCCACATGTCGAATATCTGTGGTGAACTCTGAAATTGCGGCTAGTTGTCTTTGTTGCCTGCCTGACCATGGTTCTGAAATTTTAGCCATCACGAAAGTGAGTAGTTTGTGGTCTACAAAAGCCGTGAACCGCCGCCCTTCCAGCCAGAACTGGAAATGGCGGATGGATAAATGGAGCGCTAGCAGCTCCCTATCAAAAGTGCTGTATTTGCGCTCGGTTTGGTTTAAGGATTTGCTAAAAAATGCTAGCGGTTGCCAGGTTCCGCTAACATGTTGTTCCACGACCGCCCCTATGGCCAGGTCTGACGCGTCAGTGGTCAGTGCTATGCGGGCCGAGGGATCGGGGTGGACCAACAATGCGGCATCCACTAGTGCTCTTTTCACTTCCGTGAAAGCGCGTTCCCGCTCCGGGGTCCAGTCGACCGCGTTGGAGGGCTTTTGTTTTCTGAGCGTGGCATACAGGGGCTGCATGAGTTGAGCTGCGCGGGGGAGGAAACTGTTGTAAAAATTCACCATTCCTAAAAATTCTTGTAACGATCTGACCGTTTGTGGTCGGGGGAAATTTGCTACCGCGCGCACTTTGTCTGGCAATGGAACTGCCCCCTCTGGTGAAACTCTGTGTCCCAAAAAATCAATTTGTGACACACCGAATCGGCATTTGGCTGGGTTGATTATTAACCCGTGCTCTTCTAGCCTCTGAAAAACCGTAGTGAGGTGCTGTTCATGTTCTTCCTCTGACGAGCTGGCTACCAGAGTATCGTCGAGGTAGACGAACACGAAGGGGAGGTCGCGTAATACAGCGTCCATCATACGCTGAAAGGTTTGAGTAGCGCCTTTGAGGCCAAACGGCATTCGCAAAAATTCAAAAAGACCAAAAGGGGTTATTACAGCCGTTTTAGGAACATCCTCCGGTCGGACCGGAACTTGGTGGTAGCCGCGGACCAGGTCTATTTTAGAAAAAATGCGCGCACCCGCCAGATGTAGTGAAAAATCTTGGATGTGAGGGATGGGGTAGCGGTCATGCGCTGTCGCATTGTTTAATCTGCGGTAATCACCGCAAGGTCTCCAAGAACTGTCGGTTTTCGGGACCATATGTAGTGGCGATGCCCAAGGGCTTTTCGAGCGCCGAATAATGCCCAGTTTTTCCAGGCTGGCAAACTCGTCGTGTGCTATGGCGAGCTTGGTCGCATCTAAGCGCCGAGCTTTGGCAAAAACAGGTGGGCCTGTTGTGGGGATGAAGTGTTCAACCCCGTGTTTCGCTACTGTTGCTGAAAATTTGGGAACTGTGAGTGCTGGAAATTGGGTGAGGAGTTGGTCAAACTTACCTGCTGCTGTGGTGACGCTGGCCTGCACGGGGGGTGGAGAGACTCGAGCTGAGCAGGGGATAGAAGAAAATGACAGTGCATTAACCAAGCGTCTGTTTGCAAGATCGACTAACAACCCATGTGCACATAAGAAATCAGCGCCCAACAAGTTGAAACTCACCGCCACTGTAATAAATGTCCACCTATAGTTGCGGCCGTGAATGGACAGAGGCAGGTCTCTTTCACCGAAAGTGTCGATGATCGAGCCGTTAGCTGCCATCGCTCCGTTTCCCCGGGGTCCTGTTGCCCGGTCTGCGTTGGACAGGGTGATGAAGCTCACCTGAGCTCCTAATATAAGCCACAAAAACGACTGATAATGAACAGACTAAAATAAAAATATAAAAATAAAATCATCACAATAAATCTGGACTCAAATTAGGTGTCAAAAGTAAAATGCATAAATGGTCATTTTAGTTTAATTTCTAGCTTTAATGGAGGAAAAAAAATAGATATAGTTTTAGTTGACGAAATTAACACTGGATGGATGTTTATTTTTGTTTGTTTGTTTCAAATTATTGCATTTACTTTACTGACCATGCATTTACTGACCAAGACAAGATTATCACCCAGAGCTGAAAGAAGTGGAAAAAGTTCTAAGTCCTCCTGCTGAACAACGCACACTTCACCACTTTAGCAAACTCCCAGCAAATTCTGAACGGGCAAAAAAAAATCACGAAAACTTGTAATGACGCTTTATTTTGTTTTATAACTTTAATTTGTTTTTTTAAGTCTCCAAAGAATTTAGATACTTAAGTTTACATTTGTGCAGGTTTAAAGTTAATGCTACTTAGGCATGGATTGCATTCAGCTCTTATTGAATTTGTTCATTGCATTAAGTTACTGTATAGGTAACTGTACATTGACTGCATACAGTCAGGTAGCACTACTATTTAAATGGATGTTCAAAGTATTTGTGATAGAATTTACTTTTGTTTTTAAACCAATAGCCAATATTTCTAGAATGCTGGAGGGCGACCAAACCTACACACTGTGTAAAAGCTGTTAGGAATTGTGATATGCTGAAAAGGAAAATTTTCTAAATTAATTTCAATTGTGTACAATTTCATTTTTGAAACTCACAAGTTTTCAAGAAATAAAAAAGCAGTTACTAACCGAAGCCTACTTTTTTCATTTAACAGTATTTTATTGCAAACCAGTTGGTGTAACTTTTAAAAAAAATATAACCCCCCAAAGCATCAACACACTGTACTCTGCTTTCAAGCTTACCTCAGCATTTTTTGCTGTGCAGTGGACTTTTTCCTGAGATTAGTGGGTTTTTGTACTTAACCGAGAGCCAAATGTGAAGTGAAAATCGTTTTGAATCGAACATCGATTCTGAATCGAATTGTGATCCCAAAAATCGGAATCGAATCATGTGACTTCTAAAGATTCACAGTGCTAATGCTACTACTTAAATGCCCTACTTTCATGATATATCACTAGCCATGTTTACATGGACACAAGTAACCGGATTAAAAGCCTGATCAGAATAAAAATGCTTCATGTAAACACGCCAATCTGAATATTCTGACCCGATCACACTCATTCGGATCAAGATTTCCTTACAATTGAGATGGGTGGGTTATGCCGATTGTTAATCTGAGTGGTGCACATGTAAACACTTATTCTGAAGTTTGGGTAGAAAATATGTTTACTGCGCATGTCTGTACATTAGTTACACGTCGACATGACGTATTTCCGCCTTTACAGCAGCTAGCGGAAGACATGGTGGGAATTAAACAAATCTGGTCTGTATCACCCTGTTGTCTCTCTCTGTTCATCATATGCAGAAGTATGTACTTGTAGCTTCATTACGGAGACCAGCAGAAGCAAAAGTACAGTCTGAATAACACAATACAGGTCCATTTCAAAAGGAGAGAGGCACAAAGCGGGGTTTGTTTACATTGGAAGTTGCTTCTTCTTCTACTATTTCCTGAATGTTGGATAATTGTGCGCATGTCAAAATGATTTAGTCCGTTCAAATGTGTGATACGTGGAAACACATGTCCTAATCGGATCAACTTTTTCAGGATCCATGTAAACAGTAAAGTTCTAATCTGAATTGTAATCAGATTGAAGAAATGTAACCGTGGCTACTGTAGCGTGAACTGTTCACATTTTCCATAAATTTCACCTGAAAGCCAAATATCCCTAACTTTGTGTGTGCGTGTGTACAGTGGTGTGAAAACGTGTTTGCCCCTGTCCTGATTTCTCTTTTTTTGTATGTTTGTCACACTTAAAATGTTTCAGATCATGAAACAAATTTAAATATTAGACAAACATAATACAAGTAAACACAAAATGCAGTTTTTAAGTGAAGGTGTTTATTATTAAGGGAAAAAAAATCCAAACCTACATGGCCCTGTGTGGAAAAAGTGACTGCCCCTAAACCTAATAACTGGTTGGGCCACCCTTAGCAGCAACAACTGCAATCAAGTGTCTACGATAACTTTCAGTCAGTCTTTTACAGTGCTGTGGAGGAATTTTGGTCCACTCATCTTTGCAGAATTGTTGTGATTCAGCCACATTGGAGGGTTTTTGAGTATGAACCGCCTTTTTTTTTTTTTGTAACTTAGATTTTTATTCATTTTTCATCATATATAATGCATTCAGATCACATTCTACATTTAAAAAACAAAGGGGTTAGGGTAGGGAAAAATAAAAAAAAAAAAAAAATAAAAGGGGGGGGGACAAATGTTGGAGCATCAAGTTTTTAGTTTCCATCTCTTAATTCTTCTGGTTTTTTCAGTGTCTTTGGTTATTCTTTCAATTTCTGCCTCGTTGTTGCACTTTGTAGTGTGTCCATTTCCACCATTTTTTCTCCCATATTCCTTCTTGCATTCTTCGTCGATATGTTAGTTTTTCCATCATACGTATGTCCTCAACAATGTCAGTCCATTGTTCTTGGTCAGGAAGAACTTCTGATCGCCATTTTTTTGTGATAGTTTTTTTACATGCAATCAACAAGATTTTAACTAGATATCTGTCCTCAGCCTGTATAACATTGTCTCTTTTAAGATCACATAAGTACATCAGGTTACAGTTCATTGGTATATTATATCCTAATATCCTCTGTATTGTCACATGCATAGATTTCCAAAATGATGATATTTTGTAGCATTTCCAAAACATATGTGAGTGGTCTGCATTTTGAGCCCCACATCCCCTCCAGCATAAAGATTGGGTATTTGTATATTTTCCTTGAATCTGTGGTGTAATGAAAAAGCGAATCAGGTTTTTCCATCCAAATTCCCTCCATGTCCTTGAATTTGTTGATGTGTGTTGTGTTTTCCATATTTCCTGCCAGCTTTCTTCTGTTATGTTTAAATTGAGCTCTTTCTCCCATTTCTCCTTTATATAGTTACTTGTATGATTGTTTGTTATAAGTTTCTGATATAGTTTTGAAATAATTCTTATTTTATTTCCTGCATATGAGCTTAAAATAAGTTGTATAATCTCGTTCACATCTGTTTGGAGGTTATGCCTAATCTTCTTCATATAGTAATCTCTCATCTGCAGATATCTGAAAAATTCCGATCTTTCTAATTTAAATTTTCTCCTGATATTTACAAAGCTCCCGAGATCTTTTTTTCCGATATTGCCCCATGCTGTGATTCCCTTGTTCACCAGATTTTTGTATCCCCTATCTTGTTTTGCCGGTTCAAACTGACTGTCAAATGCTACCCATTTCAATAGTTTTATGTCTTCCCTTATATTATATTTTTGTACTATTTTATACCACAGTTCTAAAGTAAATTTAGTGATTGGGTCTATTTGTTTGATTTGCTTATATGCATCTTTATCTCCTATTATGCTTTGTACTGGGAGTCCCTCAATTTCCTTTTCCATTTCTTTCCATTTTGCCTCATATCCCTCGTCGCACCAACATATGATATATCTTATTTGTGCTGAGTAGTAATATTCCTTTAGACTCGGTAGGCCCATGCCTCCTTTCTCTTTTGGTAATTGGAGGGTTTTATATTTCACTCTTGGTTTTTTACCTCCCCAAACAAATCTCGATATCATCCTGTCCCACTTTGAGAATTGGGCATCTGGAATCTCTGTTGGTAGAGCCTGGAAGAGGTAAAGTAATCTAGGTTGTATGCTGATTTTGACTGTCTCAATTTTTGAATTCAGATCCATATTTAAGATTGACCATCTATCAATATCTTTTTTTATTTCTTGTTCCAACCTATCATAGTTTGCTTTATATATTTTGCTTAGGTCTTTAGGTATGTTCACTCCAAGGTATTTTATTTCTTTTTGGTTCCAGTTTAGTTTGATCTTATCAGTTATCTGGTTTAGAGGGTTATAGTGGAATGTCAGTATTTGTGTTTTTGTTATGTTTATCTTGTATCCTGATAATTTTCCAAAATTTTCTATCAAGTTCATCATTTCCATTATTGATTTATCTGGTTGTTCAAGGTAAACTATAATATCGTCTGCAAATAGCCCAATCTTGTGTTCCGCCCCCTTTATTGTTACACCTTTTAATTTCTTATTTTGTCGTATCGCTTGAGCCAATGGTTCTATGAACAGAGCAAACAAGGTGGGCGATAAGCAGCATCCCTGCCTAGTTGATCTTTGTATATTTACTTTGTCTGTTAAGCTACTGTTTATCTTGATTCTTGCCACAGGTTCTTGATATAGCGTCCTTATGCATTGTACTGATTTTTCGTTAAATCCAAAGCTCTCCAGTACACTATATAGGAATTTCCAGTTAACCCTGTCAAATGCTTTTTCTGCGTCTAAACTCATTATTACTGCGCTTTTCTTTTCTTTATGTATTTGGTTAATTATATGTATTGTTCTCCTGATATTGTCATGTGTTTGGCGTCCCTCTATGAATCCAGTTTGATCATCTTCTATCAATTCCGTCAAGAATGTCTTTATTCGTTTACATATAATTGTTGTGTATATTTTATAATCTACATTTAATAAAGAGATTGGTCTATAGTTTCCGCATTGTTCTTTATCTTTCCCTGGTTTTAAAATAACTGAAATGATTGCTTCGTTCCATGATGGAGGTATTTTGTTGTTGTTCAGCGTCCAATTAAATGACTTTAGGAGCTGTGGCGTGAGTTCTTCTATAAACAGTTTATAAAACTCAGATGGGTATCCATCACTACCTGGTGATTTACCGTTTTTAAGTGACTTAATCACATCTCTGATCTCTTGTGTTGTTATTTCTGCTGTTAGTTTTTCATTTTGTTGATTTCCTATTGATGACAAGTCCAATGTGTCTAGAAATTTTTTGATATCTTTAGTATTTGTTTCTTCAGGTTGCGAGTATAGTTCTTGGTAGAAATTATGGAAAATTTCTTCGATGTTTTCTGGGTTAACTGTGGTTTTATTTGTGGTGGGGTCTTTAATCTTGTATACATTATTCATTGTTTGTTGTTTTCTTAACCGTTTTGCCAGCAGTTTTGTGGCTTTTGGCCCCGTTTCATAATATTTTTGCTTTAGATATCTATTTTTCCTTTCAATTTCATCCATTTGTGTTTCTTTTATCTTTGTTTTTTCTTCTTTAATTTCTTGATATATTTTTGGATCATTTGTGCTTTGATGTTTACGTTCTAATTCCCTCAGTCTCTCACATCTTTGTTCATACGCTTCCAGTTTAGTCTTATTTGCTTTTCCTGTTTCAACAATTAATTTACCCCTTAACACGGCTTTTAGTGCGTCCCATAGTATTGTTGGGTCCACTTCTTCATTGTCATTCTCTTGGATATATTCGTTTATGTTTATTTTTATTCTTTGTTTCATTTTCTCATCATTTAACAGTCCTACGTTAAGTTTCCATGTTGTTCGTCGTTTTCTATTGTTTAAATATATTTCCATGTATATAGGATTATGATCTGATATTTCTGCCCCTCCAATCCAACAATTTCTCACCCTGTGTCTGTCACCTTCATTCATAAGGAAGTAATCTATTCTAGAGTGTACTTTATGGGCTGCTGAATAATGTGTATAGTCTTTTTCGAGTGGGTGTAGGTCCCTCCATATGTCTACCATACCCATTTCTGCCAGTGAGGTTCTTATGAACTTTGTTACATGTTTTTTTGTCTTCTTAACACTTGTTGTGTCAACTTCATGATCCATGACAGCATTTAAGTCTCCTCCACAAATTAGGACTCCTTCACTGTGTGTTGCTATGAGATCAAACAGATGTTGAAAAAAACCCTTGTCACTTTCTGGTGGGGCATAGATGTTCACTAATGTAATCTGCATACCATCTATTCTTCCCTTTATTATTACATACCTGCCTTCTTTATCCTGGATTTCCTGTTCACTTTCAAATTGTATTTTGTTTGAGATTAGTATCATAACCCCCCTTTTAGCTCCTCCCTTAAATGAACTGTAGTAGGAGTTCTTATAGCCAAATCTCTTTAGTTTCACATGTTCTGCCTTGCTCAAATGTGTCTCTTGCATAAATATAATTTCAGCTTTTTCCTTCTTGAATTTTCTTATTATTCTTTCCCTTTTAACAGGTGAGTTCAGAACATTCACGTTTAGTGTCATTATCTTAAGATTTTTACCCATATTCATGTTTTTCCATTTTTTTAACTTGTGCTCCTAGCCCCTTTAACAACAAAAATAACACATATTTATATAAAAACACATTAAAAAATCTCGACCTCCGTACTTGGGGCCTTTCTTCTGCCCACTGGTCCCTGTTGGTGGGTGGGGGGTTTGTCTTCACAGAGTGAAGGGCCCTCCCTAGACTTCTAATTACTATCAAAGTAATAGTCATAAGTCTAGAAATGTCCAACAAATATCACTTAAACCTCTCCTAGCCGTCTGTTTCTCTTTTACCTTGTCTTCTTGGCCTTCATTTCTTCTGTGCCTTTCTTAATCTTTGTTACGATCTAGGCTTTCAGTTGAAAGCCTTGTAGCTTGTCCTGGGCCCGCTGCTCTACGTCTCTCCCCCTTCTTCCGCCGTTCACTCGTCTCCACTCCGTCTGTCGTGGTGCGTTCAGGGCCGCCGCTGCTCCAGCCGTCTCCTTCGGCACGCTCACCTCAAGGCCCCGCTCCATCATATCCCGCGCTGCCTCTTCGGCCGTGTTGTAGGTTCTTGTGCCTTCCTCCCAATGAATCCTCATTTTCGTTAGCGGCGTTTGGAATCTAATTTTTTTTCTCTTTCAGCGTTTTTTTAATGTTGGCATATTTCTTCCGCTGCTGCACGATTTCTGTCGGGTAGTCATGGTCAAAAAATACCTGTTTGTCGCCGATTCGTATCTTTTTTTTCCATGCTTGCGTCAGGATTCTTTCCTTTATGTCATATTTCACAAAGTTTACCACAACTGACCTGGGTGTAGCGTTTGTTTTCGGGTTCTGTGCCGGTGTTCTGTGCGCCCGTTGAATCTGCAGATCCGTTTCTCCGGGTATTTCCAGTTCTTTTTTTAAGAACTGATCCATGAATTTTGTCATCGAGTTGCCTTCAATGCCCTCCGGAATTCCAAAGATGCGCATATTGCTTCGTCTGGATCTGCTCTCCAAGTCGTTTATTTTCTCCTGCATCCTCTGCGTTTGCGTCGTCAGGGTCTGTAGTTGTTCGTTTGCCTCGCTTTTCCAATCTTCTAGTTCCGAAATTCGGGTCTGCGCTTCTGTCATACACGCCCGCTGGGAGCGCAGCTCCTCCATGTTTTCCGTTAATTTACGCTCCATTTCTCTTCGGAGGTCCATGATTTCCTCCTTAATTTCTTTTTTCAGTTCCTCCTTAAGAGCCGCTAAATCCTGTTGTAGCTGTCGCTTGAATTCTCTTAACTCTTCACCCAAACTGACGATGCCAGTGTTCATGTTGTCGAGTCTGGTGTCCTCCATTTTCTCTGCTGTAGACATCTTGTTTTTTTGGGCTTTGCGTACAGTGGTTTTTCCTGCGTTGTTGGAGAGGAATTCTTCAATTTTACCCTGTTTTTGTCCTTGTGCCCGGTTCCTTCGTGTTTTCATCCCTTAGTTTATTGATCCGTTTATGTCGAGTTGGCCATTTACCGATGATTTTTAATCCGGCTAGGGAGAGCTCTTTGTTTAAGTGTTATGTCTCTCCGCCATCTTCCCGGAAGTCCATGAACCGCCTTTTTAAGGTCATGCCACAGCAGCTCAATCTGATTCAAGTCAGGACTTTGACTAGGCCACTCCAAAGTCTTCATTTTGTTTTTCTTAAGCCATTCAGAAGTGGACTTTCTGGTGTGTTTTGGATCATTGTCCTACTGCAGAACCCAAGTGCGCTTCAGCTTGAGGTCATGAAGAGATGGCCGGACATTCTCCTTCAGGATTTTTTGGTAGACAGCAGAATTCATGGTTCCATTTACCACAGCAAGTCTTCCAGGTCCAGAAGCAGCAAAACAGCCCCAGACCATCACACAACCACCACCATATTTTACTGTTGTTATGATGTTCGTTTTCTGAAATGCTGTGTTGTGACATGCACTACACAAAGAGCAGAGATAAACCTATCATCTGGTCAGTCACTGCAACAGATACTGGAGTCAGTTTGTCTTGGCCTGTCCTTGCTACTGATAATAGCCAAGAATTGCTACTGATAATCTGCCGAGAATGTGCCGCTAGTCCAGCAAAAGCTAGCGGCACTCGTATACTTTGCAAGCAGTTTCATGAAATCATCAGTCAGAAAGCAACTCATACCGGCTCGGACGTTGCCCAGGTTTGCAGGGTCGGGAGTTCCTGGCAGGAGAGGGTGGGGGACAGAGCTGCGTAGGGGAATCTGATCAGACCTAAATGAAACAGTCATTGTCGCCTGCAACAGACTGCTATGATGATGTTACTTTTACGCCAGATGTAATGGGGAACACATCTTCCAAATAGTTCAACTTTTGTCTCGTCAGTCCACAGAGTATTTTCCCAAAAGTCTTGGGGATCATCAAGATGTTTTCTGGCAAAACTGAGACGAGCCTTTATGTTTGTTTTGCTCAGCAGTGGTTTTTGTCTTGCAACTCTGCCATGCAGGCCATTTTTGCCCAGTCTCTTTCTTATGGTGGAGTCATGAACACTGACTTTAAATGAGGCAAGTGAGGCTTGCGGTTCTTTGGATGTTGTAGGGTCTTTTGTGACCTCTTGGATGAGTTGTCGCTGCGCTTTTGAGGTAATTTTGGTCGGCCGGCCACTCCTGGAAAGGTTCACCACTGTTCCATGTTTTCGCCATTTGTGGATATTGGTTCTCACTGTGTTTCACTGGAGCCCCAAAGCTTTAGAATTGGCTTTATAACCTTTTCCAGACTGATAGATCTCAATTACTTTGTTTCTCATTTGTTTCTGAATTTCTTTGTATGATGTCTAGCTTTTTGGGATCTTTTGGTCTACTTCACTTTGTCAGGTAGGTCCTATTTAAGTAATTTCTTGATTGAGAACGGGTGTGGCAGTAATCAGGCCTGGGTGTGGCTAGAGAAATTGAACTCAGCTTTTCAAAGATGTGATTAACCACAGTTAATTTATGTTTTAACTGGAGGGGCAATCGCTTTTTCACACAGGGCCATGAAGGTTTGGATTTTTTTACCCTTAATAATAAACACCTTCATTTAAAAACTGTATTTTGTGTTTACTTGTGTTATCTTTGTCTATTAATTAAATTTGTTTCATGATCTGAAACATTTAAGTGTG
Organism: Pholidichthys leucotaenia; assembly: GCA_020510985.1. NCBI lineage: Eukaryota > Metazoa > Chordata > Actinopteri > Cichliformes > Pholidichthyidae > Pholidichthys > Pholidichthys leucotaenia. The sequence continues at coordinate 407,192,910 of CM035840.1, read as the reverse complement.
ACAAACATACAAAAAAAAAGAGAAATCAGGAAGGGGGCAAACACTTTTTCACACCAGTGTGTGTGTGTGTGTGTGTGTGTGTGTAAAAGGGTATGCCCATCATGTCACAGAAAACTCATGGCAGCTTTAGTTTGTATGCAACAAAAGTGAAAAACAATATTCGGTCACAGAAGTACACAAAGTGTCTGCCCAAATTGCAGAGAGTCTCCACCTAGCATTCTGCCATGTTTTAATTTTTTTTAAAAATCAGTGCTTCACTTCTGTGTGCTCCTTGGGTTTGTCTTGTTTTTTTGTTTTGTTTTTTGTCATTTTTTTAACCCACATATCACTAAAGTCAAGTAAACGGTGGGGTACTAGCATCTAAAATAACTGAACTATGCTCTCACTGTCAATGTTTCTCTAACAGAGATATCTGTCAAAGAAAATGGTCATTAAACATCAACACAATTGAGTAATTGGCTTAATTTACAGTAGTTAGTCCTGTGAAAAAATAGGACTCCCCATTAAATATTCAGCTCTTTATTAAGAAACTAGTGCATACCCGTGCATGCCCGTAGAAACCCGTGCATGCCGTAGAGGGGATGTATTGGAACACAATTCTTGCCAGTTACAGGACAGTTGCTACAGCAACACAGCACTGAGTGGCAATCACATGTGACGGCTTTTCTATGCAGCGAAACATAAAAATCACACAAAATATGCCCTGCCATCTGGGGCTGTTTGCCCCTGCTTGTTACTTCTTCTCCTGCCTGTCACTGTTCTGTGTTATGTTGCTTACCTGTGTTTATATACAGTATATGTCTTGTAGGGAGTCGTGTGCTCTGTCTATGTGCCGTCATATAGACATCATATCTTTATGACGGCATTGCAAGCCCTATGACGCCTGAGATAATAGGATCATCACAGGACATCAGGCAGACATCATAGGCCATCCTATGATGTCCTATAAACGTGACACACAGAAGGACACACAGAGATTTCTTGAATTTATAGAGTGATGTTCACATATTGATGTCTAATCTTGTTTTTATTTTAATCATTTTAAGTGGGGGGAAAATGTGGGGGTGGCCTAATTTCTTCCTCACAATTTTTTATAATTGCATTTTACAGAAAATTTTAGTCTTTTATTCAATTTTAATTGTTTAGCTATATTACGTAAATCTCCCAGTATTGTTAACATAGATATTCAATATCTATAAGTCCAAATATGTCAAAAAATACACAGGCCTCAAAAGGGTCTCCTAATTTTTTCACATGACTGTATACTAGCAAATTAACACGAAGCAGAAAAATAGGATCTTCTCCATGGCAGGTACTCTGTGTAGTGCTGGGACTAAAAATTGTGTAGACATTGTTTTGCTGCATAAAAACTAAAGCTTCCACTCTTTTTTTCTTTTTTTTTTTTTTTGATGCAAGTTCTGCTCTGTGACATCATGCGGATACCCTCTATAGAGGGAGAAAGACGCAAAGGGTCTTTATGGTCTAGGCTATGTTAATCAGGTCTGAATGACCTCCCTTGTTGCTGGTCTGTTTCAACAGTGTTGAATAAAGTTGTACTGCTGCTTAACTTTTTTCTTCCTTTCAGCAGTATTGCATAGCTTTCCAATGATGGGTGCAGGCAAAGAGGACAGTGATGAGGAAGTAGCAGCCCCACTCTTATATAAATCCCAGCGACTTTCTACAGAACGAATTTGGACCTTGCTACACGAGGCAGGCCGACTTAAAGCAAAAGGAAACATTTTCTACAGGGAAAAGAACATTCGCTCAGCCGTTAGCTGTTATCACCGTGCTCTGCTGATCATCCGCAGTGTCGACCCTGAAGTAACACGTCCAGTGAAGGGATACTCGCCTGATACGATTGAGTTTGTTGCTGAACAGGTGGATGTACTGAGAGAAGTACAGTTGGACTGCTACAATAATCTAGCTGGTAAGACAGTTTTGCACAATGTGTTGGAATATTTAGTTGAAATAGGAGTGCTGTTAAGAGATTTAAAAGCTTCTCATCAGTGTTTTTTGAGTCATAAATACTAACCTAAATGAAAGCGCCAAGATGCTGATGCCTCGGTGCCTGTAGCATGGAACCGTGGGGGGCTGTAAAAAAAAAAAAAAATAAAATAAAGTCACACTGCCACTTCTAGTGGGCTGGCATACTTATTGCAGTACCTTTTTCACAGCTGCATTGATGGTAAAGGTGAGATAAATTTGTGCTTATTTTGAAAACAGCCTTATCTGGAAATTGTGGCAAACTAAAAGTTGAGAAAATATGGCGATGCAATGATACAAGCCTTTACTGCCAGTTGATTTTGAGAGAGTGAGCTGGTGACAGACACACACACACAGACATATGGAGTGATTATCGTATGCCTATGTTGCCTTTGTGCCGAGGCATAAAAATAGAGAAGCACAAGAATAAAATTAGGAGCACAAAGAAAAAATCAGATTTTATTAATTGAAAGCATGCAATAGTGGGTAAAAGTATCAAAATTTCCAGAAGTAAAAGCATAATTATGAATATTAAATCAGAACGGTTTGGAATGTTTCACACTTGCGTGTAATGAATATTGAAAATTTCTTAAATAATCTTGCAAAAACAATGAAGTTTGTCCAAACATTAATTTACTGAAGTACAGTAGCAGTTTCTTGTATAAACAGTAAACATGTAATATTGTTATTTTGCTTCCAGCCCGTTAGCTTCACAGCTGCTGTGACTGCTGACCCTCAGGTTCACCACCATGGACCTCAGAGGCTACGGTCACACTGCAGGTTTTTATGCTCAATTCCAATTTTTTTTGCACAAATGTGACCCATATCTGATTTTTTTTTTCTTTTTTTTCCTAATGACAGTCTGAACAACACATCTGGGGTTTTTTTTCATACCAGACTCAGGCCACTTTCATACGTGGTCCTAATTTGGATACGTATTAACGGAAACGTTAAAGTGAGACAGACGTAACAATTCTGCAGTGGAGGATGCAGCAAGCATGGCAGACACAGGTGCTTTGTGCTCTCTTTTTAATCAATCTTCTTGCCTTTGTCACTGGATCGTAATTTTGTCAGCTCCGACTGCACAATAACTCCAAAATTTGGGGGGGTCTGAAACCGTCGGACAAGCAGGTGCACAGTAGTGGCATATTTTTTAAAAAAGTAACAGCACATTTACTGGACGATGTAAATTCCTTTTTTCCTGTAAACGGCACACCTTGACTCCCAGCTGCTGTAATATCTAAAATGTAAAGTTAATACCGACATGACTGTGGAGCAGAAAGGCCAGATAGAGGGATACAGGAGAGGGGAGTGTATGGCGTATTCTCCTTCCTGTGCGTTATTGCTGGTACGAGCCGCTGACAACATCAGTGGGTGAGAGCCCTATTGTAATTGCTAGGATTATTTATTATTAACCTTATTTATACAGGTAATCCCATTGAGACACCGGGTCTCATTTTCAACAGAGCTGTTTAATCGATCAGTTCTGTTAGAGCTGATCACAGCAGTCATCTGGCATGCAGAGGACTGAAGCTGGTCTCATATTTATTTTGTGCATAATCATTTCTGAATGATTTTAACATTTTATTTTGCTGCGCTCCATCAAGGTGAAGAAGTTCTCCTCTCCTCAATTGTTCTGGGCTCATATTTACTTCCATAAACACAACGCTGTGTCTGACATTACATTTTCTTCTGCGCATGCAGGTCACTTCATAGCTGTAGACTGTTCACACTGGAGTCTGATGGGGGTCGTATTTAAATTATAATGTGAGCGCCCACACAAAAAAATCAGATCTCAGCAAAAAATCGGAATTGAGCATTAAGAACTGCTGTGTGACAGTAGCCAGAGAGACAAAGAGGAAAGAAAAAAGGGCATAAAAATGTGACTGTTGTTACAGATGTGATATATATAAAAAATACAGATGTCATGTTTCTCCTCAGCTTAATAAATTGCTTGGTTTAGCGAGTGAATCGTTTTAAAGTGAGTGAATGGAAGCATGTCACACTGTGGTGTTTTTACTGACGTTAGTATGAAGACTTAAAAAATCTGCTGAACTTCAGAGAAGATCATTTAACAGGTTAAATTAATGTAACCTAGCCAGAGGGGGTGCACAAGCCAGTGTACTGCTAGTGCTGGTCCCAAGCCCGGGTAAATGGGGAGGATTGTGTCAGGAAGAGCATCCGACGTAAAACCTTTGCCAAATCAAACATGCAGATCATGACAAATGAGACTTTCACACCAGATCGGTCGAGGCCCGGGTTAACGAGTGCCACCGGTGCTGTTAACTGACAGGGTGCCACTGGAAATTGGACTGCTGTTGGAGGAGAGGGGGAAAGCATGTTAGGAGGGAGAGAGGGAAAAGGAAAGATAGAAGTGTTGAGGTGAGAGTAGGGACATTAAATGTAGGGACCATGACTGGTAAAGGCAGAGAGTTGGCTGATATGATGGAGAGATATACTATACAGTGGGGCAAAAAAGTATTTAGTCAGCCACCAATTGTGCAAGTTTTCCCACTTAAAAGATGAGAGAGGTCTCCAATTTTCATCATAGGTATACCTCAACTATGAGAGACAAAATGAGAAAAAAAAAATCCAGAAAATCACATTGTCTGATTTTTAAAGAATTTATTTGCAAATTATGGTGAAAAATAAGTATTTGGTCACCTACAAACAAGCAAGATTTCTGGCTCTCACAGACCTGTAACTTCTTCTTTTAAGAGGCTCCTCTGTCCCCCACTCGTTACCTGTATTAATGGGACCTGTTTGAACTCGTTATCAGTATAAAAGACGCCTGTCCACAACCTCAAACAGTCAGACTCCAAACTCCACTATGGCCAAGACCAAAGAGCTGTCAAAGGACACCAGAAACAAAATTGTAGACCTGCACCAGGCTGGGAAGACTGAATCTGCGATAGGTAAGCAGCTTGGTGTGAAGAAATCAACTGTGGGAGCAATTAACTAACTGGATCCCAGCTTGCTATTGTCTGTCTGCGTGTCTCTACTGCTGATTATCGAACGAAATTATGGATTTAATAAGCTGGGCTTTGAACGCAATTGACACTATTTTTTCAACGAGGAAAAGTGCCCCGGGGGAGGTTGTTTGCCCCGCAGGAACGGCTGCTGCGGGCTATTTGAGGGACACAAGTAATTGGAAACTCTTGTGCCTGTCTGATCTTTCCATCGAAGATGTTGAAGATTTGTACGTCTTCGTAGTAATGGTCATCGGGATTGTTCTGATTGGATCTGGGATTGTCCTGGTGTACCGTAAATTGATGAAGATGGACATAGCCTATCAAAATGCTGGCCAGGCGAGGCTTAACCATCAAATTGAAAAAATGGAGAGGACTCTGACAGCGGCAAATGGAGAACTGTCTAGGAAAATGGATTACATCATGATCACGCTGAGAGCCGTCCATGAAGGATTCAATGTCCAGCACTGAAGGATTAAGTACTGAATCTGTAAGAGGATATAAAGTTTCTTTCTCTGGGATCAGTACTATTCGACTAATCTGACCCCCTCACACAAGTCCTCCAGATTATCTGCAGTTTTTTGTTTTCAAAACATTTGAGCTGCATTGACTCCACGGACAGTCAGCTGCATGGCTCAAGGACAAATGCCAGCAGCTAAGACAAAACATCCCCTGCCAAAGAGACTTTGTTGTTCTTAACTGATACAAACACCTACACTCAACACTACACCCACACTGACTCAAAAACTGATGAAAAAGATCACTCACTCACTGCTCTCTTTGTGTCCTTGTGTACATTCTTGTCTGCTAACTGTGCATTGAGGACTTTTTTTCTTGTAATCATAATGTTGATCATATATGACCGGTATTCTGACAATCAATGGTTTTTTGCTCTTTCCTATTGTGTTATCCTTTTCCTCCCTATGCATCCTGTACCCATCTGATGACAGGCGCGTTTTTCAGACGCTGCCGCGTCACCGGAAATGCAGGTCGTTTTCTGTGTCAAGTCAAATCCCTCGTATGTTATCAGTTGTTTACTGTTAATGTACTTGGCAATAAATCTTTTCTGAATTCTGAGTTCTGAATTATTAGAAAATGGAAGACATACAAGACCACTGATAATCTCCCTCGATCTGGGGCTCCACGCAAGATCTCACCCCGTGGGGTCAAAATTATCATGAGAACGGTGAGCAAAAATACCAGAACCACATGGGGGGACCTAGAGAATGACCTGCAGAGAGCTGGGACCAAAGTAACAAAGGCTACATCAGAAATACACTACGCCGCCAGGGACTCAAATCCTGCAGTGCCAGACGTGTCCCCCTGCTTAAGCCAGTACATGTCCAGGCCCGTCTGAAGTTTGCTAGAGAGCATTTGGATGATCCAGAAGAGGATTGGGAGAATGTCAGATGAAACCAAAATAGAACTTCTTGGTAAAAACTCAGTTTGTCGTGTTTGGAGGAGAAAGAACACCATACCTACTGTGACGCATGGGAGTGGAAATATCATACTTTGGGGCTGCTTTTCTGCAAAGGGACCAGGACGACTGATCCGTGTAAAGGAAAGAATAAATGGGGCCGGTGCAGTGGTTAGCACTGTTGCCTTACAGCTAGAAGGTTCCTGGTTCGAATCCCCAGGCTGGCAGGGGTTGGAACCTTTCTGTATGGAGTTTGCATGTTCTCCCTGTGCTGTGTGGGTTTACTCCGGGGGCTCCGGTTTCCTCCCACAACCCAAAGACATGTATGTTAGGTAAATTGGTTGTTCTAAATTGTCCCTAGATATGTTTCCTATAGGCCCTTAGAATAGAGGGTTAGCATTAGTGAAAGCGCTTTGAGTGGTCTTTGTGACTAGAAAAGCGCTATATAAGTGCAGGTTAGTTAGTTAGTTAGTTAGATTTTGAGTGAAAACCTCCTTCCACCAGCAAGAGCATTGAAGATGAAACGTGGCTGGGTCTTTAAGCATGACAATGATCCCAAACACACTGCCCGGGCAACGAAGGAGTGGCTTTGTAAGAAGCATTTCAAGGTCCTGGAGTGGCCTAGCCAGTCTCCAGATCTCAACCCCACGAAAATCTTTGGAGGGAGTTGAAAGTCTGTGTTGCCCAGCTACAGCCCCAAAAGATCACTGCTCTAGAGGAGATCTGCATGGAGGAATGGGCCAAAATACCAGCAACAGTGTGTGAAAACCTTGTGAAAACTTACAGAAAACGTTTGACCTCTGTCATTGCCAACAAAGGTTATATAACAAAGTATTGAGATGAACTTTTGTTATTGACCAAATACTTATTTTACCGAGGAATTTACCAATTAATTAATTAAAAATCCTTCAATGTGATTTTCTGGATTTTTTTTTTCTTAATTTGTCTCTCATAGTTGAGGTATACCTATGATGAAAATTGGAGACCTCTCTCATCTTTTAAGTGGGAGAACTTGCACAATTGGTGGCTGACTAAATACTTTTTTACCCCACTGTATGTAGATATACTGTGTGTTCAAGAAACCAGATGAAGGGAAGCAAGGCTAAGAGCATTTATCTATAAATGCACAGAATCTCTGTCTGTGTGTGTCTTTGTGTCAATTCAATTCAACTTTATTTATATAGCGCCATTTCACAACACTCATCTCATAGCACTTTAAACTGTAGGGGAAACCCCCACAATTGCAGAAAGACCCCAGCAATCAGGTGATCCCCTGTGAGCAAGCACTTGGCGATGGTGGAGAGGAAAAACTCCCTTTTAACAGGAAGAAACCTCCAGCAGAACCAGGCTCAGGGAGGGGCAGCCATCTGCTGTGACTGGCTGGGGGGTGAGGGGATAGAGAAGAAGAAGAAAAGAACAGGCATGTAGAGCGCAAACAGCATGACGGGGACTCAATGTATGGGAGAGAACAAACAGATGTTAATGACCAGCAAAAATATGTATTTCATTGAGAGTGAAGAAAGGAGTCAAGCTCAGTGCATTGTTGGAAATCCCCCAGCTGTCTAAACCTATTAGCAGCATAACTAAGGGAGGGTTCAGGGGCACATGATCCATCCCTAATTATAGGCTGTATCAAAAAGGAAGGTTTTAACCCTATTCTTAAAAAACAGAGATTGAGTCTGACTCCCGAATCCAGCGCGATATATTTACACATATCTCTTGAACCGTTTGTCACAATGACCTAAGATTTTATATGTGTTTTGCTGAGGTTACGAGGATGGAGTTGTTCAGTCAAAATATGTAATTTTTATCAATAAAAGTTTAGTCACCACTCTGTCCTCATGCTCTGGCTTCTAGAGGTGTGGGTGGGGTTTTGCATTGACTCCGTGCTGATTAGATAATACGTGACATCACGGCATCAGTCACCATGAGTAAAACAAGGAAGCGAAAAGCGACAAATTTGACTAGAAAAAGATGACACTGAAAATTTAATGCTTAAAAAATTATACCATAAAGTTGCCATGATTGTGTAGGTCTAAAGGATAATTCGGCAAACAGTGCATACGAAAAGTATTCACAGCACTTCACTTTTCCACATTTTGTTAGGTTACTGCCTTATTCCAAAATGGATTAAATTGTCTTTTTTCCTCAAAATTCTACACACAATACCCCATAATGACAACGTGAAAAGGTTTTTTGAGATTTTTGCAAATTTATTAAAAATAAAAAAAAAAACAACTAAAAAATCACATGTACAGTACATAAGTATTCACAGTCTTTGCCATGAAGCTCAAAATTGAGTTCAGGTGCATCCTGTTTCCACTGATCATCCTTGAGATGTTTCTACAGCTTAACTGGAGTCCACCTGTGGTAAATTCAGTTGATTGGACATGATTTGGAAAAGCACACACCTGTCTATATAAGGTCCCACAGTTGACAGTGCATGTCAGAGCACAAACCAAGCATGAAGTCAAAGGAATTGTCTGTAGACCTCTGAGACAGGATTGTCTTGAGGCACAAATCTGGCAAAGGGTACAGAAAAATTTCTGCTGCTTTGAAGGTCCCAGAGAGCACAGTGGCCTCCGTCACCCATAAATGGAAGAATTTCGGAACCACCAGGACTCTTCCTAAAGCTGGTTGGCCGTCTAAACTGAGCAATTGGGGGAGTAGAGCCTTAGTCAAGGAGGTGACCAAGAACCCGATGGTCACTCTGTCAGAGCTCCAGCATTCCTCTGTGGAGAGAGGAGAACCTTCCAGAAGGACAACCATCTCTGCAGCAATCCAGCAATCAGGCCTGTATGGTAGAGTTGCCAGAGGGAAGCCACTCCTTAGTAAAAGGCACATAGCAGCCCGCCTAGAGTTTGCCAAAAGACATCTGAAGGACTCTTGGACCATGAGAAACAAAATTCTCTGGCCTGATGAGACAAAGATTGATCTCTTTGGCATGAATGCCAGGTGTCATGTTTGGAGGAAACCAGGCACTGCTCATCACCAGGCCAATACCATCCCTACAGTGAAGCATGGTGGTGGCAGCATCATGCTGTGGGGATGTTTTTCAGAGGCAGGAACTGGGAGACTAGTCAGGATAGAGGGAAAGATGAATGCAGCAATGTACAGAGACATCCTGGATGAAAACCTGCTCCAGAGCGCCTTTGACCTCAGACTGGGGTGACAGTTCATCTTTCAGTAGGACAACGACCCTAAGCACACAGCCAAGATATCAAAGGAGTGGCTTCAGGACAACTCTATGAATGTCCTTGAGTGGCCCAGTCAGAGCCCAGACTTGAATCCAGTTGAACATCCCTTGACAGATCTGAAAATGGCTGTGCGCCGACGCTTCCCATCCAACCTGATGGAGCTTGAGAAGTGCTGCAAAGAGGGATGGGAGAAACTGCCCAAAGATAGGTGTGCCAAGATTGTGGCATCATATCCAAAAAGACTTGAGGCTCTAATTGCTGCCAAAGGTGCATCAACAAAGTATTGAGCAAAGGCTGTGAATACTTAAGTACATGTGATTTCTTAGTTTTTTTTATTTTTTAATAAATTTGCAAAAATCTCAAAACACTTTTTTCATGTTGTCATTATGGGGTGTTGTGTATACAGTTTTGAGGGGAAAAAAATGAATTTATTCCATTTTGGAATAAGGCTAACATAACAAAATGTGGAAAAAGTGAAGCGCGGTGAATACTTTCCGGATGCACTGTATGTGGAGAACATGAGGCGCGTGAGCAGACTGGGCGGAGCGTCTACAGGGACTGGGGTCTGACAAAGAGCACTGGTGTATCTACCACAGAACATGCCAGGAGAAGCAGCGGCCTGACCAGGCAGACCACGGTCCTTCGTGGGGAGGCACGCCCAGTCAGTAGATGGGAGTCCTTTCTTCTGCTTTACCTGTGTGGTACCACTGTACTTTGCAGGACTGCGAGTCCCCTCTCCCGCGTATCTAAAAATGAAAAATTTAATAATAATACTGCCATGATTGTGGAGTGGAATGGCCAGAATAACTTAACGACCAAATGCAGGACACAAAAATGCCGAAGTAATAAAATAAATCATTTTTAGTTCAATATTTACTGACAAATGGGCAACACTGAGGCAGCGGTTGCAGTCAAATGGGTCCTTCTGCTGTGTATAATAATGTTAGGTGTTTTGTAGTTAATTCGGTTGATTACAGTTTTAAAAAAACTTAATTACATAATATTGCCAAAATATAAAATGATGCACTACAGTGGGTCTCAAGTATTTGTAAATGCGTCCTGTTATAGTACTGCATGAGTTTATTGATGATGCACAGACGAAATTCACTATTACACTTAACTCCATCACTGAACAGTGATATAACTAAAATAATTATAATGATGACTGAACAACTCCCATTCCACAAAGTGCAAGATACACTGTTATCTTGAATATAAGTGACGAAAGATCACACAAATAAGTGATCTGACAAACAAATAAACAAGGGATCTGAAACAGTCGCTAATATTGGATGTCCCATTCATTTTCAATAATTAGGTATTCTGTAATTAATATTCACATAATCAAATAACCCCCTCATGGATCGTCACCTTATCGTGGTGGGGGGGTTTGCGTGCCCCAGTGATCCCAGGAGCTATGTTGTCCGGGGCAATTTGCCTCTGATAGGGTCTCCCAAGACAAACTGGTCCTGGGTGAAGGGCCAGACGAAGAACGATCCAACAGACTCTCATGATAAATTGTATATCAAGGATTCAGTGTACCCCGCCCGGTATGGGGTTACCGGGGCCCCACCCTGGAGCCAGGCCTGGGGGAGGGGCTCGAAGGCTAGCGTCTGGTGGCCGGGTTTCCACCCATGGGACCCGGCCGGGCTCAGCCCGAAGGAGTTACATGGGTCCGCCCTCCAGTAGGTTCACCACCTGCAGGAGGGATCATGGAAGTCCGGTGCTATGTGGATTAGGTGGCAGTCAAAGGCGGAGACCTTGGCGGACTGATCCCAAGCTTTCTAAACTGGCTTCAGGTGGCTGGGGAGAGGGAAGTCTGGGCTTCTCTGCTTGAACTGCTGCCTCCGCGACCCGGACCTCCGGAAAAGCGGTAGAAGATGGATGGATGGATGGATGGATAATCAAATAAATCTTAGTGCCATTTACTCCCTTTTATATTTGTCAAAGTCTAACATGTGATTGTCGACATATATTGCCTCAAAGAAACTTTCATCAGTGTAAAACTTCTGGCTTATGGCTGGGCACTGAGGATCCAAGTGTGGAAGCACCATCACTAGGGAGCTATCACCAGCAGGGAAAGTGCCAAATTCACAGCTACAGGAGCACCGACTCTGAGACCGCCTAAGTCCAACCCGAGGGGTCGACACCACAGACGTGGCGCCATAACACAAAACCCCCTCAGCCGGTTTGGAGACAAAATAAGCGAGGCAAGGCTGAGATGGTTTGGACATGTGCAGAGGAGGGATAGTGGATATATTGGACAAAAGATGTTGAAGATGGAGCTGCCAGGCAGGAGGAAAAGAGGAAGACCACAGAGAAGATTCATGGATGTAGTGAAGGAGAACATGGAGAGGGTTGGTGTTATGGAAGAAGATGCAAGGGATGGGGTGAGATGGAGGCAGATGATCCGCTGTGGCGACCCCTAAAGGGAGCAGCCAAAAGAAGAAATTAATGTAACAAAGCAGTCCCCATACGGGAAAAAAATATGACGTAACATAAGCTTTAAGAATCAAATATTGCAGTTGTAGGAGTTATTAGTGTTTTAATATTGAAATCGCTGCCTAAGTTAAGCACAAAACTTACTCCTCGCAGGTGTCTGCTGTGGTCCGCCATGTTTTTGAGGTGAGAATTGTTGGGTCTTGTAGTTTTTAGCGATGAACTGAAAACTCCAGGAAGAAAATAGCTAGTCCTTCCTCTGCAAACCTAAACGGCAAAACCAGTGTGAAGACAATCGATGTGATGGATAAATGGTGTAGTTGTTGAATACGTGTTTTTTTTTTTGTTTTTTCTTTTTTTTAGTAACCACTATTTTATAACAGTTCAGCTCGAGATCGACTGTGACAGGAAGTCATGCATGTGCTGTAAAAAAAAAAAAATAAATAAATAAATCGCACTGCCACCTCTAGTGGCCCGGCATAGTTATTATTGCAGTACCTTTTTTTTTCCGGCTCCATTGATGGTAAAGGTGAGTTAAATTTGTGTTTATTTTGAAAACAAAGCCTTATCTCGAAATTCTAGCAAATTAAAAGTCGAGAAAATATGGCCATACAATGATACAAGCCTTTAGTTGTACTTAATTTTGACTGGGTGAGCTGAAAAGCTGGTATCAGACAGACAGACGCACTGACTGATTACCGTATGCCTTTGTTTTCACTGAGGTATAATTAGTGAAGTCTGAAGTCCTCAGCCTAATATTTTAAATGTGAATAGTCTTGACCAACATTCTCTAATTCAGTAATCCTCATTTGGGCATATACTTTTTTCTCCTTCTTCTTTTCAGCCTGTTTGCTGCAGAAGCCATCTGTTGACTACAGTCGCGTGCTGAAGTACAGTTTGCTCGTGTTGAAGTGGAGACCAGCAAATGTCAAAGCTTTGTACAGGGCAGGAGTAGCTACTCTTGGTACTGGAAATGCACAAGAAGCTAAAGAGTATTTCATCAAGGCCCACAGAGAGCAGCCTAATGGTAAGAACCAAACCAGTAAGATCTGACATCTAGACTAAAGCCAGTGTAAGTACAGTCATGTGAAAAAATTAAGATACCCCATTAAATATTCAGGCCTTTATTAAGAAATGTTCACATATCTATGTCTAACCTTGTTTTTGTTTTTATTTGCATTTTTTAACATTTATTTTAGCCATTTTAAGTGGGAATGAATGTGGGGGTGTCCTAAAAAAGATGGGGATATCCTAACTTATTCCTCACTATTTGTTTAGAATTATATTTTACCAAAAGTTTGAAAATAAGTCTTTAATTCATTTTTAATTGTTTAGCTGTATTACAGGAATCTTCCTGTATTTTAAACACTTATTAAATATCCATATTGTGGAGTGTGTAAATGAAGAGGCATATTCATTTCAGACGATTTATTACACTCTCACATCTCACAAGCAAAGAACAGACTGACTGGTCTCATCAAGCATTCCTCTCTCTATATCAGGGGTCAGCAACCGTTATCACTCAAAGAGCCATTTGGACCTGTTTCCCACAGAAAAGAAAACACTGGGAGCCACAAAACCCTTTTGACACTCAAAATGAAATAACACTGCACATACAGTTAGGCCCAAAAATATTTGGACAGTGACACAAGTTTTGTTATTTTAGCTGTTTACGAAAACATATTCAGGATACAACTACATAATCAATATGGGCTTAAAGTGCAGACTCTCAGCTGTAATTTGAGAGTATTCACATCCAAATTGGAGCAAGGGTTTAGGAATTACAGCTCTTTAATACATAGCCGCCTCTTTTTCAAGGGACCAAAAGTAATTGGACAATTGACTCAGAAGGCTGCAAAAAAAAAAAAAAAATAACAGGGCTGCATGGGCTCTTCCCTCGTTAACCTGTCATCAATTAAGCAGTTAAAAGGTCTGGAGTTGATTCCAGGTGTGGCGTTTGCATTTGGAAGCTGTTGCTGTGAACACACAACATGCGGTCAAAGGAGCTCTCAATGGAGGTGAAACAGACCATCCTGAGGCTGAAAAAAAGAAGAAATCCATCAGAGAGATAGTAGAAATGTTAGGAGTGGCCAAATCAACAGTTTGGTACATTCTGAGAAAAAAAGAGTGCACTGGTGAGCTTGGGAACTCAAAAAGGCCTGGACGTCCACGGAAGACAACAGTGGTGGATGATCACAGAATCCTTTCCATTGTGAAGAACAACCCCTTCACAACATCCACTCAAGTGAAGAACACTCTCCAGGAAGTAGGTGTATCAGTATCTAAGTCTACCATAAAGAGAAGACTTCATGAGAGTAAATACAAAGGATTCACCACAAGGTGCAAACCATGAATCGGCCTCAAAAATAGAAAGGCCAGAATTGACTTTGCCAAAAAACACCTGAAGAAGCCAGCCCAGTTCTGGAACAGCATTCTTTGGACAGATGAGACTAAGATCAACCTGTACCAGAATGATGGGAAGAAGAAAGTTTGGAGAAGAATTGGAACAGCTCATGATCCAAAGCACTACATCTTCTGTAAAACATGGTGGAGGCAGTGTGATGGCATGGGCATGCATGGCTTCCAATGGCACTGGGTCACTTGTGTTTATTGATGATGTGACAAAAGACAGAAGCAGCCGGGTGAAGTGTATAGGGATATACTTTCTGCTCAGGTTCAGCCAAATGCAGCAAAGTTGATTGGACGGTGCTTCACCAATGATCCAAAACATACTGCAAAAGCATCCCAGGAGTTTTTTAAAGCAACGAAGTGGAATATTCTGCAATGGCCGAGTCAATCACCAGATCTCAACCCAATCGAGCATGCATTTCACTTGCTCAAGACAAAACTTAAGGCAGAAAGACCCACAAACGAGCAACAACTGAAGACAGCTGCAGTAAAGGCCTGACAAAGCATCCCAAAGGAGGAAACCCAGCGTTTGGTGATGTCCATGGGTTCCAGACTTCAGGCAGTCATTGCCTGCAAAGGATTCTCAACAAAATATTGAAAAGTAACATTTTACTTAGGGTTATGTTTATTTGTCCAATTACTTTTGAGCCCCTGAAATGAGGAGCGTTTGTATAAAAATAGCTACATTTCCTACATGTTTAATCATATATTTTTGTTCAACCCCTTGAATTAAACCTTAAAGTCTGCACTTCAATTCCGTTGTAGTTGTTTCATTTCAAATCCAATGTGGTGACATGCAGAGCCCAAATCATGAAGATTGTGTCACTGTCCAAATATTTCTGGGCCTAACTGTAACACTTTTTTTCCCCTTTATGCTATGTATAAACAAACTATAATGTGTTGCGTTTATGAAATCAATGAACTCCTGCAGAGAAAATGAAATTACATTTCTGCATGCAACAAAAACATTTTGAACTCCGAAAAAAAAAAGACATTGGGTTGAAGGTTACTTTCAAGTAAAATACTCAATATCTATTTGAGTCCTTGCATTTATGAAAAAAACGCCATACTTAAATTATCCACCGGCAGCAAACCAAAAATGCCGTCCTCTTCTGTGTACCGTCCTTTTACTGGTGCATGCAGTCAGCTGTCAAACTGAACTCTGAACTCACAGAATCGTTTCCCAAACGATGTTTGCATTGCGATGATTGCAGAATGTAAATACTCCGAATTTATCATGTTGTGAGCTTGTTTGAACTCTCTCAAACTGGGGAAGTGAGACACTGTACCTTTCTGTAAATCTCTGGCAAGCACCGTCAACTTGCGCTCGAATGCCAAAACCTCCTCCAACATGTGCAGGGTGTGCGTCCTTTCCCCTGAAGAGCTGTGTTCAGCGTGTTCCGGTGCGCTGTCATATCTACCATGAAGTGCAGCTTTTCCAGCCACTCTGGCTGTTCCAGCTCAGGAAAGGTGAGCCCTTTGCTGCCCAGGAAAGTTTTCACTTCTTCCAGACACGCAGCAAAGCGTTTCAGCACCTCCCCTCTGGACATCCACCGGACTTTGTTGTGCAGCAGGAGCTCAGAATATGTGCTTTCCAGCTCGTCCAGAAACAAACGGAACTGACGGTGATTAAACTTTAACACGTTTTATTTAGATTTTACAAGATCACCATAATCTTCAAATTTAGAATTGCATGTTAAAAACTAGTGAACTAAAACAAGATACATTTTAAATAAATACTCATTATTTATTTTCCAAAGCCACAGGGAGCCACAGCAGAGGGATGAAAGAGCCGCGGGTTGCCGACCCCTGCTCTATATCAAGTCACACTTCACAAGGTTCAAGGCACTTCCTCATACACAGCATGACACCTACACTACACTTCATTCAACCCCCTCTCACCCACTTGGGCATTGTTCTCCCATGTGTATTCATTGTCTCCGTCTAAGGTGTGAAATAACCTGAGGCCCACAATATGTCCAAATATAGACTTAGCTTTATTAATCCCTTTGGAATGACTCCCTCTGGGAAATTTAAAATTTCCAGCAGCACATAAAAGGAGCATACAGATCAGAAAAGCAAAAAAGAAAAAAATAAACACTTAACATAATATACACAATATAAATACAAGGCTAAATATGGCTTGTACAAATGTGGTTAAGTTAAGGTTATTGCACTATGAATGCCCTACTGTCCTCTGTACTCTATGTCCCCCCCCCCAAGTGAGGAGTTATAGAGTGTGATGGCATGGTGGACAAGAGTTCTTGAGCCTGTTGGTCCGACACTTGGGAAGGAGCAGTCTTTCACTGAACAAGCTCCTCTGGTCACTGATGACGGTGTGCAGAGGGTGGCTGATGTTGTCCATTATATCCAACAGTTTATCCAGAGTCCTCATCTCTGCTACCGTCACCAGGGTGTCCAGCTTCGCGCCGACCACAGAGCCGGCCCACCTGATCAGTTTATCCCAGGGGTCACCAACCTTTTTGAAACCAAGAGCTACTTCATGGGTATCGAGTCATGTGAAGGGCACCAGCTTGACACACTCCTCTAAAATAACAAATTGTGTATATATATATATATATACACATACATAAATAAATAATTATCAATAACTTAGAGTGGGTAACAGACAAGATCAATATTCAACACTTTATTTTTATTAATCTCAGCAATTGTTCAGATGATCACTTCTACATTTCATTAAAAAAATGTCCAGTTTTCACCAGTCCCTTTTAACCATTAAAAAACTAAACCCTTTTAATTCATGAACAATGTTGAACCATGTTTGAAAAAGTTATGCAACATTTAAGAAAAATCACCTTTCATATTAAATAAATCTTATCACATTTTTAACTGAACAAATCTGCTGCAATTCTGCTCAAAATCTGTTACATTTAATAAACACACTTTTGTGTGTTCTTCTTCACTGGAATTATATCCATACAGTTCTTGCCAAGAATCATGCTGGAGTAATAACCAGCACTGTCCTTTCATGAGAAGAAGCTAAACAAGCACTGAGAGTGCTTATACGCACGGTGGCGCAGTGGTTAGCACCGCGGCAGCACAGTTTACCCTCGGCCAGGAGATCGCGGGGATCGTGGGTTCGATCCCTGCCCCCGGTCAACAGTGATCTGCGTGGAGTTTGCATGTTCTCCCCGTGTTTGCGTGGGTTTCCTCCCACATGCCAAAAACATGCAGGTTAGGGAGTTAAGGGGCGCTTGCGACCGGCAGCTGGTGGCTTGTCACCGGACTGCAGAACAAATCTACCTACGTATACAAAAAAAAAGAGTGGGCAGCAGTTTCATGACGCGTTGAAGTGCCGCTTCGCCATCGCCTCGCAAATGAAACACACGCAGCTTCCTTTCACGGTAGTAAAAAAGAACTCTTCCTCCCGCTCACTTTGAAAATGATAAATTTTCTGTCTTTTTGGGGGGGGGGCTAGGAAACAGCACTGCGTTCACCATCTTCACTGCCCGCTAGCTTACGCTCCAGCGCGAAGGTTTTGTCATGCGCACAATATTGACCTTTGAACTAGGTCAGAGTTCACCTTAACTTTACGTATAATAAACATATTTTCATTTTTTTTTTATTTTTAAGACATTGTCATTTTAAAATCTATATAAATGCAAGTGTGATTTTAAAAAATAGCGGCAGAAAAAATTACATCTTAGACGCAGCTCACTTGCGAGTTGTGCTATTTTTAGAACAGGCCTGCAGGCGACTCATGTGGTCCCTGCGGGCGACATGGTGCCTGCGGGCACTGCGTTGGTGACCCCTGGTTTATCCAGTCTGGATGCATTCTTCTTGGATATACTGCCCCCCCCCCCCCCCAGCACACCACAGAGTAAAAGAGGACGCTGGCAACCACCGACTGGTAAAACATCCGCAGAAGTTGGCTGCAGATGTTGAAGGACCGCAATCTCCTTAGGAAGTACATCCTACTTTGTGTCTTCCCATACAAGTGGCTAATGTATGTTGTCCAATCCAATTTATTATCCAACCACAACCCGAGATATTTGTATGAATCCACAACCTCCACCTCAGCTCCCTCTAACAGGACTGGTTGAGGTCTTGGTCTAGACCTCCCAAAATCAATAACCAGCTCCATCGTCTTTAGAGGTGTTGAGCTGTAGGTGGTTAGTGTGGCACCATGCAGCAAAGTCCAAATATGTGTTAAAAAAACAAAACAAACACACACAGGTTTATACAGGGTATCCTATTTTTTTCACATGACTGTAGGCCTTTATTTATCATTGTAGGTGGGTCTCAATACCTTGTTGTTTACCAGAAATGTTCTTGGCAGCTGTCAAAGCTGTGGAAAAGAGTTGAGGCAAGATTTTTTTTTTTTCCTGGCATCCTTAAGTTTTTCCTTCCTACAACCCCAAGATGCTTGCTTATAGGAGAACACTTTTGGATTTCATTTATTGTAGGGAATTTGCCCTTTCTAATCTGTAATTTAATATGCCTGGAAAAAAGAAAACATTGAGGGTCCATATTCGGTAACTGGAGCACATTATAGTCTTTAGAAAACAGCACAACAAACAGCACTTCTTCAGCTGTAGCACACCTGGGAGAGGTGTATTTAGACATGAAATGTATATAGATGAAGAGGGCCAATCTCTGATGGTCTGTGTTGCTGCAATGGGTCACTCTGAAGAGGTGCACGGTGTAGCTACGACGTAAAATCCATGGCTACACCTTAACTACAGCATTGTCTTGACACATTAGCATAAAATAGGCTTTGGTCTCATGCCCTCCTGTTATTTTCTGTTGGGTTAGCTTTTAACATATGCAAAAGACGTAACTTTGCTCGGGCCCAGAGCAGTGTGAGTGCAGGGGCCTGGGAGAGAGGGGAGGAGGGACAGTCATACTTCAGCACAGAATGGAGCAGCTGGCCCACTGTGAGTTTGCCCTTAGTTATATTAGCTTGATAGATGGATGTGATACTATATTTGGAGTGAATGCTGTGTTTCCATTTTAAGAACCAATTTTATCAAACAGTTTGTAAATAGTAAAAAGTTCAGTTCCATCTTTGTGACTGGCTTAGTTTAAACTTATCCAAGTTTAACCACACCAGTTACTATGTTGAGAAATGATTCCACACAGCATGTGGGACACCATGTGCTGTATGAGGCAGTGCCGGTCTTCGTTTCGCTGACCCTAGGCCACACAGCTACTGTAAGTAGTGAAAGCTACTGTGGGGGGTCAGTCCTCTGGTAGCTCTGTGCGTTAACGCAGAGGTGATTCAGTAAACAGATATTACAAAAATTAAGGCCGTCTAAGCCGTAAAACAACTTATAAAAGCTGTTTTTGCAGCAGTGTCAGCCCCTCCTCCAAAACGGCAAAGCAACCTGGCTGTGACATCCTCAGAGGGACTAGAAGACCACTGACTCACTGTCAGTATTGAAAATCTGCAGTAGTTCAGCCTCTGAAGAGCAGGAAATTATGTCTGTAATCACGTGAGGGACCACAGCCTTATAATTATGAGCAAGTTAGACATCATAGAGACCAGGGACACAGGATAATTAGGAGAAATAATGGCCACCAGTCAGAAGTTGATCTGTGGCTTGAGGGAAATCAGGTGGAGAACTAACCAGCTGTTACGGTGAGTTTTTTGTTGTTGTTTTTTTTTTTTTTTTAGCATACAGTATATTTGTAGGCTTATGATAGTTGATACTGTGAAAAATCTTGTAAATTTATGTTACATTTGTGACAGCTTTATTTGAAGGCTGACTCTAAAATTGTGAATTTTAATATGTAGTCAGACTATCATTTACTCCATTATTAACATGCTCAATAATTATCAGATTTTAGCTAACGTTAATCATGGTATTGCTGAGCTGGGGGAAATATCTGATAACAAGCGCTTATTCACATTATCTGTCATTCAAAAATGCAGAATCTCTCCTTTCCTCTTACTTCTTTATCTGTCTCCCTGTGGGTCAACCAGCCCATTAGACATTGTTACTAGAAAAAAATAACCCATGACGATTACTGAGCAAAATGCTGCGTTATTGCACACTGCCAGTGCAGAAAAACCAACAGGGCCTTCTTTCCTGTTACACAGGTATCTTCCTTGTACCACCAAAATAAAAGCATTACAACTTACTGAAATAACTGGAGAGTGGAGACACTGTATTAAACATAAAACAGCATTAATAACTTAAAATCTCACTCTCTTTAAAAAATAAAAAGCCATATATCGATGGCCGAAAAGCAAAACCTCCTATCTGAAAAATGCACTTAGGCATTAGTGCCTTGCAAAGTGCAGATAGGAAGTGGTATTGTTAACACATAATATAGTAATATAGTCCAAAACAGTGTATTACGTACTGGGTATCCTTAAAAATAGCATTCTGCAAGAAAACAAAAAGTTTTTTTTTTTTTTTAGTTTTCTCAAAAAAAAGTGCATTTTTTCAGATAGGTTTTGCATTTTGGCCATCAATATATATAATCACCAAATCTTTGCATTTGTTACAACATTGTACACAACATTTAACTTTCTACACAACATAAGCACCACTCTGCATTTTGGGTACATTTCCATTGCCCTTCATGACTGTTTTTAGTAGCTGAAGAACTGATGCACCCTTCTTAGTGAGGCTAGATGTTCTTTTTTGTTGTACCAGAGGACATGCTCCACCTTTTGAGGTTGAATCAGTTCTTTAATGCTACTTATCTCCAGTCTTTTCTCTGTGACTGATTTTGTGGATTTCAATGCATCAACCAGTAAGTGATTATCTGTGATGCATGTTATTTGTGGACAGTTTGTAACTTTAGCAGTAGTTAACTCAGAAGTTGTCATGTTCCTCATGCCCAACCTGAAGAGCTGCTCTGAGCTGTGGAATCACTGTTTTAGAGAATTTATCTGTGCCTGTGGGAGGCACAATCGCTTCTCGGCCTTTTGGCTAAGATCAAGTGTAGTAGAAATTATCAACATGGCAAGCAAGAACCTCATTCACTGTGTAGTCCTCATCAAGCCAATAGAAAACAGCTGGGTCAGCCGAGAAGTATCAGCTAAACCATACGCACACTTCTTTAGCGTCTCTAATGTACCTTCACACTTAGCCTCTGGTGGAGGCTTGATGTAAATGTCTCTTGACAGTTGCATCCCCTGTAGGAATGCAGATTTTATGTCCATAGAGTGAAGAGACCACTGTTTTTGACAAATTAGCCACAAGTAACCTCAATGACTCAATGGCACATGTGGAGTAATCTTTTGGAAGGTAAGACCTGTCCAACTCCTCAGACCCTCTTGCAACTAGACGTGCTTTAGGTACAACTCCAGTACGGGTCTCTTTAAGAGTACACACCCATCTCATGGATATACACTTTTGTCCCTCATCTTTGACCTCTACAAATGCATCATGCCATTTTTGTAAACTCTGCACATTTTGCCACATCAAATGACATGTCCTTAGTTACAAAAACATCTTCATATGTGGTTGTTTGTTCTGTAACACTGTTTTATACCTGAAGGTTTTCAACTCTTGACAAATCAGCTGACTGTGTGTTACCTGCAACATCAGTGGGCTCAGTATGAATTAGATTATACCAATTCTTAAACCTGCCAGTGGCTTTTCCTGCACATCCTAAAGCTTTAGTTTTGTGTAACATACCTGTGTCTGGGTCTTTGTATGTCACAACTTGCCCAGGTTTCAAACAGATATTTGCTTCCTGTTGCACATTGTGTGTCTCTACATTACCAGTCTGATGTTCAGTGCCAAGTGTCTCTGCATCATTATTGTCCTGAGTGTCCGTTTCCTCTTCCATTCCAGTGTCTGTTTCTCTCTGTTGATCATTGTCTCTCTCCTTCATGTTGTATTGAGGGATGTCCTGTAGTTGTCAACTCTGTAGCACTTTCAATGTCACTTTGGTTAATGTTGTCTTAATGTACCTTTTTCAATCTGAGTTGATGCACTCTGATGCAGAGTCCTCCATGTCTGACAACCACCACTGCACCATCTGGCCGATGATGATTCTTGGTCCTTTCCATTCTGGAGAATCAGTCAGCTTGTAGTACATTTTATCTCCAGCTTTATATTTCTCATCTCTGTGATGTATTTGCTTTCGTAGAGCTCTACGTATTCTTTCTGAACATCCTGCTTCAGGGAAAGCTTTTCTGGATGCGTGTAAAGCCGATATGTGTCTTGCCACCCACTCACTTTTAGTGGTGCCTTCTAAAGCTGAGGGTCTATCTGTCAGTACTGAGGGCTGGTTTGGATTCTGACCAAAGACCAGCTGATAAAGACTGTAGCCGTGAACGTTCTGCATGGTGTTTTTTGCCATAGGGACCCAGTCCAAAGCAGTGTCCCGGTCGCAACAGTTGCTTTCCTTAACTTTTATCATAATCTCAGTGAGTGTTTGTGTCGTTCCAGAAGTCCATTACTCCATGGACTATAGGCAGCCGTGGTTTTCACCTCTTTGTTAAAGTTTTCTGCCATATCTCTGAACTTATCATTGTTAAACTCTCGTATTGTCACTGAAGAGTTTCTGTGGTGGACCATACACACTTATCCAAGCATGTAAAAAATGTCTGACTATTTCAGATGACTTCTTTGACTTCAGAATAATGCCAGCACTAAAGCATGTGAACTGGTCAATAATGTGAAGGTACTACACACCTGGTTGAAGTTCATGTAAATCAACAGCAACAGTCTCATTGTACCGTGATGCTAGTGGTAGACCAACAGCTGGCTTGGGCTTTACATTTTCATATCTCTGACATATGGGTGATTCCATTCATTTGGGGTCCAGTGCACTATATCAGGGGTATCCGACTTTCAAGCGCTCTCTCTTTTTCTGTAATTTGCAGATGTCGGTTTCGTTTTTATAACATGCAAGGGAACATAAGAGTTTCAGACTTGCATTGCAATTTAAAAAAAAAAAAAAATCATTGATTTTGCCGTTACCATCGAAACTATTGGTCGGGTCCCCTCATTTTTCCCAGTTTTTGTGACATGACAATCGCATCAATTTCAAAGTACCTGAAAGGGATCTCTGAGTAACTCTTTCTACTCATTTATGCAAGAGATAACAGAGTTGTAATGCAAATTCAAAATAAAACATTCCCCAATGTGATCGTATCTATGGTTTTTGTATGGCGACCCCTGCAAATTTACTCGCACAACGTAAATTTTCGTGTCCCCGAATTTACGCATCAACATGCAAGTTATTCGGTAAAGTAACAAGAAAAAAAGAAGTGCTGATGCTTTTCACTTTGCACCTTTCAAATCCCAAACCATACACGTAAAGAGGAGATCAGTCTTTGTGAAGCTCAGATGTAGAATATTTCAATAAAATCTCAAACATTTATGACACATCGAATATGGTGTCCGTTAAAAATTTACGTCTTCGGTCTTGGTCGGCCGTGCGCAGCCCCGTCTGGTGAGGTGACCGCCCTGGGAAAGCCCTTGATTTTCTCTACCCCGGATGTGCTCAACCCATGTGGAGAGGATTTACCGTGGCCATTTTGGATAGAAGTTATCGAAGGTCCAAACTTCCGTGTCCCACATTTACGCATTTTGTGATTTTACGTCTTATCCAACAAACAGGGAGAATTTGAAGATACGTATACACGTTATCACATCTTAATATGTCATGAAAATGTAGCTGTTGATGAGTTTTGATGCGTTAAAAATACCGGAAGTGTTGAAGTTGTTTCGTGTAAAACGTGTGCCATTGCAAAGTGCATTCAACTCCATACCGGGAAACAAAAGCCCGAGTGTCCCATTTACGCCTTAACTTACAAGTAGTTAAAGTGAGCTCTCATCCTCAAGAGTTTTGGACATTTGAATTATATACTTGTTTCTGGTGCTTCTTTATCCTCATAAAATACCTGTTGGAGTTGTCGCTTATAAAGTATAATCTAAAAACGAGGGAAATGCCATAGACGTAAAGCAAATTAAAGGGAAACCAAAACAATAGCGTCTCCATTTATGTCGCCTGCACTAGGTCGTTTTCTGGAAATCAAGTCAATGTCATGGTTTATTTCGCTTTATATTTGTTACCATAGATCATTTTGCAAGTACCTGTATAAGTTTTAAGGTAAAAAATTAGAAATATGTGTCGAAATGAGTGGCTGTACCTTGAGTGAGATCAAGACGTAAACAAGGACTCAAACAAGTCTATAAAGAGACACTCAAAATTTCATTTTCATGAAAAGAGGCTTTAAATAGGTCATGCTATTTGGGAAAGTAGTCAGACTAGAGTACCTAACACATGCCAACTTTCAAAGAATGAAAGTGTTCTTGGCTTTTATGTACAAAACCATTTTTAGGTTTGGTGTCCCCTTTACACCAGAAAAATGGACACGTGTGTGTACACTTGCATGCTATCTGTTCCTGAACGCGAATGCCGTTACGAAAATAGTTAATAGTTTCATAAACCTGACACAATTGGATAGTGATTAGTCAATTTCATGTGCAGATTTGATCAATTTTAAATTTTGCCACCAATGTCACACATTGGACCCCTAATAAATGGAATCACCCATATACAGTAGCACATTCATTGACTATCTCAGAATCAGAATCAGATTTATTGCCATTGTTCATGTAGTACACAAACTAGGAATTTGTCTCGGTGCAATGCTGCAACATTAAAACATGATAAGATAAAGAGATAAACTAAAAAAAAAAAAAAACTTGGACTAAGACCATGCAATAAGTGTAGAATAATTAGTAATAATAATAATAATAATGAGTAATACTAGTCACAGCAGTTTTAAATAAATTAGCAAGTAGCAGATGATGTGCAGTCGATAATGCAACAGAAAAACAGCGATGAATGGCATGAGTCTGGTTGAGCTGCTGTATATAGTGCACGAGAGTCAATAAGTCACTTAATGTTCAGCAGTCTGATGGCAGAGGGGAAAAAGCTGTTCATGTGCCGGGAGGTTTTAGTCTGAATGGACCGAAGTCTTCTACCTGAGGGGAGGGTGGCAAACAGTACGTGACCAGGGTGTGAAGGATCGGCCATGATCCGGCCTGCACGCCTCCGGGTCCTGGAGATGTACAGATCCTGAAGAGATGGGAGCTTGCAGCCGATCACCTTCTCAGCAGTGCGCACGACGCGCTGCAGCCTTAGTTTGTCCCTGGCAGTAGCTCCTGCGTACCACACGGTTATGGAGGAGGTGAGGATGGACTCAATGATGGCCGTGTAGAACTGCACTAACATCTTGGTGGGTAGCTTGAGCTTCCTCAGCTGCCGCAGAAAGAACATCCTCTGCTGGACCTTTTTGATGAGGGAGCTGATGGTTGGCTCCCACTTGAGGTCCCGGGTGATGGTGGTGCCCAAGAAGCGGAAGGAATCTGCAATGGTGATGGAAGAGCCTGTGATGGTGAGGGGGGGCAGGGGGGTTGTGACTTTCCTGAAGTCCACAATCATCTCCGCTGTCTTCAGAGCGTTCAGCTGCAGGTTGTTGTGGCTGCACCAGGACACCAGCTGGGCCACCTCTCTCCTGTAGACGGACTCATTGCCGTTGGAGATGAGCCCGATGAGGGTGGTGTCGTCCGCAAACTTGATCAGCTTAACAGACTGGTGGGTGGAGGTGCAGGAGTTGGTATAAAGGGAGAAGAGTAGGGGGGAAAGTACACAGCCCTGGGGTGATCCGATGCTGATGCTAACAGAGTCTGAGACAGACTTCCCCAGCCGCACATGCTGCCTCCGGTCCGTCAGGAAGTCGGTGATCCACCTGCAGAGGGAGTCAGGCACGCCGAGCAGGGACAGCTTGTCCTGGAGCAGAGTGGGGCGGATGGTGTTGAATGCAGAGCTGAAGTCCACAAACAAGATCCTGGCGTAGGTTCCCGGGGAGTCCAGGTGCTGCAGGATGGAGTGGAGGGCCAGGTTGACTGCGTCGACCACAGACCTGTTGGCACAGTAGGCAAACTGCAGCGGGTCCAGGAGGGGAGTGGTGATGGACTTGAGGTGGGACAGGACCAGGCGCTCAAAGGACTTCATGACTACAGAGGTGAGCGCTACAGAAAAGCGCTTTGAGTGGTCTTTGTGACTAGAAAAGCGCTATATGACTTCCGGTTATGGCGGCCGCCTAGAAGGACACGTATCACTCTGCTCTGCCCTTGGAAATAAAAATTCGGCAAATAACTCTCTCATTTGGAACAGAACTTTTCCCAGCGTTTGGGTGAGGATATGCCGGTGAAGACTAAGGCTGGGAAATCAGGAGGGGGAAAAATTGAATCGCCGAAGCAGTCCAAATTAACGGACTTTAAAGTTTGTGGCGCAGTAGAAAAAGCTGCGGATGTGGTGGATGAAACTAGCGGTGGTGCGGTAACTGCTGCTGCTGACGATGACGGCACAGGTGCAGTGCTGGCTGCCATTAGCTCAATGAGAGCAGACTTTTCCGCTAAACTTGATGGGATTATGGCAGCGTTGGATGCAATGAGAAAGGAGTTGGGTGACTGCGTGGAGCGAGTGACGCAGGCGGAGCTTCGTGTCTCAAGTGCGGAGGATGAAATTAGCGGACTTCAAATAAAGGTGCGCACTTTGGAAAAAAAAAATAAAGATCTGGAAAATAGTGTTCTGGACTTGGAATCTCGGTCCAGAAGGAACAACCTGAGGCTGGTGGGTTTACCGGAGGGAGCCGAAGGTCGTGATTCATGCTCCTTTTTGGAGGGGTGGATCCCGGAGGCGCTGAACAACGCGGAGCTTAAATCATCAGTCGTCTTGGAAAGCTCCCACCGAATTGGCCCACCGAGAGGTAACAAGGCAGCACCGAGGACGCTAATTATGAAGTTTCTCAGCTACAGAGACAGGATGACGATCTCCAACGCGGTGCGGGCCAAAGGAGAAATTAAATACCAAGATCAGCAGGTGCGGTTCTACCCAGATCTGGCCTCAGGAATCCAACAATTAAGGAAGCAGTTTGACCCCATCCGCAAAGAACTGCGCAACCTTGAGATTCGTCATGGAGTGATTCACCCTGCAAGACTTCTGGTCACATATGAGGGCAGAACACGCATCTTCAAGACCCCCGAGGAGGCGCAGGAGCTCATCAAGAAGATCCAGGAAGAGACTGGTGGGAGCTAAGCATGAACAGAATATAGGGTAGAATATTTGAGCATTTAACTGATTAGAAGCATATAACAAGATTACAAAATATAGAATGTATTACATATTAAAAAAAAAAAAAAAAAAAAAAGTACAAAATTGCTAAAAAAAAAAAATTTGGAGTTAAATTGGAAAATTACAGAAGAGAGTTAATGTTACGTTATTAAAAGCAGTAGAGTTAGGGTGATTAGGAGGATGAAGAAGGAGTGGCTTTGGCTGTTCCTCGTGGGTGTGGAACGGTCGATGGCTATATCGGGAGACGGAATTTTTCTTTTGCTTTTGGGGGGATTGCCACAAATGTGGGAAGGGGGAATTTGTTTGTGTGTAGTTTGTAGGGTGAATGTTCAACCACTCATTTTTTTGCTTTTCTGTTTGAGCATGTTTACACTGCAAGGTAATCCCAAACACCCTATTGATTATAAATCAAAGCGTTAATCTTAATTTAACTTCATGGAATTGCAGAGGTCTACAAAATTTAAAAAAACTTAAACAAGTTATGAATAAAATAAAAGACATGGGTTCAAAAATTGTGTTTTTACAAGAAACTCATCTAATAGAGCAAGATGTAAAAAGAATTAGGAGTAGATGGCAAGGAAATGTTTTCACCTCATCATTTTCATCCCGAGCCAGGGGAGTTATGACTCTCATACATAAATCAGTCCCATTTCAAGTGAAAAATGTAATTGGAGACAAATTTGGAAGATATGTAATCATTCAAGGATCTTTGCTATTAGAAAACATAAATTTGGTGAACTTATATGGTCCCAATATAGATGATCAAAAGTTCTTTGCCAATTTATTTCTTATCTTATCATCACTTACAGGGCAACATATAATAGCAGGGGATTTTAATTGTACATTGAATCCCAGTATAGATAGATCAACAGGACTGGACTGTACGCACAATGGATGTAGGATGACCATTAATCATTTTATGAAAGAATTGAAATTGATAGATATATGGAGAGAAATGAAACCACAAGTTAAAGCATACTCTTGTTATTCCAATACCTACAAGACATTCTCACGTATAGATTATTTTTTGATCTCCACAGAATTAAGGTCCAAGATTCAAAACTGTTTTTATGATAACATCGTGATCTCTGATCATGCACCCTGCTGTCTAATGTATGTAGATAAGAAATTGACAAAGGAACCAGGTAGATGGCAATTTCAGCATAAATGGCTTCAGGATGAGGAATTTGTTAAGTATATAGAAAAACAGATAGATGAGTTCTTTGATATCAATACTACACAAACATCAGCATGTGTAAAGTGGGAGGCTTTCAAAGCTTTTATTAGGGGACATATTATTAGTTATACAGGTTCAAAATCTAAGAAGACTCGAGAGGAGAGAGTCCAATTGGAACATAAAATAAAAATTCTTCAAGAAAGAGTATATGCAGGAAGAGATCCAAGGTTGGAGAACGAATTACTGATTTTGAGAGCTGAATATGACAAAAAATCAGCGAATAGAGCTGCCTCGAGTCTTCTAAGATTGAAACAATCTTTTTATGAACAAGGTGAAAAATCAGGAAAGTTATTGGCATGGCAGATTAAACAATTAGAATCTAAAACACCAATTACCAGTATTATAAGTAACGGACAGGTAGTTATAGATCCTTCAGAAATTAATAGAGCCTTTAGAGATTACTATGAAAAATTATATGATACCAAAAATGAATCTGACTTAACAAAACTACATGGGTTTTTGAATGAACTATTTATACCGTGTATTCCAAATGAAAATAGGGAGATACTGGAGTCTAAAATTAGTCAAGAAGAAGTTGGACTAGCCATTGATAATATGAAATCAGGAAAAAGTGCAGGACCAGATGGTCTTCCAGTTGACCTTTATAAAAAATTTAAGAATAAATTAACAAAACCTTTTTTGGAAATGGTTTTAGAAGCATTTCAAAATAGTAATTTACCATCATATATGAATAATGCCTTAATTATACTGTTGCCAAAACCAGGTAAGCCCTCTAATAAATGTGAAAATATGAGACCAATAAGCCTATTAAATGCCGACCTTAAGATAATTTGTAAAATTTTAGCAAGACGAATACAAGAAATTTTACCAAATATTATTAATCGAGATCAGAATGGCTTTATAAAGGGAAGACGAGGCTTCCATAATGTAAGAAGACTATTTAATATTATTTATTCTAATAAAGAAGCACCGGATACAGCTCTCCTATCACTGGATGCCGAAAAAGCCTTTGATAGAGTTGAATGGCCCTTTCTTTTTGAAGTCTTACAAAGGTTTGGACTTGGAAATAATTTTATAAAATGGGTTCAGATAATATATAATAATGCTACTGCAGAAATTCTAACAAATAACAATATTTCAAAATCAATAAAAATCAATAGAGGATGTCGACAAGGCTGTCCACTTTCACCTTTACTGTTTACTATGGCAATTGAACCTTTAGCGATGGCGATACGTCTACAGTCACAAATATATGGAATTAAAGTTGGACCAACAGAACATAAAATCTCCCTGTATGCCGATGACATAATTTTGTTTATGTCGAATCTTAAAAAATCAATTCCGACCTTGTTGAATTTAATAAAGAATTTCGGGGAAATATCAGGATATAAAATAAATAAAACTAAATCTTCAATATTAATGCTAAATGAGACCCAGAGAAATTACCCAGCCCCTGAGGTAAATCAATTCAATGTTGTAAATCAGTTCAAATATTTAGGAATCCAAATTGTGCCTAAGCTAGAATCAGTCGCCAGTGTCAATTATGAAGCCTTAATGACAGATATTGATGAGTTACTTCAGAGATGGATGTCACTACCAATGTCGATGATTGGGAGAATTAATATACTTAAAAGTAATATTTTACCTAAAATACTTTATTTATTTCAATACATTCCCTTACCACCACCTTTAGATTTATTCTCAAGAATTAAAAAAAAGTTAGTGGAATTTATATGGAACAACAGGAGGGCTAGATTACGTCTGTCTTTATTATATTTACCATTTGATCGTGGAGGTCTGAAATGTCCAAATTTTATGTTGTATTATTGGTCGGCACAACTGAGGTCTATGACATATTATTTTTCATCAAATGATCTCCCTCACTGGACTGAAATGGAATCATACAATTTACCTTTACCTCTTCCCATATTCATATACTCAGATTCGGCAAAAAAATTCCAAAAACAAGTTAAAAATCCATTTGTAAAGCATATGATCAAAATATGGTGTGAAGCTAAAAACTATTTAAAAGAACCACAGTTATTGTCACAATTTAGTCCAATATGGGGTAATCAATATTTTAAACCAGGGAGAGCGGACGCTGTATTTAAAGTATGGAATTTAAAAGGGATACAAAAGATTCAGGATTTATATTTGCCATGTGCAGAAAACATAATGTCTTTTGAAGAGTTGAGGATCAAATTTAATCTCAATAGAACACATTTTTTTAAATATCTTCAACTTAGAAACTTTATTCGATCAAATCAAAATAAAGCTCTCACTCGACCTATTTATTCATCCTTGGAAAAAATGTTGATGAAAGATAGTAAAAGAAAGGGTATTATTTCAGAGTTTTATAACTCATTGACACTATTTTCAAGTGAAAACTCACTGAAAAGATTAAACTACTGGAAAGAAGATCTGCAAACTGAAATTCCAGAGGAACAATGGGAACTGGCTTGTACAGAAGCTCAAACCAAATCAATAAATGTACGCCTTAAATTGATACACTTCAAATGGTTAATGCGGATGTATGTTACACCGGAGGAGTTAAATAGATATAACAAAAATATACCAGATACGTGCACAAAATGTATGGAAAGTAAAGGAACTCTATTTCATTGTGTATGGGAATGTAGATTAATAAGAATGTTTTGGGAAGAGGTGAGGGTAACAATTGAAAAAATAATCTCAAAACAAATCATATTGAATCCTAAACTGTTTTTGTTGGGTCTGTACCCAGAAAAGCATAATTTTAATAAAAGTGAAAGAACATTCATAGACCTCAGTTTGCTTAATGCCAAAAAATGTATTGCACTATTATGGAAAAAGACTTATAGACCAGATGTGACTCAGTGGTTAAGACAGATGTTAACAAACCTTCCATTAGAAAGAATAACATATATACTGAAATCAAAGGAAATTGTGTTTGAGAATATATGGAGACCTTTTATTGATTATGTAAAAAATTTAAACATAACTCTTGAAGAAGAAGGTGAATGATATGTGCGGACCTTGTAAATTCCAAACTGGTGAATATAATATGTATACTTATGTGTTGGATTGTCTAGACTAAACAGAGGAGCATTGTTGAAGATTTGATTTTGTTGGTGGTTGTTGGTGTTTTTTAGTGCATTTTTTTTTTTTTTGGTAGTACTTTAGTGTTAGTGTTTGATTGTTTGTATCATGTTTGTTTAAAAAAAAAAAAAAAAAGGTTCAATAAAGATATTGTGGAAAAAAAAAAGAAAAGCGCTATATAAGTGCAGGTTAGTTAGTTAGTTAGGTCTGTAGTCGTTAAGTCCAGTAATCCGTGGCTTCTTGGGGACAGGGATGATGGTGGAGGATTTGAGGCAGGTCGGCACGTGGCATTGCTTAAGGGAGGTGTTAAAAATGTCTGTGAAGACAGGAGCCAGCTCTTTCGCACAGTGTCTCAGGGTGAAGGGAGACACGCCGTCCGGACCGGGGGCCTTGCGTGGGTTCAGTCTGGAGAACTGTCTGTGCACGTCCTGCACACTGATGACAAGGGCAGGGGGGGAGGAGGAGGAGGGGGGGGACCGCTTTTGATGAATTAGCGGCCAAGGAGGCAGTGGAGCTGGGTGGAGTGGGGGAGTTGGACACAGCTGACGAGGTGTCAAAACGGGCGTAATGTTGGGACAGTTTTTGACAAAGGGCTTTGTCATCCTGACCTTTAGAAGCCTGAGGCTGATAGTTGGTGATTTGCCTCAGTCCTCTCCACACAGAAGCCGAGTCATTAGCAGTGAACTGCTGCTGGAGTCTCTCAGAATACACAGATTTAGCTCTCTTCAGCTCTCTGTTAAACCGATATTTAACCTCCCTGTAGCAGTCTCTGTCTCCACTTTTCAACACTGCTTCCTGATCTGTCTGAGCTTGGCAGTGAACCAGGGCTTATCATTAGAGTACCTCACCCTGGTGCGCGATGGAAGAATGTTCTCCTCACAAAAGTTGATGTATGAGTTCACAGTGTCTGTGTACTCATTAAGATCATGTGTGGCTCCTTTAAACATGTCCCAGTCAGTTATTTCCATGCATGTGTTCAGTTTCTCTCCAGCTTCACTGGTCCATTTCTTCCTGGTGGTCACAACAGGTTTAGTGAGCTTCAGTCTCTGTCTGTATGTGGGAATGAGGTGGACCATCACGTGATCAGATAGTCCGAGCGCAGCGCGGGGAACAGCGCGATACGCGTCCTTCACTGTGGTGTAACAGTGATCCAGCGTGTTTATTCCTCTGGTGGGGCATTTAATAAACTGTTTGTAGCGGGGGAGCTCGTGACTCAGATTGCTCTGGTTAAAGTCGCCAACCACAATAACCAGGGAGTCCAGGAAAGTCCGCTCCGCATGTTGGATGTGATCTGCGAGCGCGCGCTGAGCCACGCGCGTGTCCGCGTCGGGAGGGGCGTACACAGCGATCAATACGAATGAAGCAAACTCCCGCGGGGAATAAAATGGCTTGCAGTTAATGGAGAGAAATTCTAGGTCGGGAGAACAGTGCCGGGAAATCACGGTTACATCAGAGCACCAGCTGCTGTTAATGTAAAAGCATACTCCTCCTCCTTTAGACTTACCGGAGAGCTCTGTGACGCGATCAGCACGAAACAGCTGAAATCCCTCAAGGCTGATCGCGCTGTCCGGAGTAGAATCATTAAGCCAAGTCTCAGTAAAACAGAGGGCGGACGAATTAGCGAGGTCCTTAACTCGCATCAGCAGTCTCAGTTCGTCTACCTTGTTAGAGAGAGAGTTGGTATTGGTCAGAAATATTCCAGGCAAGGCTGTGCGCGTGCCCCTCTTCCGAAGCCGTTCGAGAGCTCCCGCACGTTTTCCTCTCTTCCGCCGTCTCACTTTTTGGGCTAGAAAGTGGACCAGATCGGCGGCAGGAGTCAAAAAAACTGGGAGAAGGTCCGTGGGAGTGAAAGACCTGATATTTAGAAGCTCTTCTCGGGTATAAGAGCAGGCAGACACACAACTGATGAACAGAAACAAACAAATTAAAGGGCAGCGAAGCACCATGGCGGCCACTGTGGGCACCATCTTGGATCTTCTGTATAATCGAGCCACACTCAACATCTTTGTTACCCATGCTGCTCAGAAGCTTCTGTAATTTGTCTGCAGAGGCATGACCAAACTGTCTGTGAAGTTTTAGCAGAAAGTCATACTTTGTTACAGGACTCATTTCTTGAGATAGCATGAGGATTTCATCCTCCAAATGGTCATCCTCTGTGGTTAAAACATGAGCATGTTGTTGAGTGTCTTTATTTTTGTCATCCACAATATTCACACAGTAATGACCAGAGCTTGTGAATTCTAACCTCACTGGGTTGTTGAACATTATTGCTTTATCATTTACCATGTATTGGTCCTGCTCTTTCCACTGAAGCCTTACTCAAAAGCAGTGGAATGTTGGCTGGCAAAACTTCAGTTTCATTTGGCCTGTCCCATTTTAGCAGGAATTTTCAGCTTCTCTGTCGACTGCACTATTTGTCCATCGCCAAATCTAAACTGTCTATTGCTGTGCTTTTGCAGTTTCTTTAGGTCATGCAATTGATGCTCAATCAATGTAGTGATATAGTTATTCAGCCATTCTTGTCCACATACAGTCCTTGTGCATGCAGTATTGTAACGTCGGGGCCATGTTGAGGGGGGCAGGGATTTCCCAGCATGCTTTGCCAGTTGGAAACATTACTGTGTGTGTGTGTGTGTGTGTGTGTGTGTGTGTGTATTAAATGTGTTATTACTGAGTTATTATACTGCTGTGTCATTATAACTGCGTTATAATGACCCAGCAGTGTTTATAGGCAAGATTAGGGCAAGATGTATCGTGTGTGTAACCATGATTGAAATGGAGGTCTGGGAGAATGACCTCCCCTCCTGTCTGTGCTCAGTTGTGGGTGTTGGGGGGGTGTGAATAAAGCCTGTTCGTCACAACTATCTGCTCCTCTTCTTTGTGGAACCCTGCATACGTCACACTGGTGTCAGGAGTGGGGATGGAGCAAGATGTTGGCCAGGACCCGGGCGGAGGTCCAGCAGCCGGGGCGGTTCATCACCCGGCTGGGAATGGAGCGCAGAGCTGAGACGCGGACTCCCAAAGTGGCTCGCTGCGATGGACGCACCAGCGCACCCCGCCTTCCACCTTTTTCAAGGCAGAGCGGGCCAAGCAGAGCAAACCAGTCCCGCTTCCCGCCCTTTTCAGGGCAGGATGGGCTGGCGATTCCAGGGCGATCAGGAGCGGCGATCGACCGGGAGGCGACTGTCCCATCCATCCGGCAGCGGGCCAAGATTCCCCGCTACAACGGGGAGAACCTGTTGGATGACCACCTGGCCTAGGTCGAGTTGGCTGCCGTGCTGAACGACTGGTCACCGGAGGAAACCGCAATGCTGACAGCGAGGGGGAGGAGGAGGAGGAGTTATGGCAGACCACGGCGGCGCGTCCACGGAGGAGACGGCCGCGGCGACGCGAGGAAAGGTGCTTCCGCTGCGGAGAGCCAGGGCACATCGCACGGTACTGCCCCGCGCTCACCCCACGAGAAACTGGCCCCTCGCCAACGTTAAATTAGAGCGAGGTGGCATGGACGGGGAAAGGCTGCCTCCCGCAGATGCTTCCCCCAGCGGTGACTTCACAGAGGCCCTCGGCGCGCAGCAGCAGCGGAGCGAGCAGGACAGATCCGATCTTTTCCCAGGCTCGGCAGGGGCTGGACG
This sequence comes from Pholidichthys leucotaenia, assembly GCA_020510985.1. Taxonomy (NCBI): domain Eukaryota; kingdom Metazoa; phylum Chordata; class Actinopteri; order Cichliformes; family Pholidichthyidae; genus Pholidichthys; species Pholidichthys leucotaenia. The sequence continues at coordinate 407,157,505 of CM035840.1, read as the reverse complement.
CCTGGACGCGGGCCAGCGGCCGCCTGGGAGGTCCTGGCAGCAGTGGGAGCCGTGACTCCCGCTGCCAGGGGAGGGACTGTGCGTAGTCCTACTGAAGCTGTTGGATGTGCTGGTCGTCTGCATCGAATCCGCCCCCCAACACCTGGATTGATTCGCGTTGGACTTCTGGGTTGGACTTTGATTTTTCTGGGGACAGAAACCAGTCCAGGGGGGAGCAGTGTAACGTCGGGGCCATGTTGAGGGGGGCAGGGATTTCCCAGCATGCTTTGCCAGTTGGAAACGTTACTGTGTGTGTATTAAATGTGTTATTACTGAGTTATTATACTGTTGTGTCCTTATAACTGCGGTATAATGACCCAGCAGTGTTTATAGGCAGGATTAGGGCAAGATGTATCATGTGTGTGTAACCATGATTGAAATGGAGGTCTGGGAGAATGACCTCCCCTCCTGTCTGTGCTCAGTTGTGGGTGTTGGGGTTGGGGGTGTGTGAATAAAGCCTGTTCGTCACAACTATCTGCTCCTCTTCTTTGTGGAACCCCGCATACGTCACAGTATCTATAATTGCTGATCCAAAACACTCTGTCATTAAAATTTCGGCTTCAGTGGGTGACTCTTTAGTGAAGAGAGTGATATTACACTCCTCTACTTCTTTGCTGCTCTCTTCAGTCAACTTCACTTGCTCACCTTTGTAGGGACAGTCCTTAGCCCAGTGAAAGGTTGACTGACAGACTGCACACTTTGATCTGCACCCGTACTTATCCAGTGGGTTACTCCCAGGCAGCGGTGCTCTCTGCAGCTGCTGCTCCTGTGGCCGCACTTTGCCTCCCTGGCGTTTCTGCTCCATCATACAAGTCGTATCTTGATTAATTCCCATGCTGGAGACTGGCATTTTCCCACCAAATATTCTCTTCAAAATTGACTTCATTGAGGAATATCTTAGCTCTGTGTACACCATGACTGCTAGCTGACAATCCTTCTCATCCAAACACGTGGTGTCAAGTAGTTTAAAAGCTAAAACTGCATCAGGTAACTCCATCTTGGATTTGCGCATTTGTGAATAGCGCTGCTTAAAGTTAATTATATGGTCCACCATAGACACTTCACATCCTCTGCTTATTTGATTAAAATGCGAATAGGCTTCATGAATCTGGTTCTTTTCCTCTTTAAGGAGCAAACTGTCGAGTTTTGCTAACAAAGTTTCCATACCGCTGTCTTTAGTCAAGTCATCTACTGGTATTTCCATCCCAGCCTTCCTCGCTGTTCCTGACAGCACCAAAACCACGGTGAGAGCTTGCTTCTTCTTGTCAAGTTCAGTAACTCTGGTCCAAATTGTAACTTCATTTTTCCAACTTTTGTAAGGCTTCTTCTCGTTAAAGCTCGGGGGTACTCTGTAGTTGGAGACCATCCTCTACCAATGTTACTCAAAAAAAAGAACCACAATGGTTACTGAGCAGAACGCTGCTTTATTGCACGCTGCCAGTGCAGAGCAACCAACAATAGGCCTTCTTTCCTGTTACACAGGTTACTTCCTTGTACCACCAAAGTAAAAGCATTACAACTTCCTGAAATAACCAGAGAGTAGAGACGTATTAAACATAAAACACCATTAATAACTTGGGCTGCACGGTGGCGCAGTGGTTAGCACTGCGGCAGCACAGTTTACCCTTGGCCGGGGGATCGTGGGATCGTGGGTTCGATCCCAGCCCCCGACCAACAGTGATCTGTGTGGAGTTTGCATGTTCTCCCCGTGTGTGCGTGGGTTTACCCCGGGATTTCTCCGGTTTCCTCCCACATGCCAAAAACATGCAGGTTAGGTTAATTGGAGACTCTAAAGTGGCCCTAGGTGTGAATGGTTAAGGGATAGCGGCGTATCGTGGCTGCTTCATCCATCCAGGTGGTGGATGACTCAATTTTCCCTCTGGGGATCAATAAAGTATACTAAATCTAAAAAAAAAATAACAATTAGCATGAAGAGAGCTGCCCTTAATCACCCTTATTTTCTCTAACATCCCAGATTATTTTTATTGAGAGATTTTGCATATTCCAATAAAATAATGTTGTCACACACACCATGATAATGTGGGGGAGCACCCAGAGAATGATGGCCCAGGAGAAGAGAGGCTGACGGGGGTGGGTGGGGTGGGGGTGGTGTCCAGACAGAGCAGCAGAGGTGGAATACCCTCCGGGGAGAAGGAAGAAGTGCAGCACCAGCGTACTGTTACGCTACGCTACGGATGTGGTGCTGCGCGATCTGCCATTTGTCTTCTTCTACCTGGATGACATCCTGGTGGCCAGCGCGTCCGAGGACGAGCATGGCGCCCACCTCAGGACGGTTTTCCAGAGGTTGGAAGCGCACGGTTTAATAATCAACCCAGCAAAGTGCCAATTCAGGGTAACAGCGATCAACTTTTTGGGCCACCGCATCTCGCCAGAGGGTGCGATCCCGTTACCGGACAAGGTGCGCGTGGTGGCAGAATTTCCACGTCCTCAGACGGTAAGGGTGCTTCAAGAGTTTTTAGGGATGGTTAATTTTTACAACAGTTTCCTCCCCTGCGCAGCCCAGCTGATGCAGCCGTTGTAGGCCACGCTTACAAAAAAGGAGACCTGCGGACAGCATCGACTGGACTCCCAAGGGGGTCAAGCTTTTTCGGATGCCAAAACAGCGCTAGCGAAGGCCGCATTACTGGCACACCCAGATCCATCGGCACAGATGGCGCTCAGTACGGCTGCATTAGACATGGCCATAGGGGCCGTAGTGAAGCAGTGCATCGCTGGTTCTTGGCAGCCACTCGCCTTTTTCAGCAGGTCTTTGTGCGACAATGAGCGCAAATACAATGCATTTGACAGAGAGTTGTTGGCTCTCCACCTGGCGATACGCCATTTCCAGTTCTGGCTGGATGGGCGCAACTTCACCGTGTTTGTGGACCACAAGCTGCTAACGTATGCCATGGCCAAGGTTTTGGAACCATGGTCGGCCCGGCAGCAATGACAACTGGCTGCAGTCTTGGAGTTTACAACCGACATTCAGCATGTGGCCAGTAAACTCAACGTGGTGGCAGACTGCCTCTTGCGCACATTGGTGGCCCCGGTCTACGTAGGAATAGATTACACTGCCATGGCCACGGAGCAAGCCGGGGATACAGATGTTTGCGCGCTCCAGTCTGGACCAACAGGGTTAAGGCTGGAGAGCAGGGTACTGCAAGACGGGGGCCCTCCCCTACTCTGTGACGTCTCCACAGGCTGCCCGCACACGCTTGGTGCCGTCGAGTTTTCGAGTCGGTTAACTCCCTGGTGCACCCGGGAGTGCGGGCTTCGGTCAAACAACTGGTGGGGGCGAAGTTCGTCGCCACGTTTGCGTAAAGAGGTGAAAGAGTGGCTAGCAGCTTGCGTCGCGTGCCAACGAGACAAGGTGTACAGGCACACAAAGGCTCCTCTCGAACCGTTCCACATCCCAGCTAAGAGTTTCAACCACGTCCGCGTGGACCTGGTGGGGCCTCTCCCGCCATCGCAGGGGTTTACACATCTCTTGACAATTGTGGATCATGCTGGCCCAAAGCGGTGCCGCTTTTTTCTACCACGTCTGCAGAAGTAGCATGCACTTTTTTTGGCAACTTGGGTGGCACGCTTCGCCGCTCCGTCAGACATCACGTCTGACGGGGGCCCTCAGTTCGTTTCCGACCTCTGGTCCGCGATGGCCCGGAGCCTGGAGATCAACATTCACGGCAGTACCGTGTACAACCCCCAGGTCAACGGGTTATGCAAGCGTTTTCACAGGTCACTTAAAGCAGCGCTCAGGGCTTCGCTTATGGATGCAAATCTGGTGGACCGTCTTCCGTGAGTTCTTTTATGGTTGTGTTCCGCACCGAAGGAGGATTTGGCAGCCTCCCCCGCAGAACTAGTTTTTTCTCAACCGCTGCGGATCCCCGGGGAATTTTTGCCCGACAACCCCGTGCCCGAGGCTGAGTCGTCCCCGCATTCCCTACATGGCACAGAGGTGGGGAGTGTACCAGGCCCACCCCACTACTGTTTTCCCCGCGCATTTGTCCCAAAAAGCTTGAGGAATGCATTGTTCGTGTTTGTCAGACACGATGCACACCGGACCCCGTTGCGCCCACCATACGACAGGCTGTTCAGAGTGTTGGAACCTGGGGCGAAACATTTCGTGTTAGACTTGGGGGGACGCAGAGAAACTGTCTGCATTGACAGGCTCAAGCCCGCGGTTGTGTTGGCAGATGAACAGGTGGTGTTGGTCCGAGCTCCCTGGCGTGGATGCCCCCCCCGTTGGAGGCTCCACAAGTTAGTGACTCGTCAGCAGGGACAGGAATTCTTGTTGAGGATGTGTTTTCTCCCCTTCCCATTGTCCCCCCACAGACTGACGTGCCTCCCGGAGTACCCCATCAGCAGAGCAGCACCTCAGAGCCAGCCCCAGCCCCCCCCCCCCCCCCCCCCCCGCCCGTTGCAGCCGCTATGGACGTCAGCTGAAGCCCAAAGGACGGGGGGGGGTTAAGGCCCATTCTGGGTGTTTGGGGGGGGGGGGGGGCCTAGGTGTTAGATTCTCCACCCAAGAATGGCCCAGGAGAAAAGAGGCTGATAGGGGGTCCAGACAGATCAGCAGGGGTGGAATACCCTCCGGGGAGAAGTGGAGACACTGGCTGCCGGGAGAAGGAAGAAGTGCGGCACCAGCATACTGTTATGCTAATGCACTGTGCAGGCTTTGTCTTTTAATGTGTATTGATGTATGAGCCCCAGGCCGCTAGGCAAAACATTAAAGGTATAAAAGGGAGATGCACTGCTGCCTGGGAGCTGTTCTTGGGAATTCAACTGTTGGAGAGAATAAAGTCTGTGCTGATTCAGCTCGTCGTCTCGTCTATTCTATTCTCTCTACAATAAACCATTTTCTGACTTTGTTCCTTTTACAAAGCTTGCCTACCAATGTGGCGACCCAAACAAACAGCATGTGGCAAGTGACATAACTTGCAAATCCTCAGTTGGGGAGAGATTGCATATTTCCATTAACGATAGGAGGATATCTGAAACTTCTTTTCCTTCCAGAGCAACATGGTTCTTCCATTTCTCCTCCAGTTAAATCAACAGCAGACCCCAGTGTAAATATTAATGGAGCCGTCTCTGGATCTCCACAAAAACATTGCAGTTCTGGTCTCCATAATGTTCCATGTTTTTCCCCTGATTTGCACACTTTAATGTTAAAATAAATAACTTTAAGTGTAGTGAAATCTGGAGGTCGGAAGGAACGGCAGTAACCAGCAGAAACTTTAAGCTCTTCTGTGCTGAAGTGAAATGAAAGAACAGTGTCCTGATAATCCTAAGGTTGATACAATCTGTTGAAACACAGTAATTATTACTACTACCAGTAAATTACCCCTGACATACAGTATTTCACTGTCATAGTGTTGTACAGAAAGCTAATGAAGATATTTCCCTCCTTTTATGTAATGTGATGCATTTTGGGGGAGAAAAAAAAGCTATTTTCAGAGCACTTCTGAAAACTAATGCTTCAAATCAGAATTTCTGCCTTCAAGTGTTGTAAATTAAACCTGTACTAACATTTAAAGTAACATTACTGTATATCCTTCCAAAATTTCTTAATCTTTCTTCCACAGATGCCAGAGTACGAAGGCACCTGCAGATGGCTGAGGAGAAGCTAAATCTAGAGCATGAGAGGGAGAAAGCCATGTGTCGAGACATGTTTTCTTCAAACTGAACAGACAGACCCGTGGAGGGACTTGAATCTTCCTGCTTAAGATACCAAACGAAGCCTCAACCTATCGACAAACCAACTGAAGATTGTTTACATATTGTGAATTCATAATCTTGCTGGAGTCTGAGGGGAGCATAAGAGACATTATACAGACTAGTGGAAAGCATTCAGCTGGAAAATAAAGATGTCACTGCTGGAAATAGAAAGGGGACACTGAAAGTTAGTTTCCTAGCAACACAAAGTCTGATATAGTCCTCAAAATGCTGCTGAGATTCTTTATGCATGACTCAAATGCCTTTGTGATTGCTGATGTAATTTTTGATTGAGTTGTCAGTATTTTTTAAATGTTAATGATGCCCAGTTTCTGACATCTTTTGACAAAAATTATTTAATACATTTTAGGAAAGTACACACTTAAGTTTCATTTTCTTTTATTGGTTATAAGTCATGAGAAGCCACAGATTGATCTCAGATAACTGAAACATTCAATAATTATTTTAAAAATCCTGAGCAAAATGTCAAGTTAAAGAGTATTTGCTTTGTTTTGGTCATTGTCTGGCCAATGTGATTGTACTCGAATGGCGATATTGCCTTGTAATTGAGGAGTTTCATATTCACATAATAGCCATGTATAATCTAGTGAACAGGTTACAAAGCAGCATGCAGGAGAGGGGGGTGTTCACAGTCATACTTCTGATTACAGGGGGATACAACCATTATGGAACATGGCTTCATGTGGCAAATATTGTAAATCTTTTTTTTTTTTGTTTTCATTTGTAACTACAACTCAGCCACATAACCCCACAATGGTATTCAGCAACATCTGAAATGACATCCACACCAAAAAAATTCCAGTCAAATACTTGATAGAAACTTTTGAAATGGTTGTGTAATGTACAGCTCCTAAGAGGAATTATTCACACTGAAATTAATGCACCACCTGTGTTTACTTCCTCATTTCTGCTGTTGTGATGCTCCTGCGTGACGTAGGACCAGGTCACAGGGTTCCATAGGAGAACAACTGTCACCACATTTAACCTTCAGAACAGCACCACAAAGGTTCTGGCTCAACGGGCTAAAACAAGAATCTCGGTGACCTGCAGATGTAACCTACAGATTCTATTAAAAACTACACCTGCTGCTTCTCAAATCTAGACAGACAGTAGATAAGAGGTATACAGAGGTGGGTAGTTACAGTTACATACTCAAGTCATGTCTACACGAACGTTTATCTTGCTGAGTAGTTTTATTGTTGAACACTTCAGATTACATTTATCAAGGGGTAAAATGTCTTTACTCAAGTACATATTTACTTGATGTTTATTAGAAAACTGGTTTATACTATAATTTGGTGTTGCTAGAAATGGCTGCATCTTTAGTCATTTTCATGAATTTAGAATCTTACTGAAATCATTGTTCTTTGGTTTAATAAATATTTAATGTATTACTGCCTGCTGTTTCTTTTTATAATTTGATTTGGGTTACATTAGAGGGTACATATGAATAGTTAATATTTTATTTTCCTGGAAGCAAAGTTGCAAATTTACCTTAAAGGAAAAAAAAAAATCACATCATAAAAATGCTGTAAATCTGTAAGAAAAAAAGGTTTAAAGTTACAAGGGAAAAACATTTACATTTCTAAGAAAAACCATAATTTATGAGAATAAAGTCAAATGTATAAAAATGTGGCAATTTATGCAGAAAAGTTCTTAATTTCCAAAGAAAAAGTAGAACATTTATGAGGAAAAGAGCTTCAAATTTGAGTGAAAATCCTCCCAAATTGGCAAAAGAAAAGTCATTACAACTCAAATAGCTTTTTAACTTAACATTTTTACGCTTGCTTATTTTTCTGGTAATAACTCATACTTGAATAATAGATATAAAGTAACACTACTTTTACGTGAGCATTTGTGGTTCCTCTACCCACCTCTGGAGGTATGGTATTTCTTTGCGGGTCATGTTCCATCTTATTTATTCTATTTTGCTCATTACTGTTTTCACAGTTTGGGAAACACAGTTATCAATTTAAAACCGATTTAAAGCACTAATTAAAATGCAGAATGTTTTAAAGGGAATTTCACTTCCATTTTTTCTTTCTTTTTTTAAAGGTTATAAAAAGTGTGTGTGTATATATATACGTATATATAAAATTTTACAGAAACATTACTAGAATGAATGCCATCAGCAGGGAGTAAAATTAATTGCAGGATCTACAGAAGTCATGCACCTGAGAGGAACTTGAGTCAGGTTGGCATGAAGGGAAAGCACTGCCGAATAATCGTCCAATCAATCAAAAGTCTGGATTTAAAACTAAACATGATGACACCTCCTTATAAACATCAGATTTAATGCTAAGCGTCACTGTTGTTTTGGACATTAAAACACGGAAAAAGCATCTACGGTGATTCTCATTTACTGTAAAAGTTACTTCTTGGATGGCTTCTGTTTCAGACTGAGGGACCTCATGGAGCCAAACACTCTTCTTCCCAAATCTTTCAGTGAACGAGAACGTTGGAGGGTCATCCGTGGAGGAGGGGAAGGGGAAAAAGAAGGAGAGGAGAGAGGGGAGAGTGACTGGCAGCTGCCTTCAAGGCTCTGAGAGCGAGAGATGTTAAAGAGGCTGGCAGTGGAAGACAGCCGCTTGTCCTCGTTTGCTGTCAGTAGTCTAACCCCTTCATTTCTGCTGATACCCATGCTCCCGTGCCCCACATCTAGGGAGGAGACCCAGAGTGACCGTTTTGATGTTTCTTCACTGTAGTTCTGGGGTACCAGCAGGCCCTGGGACTCGCTCCTAAACAGAGCCCTTCTAGAAAGCCTGAGGCTGGAGCTGTGTCTCTCCCCATCTTCCCTTCCCCTCTTCTTGGAGAAAATAGGTGAGTTATCTACTTTTGGTTTCTTGTCAGCACTGCTGGATGAAGCTTTCATCTTTCGGTGCTCCCTCCTCCAGCTTCCAACGCTGTTCCTCCTAAAACCGTAGCCATACTCAGCTCTGTCCATCTCTTCCCTCTCATTTTCACTTTCTTTTCCCCAGAGTCGTCCCTCAAAGCCTCTCCACAGTTTACTGGAGGACTTCTTAGGGGTCTGGACCACTGTCCCTGTCTTCTCCTCCTCCTCACCCCAAACTGAGCTGTAGTCCTCTCTATTTGCATAACTGCTAACTGTGGCTGCCCTGATCAACTTGTGGGTGGCATGCTTCCCTCTGTAGAGTCCTTCCCCCTCCAACCTCTTCCACCTGCTGCCACCCTCACTTCCTCCCCCGCTGTACCGAAGCGATCCCCCTCGTGGCTGGATGCCGCCATGCTCTAGGGGAGCAGTCCTGGTGTTAGTGCGGGGTAGGGAGCACTGGAAGGGCGCATCTCGTCGGAAAACAGAGAGAGGTGTGGCACTCAGGGGGGATGGCTGGAGGGGGCGTGGAGGAGAGCGACCCCTTGGTATAGGCCGCGAGACAGGAGAGGAGGCCGTGGAGGAGGGATGGTCAGACAAGGAAGGGTTCTGCTGGTAGTGGCAGTGCGAAGAGTAGTGGGGAGAGGCAATATTCATGGACTGGTAAGGGTGGATTGGGCTGCTGGAGTGTGAGAGAGGAGGAGTGAGGCTGGACTGGGACTGGGGGGAATGTGTGACACTTAGAGATAGCTGTATTGGTCTCTGGGGGTTGAGGTCTGTCAGTCTACCGTAGTCATGAGACTGATCTGTTGGAGCTGCCAGATGAGCTTTACCATGGCCCCTCATTTCACCTGCAGTATCTATTTGAAAACAGTCAATGTCCAGCTCCACCCCTTGTTCCATCAGTCCAACCACAACTGCCCTCGACAGCCCTGAGAGGCGCGATATCTCCCCCACCATGGGTGAGTCTTCGCTGACTTTGAAGCTGGAGCTAGACTCTTGGATCAAGCTGCTGCGCTGCGAACCAGGAGCTGATGCTGCATTTGTACCAAATACTGACTGTCCAGAGTCAGAAGGAACACCACTGCCCCAGTCTAAGGAGCGACAGAAGGCTGATGACCCAAACCCAGAACTGGCTCCAGACACTGAAGGCACCTCCAGGGAACTGCGGTGACTCAGGCTGCTTGGGCATGTTGAAATGCGAGGGCGGGATCTCACCGCTGGAGTAGGTGCAGCTGAAGAAACTGGTGAGGCAAATGAAGCTGCACCAAAATCACCTTTCAAAGCTCCACAACTGCCATTTTTAGGATTGTCAATAACCCCACGGCTCGAATTTAAACCAGGAGTCAGGTTCAAGTTAAGGTTTAGATGCAGATTTATGTTCAAGTCTTCTCCAGTGGCTGAGGGAAGGTTACCCAGGTTGATTGAGTTCCTGGTGGCTTTTTTTCCCGTAGTACTGAGGCTGACTCTGGCTGAGTTCCCCAGCAGTGACTTGCAGGGTGTGATGCTTCCCCCTGGCAAGGTGGAGGGTGTGCTGCGGCTCTCAAAGGAACAAAGGGACTGAGTGGATCCATGACTTTTGCCAGGGGTGCAGAGGCCTCTGTGTGCAGTAGAATTGAGATCAGAGGTCATGGAGGTTGCCCGGTTGCGGTATTGACGGGCAAGTCGAGAGATGTACTGCTCCAACTGGGTAAAGGATGGTAGTGCGGAGGGCTGTTGGAGCTGTAGGGGCAAATCTGTGTCAGTGTTTGTCTCTGTGGGTTCATCATTCTGACATCCTTCAGAGCTCGTAATGGCTGATTGATCTTGGTTTTGGGAGGTAAAGAGAGGGCTCTGGAGGGCAACGGCATGCAGGGGACTTGGGTATGAATAAACCTCTTTAGTCCGACGGGAAACTAGATCTGTGCAGTAGCGTGGGTCCAGTTCAAGTTTTGAATGGTGGGACGAGGTAGTGGAGGAAGAGGGTATGGGGTTGAGAAGTGTGAGCATTGAGGAAATGACAGAATCACCAAGTCCTGAGCAAAGGTCAGACAGAAAGCTCAGACCAGTTGCTTCAAGGTCATTTTGAACTGTGAAAGACAAAAGGTGTTGAATATCAGATCAAATATTAAGACAATAAATAAAATGTTGCTCTATCCAACTGTGTCCAAATTTAAGACCATATGGATCTTTTATTTACACCAGCTCACCTGGAACTGATGACTCCTCTGCTTGTTCAGCTTCCTCTTTGTTGCTCTGGATTTCAGGCTGCTGCGATTGCACTTCACCATCTGACCATAAGATGTCAGTGTTCTCTGCAGCTAAAGGAACCTGCTCCCACAGCTTTAGGGGCTTGGCAGGTGCTACAGGTCCACTATGAGCGGCATCACTGGACACAGAGTAGCACGAGTCTGACAAAGAGCTCCCACTTACTGAATAAAAACCTAAACAGAAGAAAAGATTTACTGTTGAAATGCTTTAATATACTTACTAAAAAAAAGATGAACCCAGCACTTTTGTTTTCACCATATTTTTCAAATTGAAATACAAGTTCTAAGACTAATTCAGTGCTGTAATATTTCAATTTTTTTTTTTAAACTGTTAGCACTTGGTCTTTGCCATAATAATCCATCTACCTGACAGGTGTCATATTAAGATACTGATTAGACCGCAGGATTGCTAAATGGGTATATAGACACACACAGCTTTGGGCTGCTCCCCATTCGGGGTCACCACAGCGGATCATGGTTCCGTGTATTGATTTCAATTATACTTTATTTATATAGTGAATATTCACAGCAACAGTTGTCTCATAACTCTTTCAACTGTAGGACAGATCCCACAATTGTAGAAAAAACTCCAACAATCAGGTGATTCCCTGTGATCAAGCACTTGGCAATGGTGGAGAGGAAAAATCCCCTTTTAACAGGAAGAAACCTCCAGCACAACCAGGCTCAAGAAGGCTGCTGACTGCTGTGACTGGGTGGGGGGTGAGGGGATAGAGAAGAAGAAAAGAACAGATATGTAGAGCGCGAACAGCACAACGGGGACTCAATCTATGGGAGAGAGCAAATGGATGTTAATGAACAGCAAAATATTACATTGAGAGACAAAGAAAGGAGTAAAGCCCAGTGCATCATGGGAGGTCCTCCAACTGTCTAAACCCATCCACCTTATTCCTGGGGGTGCCGCTGTAGGAACTCAAGTGGCAGCTAATTTCAGCACTTGCAGTTTTTGTATTTTTGAATGTTTTTGCATAGTTCTGGTACTTGCTACTGTTTGTGGTGTGAGGCTCCTCACAGATAAGCACAGCTGAATCTGTGGCTTCAACAGCAATGAGTAGATCATGCACTGAAAACTAAAGGATTGTTCGTGTGATCGGTGGTACAGACACAGCAGCACCAGGTATGTTTTCACTTGCATGAATGTTACGGATCTGAGGTTTTACCCCGAATTTAAAATGCCCAAGCACGGTGTTGTGGTTCTTTGTGGCTCTGACTAGACTCTATGTCTGCTCTGAGGTAAATCTGAATATGTCCAACATATTTTAACAAAATGCAGCCGACTTTATTGCGGTGGAAACATTGATATATCTCAGACCTTTTATTTGTTTACAGCGTTAGCATGTTAGCAGCGGAGCTAACTAACGGAGCTAATGGCCTCTTTTTAAGGTCATCTTCTCATCCCTCTATAGTCGTGGGATGTGGTATGATTATATTACTGTTTTTGAGGTGCAAAAGGCTGTGTTCCCGCATTTTTGATGCCGAAGTCATTGTTTTTTTAACAAGGAAAAGTGTCCCGTTTCAGTGACAACAATACGTTCTAAACTAGTACCGGAAGTTGCTACCATAATTAACGCAAGGCATCATGGGGCCTAGGAATAAGGTGGATAGCAGCTTAACTAAGGGAAGGTTCAGCATCTCCTGATCCAACTTCTATGCCATATGTCAGCACAAGGTCCAATGTGTGGTGGAGCTAGTGGGTACCACTTCCTACTTTCTGGGAAAACCCCATCGAGTGTAATGTGGATTTAAATACAATGTTAAGGCTATCACTATCGACATCTACATGTACAGTGGTGTAAAAAAGTGTTTGCCCCCTTCCTAATTTCTCATTTTTTTGTGTTTGTCACACTTAAATGTTTCAGATCATCAAACAAATTTACATATTAAACAAAGATAACACAAGTAAACACAAAATGCAGTTTTTAAATGAAGGTGTTTATTATTAAGGGTAAAAAAAATCCAAACCTACATGGCCCTGTGTGAAAAAGTGATGCCCCCCCCCCATTAAAACATAAATTAACTATGGTTTATCACATCTTTGGAAAGCTGAGTTCAATTTCTCTAGCCACACCCAGGCCTGATTACTGCCACACCTGTTCTCAATCAAGAAATTACTTAAATAGGACCTGCTTGACAAAGTGAAGTAGACCAAAAGATCCTCAAAAGCTCGACATCATGCTGCGATCCAAAGAAATTCAGAAACAAATGAGAAACAAAGTAATTGAGATCTATCAGTCTGGAAAAGGTTATAAAGCCAATTCTAAAGCTTTGGAACTCCAGCGAACCACAGTGAGAGCCATTATCCACAAATGGCAAAAGCATGGAACAGTGGTGAACCTTTCCAGGAGTGGCCGGCTGACCAAAATTACCCCAAGTGCAGCGACAACTCATCCAAGAGGTCACAAAAGACCCCACAACAACATCCAAAGAACTGCAGGCCTGACTTGCCTCAGTTAAGGTCAGTGTTCATGACTCCACCATAAGAAAGAGACTGGGCAAAAATGGCCTGCATGGCAGAGTTCCAAGACAAAAACCACTGCTGAGCAAAAAGAACATAAAAGCTCTTCTCAGTTTTGCCAGGAAACATCTTGATGATCCCCAAGACTTTTGGGAAAATACTCTGTGTTCTGATGAGACAAAAGTTGAACTTTATGGAAGGTGTGTGTCCCATTACATCTGGCGTAAATGTAACACAGCATTTCAGAAAAGGAACATCATACCAACAGTAAAATATGGTGGTGGTAGTGTGATGGTCTGGGGCTGTTTTGCTGCTTCAGGACCTGGAAGACTTGCTGTGGTAAATGGAACCATGAATTCTGCTGTCTACCAAACAATCCTGAAGGAGAATGTCCAGCCATCTGTTCGTGACTTCAAGCTGAAGTGCACTTGGGTTCAGCAGCAGGACAAAGATCCAAAACACAACAGCAAGTCCACCTTTGAATGGCTTAAGAAAAACAAAATGAAGACTTTGGAGTGGCCTAGTCAAAGTCCTGACCTGAATCTGATTGAGTTGCTGTGGCATGACCTTAAAAAGGCGGTTCATGGTCGAAAAGCCTCCAATGTGGCCAAATTACAACAATTCTATAAAGATGAGTGGGACAAAATTCCTCCACAGCACTGTAAAAGACTCATTGCCAGTTATCACAAATGCTTAATTGCAGTTGTTGCCGCTAAGGGTGGCCCAACCAGTTATTAGGTTTAGGGGGCAATCACTTTTTCACACAGGGCCATGTAGGTTTGGATTTTTTTCTCTTAATAACAAACACCTTCATTTAAAAAACTGCATTTTGTGTTTACTTGTGTTATCTTTGTCTAATATTTAAATTTGTTTGACAGCACAGCAACTCACCCTTGGCCAGGGGATCCTGGGTTCGATCCCAGCCCCCGACCAACAGTGATCTGTGTGGAGTTTGCATGTTCTCCCCATGTCTGCGTGGGTTTCCTCTGGGATTTCTTTGGTTTCCTCCCACATGCCAAAAAACATGCAAGTTGGGTTAATTGGCATCAAACTGGGGATTCTAAATTGTCCTTGGGCATAACTGTGAGAGTGAATGGTTGTCTGTCTCTCTGTGTTGGCCCTGCGATGGACTGGCGATCTGTCTAGGGTGTACCCTGCCTCTCACCCAAAGATTTTTTTTTTTTGGACTTATTTTGTACCCGTAGGTAGATTTGTTCTGCAGTCCGGTGACAAGCCACCAGCTGCCAGTCGCTGCGTGCGCAAGCGCCCCTTAACTCCCTAACCTGCATGTTTTTGGCATGTGGGAGGAAACCGGAGAAATTCCGGAGTAAACCCACACAAACACGGGGAGAACATGCAAACTCCACACAGATCACTGTTGGCCGGGGGCAAGGATCAAACCCACGATCTCATGATCCCCGCGATCCCCCGGCCGAGGGTAAACTGTGCTGCCGCGGTGCTAACCACTGCGCCACCGTGCAGCCCACGCTGCTGGGATAGGCGCTAGCCCCCTGCGACCCGAAAAGGATTAAGTGGAAGAAGATGGATGGATGGATCTGAAACATTTAAGTGTGACAAACATACAAAAAAAAATGAGAAATCAGGAAGGGGGCAAACACTTTTTCACACCACTGTACATTAAAGTCCCCTATTATAATTATTTTGATTTAAGCATTAAGTCAGATAAAAGCTCTGTGAATTCAGATTAAAAACTCTGAGTAAGTGGTGGGAGGACGATAAACTACAGCAAATAAAATTAGTTTTAATCTAGAATTGCTAAAATACCCATTACTGAGAACCAGGCCCACAAAGGAATTATAACAAGTTTTTTTGCATTATGCTAACTAATAATTTGGAATTGTCAAGGATTTTATGCTGGGTGCCCTTTCTGACACAATCCTCCACATTTTTACCCGGGCTTGGGACCAGCATAAAGGAAACACTTAAAGAAGTACTGATTCGGTGATCAGCTAAGCATGGGAAGACACATGAAAGCTGTGAAAAAAATCAGGGTTATTACACAAATAATAGATTTCTGAGTTCTTCCTAAGTTAAAACTTCAGTATTGTAGCGTTTAAACATGAACTTGTTTTCTTTACATTATTTGATCTACAAGCAACATCTTATTTGTTGTTTCAGCCATTTGTCATTTTCTGTAAATAAATGCTCTAAATGATGATATTTTCATTGGAGTTTGGGTTAGTTTTCTTCAGTAGGTTAGAATGGTGTTTTTCAACCAGGGTGCCCTGGAATTCATGTTTTTGTGGGTAGTTTTTTTAATTTCACTTCTTAACTGGTCCAGAAAATTGCAAACAATTTGCCACTGTTGTGCATTAATGCAAGGGTGCCTGCAGAACCCATGCACAACAGCTGCAAATTATTAGCAATTTCTTGGACCAATAAAGAAGTGAAATTAGAAAATTTCCCACAGAATCTTGAACGTTCCAGGAAACCCTGATTGAAAAACCATGGGTTAGAGAATAAAACAAAATTGCTCATTTTACTCAAAGATATATTTATAAATAGAAAGTGATAATTTTGTAGTGGATTCTTTGGTCTCTTAATTTTTTCCAGAGCTGTAAATCCAAAACATTTAGTAAACGTAATGAAAGGCAATACTACACACGCACAGCGAGAGAGAGAGAGAGAGAGAGAGAGAGAGAGAGAGAGAGAGAGAGAGAGAGATTATGTGCTATTTGTAACTTTTTCCTGTTCTTTTAATTTCCAGAAACCTACCACAGACAGGTAAACACTAAAATCAGTGCATCTGGAACCTGTGCTTGACTGTTTTTTATGTTACCTATGCTGCTGTATGTATATTTATTAATAATGGTGCAATTAATACACTTATGTTATACTTTTACAAAAAAGATGAGTAAAAAAAATGCAAAGACTGCACAATGAATGTACTCATTATATACTGTATGTGAAGATACTGCACAAAGAATGTAATTATAACTGGGGGAGGGGGGAAATAATTCTTTTTTTTAATCTCATCACGTCGCCATACATGTAAGGTTCTGGATCAATGCACAAATGTTAATCAATTTTTAAATCTCCATAGTTCAGCAGAGGAAGTAACCAGGTACTGTATTACCTGTAGTGGGATATATGCTGGTTAAATGTAACATTCCAGTCGACGTATCACATTTATCTGTCTGTCTAAATAACTTTGCTTTGAAAGTACCAAGTAGTCACACAGTGGAAAAAAAAAGAAATGAACCCTCTCTGAACCCTTTATGCATACTTTCTATAAATCTGCAATTCTTCAAACTTTGTCTGCCTTTTGCCTTTGTGTTGTGTGTCTACATTTGTAACATAGCTGAAGACTACATTTACAAAAATAAAGTCAGTGCTGAAATCTGGATTGTCCTTCTGTTTGCAACAGTGAATGTTAATTTATTGGAGGAGAGGCAAGACATAATCTACAAAAATGCAAATTGCATGAAAATTCCAGAAGAAATGTGTCACTATCTGTAATCTACTATTTGACAAATAGAACAGCCGTGAACACCAACTTTTCCAAGTACCAAAATCACAACCGAAATTTTAATTAAATTTGAATAAATACAATCACTCTAGAGAGATGACTTAAAGATTGTAAGTTTTATTTTCATATAAGTTTAAGCTGGAGTACTTGCCAAAGTTTGTCAAATGCAGGGCAAAAAGGGGTTGGAGGATTAGATGGCAGATAATAAAAAAGCTTTTAGTAGTGCAGGGAGTAGACAACGGATAAGAGTTTGGCAAGAAAAGTTGGCAGCAGATTGAAACTGAGACGGAGCAAAGTCACATCGAGTGCAAGTAAACAAAAGTAGAAAGAATGTGGTTAATGTTTAATGAGAAAGCCCTCAAGGTGAGCTGTAGTGACATCAGGAGGTGACAAACTGTTGGTCACTCCACAGCTTGGTGCTGATATCACTATCACAAGTGCCGGGGTGTATGTATTTACCTGAACTCGGTCTGGAGTCACTGTCCAAAGGGACCATACCACTGAGGTCTGGGGTCGGGGGAGACATCAGATCAGAGGGGGCGTCCCAGGACAGAGTAGACCAGCGTGAGTTGCTGCCCTTGCCTGATGAGAAGTGGACTGGCCCATACCCAGAATTACCTCCACAATCCTCTGTGCTGCTCTGACACGGCAGAACCATCGTATCTGAGGGAGAGGGAACCTGAAAAAACATATGTGGCTGTTGAGAGTTGAGCAGTTTTGTCAAATAAAATGAAAAAAAGATTAAAGTCACAATAATGATGATAATAATAATAAATCACACATTAAACTGACCATAAATCAGTACGAAAAAAACAGCCGTTCCTGACAATATACTGCATTTATTATGATGACTAAAATAGAATATGTTCTCTGCATGTTAAACTAAACCATGACGACCCAGCAACTCCATGCACTGAAAAGTCACAGATAAGATTTTTAAAAAAAAAACACATTTTAGTACACGTTATGTCCGGAAACCTGGAATGACCAACAGAGAGTGATGCTGCTTTAGAAAAGGAACTTTATTAAACACTGTGTAATGACTTACAGTACTGGTTTACTGTTGGGTAGAGCGCTGTGTGGCCAGGAGCCGAGAGAGGCCCAAGATGGCCGACTCTCCCCTTTTATCGGCTCAGTGTGATGATGTCACCATACAGCTGTGTCATCACGCTGGTGCCCATTAACCCTGTAGTTCCCTTACACTACATTGACATCCCTCCTCCCCCTTGGAAAACTTGGAAAAACAGAGAACAACACATAATCAAATTGACCCTCCCCAATTTGGTACACATAAACACAGAACCAGCTAGGGCTAGCGGGTAGACCACCATGTAGCCCAGCGTGGCTGAGTGGGTTATTCTGCTACTATTCATAGGCAGCCGCGCTCCCAGCTAAACAGCCCTTCCTTTCCATGAGGAAGGCAGTCCAGTTGGAGGGGCCTTGTAGTGGGCCCGTAGTGGACGCACCCCTGGGAATGCGGGGGCCCACGGACCAGGATCATCTCTCAAAAAACTCCAGTCCGGGTCCCGCACCGTGTGACCTGATTCCCGCAAGGCCTTGTCATCCAGAGCTGTCACTCGAACTCGACGGAGACGGTTGGCGTGCCACACCAAACCATCTGCCAGCTGGAATGTCGCTGGGCCCAGCTGCGCGACGATCTTAACAGGTGCTGGTGGTGATGAAGGCTGTGTTGGAGCTGACTGTGGGTCCGGTCATTCTGTTCTGCGGACCCGAACCCAGTCCATCACTGCAAGCGGCATCCTGTTCGGCTGCATGTCGTTGCGGTCGTGGTGGTGCAGTTTTCACGTCTGTCGTGGGGCGTCCATTAGGTTGTAGTGGTTCTGCTGTCTCCTGATGAGTCACGGACTCTTCATTCTGCGCCACTGCGGCGTTTCCTGGAGGCCGATGCTGGTCGTGGATTTGAAAGACATCCGGTGACTCTACTCTGTTTTGTATGATAGCGGACTCTTCATCCAGCGGTTCAGCTGCGGCTCCTGTCGACTGGTGCTGTGCGTGGATTCGAAAGCAGATAGGCCCCTTCTCTCCCTCACCTGGGAAGTTTCGTCACGGCGATTGTCGTCGTTAGAATCTGCGCTGGGTTGTTGCATCCCGGGATTCCCAACAGACAGGGGCTCCCTCTCCTGCAACTCCACAGTGGCTCCTGTGGGCTCGTGCTGGGCAAGGATCTGAGGCGAGTCCAGTCACTGCTCCCTCTCCAGGCAGTGTTCCTCTTGTGCACACGGGATGGCGGTACCCTCGCCGCTGTCATCCAGGTGTGTTGCATCCCACTCGTCGATATCAGTCAAACTGAGTCCATTACTGTAACAGATGGAGAAGCCCAGTTGATAAAACAAGTCACATCCTAATATGTTGTCTCCATGCGTGGCCACTTGAAAAACGAAGTCAGTAACAATTCTTGATGCATAGCGGACCATTAGCATGGTGGCCCCTATGCTGTTAACTCGGTAGTCACCATACCCATACAGCACCGCTGGGTTCATACCGATTGCGTGGTAGGGAAAGAACTTTTCACTGTGGGCCAATTCAACATTGATCTCACTGCAGCAGTGTCAAGCAGGAGTGGCACGTTAACTCCACCATGCAGAATGCATACGCCATGGCTCCGGACCTCACCGTATGGATGGTCGTCATGGGCGACGGACTTTGTTTGGCGGTGGTGCTGACTGGCAAACTTTGGCGAAGTGGTTAAATTTCCCACATCTTTTGCATCGTTGCCCCCTTGCTGGGCAGAAACGCACTCTCTCTCGGTGTGTCGGGGAGCCACAACTGCCACATGTGGAGCGTTTCGTAGCGGTCCTCCAGTCCATGGTGCTTGCTTCAATCTCCTCTTCCATGTCACCGGGTTTCTCCATGCTCACTGCATATGCCAGCGGTGTGTGGCTGCCACTGCTGCTGCTGTTGCTACACACCTAGCTCCAATGTTAACCTGTTGGTGCACTCTAGCTGGAATGCTAGCTCGATGGTACTAGCTAGAGTCATGTCGTTTGGCGCCATTAGCATCTTGGTCCACAGCCACAGGTTGCTAGTGTACTTGGCCAACAGGTCCTGCACCATTTCGTCCTCCAACAAACCAAACCTGCACATGCTAGCTAGGTGGCGAAGGTCCGTGACGAATTGTTCTGTTATCTCTCCAACCTTCTGTCACCATTGGCAGAACCTAATACGCCGCGCCAACATGTTCTCGGGCGTGGCAAAGTAGCTAGTTAGCAGATTGACTGAATCAGTGAACGAGTCCGTTGGTCCTAGCGTATGGAAGACACATTGGCCCTCTATGCCCCGGTTGTGAATTAACAGAGCCCGCTTCTGTACCTTGTCCAACTTGCCCAGGTCCAACGTTGACACATAAGTCTCGAAAGCATTGAGCCAATGCGGCCAGGGTATGGGCGGCTCACTAGGGTATTCCAAAAAACAGTCAAAATGGCCTCAGGCACGCTTCCATGGTTTTACTCTCATTGCCAAATGTTATGTCCGGAAACCCGGAATGACGAACAGAGAGTGATGCTACTTCAGAACAGGAACTTTATTAAACACTGTGTAATGACTTACAGTACTGGTTTACTGTTGGGTAGAGCGCTGTGTGGTCAGGAGCTAACAGAGGCCTAAGATGGCCAAGTCTCCCCTTTTATCGGCTCAACATGATGACATCACCATACGGCTGTGTCATCACGCTGGTGCCCATTAACCCTGTAGTTCCCTTACACTACACATGGGTTGTCATTTTTTGTTCAAAACTGCAGCACACAACAATGAAACTGGCATGGTGATCTAATCATTAGGACGGGCATCATAATTTATATTATATTGATTTATTGCCCATTAATTAGTAATTAATATGGTGGCTTGTGAATTGGGAGAAAAGTTATACCCTAACTGAAGTAGATACAGTATTCTGATATAAGGTTTTTTTTGTCATATGTATGTTGCAATGGTGCATGCTCATATTTAAAGCAACACTATGTAAGAGTTCCACTTAAAATAATGTTTCCAAAATCATTTTGATGATACATCAACCTTTGACCAGGTAAATGTCCCTTCCACCATAGCCTAAGAGGGCCTGTGTCGCCTGCAACAGTGTTATGTGTGCAACTTTGCTGTTTCTGGTAGGAACACTAAAAAGACTACAACTGGCACACGCCATTAGCCAGTCACAAGGCACACCTTTAGCCACCAAATAACAAAACACCCTGTGATTGGCTGTTGGGACTCGGGCCATAAAACATGCCAGTGGTAGTCTTTTCATTGTTCCTACCAAAAACAGTAAAGTTGACTTTTTACAGAATCAGCAAGTGTGCAAATAGTGCCAGAGTCAAAAGCTCACGGTTCTAACAGTTTTTTTTCCTCCTTCTTTAAGGACAGCAGCCTTGATCACTTGCTTTTAAAACTTTGTTTGTAAGCAACAGCCAATCAGAATAAACTCGGAGGTTAAGAGAAACGCAATCAATGTAAATCCACTTGAGTTTAGTCTGTTAAAAAAAATAAACTGGATGCAAGCATAATAATGACAATTAAGCAAAAAGGTTTGATGAATTTAAACAATTACACTGAAATTAAAATGTTTTTTTCTAACAGAATATTAATAGACCTGATGTTTGCATCAGTGCTGATTAAAAGCAGCCCAACAGCTTTGTTTTAACATTTCAATCAAGAAAAGAACATACAGGTATAAAAAAATAAAATCTTAATCCACTAATCCACTAATTAAGTACCCATTACCAGAACTCTTAAAACTGTCCATATTGGGAACAGGAGTTAAAATGAGTAAAAAGGTTTAGTTCCACAGCCTAAATGCCCTTAGTATGTAGGAAGATTGGTCAGCTCTGGACCAAATCCCTCAACAGCCAGTCAGGGAAGAACTCGACAAACCTACCACAATCAAGGAGCTTACCAAGGCCATCAATCAGATGAACTCCGACCGGGCACCTGGAAAGGATGGCATTGCAGCAGAGATCTATAAAGTTGCTGGTCCAAGAGCTATTGAAGTCTTCCATGACGTAATACAGCTTATCTGGGAGCAAGAGAAGATGCCAGAAGACTTCCGTGATGCCTTGATTGTATCGCTGTACAAGAACAAGGGTAGCAAAGCCAAATGTGGAAACTACAGGGGCATTTCACTCCTGTCAGTTGCAGGCAAGATCTTCGCTCAGATCATCCTGAACAGACTCATCATGCTGTCAGAGACCAACTTACCAGAGGCTCAGTGTGGATTCCGTCCAGGTCGCAGCACAGTTGACATGATATTTACAGTGAGGCAGGTACAAGAGAAATGCCGAGAGCAAAATCTCAACCTCTACTCTGTCTTCATCGATCTGACCAAGGCACTTGATTCTGTCAGTAGGGAGGCCCTTTGGTCAGTGCTCGCTTGCTTTGGTTGTCCACACAAGTTCATCCAGATCATCAGGCTCTTCCATGACGGTATGACTGGGCAGGTGCTCTCCAGTGGTGAACATTCAGAACCCTTTGACATTTCCACCGGGGTGAAACAAGGCTGCGTTCTGGCACCAGTCCTGTTCAATCTGTTCTTCACCTGTGTCATCAGGCAAGTAGTGCAGGACCTAGAAGAGGGTGTGTACATTTGCTACCGTTATGACAAGTCCATGTTAAGCCTGCGCAGACTTACTGCTAAAACAAAGACGCTCACCAGTCTCATCCAGGAAGCTCTCTTTGCAGATGACTGTGCGCTGATGGCTCACAAGCCAGAGGATCTGCAGACTATGCTGAATAAGTTCTCTGAGGCTTCAAAGCAGTTTGGTCTCACCATTAGCCTGAGAAAAACCGAGGTGCTATTCCAGCCTGCACCAAGCCCGAATGCTCCACAGCCCACTATCGTGACTGACAACACAGAGCTGAAATCTGTTGACAGCTTCACATACCTCGGAAGCGTAATATCCAGTGATGGCTCTCTGGACAAAGAGATCCCAGCCAGAATCAGCAAAGCAAGCCAAGCTCTCGGACAACTTTGCAACAGGGTATTGAATAATCACAATGTTACCCTGGCCACAAAACTCAAAGTGTACAATGCTGTCGTCCTTACCTTACTTCTATACGGCTGTGAGACATGGATGGTTTATCGTCGACATCTGAAACAGCTGGAGAAGTTCCATCAACGTGCTTTACGCTCCATCCTTGGCATACGATGGCAGGACAGGGTCACCAACACAGAAGTTTTTGACAGAGCCAGGCCTGTCCATATTGAGTCAATGCTTCTGAAGACACGGCTCCGCTGGTCAGGCCATGTCATCAAGATGGAGGACCATCGCATCCCAAAGCAGCTGCTGTTTGGTGAGCTTCTGCAGGGGCACAGAAAATGAGGTCGCCCCTGCAAACGCTACAAGGATGCCTTAAAAGACAGCCTCAAGTGGTGTGACATCTCCCCCGCTGAACTTGCTCTCAAAGCACAAGACAGACAGTGCTGGCATGCTCTCATAAAAACAAAACAAATAAATAAAAAAAAAAAAAAACAATGTCTGCCTCTGTAGGCAGACTGCCTCTGGGCCCCTCCCCAATCTGACCAGTGATGACATGTTTAGCTGCTTGTCATCCTTCAACTGCTGGCTGTCTGTGTGGTGTCCTGCAAACAATGTGGGCTACATAGACAATTTGAACTCATTTTGGGGAAAACCTGGTCTTATTAGATGAGACGGTGTTCATCCCACTTTGGATGGTGTGTCTCATTTATCTAACAATCTGGCATCATTTTTATCCAAATTTCCAAAACATTGACAACTCAGAGTTGGGACCAGGGAGCAGAGTCACAGTCTTACACGCCTCTCTGCAGCTCCTCTTCATCTGCCACCCCTCAACTTAGCCCCCGTCTTCCCCATCAGAGAATCATTGTCTGTTCCCTCCAAAGTAAATAAAAATATAATGTATAGGACTTCCAGTTATGGCGGCCACGTAGGAAGACGTGTTTCACACTGCTCTGCTCCTAAAAATAAAAAGGTTAATAAAACTCTCTTAATTGGAACAAAAACCCATCCCAGCGTTTAGGCGCAGATATGGTAAAGACTAAGGCTGGGAAATTAGGTGTAGGAAAAAGCAATTCGACAAAACAACCCAAGCTAACAGACTTCCACACTGGAGGCAAAACAGAAAAAACTCCAGGGACGATGGCGGAGGATGTAGCCAGCGGCGGAGCGGGAACTGCTGAGGAGGGGACAAGCGCGGTGCTCACTGCCATCAACTCCATGAGAGCAGAGTTTTCGTCTAAATTTGATGGAATTATAGCAGCGATAGAAGGAATGAGAAAGGAAATAAATGGCTGTTTGGAACGAGTATCGCAGGCGGAGCTCCGAATTTCAAGTGCTGAAGATGACGTCACCAGCCTACAATCAAAGTTGGAAACACTGGAATTAAAATGGAAACGCCTGGAAGATAACGTCCTGGACTTGGAATCCAGCTCGCGACGGAATAATTTGAGGCTGGTGGGCCTCCCGGAGGGAGCGGAGGGACGGGACTCATGTTCCTTTTTGGAAAAGTGGATTCCAGAAGCACTGAACAATGCAGATCTGCAGTCATCGGTCGTCATAGAAAGCGCTCACCGAATCGGCCCACCGAGAGATAATAAGACACCACCGAGGACGCTGATTATGAAGTTCCTCAACTACAGGGACAAGATGACGGTCACCAACGCGGCGCGAGCTAAAGGGGAAATCAAATACCAGGATCAACAGGTGTGGTTCTACCCAGATTTGGCCACAGGAATTCAACAATTAAGGAGGCAGTTTGACCCCACCCGCAAAGAGCTGTGCAACCTCGGGATTCGTCACAGAGTGATTCATCCAGCAAGACTGCTGGTCACATATAAAGGGAGAACCCACACCTTCAAGACTCCTCAAGAGGCGCAGGAGCTCATTAAGCAGATCCAAAAGGAGACTGGTGGGAGCTAAGCATGAACATGACAAAGGTAGAACATTTAAGCATTTGTACAGAAATCTGATTGATCTCAAATATATAATATGTCTACAAAATACAGACTGTATTAAAAAAAAAGCTATGATGTAAAAAGCTGCTATAAAAACTTTGAAGTTATGTTGAAAAAACTACAGAAGAGAGTTAATGTCATAAAAATAGTAGAGTCAGGGTGATTGACAGGAGAAAGAGAGAGTGGTTTGACTGATCCTTGCAGGTGTGGAACAGTCACTAGCTATAACAGGAGACGGAATTTTTTGATTTTGGGGGGATTACCACGAATGTGGGGAAGGGGAATTTGTTTTTGTTTTTGTTTGGTTTGTAGGATGAATGTTCCATCATCCATGTTTTTGCTTCTCTGTAAGAGTATGTTCATATTGCAAGGTAATCTCAAACTCCTTATTGATCATAGATCAAAGCGTTAATCTTAATTTAACTTCATGGAATTGCAGAGGTCTACAAAATCTTAAAAAACTTAAACAAGTTATGAATAAAATAAAAGACATAGATTCAAAAATTGTATTTTTACAAGAAACATATCTATTAGAGTAGGATGTAAAAAGAATTAGGAGAAGATGGCAAGGTAATGTGTTCACCTCATCATTTTCATCCCGAGCCAGGGGAGTTATGACTCTCATACATAAAAAAGTCCCATTTCAAATGAAAAATGTAATTAGAGACAAATTTGGAAGCTATCTAATCATCCAAGGATCTTTGTTATTAGAAAATATAAATCTGGTGAACTTATACGGCCCCAATATTGATGATCAAAACTTCTTTGTTAATTTATTCCTCACTTTATCATCACTTACAGGGCAACATATAATAGCAAGGGATTTTAATTGTACATTGAATCCCAGTATAGATAGATCAACAGGACTGGACTGTATGCACAATGGATGTAGGATGACCATTAATCATTTTATGAAAAAACTGAGATTGCTAGACATATGGAGAGAAATGAAACCACAAGTCAAAGCTTATTCTTGTTATTCTAATACCTATAAGACATTCTCACGTATTGACTATTTTTTGATCTCTACAGAATTAAGGTCCAAGATTCAAAACTGTTTCTATGATAATATTGTGATCTCTGATCATGCACCCTGCTGTCTAATATATGTAGATAAGAAATTGGCAAAGGACCTAGTTAGGTGGCATTTTCAACATAAATGGCTTCAGGATGAGGAATTTGTTAAGTACATAGAAAAACAGATAGATGAGTTCTTTGATATCAATACTACACAAACAACGGCATGTATAAAGTGGGAGGCTTTCAAAGCTTTTATTAGGGGGCATATTATTAGTTATACAGGTTCAAAATCTAAGAAGACCCGAGAGGAGAGAGTCCAATTGGAACGTAAAATAAAAATCCTTCAAGAAAAGGTGTATGCAGGAAGTAACCCACAGTTAGAGAACGAATTACTGACTGAGAGCTGAATATGACAAAAAAATCAGCGAATAGAGCTGCCTCGAGTCTTCTAAGATTGAAGCAAACTTTTTACGAACAAGGTGAAAAATCAGGAAAATTATTGGCATGGCAGATTAAACAATTAGAATCTAAAACACCAATTATCAGTATTATAAGTAACGGACAGGTAGTTATAGATCCTTTAGAAATTAATAGTGCCTTTAGAGATTATTATGGAAAACTATATGATACAAAAAATGAAACTGACCTAACAAAATTAAATGGGTTTTTGGGTGGATTATCTATACCATGTATTCCAAATGAAAACAGGGAGATACTGGAGTCTAAAATTAGTCAAGAAGAAGTTGGGCAAGCCATTGATAATATGAAATCAGGAAAAAGAGCAGGACCAGATGGTCTTCCAGTTGACCTCTATAAAAAATTTAAGAATAAATTAATAAAACCACTGTTGGAAATGGTTTTAGAAGCATTTCAAAATGGTAATTTACCACCATACATGAATAATGCCTTAATTATACTGTTACCAAAACCAGGTAAACCCCCTAATAAATGTGAAAACATGAGACCAATAAGCCTATTAAATGCTGATCTTAAAAAAATCTGTAAAATTTTAGCAAAACGACTACAAGAAATATTACCAAATATTATTAACCGAGATCAGAATGGCTTTATAATGGGAAGACAAGGCTTCCATAATGTAAGAAGACTATTTACTATTATTTATTCCAATAAAGAAGCACCAGATACAGCTCTCTTATCATTGGACGCCGAAAAGGCCTTTGATAGGGTCGAATGGCCCTATCTTTTTGAAGTCCTACAAAGGTTTGGACTTGGAAATAATTTCATAAAATGGGTCCAGATAATATACAATAATGCTACATCAGAAATCTTAAACAGCAATATCTCAAAATCAATAAAAATCAATAGAGGATGTCGACAAGGCTGTCCACTTTCACCTTTATTGTTTACTATGGCAATTGAACCTTTAGTGATGGCAGTACGTTTACATCCACAAATATATGGAATTAAAGTAGGACCAACAGAACATAAAATCTCGCTGTATGCCGATGACATAATTTTGTTTGTCGAATTTTAAAAAATCAATTCCGACCTTGTTAAATTTAATAAAGAACTTTGGGGATATATCAGGATATAAAATAAACAAAACAAAATCTTCAATATTGATGCTAAATGAGACCCAGAGAAATCACCCAGCTCCTGAGGTAAACCAATTCAATGTTGTAAATCAGTTTAAATATTTAGGAATTCAAATTTTGCCTAAGCTAGAATTAGTCGCCAATGCCAACTATGAAGCCTTAATGACAGATATTAATGATTCACTTCAGAGATGGATGCCACAACCAATGTCGATGATCGGGAGAATTAATATACTTAAAAGTAATATCTTACCAAAAATACTTTATTTATTTCAAAACATTCCTTTACCACCGCCTTCAGATCTATTTTCAAGAATTAAAAAAAAGTTAGTGGAATTTATATGGAACAATAGGAAGGCTAGATTACGTTTGTCCTTACTATATTTACCATTTGATCGTGGAGGTCTGAAATGTCCAAACTTTATGTTGTATTACTGGTCAGCACAACTGAGGTCTATGACATATTATTTTTCATCAAATTATCTTCCTCACTGGACTGAAATGGAATCATACAATTTACCTTTACCTCTTCCCATATTCATATACTCAGACTCAGCTAAAAAACTACAGAAACAAGTTAAAAATCCAATTGTAAAGCACATGATCAAAATATGTTGTGAAACCAAAAAATATTTAAAAGAACCACACTCACTGTCACAATTTAGCCCAACATGGGGTAATCAATATTTTACACCAGGGAGAGCGGATACTGTATTTAAAATATGGAATATAAAAGGGATTCAAAAGATTCAAGACTTATATTTGTCACGCTCAGATAACATAATGTCTTTTGAAGAACTGAGGATTAAATTCAATCTTAATAGAACACACTTTTTAAAATATCTTCAGCTTAGAAATTTTATTCGATCAAATCAAAATAATGCTCTCAACCGACCTACTTATTCATTTTTGGAAAAAATTTTGATGAAAGATAGTAAGAGAAAGGGTATTATTTCAGAGTTTTACAACTCATTGACACTATACTCAAGTGAAAACGCACAGAAAAGACTGAATTACTGGAAAGAGGACCTGCAAGTTGAAATTTCAGAGGAACAATGGGAAATGGCTTGTTCAGGAGCTCAAACCAAATCAATAAATGTACGTCTTAAACTGATACATTTTAAATGGTTGATGTGGATGTATGTTACACCAGTGGAATTAAATAGATATAACAAAAACATACCAGATACATGCACAAAATGTATGGAAAGTAAAGGAACCCTATTTCACTGTTTATGGGAATGTAGAAAAATCAGAATGTTTTGGGAAGAGGTGAGGGTAACAATTGAAAAAATAATTTCAGAACAAATCATATTGAACCCTAAACTGTTTTTGTTGGGTCTGTATCCAGAAAAACATAACTTTAATAAGAGTGAAAAAGCATTCATAAACCTCAGTTTGCTTAATGCCAAAAAATGTATTGCACTACTGTGGAAAAAGATTCATAGACCAGATGTGACTCAGTGGTTAAGACAAATGTTAACAAACCTTCCACTAGAAAGAATAACATACATACTGAAATCAAAGGAAAATGTGTTTGAGAATATATGGAGACCTTTCATTGATTATGTAAAGAATTTAAACATAACATCTGAAGAAGAAGGTGAATGATATGTGTGGACCTTGCAAATTCCAAGCTGTTGAATGCATATTATGTATTCTTATATAACAGATTACCTAGACTAAACGGAGGAGCATTGTTGTTGATTTGTGTCTGTTAATGTATGCTGCTGTTGTTGTTTTTATTACACTTTTTATTTATTTTTTTGTTGTTGTTCTTTTACTTTTGTGTTAGTGTCTGATTGTTTGTGCCATGTTTGTATAAAAAAAGGTTCAATAAAAAATATTGTGGGGAAAAAAAATATAATGTATAAGCATCCCAAAGTGATTAAACAAAAAGTTTGTAAAACTCAAATTAAACATGAAGCCTCTAAATTGAATGAGTTGGCCTCTGTTCCTCCTCATAATTTAAAAATTAAATGCAGTTTGTTAAATATTAGGTCTCTAACTCCCAAGTCTCTGCTAGTCCATGATCTGTTAATTGATCATCAGATTGATTTAATATCCCTTACAGAGACTTGGTTAGGGCAAGAGGATTATGTTGGTTTAAATGAATCAACTCCCTCTGGTTATTTAAACTGTCAAAATCCCAGAAGTTCTGGTTGTGGAGGAGGAGTAGCAACAGTTTACCATTCCAAATTGCTAGTTAATGTAAAGCAAAAAACACGTTATAATTCCTTTGAGGGCCTGGTCCTCAGTATTGGGCATTTTAGCAATTTTAGGCTAAACCCAATTTTATTTGCCATAGTTTATCATCCTCCATCAACCTACTCAGAGATTTTATCCGAATTTGCCAAATTCTTAGCTGATTTAGAGCTGAAATCAGATAGAATAATTATAGTAGGGGACTTTAATATAATGTAGATGTAGATAGTGATTGCCTTAATATGGCATTTAATTCAATATTAGTCTCGATGGGGTTTTCTCAGAAAGTAGGAAATTCTACCCATTATTTCCACCATACGTTGGATCTTGTTCTGACATATGGCATAGAAATAAAAAATCTGGTAGTGTCTCCTCATAACCCTGTACTGTCAGACCATTGTCTGTTAACCTCTGATTTTACTAGTTCTGACTATTTGGCTCCTAAAGAAAAATATTACTACAGTAGATGCCTCTCAGATGATGTTGTAACCAAATTTATGCAGATTATGCCATGTGTCAACACAACGGAAATAAGCTATAGACAGCTTGCTCCTTCTGTAATTGATAGCATGGTAGATAGTGTTACAGCTTCTCTGCATCAGACTCTAGACATGGTGACCCCTTTAAAAAAGAAAAAGTCTAATCAGAGATTTCTATCTCCTTGGTTCAACACAGAAACTCGTCAATTAGAAAGAAAATGGTGCTCCTGTAGAAGAGCTTGGAATAACGAGGCGATGTGACTTATAAACCAAAGTTTATTATCAGCTTCGCTCCTCTAACAAGTCTCATCTCAGTGCAGAAGCAGAAGTAGAATAGAGGAAGAACACATTCAGCTCTACATACTTATACCTACACATAACAAAAGACATGCATATCCAAGCTGACATCCCGCATTATCTTAATCCCCCTCCTTTGTCTTCGTATCCCTCCACCTGGCCCTGGGAGGTCAGGGCGATCGAGCTGGTCTCCACCGCAGCGCCTCGGATGCTCTTTGATCTCCGCTGACGGTTGAGACCTCTTGTCCTGTTCTGAGGTGTGAAGTCGCTTTACATATGTAATCACCAAACATTCTCACATGCTTATACATATGTAGGTTATGGGATATATGATTAATATAGACCACAGCCCCCCCCCAAACGACTAAGAAAAGGACAATAGAAAAATTCACAGTTTAAGATAATTATTATGACATACTAACTGCTACACCTCTTGACAAGGAAGAAACTTTCCAGCAGCTATGCTCCTGTAGAGAATTCAGTGGTAATCATAACAGCGTAGTAATATCACAAGACAGTCTTAAACTGTTACAGCACAATTAGTGAACAACTTTTGAGTAGTTTGCATCAGTCCCTGTGCCGTCTGGGTTTTAATCTTCTCCCGAATCTGCTGTGGGTCCGCTTGGGCGTCCTGGTGGGACCTTCCTGTAAGGAATCTGCAGCTTGGGGAGGAGAGTGATTATTTGTTCTCTGCAGGGGGGCTGAGTCTTTTCTCTTGGGGGGTCTACCCCGCCGAGGTGCTCTCGCCAACCATGCAGGTTCGTCTCTCAACAAGAAGGCAGGTTTAAGTCTGTCAATGCTGACTGTTTCTTTTCTGTCCCCTAAATCAAGCACAAAATGCTTATCACCAGGTTCCAGCACTCTGAAAGGTCCATCGTATGGTGGACGGAGGGTTGGTTTTAAAGCTTCATGTCTAACAAAAACGAAATCAGCGTTTTTTTAAAGCTTGGGGGACAAAAACCCGTGGAAAAGAGTGATGTGCCGGTCCGGGGAGAGTGTCAGGACCGTTGCTGCCTAAAAGCCTCGGGGCTGGAAGATGCCCTGGCTCTGGGTTCTCTGGTAAAAATTCACCTGGGAGCCTGAGAGGTTGTGCAAAAACTAATTCTGCTGGGGAGGCGTCTAGATCCTCTTTAGGCGCAGCACGCAACCCCAATAAAACCCAGGGAAGTTTATTTACCCAATTTGTATCCGTTAGTGAGGCTCTGAGGGCGGCCTTTAAAGATCTGTGAAAATGCTCGCATAACCCATTAGCCTGAGGGTGATAAGCAGTGGTGCGGTGAATTGTCGCTCCTAAGCTGCTGGCCATGGCTGATCAAAGCTCCGAGACGAATTGAGGCCCCCTATCGGACGTGATGTCCGATGGGACGCCAAAACGTGCCACCCAGTTTGTCACAAAAACGCGAGCGACTTCCTCCGCTGTGGCTGACGCCAGAGGGACCGCCTCAGGCCAGCGCGTAGTACGGTCTATCATTGTTAACAGATGTGTGAAACCTTGGGAGGAAGGTAGTGGTCCCAAGAGGTTGACATGAACGTGGTCGAACCTTCTAGCTGGGATTCGAAAAGGCTCTAGAGGGGCTTTTGTGTGTTTGTGTATTTTGGCGCGCTGACAAGACATGCAAGTTTTTGCCCATTCTTTTACGTTTTTGCGCAGGCCGGGCCACACAAACTTTTCGGCGACCATTTTAACCGAGGCGCGCACACCCGGGTGCGCGAGGGCGTGAATTGAGTCGAAAATACGGCGGCGCCATGCAGCTGGGACTACCGGGCGAGGACGGCCGGTTGAGATGTCGCATATTAGGGGGGGTACACCGTCGCATAAACCCCTTTCCTCTAGCCTTAACCCTGTTGGTCCAGACAGGAGTGCGCGCACGTCTGCGTCACTACTTTGCTCCTCTGCCATGGCTGCGTAATCTATCCCTACGTGGATTGGGGCCGCGTATGTGTCCGCGTTGGCGAAGAGTTCTGCGGCTGAGGTAGTATAATCTGTCTCCTCGCGCTCTGGCGACGTCACAGCGCGAGAGAGGCAGTCTGCTACCACGTTAAGTTTGCCTGCCACATGTCGAATGTCTGTGGTGAACTCTGAAATTGCAGCTAGCTGTCTTTGTTGCCTGCCTGACCATGGTTCTGAAATTTTAGCCATCGCAAAGGTGAGCGGTTTGTGGTCTACAAAAGCCGTGAAACGCCACCCCTCTAACCAGAACTGGAAGTGGCGGATGGATAAATGAAGCGCTAGCAGCTCCCTGTCAAAAGTGCTGTATTTACGCTCAGTTTGGTTTAACGATTTGCTGAAAAATGCCAAAGGTTGCCAGGTTCCGCCAACGTGTTGTTCTACAACCGCCCCTATGGCCAGGTCTGAAACGTCTGTGGTTAGCGCAATGCGGGCCGAGGGATCAGGATGAACCAACAATGTGGCGTTAGCTAGGGCACTTTTTACTTCCGCGAAGGCGCGTTCGCGCTCCGGGGTCCACTCGACCGCGTTGGAAGGCTTTTGTTTTCTGAGCGCGTCATATAGGGGCTGCATGAGTTGAGCTGCACGGGGGAGGAAACGGTTGTAAAAATTAACCATTCCCAAAAATTCTTGCAGCGATTTGACCGTTTGTGGCCGTGGAAAACTTTTTACTGCGCAAACTTTGTCTGGCAGTGGGACTGCCCCCTTCGGTGAAACTCTGTGTCCCAAAAAATCAATTTGTGGCACGCCGAATTTGCATTTGGCTGGATTGATTATTAACCCGTGCTCTTCTAGTCTCTGAAAAACCATAGTGAGATGCTGTTCGTGTTCTTCCTTCGACGAGCTGGCTACCAGCATATCGTCGAGGTAGACGAACACGAAAGGGAGGTCGCGTAATACCGCGTCCATCATCCGCTGAAAGGTTTGAGCAGTGCCTTTGAGGCCAAAAGGCATCCGCAAAAATTCAACAAGACCGAAGGGGGTTATTACAGCTATTTTAGGAATGTCTTCCGCTCGAACGGGGACTTGGTGATAGCCACGGACCAGGTCTATTTTAGAAAAAATGCGCGCACCCGCCAGATGTAGTGAAAAATCTTGGATGTGAGGAATTGGGTAGCGGTCATGCGCTGTCGCATTGTTTAATCTGCGGTAATCGCCGCACGGTCTCCAAGAACCGTCGGATTTCGGGACCATGTGTAGTGGTGATGCCCAGGGGCTTTTTGAGCATCTGATAATGCCTAGTTTTTCAAGGGTGGTAAACTCGTCCCGAGCTATGGCGAGCTTGGTCGCGTCTAAGCGCCGAGCTTTGGCGAATACGGGTGGGCCCGTTGTGGGAATAAAGTGTTCAACCCCATGCTTAGCCACTGTAGCTGAGAATTTGGGAATTGTGAGTGCTGGAAATTGGGTGAGGAGTTGATCAAACTTACCTCCTGCTGTAGTGACGCTGGCCTGCACGGGTGGTGGAGAAACTCGAGCTGAGCAGGGAATAGAAGCAAATGGCAGTGCATTAACCAAGCGTCTATTTGCTAGATCGACTAATAGCCCATGTGCACACAAAAAATCCGCGCCCAACAAGTTAAAACTCACCGCCGCTACAACAAATGTCCATCTATAGTTGCGGCCGTGAATGCAGAGGGGCAGGTTCCTTTCACCATAAGTGTCGATGATGGAGCCGTTGGCTGCCATCGCTCCATTGCCCCAGGGGCCCATGGCCCGGTCTGCGTGGGAGGGCATGATAAAACTCAGTTGAGCTCCAGTGTCAATTAGGAACTGTTTGCTGGTGTGTCCGTCAGTCACATAAAGAAGTTTATTTTTTTCGCCGAGAACCGCAGCCGTTAACGGTTCTCGGTTTGGGCGTTTTCCCGAACTTTTGAACTTGCAGGGGGGAATGCATCTGTACGCCCCCTCGGCGAAACGGTGGTGGTAATAGCAGATGTCGTTCCACCTGCTTCGTCTTGGTCGTGTTGCCGCCATGGTGGGCGGGCTCTGCTCGGTTGTCTGTGGTTCTCCGTTGCTCTGGGCATCTGCAGATGCTGCTGTGGCTACCTGTTCCCTGCAGGCGTTGGTGAGTCGCTGCGCTTCTCGGGCCAGCGCGCGGAAGTCCTGCTGGGTGCTGCACCGCATGTTGATCAGCGTCCCTCTCATGTGTGGCGGCAGAGTGCTGAGGAAGATGTGTTGGAAGAGGAAGTTGTCGTTGTCCTCCTTGAGCTGCAGCATGTCCTCCATGAGGGCCTTGGGTCTGCATCCTCTGTGGCTGTAGATCGCCAGGATCTTCTCTGCTCTCTCCTCGGCTGAGGGGACGAAGTTCTCGACGATGGTCGCCTTCAGCTCTCTGTATTTGTCATAGGCAGGCGGCTGTCGGATTATGCTCCGCGCACATCTTGACGTGGCCACGTCGAGTTTGGCGACGATGTGATAAAACTTCGTCTCGTCCGCCGTTATGCTCGCCAGTGCAAACTGAGCCTCAGCTTGCTGGAACCACGAGCTCGGGTCTTCTTGCCAGAATTCTGGCAGCTTGACGGTGACGGCGCTTGTGTGGGCCGTCCTTGATGTGTCCGCCGGGTGAGAGCACCTTTCTTCTGCTCTCACGGCGGGGCTGGTGCTCGGTTGAGCCCTCTCTTCTGCCGTGGGGGAACGTCTTCCATCCGTTCCCCTGTCTGCATGGGCGCCGGCGTCTGCCTGGGTCGCCTCGGATGAGTCAATCGTGGGGGAACGCCTCTGGTCCATCCTCGCGTCAGGGTCACCAGTGTAGAAGAGCTTGAAATAACGAGGCGATGTGACTTATAAACCAAAGTTTATTATCAGCTTCGCTCCTCTAACAAGTCTCATCTCAGTGCAGAAGCAGAAGTAGAATAGAGGAAGAACACATTCAGCTCTACATACTTATACCTACACATAACAAAAGACATGCATATCCAAATTGACATCCCGCATTATCTTAATCCCCCTCCTTTGTCTTCATATCCCTCCACCTGGCCCTGGGAGGTCAGGGCGATCGATCTGGTCTCCACCGCAGCGCCTCGGATGCTCTTTGATCTCCGCTGACGGTTGAGACCTCTTGTTCTGTTCTGAGGTGTGAAGTCGCTTTACATATGTAATCACCAAACATTCTCATATGCTTATACATATGTAGGTTATGGGATATATGATTAATATAGACCACAGCTCCACTAATTTAGATGAAATCTATTTAGCTTGGAGAAATCATCTTTTAATTTATAAAAAAATCTCTTAGAAAAGCTAGAACAAGTTATTATTTTGCATTAATAGAAGAGAACAAGAATAATCTCAGGTTTCTTTTCAGTACTGTAGCCAGGCTGACAAAAGGTCAGGACTGTCAATCCTAGCATTCCCTTAGAGCTTACTAGTCAGGACTTTATGAACTTTTTCAATAATAAAATTTCATCTATCAGAGATAAAATCAGTCAGATTCTTCCCACCGTTAACTTAAATACAGTAACTACTACAACTCCTTCAACTGATATCTGTTTGGATGAGTTTACTCCAACTGACCTTTTAGAGTTAGACAAAATAGTTTCCTCATCCAAGCCCTCAACTTATCTTTTAGACCCTATTCCTACCAGGTTATTTAAAGAAGTCTTCCCATTTATTGGTAGCTTTATTCTTCAAATAATCAATTCTTCATTAACTTTAGGCCATGTACCGCAGGCTTTTAAAACGGCTGTAATTAAACCCTTACTCAAAAAGCCAGCACTGGATCCAGGAGTTTTAGCTAGCTATAAACCATTCTCTAATCTCCCTTTCATTTCAAAAATCTTAGAAAGAGTGGTTGCTACGCAATTATTTGACCACTTGCAGGGAAATGGTTTATTTGAAGAGTTTCAGTCTGTGTTTAGAATCCATCATAGTACTGAAACAGCCTTAGTGAAGGTCACTAATGACCTCCTTATCGCATCTGATAACGGACTTGTTTCTGTACTTGTCCTTTTAGACCTTAGTGCAGCTTTTGATACTATCAATCATAATATTCTACTTGATAGATTAGAACACTATGTTGGACTTAATGGAACTTTGTTGCAGTGGTTTAGATCTTATTTATCTGATAGGTTCCAGTTTGTTCATGTCAATAATGAGTTTTCTTTCAACTCAAAGCTCAGTCATGGAGTTCCTCGGGGATCTGTGCTAGGCCCTACTCTTTTTAGTTTATATATGCTTCTGTTAGGCAACATTATTAGAAAGCACTGTATACATTTTCATTGTTATGCAGATGACACACAATTATACCTCTCAGTGAAGCCAGATGATAGTAATCAATTAGCCAAGTTAGAAGCCTGTCTTAAGGAAATCAAAGCTTGGATAACTTGTAATTTCCTGCTATTAAATTCAGATAAGATTGAAGTCATTCTTGTTGGTCCAAAAAACCTTAGAAATACCTTTCCAAATCAAACCTTTAGTTTGGATGTGGTTACTCTTTCTCTTAATAGCTCTGTGAGGAACCTTGGAGTTATTTTTGATCAAGATCTGTTTTTCAATTCACATATTAAATTCGTTTCTAAGACTGCCTTTTATCATTTGTGTAATATTGCCAAGATTAGGAGCATCTTGTCTCAGAGTGATGCTGAGAAACTGATCCACGCTTTTGTTAACTCTAGATTAGATTATTGTAACTCTTTATTATCAGGTTGTCCTAAAACATCTTTAAAAAGTCTTCAGTTGATCCAAAATGTTGCAGCAAGAGTTTTAACAGGTACTAGAAAGCGAGATCATATCTCTCCGGTTCTGGCCTCCCTTCATTGGCTTCTCATAGAGCAGGGTTCCCACTGAAAATTGAAAACTAAATTCCAGGACTTTTCCAGGATATTCCAGGATAAAAATCATCCAATTTCCAGGACTTTGAACGGTATTTCTGAAACAATTTTCTAGTACAAACTGATCTATCTGGCCTCCTCCACCCCTTACAGCCAGCCGATTCCACCAACTTTATTACACTATACAGTCTACCTGTGTTAGATTACAATATCAAAGTGTCAGGTATGGACTTCCGGTTATGGCGGCCACCTAGAAAGACACGTATCACTCTGCTCTGCTCCTGGAGATAAAGATTCGGCAAATAACTCTCTCATTCGGAACAGAACTTTTCCCAGCGTTTGGGTGAGGATATGCCGGTGAAGACTAAGGTTGGGAAATCAGGAGGGGGAAAAATTGAATCGCCGAAGCAGTCCAAATTAACGGACTTTCAAGTCTGTGGCGCAGCAGGGAAAGCTGCGGATATGGCGGATGAAACTAGCGGTGGTGCGGTAACTGCTGATGATGGCGGCACAGGTGCAGTGCTGGCTGCCATTAGCTCAATGAGAGCAGACTTTTCCGCTAAACTTGATGGGATTATGGCAGCGTTGGATGCAATGAGAAAGGAGTTGGGTGACTGCGTGGAGCGAGTGACGCAGGCGGAGCTTCGTGTTTCTAGTGCGGAGGATGAAATCAGCGGACTTCAATTAAAGGTGCGCACTTTGGAAAAAAAAAAAATGTTTGGAAAATAATGTTCTGGACTTGGAATCCCGGTCGAGACGGAACAACCTGAGGCTGGTGGGTCTACCGGAGGGAGCCGAAGGTCGTGATTCATGCTCCTTTTTGGAGGGGTGGATCCCGGAGGCGCTGAACAACGCAGAGCTAAAATCATCAGTCGTCTTGGAAAGCGCCCACCGAATCGGCCCACCGAGAGGTAACAAGGCAGCACCGAGGACGCTAATTATGAAGTTCCTTAGCTACAGAGACAGGATGACGATCTCCAACGCGGTGCGGGCCAAAGGAGAAATTAAATACCAAGATCATCAGGTGCGGTTCTACCCAGATTTGGCCTCAGGAATCCAACAATTAAGGAAGCAGTTTGACCCCATTCGTAAAGAACTGCGCAACCTTGAGATTCGTCATGGAGTGATTCACCCTGCAAGACTTCTGGTCACATATGAGGGCAGAACACACATCTTCAAGACCCCTGAGGAGGCGCAGGAGCTCATCAAGAAGATCCAGGAAGAGACTGGTGGGAGCTAAGCATGAACAGAATATAGGGTAGAATATTTGAGCATTTACATAGGCATTTAACTGATTTGAAGCATATAGCAAGATTACAAAATATAGATTGTATTACATACTAAAAAATTAAAAAAAAAAAAAGTACAAAATTGCTATAAAATTTTGGAGTTAAATTGGAAAATTACAGAAGAGAGTTAATGTTACGTTATTAAAAGCAGTAGAGTTAGGGTGATTGGGAGGATGAAGAAGGAGTGGCTTTGGCTGATCCTCGTGGGTGTGGAGCGGTCGACGGCTATATCGGGAGACGGAATTTTTCTTTTGATTTTGGGGGGATTGCCACAAATGTGGGAAGGGGGAATTTGTTTGTGTGTAGTTTGTAGGATGAATGTTCAACCACTCATGTTTTTGCTTCTCTGTATGAGCATGTTTACACTGCAAGGTAATCCCAAACTCCCTATTGATCATAAACCAAAGCGTTAATCTTAATTTAACTTCATGGAATTGCAGAGGTCTACAAAATTTAAAAAAACTTAAACAAGTTATGAATAAAATAAAAGACATGGGTTCAAAAATTGTGTTTTTACAAGAAACTCATCTAATAGAGGAGGATGTAAAAAGAATTAGGAGTAGATGGCAAGGAAGTGTATTCACCTCATCATTTTCATCCCGAGCCAGGGGAGTTATGACTCTCATACATAAATCAGTCCCATTTCAAGTGAAAAATGTAATTGGAGACAAATTTGGAAGATATGTAATCATTCAAGGATCTTTGCTATTAGAAAATATAAATTTGGTGAACTTATATGGTCCCAATATAGATGATCAAAAGTTCTTTGCTAATTTATTTCTTATCTTATCATCACTTACAGGGCAACATATAATAGCAGGGGATTTTAATTGTACATTGAATCCCAGTATAGATAGATCAACAGGACTGGACTGTACGCACAATGGATGTAGGATGACCATTAATCATTTTATGAAAGAATTGAAATTGCTAGATATATGGAGAGAAATGAAACCACAAGTTAAAGCCTACTCTTGTTATTTCAATACCTACAAGACATTCTCACGTATTGATTATTTTTTGATTTCCACAGAATTAAGGTCCAAGATTCAAAACTGTTTTTATGATAACATCGTGATCTCTGATCATGCACCCTGCTGTCTAATGTATGTAGATAAGAAATTGACAAAGGAACCAGGTAGATGGCAATTTCAGCATAAATGGCTTCAGGATGAGGAATTTGTTAAATACATAGAAAAACAGATAGATGAGTTCTTTGACATCAATACTACACAAACATCAGCACCGTGGGCTGCACGGTGGCGCAGTGGTTTAGCACTGTGACAGCACAGTTTTACCCTCGGCCGGGGGATCGCGGGGATCATGAGATCGTGGGTTCGATCCCAGCCCCCGACCAACAGTGAGCTGTGTGGAGTTTGCATGTTCTCCCCGTGTTGCGCGGGTTTACTCCGGGGTTTCTCCGGTTTCCTCCCGCACACCAAAAACATGTAGGTTTAGGGCGCTCGCGCACGCAGCGACCAGCAGCCGGTGGCTTGTCACCAGACTGCAAACCAAATCTACCTACGGGTACAAATAAGTAACAAAAAAAAAAAAAAAAAAAAAAAAAAAAAAAATGTGTAAAGTGGGAGGCTTTCAAAGCTTTTATTAGGGGACATATTATTAGTTATACAGGTTCAAAATCTAAGAAGACTCGAGAGGAGAGAGTCCAATTGGAACATAAAATAAAAATTCTTCAAGAAAGAGTGTATGCAGGAAGTGATCCAAGGTTGGAGAACGAATTACTGATTTTGAGAGCTGAATATGACAAAAAATCAGCGAATAGAGCTGCCTCGAGTCTTCTAAGATTGAAACAATCTTTTTATGAACAAGGTGAAAAATCAGGAAAATTATTGGCATGGCAGATTAAACAATTAGAAATTAAAACACCAATTATTAGTATTATAAGTAACGGACAGGTAGTTATAGATCCTTTAGAAATTAACAGAGCCTTTAGAGATTACTATGAAAAATTATATGATACCAAAAATGAATCTGACTTAACAAAACTACATGGGTTTTTGAACGAACTATTTATACCGTGTATTCCAAATGAAAATAGGGAGATACTGGAGTCTAAAATTAGTCAAGAAGAAGTTGGACTAGCCATTGATAATATGAAATCAGGAAAAAGTGCAGGACCAGATGGTCTTCCAGTTGACCTTTATAAAAAATTTAAGAATAAATTAATAAAACCTTTTTTGGAAATGGTTTTAGAAGCATTTCAAAATAGTAATTTACCATCATACATGAATAATGCCTTAATTATACTGTTGCCAAAACCAGGTAAGCCCTCTAATAAATGTGAAAATATGAGACCAATAAGCCTATTAAATGCCGACCTTAAGATAATCTGTAAAATTTTAGCAAGACGAATACAAGAAATTTTACCAAATATTATTAATCGAGATCAGAATGGCTTTATAAAGGGAAGACAAGGCTTCCATAATGTAAGAAGACTATTTAATATTATTTATTCCAATAAAGAAGCACCGGATACAGCTCTCTTATCACTGGATGCCGAAAAGGCCTTTGATAGAGTTGAATGGCCCTTTCTTTTTGAAGTCTTACAAAGGTTTGGACTTGGAAATAATTTCATAAAATGGGTTCAGATAATATATAATAATGCTACAGCAGAAATCCTAACAAATAACAATACTGTATTTCAAAATCAATAAAAATCAATAGAGGATGTCGACAAGGTTGTCCACTTTCACCTTTACTGTTTACTATGGCAATTGAACCTTTAGCGATGGCGATACGTCTACATTCACAAATATATGGAATTAAAGTTGGACCAACAGAACATAAAATCTCCCTGTATGCCGATGACATAATTTTGTTTATGTCGAATCTTAAAAAATCAATTCCGACCTTGTTGAATTTAATAAAGAATTTTGGGGAAATATCAGGATATAAAATAAATAAAACTAAATCTTCAATATTAATGCTAAATGAGACCCAGAGAAATTACCCAGCCCCTGAGGTAAATCAATTCAATGTTGTAAATCAGTTTAAATATTTAGGAATCCAAATTGTGCCTAAGCTAGAATCAGTCGCCAGTGTCAATTATGAAGCCTTAATGACAGATATCAATGAGTTAACTCAGAGATGGATGTCACTACCAATGTCGATGATCGGGAGAATCAATATTCTTAAAAGTAATATCTTACCTAAAATACTTTATTTATTTCAATACATTCCCTTACCACCACCTTTAGATTTAGTCTCAAGAATTAAAAAAAGTTAGTGGAATTTATATGGAACAACAGGAGGGCTAGATTACGTCTGTCTTTATTATATTTACCATTTGATCGTGGAGGTCTGAAATGTCCGAATTTTATGTTGTATTATTGGTCGGCACAACTGAGGTCTATGACATATTATTTTTCATCAAATGATCTCCCTCACTGGACTGAAATGGAATCATACAATTTACCTTTACCTCTTCCCATATTCATATACTCAGATTTGGCAAAAAAATTACAAAAACAAGTTAAAAATCCATTTGTAAAACATATGATCAAAATATGGTGTGAAACTAAAAACTATTTAAAAGAACCACACTTACTGTCACAATTTAGCCCAATATGGGGTAATCAATATTTTAAACCAGGGAGAGCGGATGCTGTATTTAAAGAATGGAATTTAAAAGGGATTCAAAAGATTCAAGATTTATATCTGTCATGTGCAGATAACATAATGTCTTTTGAAGAGCTGAGGATCAAATTTAATCTTAATAGAACACATTTTTTTAAATATCTTCAACTTAGGAACTTTATTCGATCAAATCAAAATAATGCTCTCACTCGACCTATTTACTCATCCTTGGAAAAAATGTTGATGAAAGATAGTAAAAGAAAGGGTATGATTTCAGAGTTTTATAACTCATTGACACTGTAGTCAGCCTCCGTCGGTCTATGATGACCATGGAAGAGAATCCTAAACGTATACTCTGCTGGAACAGCACCGCCTGTGGCTGAACAGGCCGATGTGCACCGGTGTTCTACCTTCCAGCGTTGGGCGTTGGTAGGATTCAAGCCTGGGCAGGAAGATATGGAGGACAAGATGTTACCCATGCAGCATGTCCCCCCTCTCCACGTCACTGATGAATCCAAAGGAACAGCAGGGCTGCTATAGTTTGGCACCAGCGCCGTCGCAGGAGCTGCCAGAATGATGTTGAGCACAACAGACAACTGCCTTAGGGGCTCCGACTCCGGATTTTTCCTCAGGGTTGACTCCCGAAGCCTTTCCCGTGACCGGGTGTGCCGCAAGGCAGCGGAGGTTTGAAATCAGGGTTTACCTTCCCCTAGATGGGCTACCTTCCCAGGTTGACGAGCCACCATCTACCCGAAGCATCTGGTTTTAAGGCGCCAGAGATCCGCCCTCGCCCCTTCTCCTGTTAGTAAAAGCAGTTCCGCCGGGCTTAGAGACTAAACCACACGGGCAGGCTAGGAGTTGGACTTAGTTGTCAGAGGCTTTTCCAGACGCACGCCGTAAGGAGCATTTTATGAGCACTGGGAGCTTAACCCCAGTGCCGCTCCTGGCT
Source organism: Pholidichthys leucotaenia (assembly GCA_020510985.1). Lineage (NCBI taxonomy): Eukaryota > Metazoa > Chordata > Actinopteri > Cichliformes > Pholidichthyidae > Pholidichthys > Pholidichthys leucotaenia. The sequence continues at coordinate 407,114,640 of CM035840.1, read as the reverse complement.
ATGACAACCTTGGAACGGTGTTCACTTATATCACACTTTTCTTCTCATCTAAGATGACCAAAGCGCTTTACAGATCCTGCTATCCACCCATTAACACACACATTGGTGGTGGCAGAGCTGCCATACACACAGGCGCTAACCTGGCCACCAGGAGCAACTGGGGGTTCAGTGTCTTGCTCAAGGACACTTCAACATGAGGACTGCAGACAGAGCAGGGATCGAACCCATGACCCTCCGATCAACAGTCGGCCACACTACACCTGCGCCACAGCCATCCCCAAAGGTGATTATAAAAACGTCCGGGTCAAGGCAGTATTGACTCCTCGTTTTTATCTTGTCCTACATCCCTTTAAAATCCCTTAACGGATTAAAAATCATTTCTAAACATTAACGTTTGTGCTAAAATACACTTTTGTTCTTGTTTTGTAAACATTGTGGTCTAAACTTTGACCAACAATTGAAAAAAAAAAAAAAAATCATTGTCCTGATTTAGTATGTTCGTAGTGCGTTATGTAGTACGTTTAGTATGGCTAATTACATTGGTATTTTTTGTGGTGTACCAGCGGAAGCGTCGGGCTTATCACATTACTTGATTAGTATTTCAAGTCCAGTTGTGTAATAATGTGTATATACTTATCAAGCATCATATGACAAATTTCAACATAAATCCAACATTTCACCTAGGGCTTTCACAGTGGAGGAATTTCGCTTGCGGTGATGGTGGATAGCTCAACACCGCAATACGCGGTATTATTGCAAATGTTTTTAGGACTCTGTTGTCTCGCAATTTAAACAGGGTTCATAACTTATGTGGCAAACGATGGAAGCTATGAGAAACTCGCTGAAGCTCCACTCTCAACTTTATGGGCGTGTGCGACAATTATGCGGTGCTCTGGTCTTCCTACAGGCATGAACTGCTGATTCTGTGAAAAAAATAAATAAATAAATAAATAAATTGATCATTTTCATAAAGCAGTGGCTGTAACTCCAGTATTTTAACTACAGGATGTGTGAACTGGTTGGAGACTGCAGCGACATTCAGCTTATTTAAACAGGACAGCCTCCGTACAGGACCCTACGTGGCTCTTGTCGCTGTGATTTTTGGAATTTTACCACTGTCCGAAAAATCACGTCCAAACAAGCAATGCACTATGCAGTAGTTGGTTCGCTAGTGGAGCTCAATTGTCAGGATCATAAACACTCCACTCAGAATGAAATAACCTGCTTTGTGTCCTTTCAGTGCTCACTGTCACAGCTGTATTTAGCAATTCGTCCAAACGCTTCCGCCACTAACTACCTGCTGGAGTCCGTCTGGAGAGAGAGTGCTCCACACAGTGCTGGTGGCAGCAGCACTCGGTGCTGTGGAAGCTTCCATGGTACTGGGTGCACACATGCTGTTGGCAATAAAAATACACTGAACATTTAACAATTTATTTAATAATCAATAGGGGCACATAAGTGAACAACGAGATATAGCCACACAAAAAAGTGAACACCACGGTTGTTCGTTATCCTCCGTGGTAAGCTTGTCCATAGCATCGTACTACATAATTGCGGTTATTGCGACAGCCCTAACTTCACTGCTGGGATTTAGAAATGCCTGTAGTTGCAGAGACACATGCTAGTGCAGAAAACTGTGTAGAAACAATGACCGCTTACCTTTGTACAAACGACGGTTTTCTGGTCGTTCACCCGGAAGATCCGAGGAAACTGGACCCATCCATTGGCTAATTGAACATAAGCCTCTAATGATTTATAGTTTTTAAATTGCTCATGGGTTTAAGTGCTCACCCCAAAAACCAGGTAGGCAAACACATCTGACAGCATGTCTCGAGGCAGTTGGTCGAGATCCATGGTCCATTTCTTGTGCTCGTACGGCTCAATCCTGTTTATTTCTTTAATTTTTTGGAGGTAGCGCTCCTTTGCTTCCTTATTCAGCTTCTTTGAATAAGGAATTTTAATCTTGTTTGCTGCGTTCCATTGAACATATGTCTGTTTGTGTTAGCAGCTGCCATAGACTACAGGTAAACAAAGATGTGAGCGGAGAGACGCCGGAGCGCCATGCATCTCCTCCGTCTGCTGCCCTGGCTGCTGGTGCTGCTCTCTCCCGGCGTCCCGGGGTCCCAGGCCGCCTCTGGACCGAGTGCTGCTGGAAGTCTGGTGTGGGGACCGGGATTAGAGGCGAGCGTCGTCCTCCCGGCGCGGTTTTTCTACATCCAGGCGGTGGACGGCTCAGGCAACAAGTACGTGACTGACGCCCTGCCTGCTTCGCTCAGTACAGTGTTCACTAAAAATTGTTGCTTATTTCTCATAAATTTGTGACCTTTTTTTTTTTTTTTGCAAAGTTTGCAAGTTATGTCTCACGTACGCAGATTTTTCTTACGATTCTGCAACTTTGTTGTGCAGTTTTCCACCTTTTTGTGTAAATTTTCATAATTTTGCCAGTAAAGTTAGGCCATATTGTATATGCAGATTTATGAAGAAAAAAGCGTTGCTTATTTGCAATAGAACGTGCAAACTGACAATAAGAAGCTGAAAATTTATAGGGAAAAACGGTGCAAATGTATAAACATTTGCGATTCATGAGAAAACAGCCGTGAATTTATGAGATGTCAGATTTCTGAGAAACTAGAATGCATTCAGCTGCGATGCAGATCTGTGCCTTTCGCAGCCCTGTAGATATAAAATCATGACCTTCTGACCCCAAACCCACATAGAGGTCATGGTGAACCAGAGTCCCAAGTTTGGTGAGCCGAGCTTTCGTTATTCTTGATATACAGATTATATGGCATTTTGACGTTGACTTTTGATCTTGCAATCCAAACCCCATAGTCACAGTTCAGGTTCCCAAGGTGAACCTGTGTGCCAAGTTTGGTGACCCGAGCTTTACTTGTTCTATAGTAATGGGGCATAGTGAATGCAGATGTTCACCTTTTGACCCCCAACCCATAGCTCTAGGTCAGGATCCCAAAGTGAACCTATGTATCACGATTCGTGGCCCTCGCTGTCTTTGTTGTTGAGATATAGTTGATTAGGTATTCTGACCTTTGACCTTTTGACCCCAAAAGTATAGCCGTAGGTGCTAGGCCCAAGGTCAGCCTTTGTACCAAGTTCCGTGGCCGTAACCTCTGTGGAGTTAGAGTACGGACAGACAGCAATGACCGCCCTACCCACGCTGCCTCGCTGTCGGTGTGGGTAAAACAGCTGCGCATTTATGGAGAAAAAAAATGGCCTAAATTTACATGAAAAAATTGAAAGTTACGTGAAGAAGTTGCAGAATTGTAAGAAAAATATGAACATTTATGGGGCAGAGGTAGCAAATTTTGCAAAAAAAGTCACAAATTTATGAGAAATAAGCAACAAATTTAAAGGAAAAAGTCACAATCTGGCAAGAAAAGTCACAGATTTACAGGGAAAATTGCTAATTTGAGTGAAAATTTACATATTTATCAACAGTTTGCTCTTATATCACAGTTACATTTGTCATGTCTAGCTCTTTGTTTTAAAACTACAAACTCAGTAATAAGTTCAACTTTTACATGAAAAATGTCACGAATTTCAGAGGAAGCACATGAAAAAATCAGCAATAGAGAATGGACATTGACATCATGCCGCGCTGCATTCTGGGCCGTCGTCGCCCATTTTCGAGGTCTGGCTTCATTGACACTATCCTCAAGTGAAAACTCACAGAAAAGATTAAACTACTGGAAAGAAGATCTGCAAACTGAAATTTCAGAGGAACAATGGGAATTGGCATGTACAGAAGCTCAAACCAAATCAATAAATGTACGTCTTAAATTGATACATTTTAAATGGTTAATGCGGATGTATGTTACACCGGTGGAGTTAAATAGATATAACAAACATACCAGATACATGCACAAAATGCATGGAAAGTAAAGGAACCCTATTTCATTGTTTATGGGAATGTAGAATAATTAGAATGTTTTGGGAAGAGGTGAGGGTAACAATTGAAAAAATAATTTCAAAACAAATCATATTGAATCCTAAACTGTTTTTGTTGGGTCTGTACCCAAAAAAGCATAACTTTAATAAAAGTGAAAGAACATTCATAGACCTCAGTTTGCTTAATGCCAAAAAATGTATTGCACTACTGTGGGAAAAGACTCATAGACCAGATGTGACTCAGTGGTTAAGACAGATGTTAACAAACCTTCCATTAGAAAGAATAACATACATACTGAAATCAAAGGAAAGTGTGTTTGAGAATATATGGAGACCTTTTATTGATTATGTAAAAAATTTAAACATAACTCTTGAAGAAGAAGGTGAATGATGTGTGTGGACCTTGTAAATTCCAAACTGGTGAACATAATATGTATACTTATGTAATGGATTGTCTAGACTAAACAGAGGAGCATTGTTGAAGACTTCATTTTGTTGGTGGTTGTTGGTGTTTTTAGTGCATTTTTTTTTGTAGTACTTTAATGTTAGTGTTTGATTGTTTGTGTCATGTTTGTTAAAAAAAAAAGGTTCAATAAAGATATTGTGGGAAAAAAAAGTGTCAGGTATAATACCAACTACAAAAATTCAGCAAAATTATTGTGCACACTACTAGGCTATAGGCGCTATTTCAGCAGAACAAAAAGCAGACCACCACCTGAAGGGAACGTTTCTCTAACTACAATGCAACAAATCTTTCTAGAGTCATGGCCACATAAAACTGTACATGCTACTATATATAATACAAAGTGAAGAACGGGACATTCATAATCAGTAACTGCACATAGAATTCACCTTTTGCTCTTTCTTGAAAATAGTCAGCAAAATTATTGTGCACACTACTAGGCTATAGGCGCTATTTCAGCAGAACAGAAAGCAGACCACCAAGTGAAGGGAACGTTTCTCTAACTACAATGCAACAAATCTTTCTAGAGTCATGGCCACATAAAATTGTACATGCTACTATATATAATACAAAGTGAAGAACGGGACATTCATAATCAATAACTGCACATAGAATTCACCTTTTGCTCTTGAAAATAGTCACTCTAGTGATTTCAGTTTCTGCTTGAGGTCTTCTAGTTTCTTTTCCAGTTTCAGATTTTCATCTGCCTTCTCAGACACTTTCTGCCTGAAAGCATTGGACTTAGCCAGCAAAGTGAAGTCGTGCTTTGTTTCCGCTTTCTTTGCCAGCTGGTCTGCTTCCTTGGTTTTCGACTGCTTTTCAACTTCATAGATCTGGCGCCTATAAGTACAAATAAGGCCACGGTTTTTTGATTCCTTGTTGCACAGAACTCTCTCAGAGCCTTCTGAAGCGGTCGGTCGGTCGGCAATTAAAATAAAAAATCATTTCATTTGAGCATCGGTAAAAAAAATAGTGATCAGGCTAGTTTCTGCCCCTGCCACTAGGAGCACCACAGGAAAAACGACACGTAGCCCCCTACCGGCGGTCGGAAAAAATAAAACTGAATGGCAAATTTATTTCTTGAGCGGCAGTTGCAACCTGGAGCGGCGGTTCTGTGCAACAAGGAATCAAGAAACTGTGGCCTAACTTGTAATAAAACAATGACATTGCAGTTTGCTTCACACAAGAAGGCTTATTGCAATTTTAGTTTAACATACATATTTCTAATTCTAACTTCAGGATGAAAACTTTGCCAATCATTTGCTTGTTTTCTTTTTTGTTTAAATCACTCATCTCAGAAAAAGCCTGGGAAGTTCAGGCAAGCTAAAAATCAATCATGTCTCGCCTGATATATGTACCACCACCACCACCACCACAGACAGTACAGTGGGGTGACAAGCAGCCACTGTATTGCCTATAGATGTGTGACAAATAGCTCTGGAGGCAAGGGATGCCAAACCCTTTCAGCATTCCAGCTTTTCTAAACCTACATACTACACTAAACCAAAGACCCAAACAAGGTTACATGTACAAGTATGGCAAGAAGTGCACTACATAGGAGAGTCCACTGAATAGAACCAAACTGAATAAAAAGAGCGTCAGCCTCACTAGAGGAGGAGTGCCACAACCAGGCACAGGCTGCCAGAGAATGTCGCCACAGAGCAGCGTCCGTCCCTACAATAACAGCAGAATTCCTGTGCCCTATCTGTTCCAGGCTCTGCAAGTCCAGACTTGGTCTGCAGAGCCATCTACATGTCCACAGATAGCTGCACATGCATGTCATCCTCGGGATCAAGGGACCACCATTATAGCTCCAAATCACACAAAAAATTGTTCCTACAGTGAACAAAAATGTGATTATAACATTGATGAAACTGTGCTCCAAATACACACACACATTGTTTTATTACGTTTTAAAAGGCCTTTTTGTATAAAAAAAAAAAAAAAAGTGGACTCCGACTCTCCAAAATTTGCCAGTAAGCTCAAATCAGATCTCAGTTCTCTGTATATTACAGCCAGAGCAGAAACAGAATTAGTTGACACACGTAGGACTGTACAGCCACAATTTTATCTACTGGGCACTCACTCCCCAATGACGCCACACTTACTGGAGCAGCTAGGAATGTGGCCCCACGCACAACAAGAATAACAATCACCCCATCAAGTTAGCAGAGTGCCTCCATTTCCCAGATTAGTAAAGGCTTAGTAGAATACCCCCCCCCCCCCCCCCCATGCCCTCCTCCTCTAAATCCGCAACCCATCCTTCAAAGACTGCAGCCAGGAGCTCCTCCATTAGTCTGATCAAGCCCAGACAACAGAAACACCGTGAGTGGCACTGATCAGTCCTCTTGTTACTGAGGAAACAATACAGGTAGTGACTCACTGCTGGGGTGACAGGAGAGGAGTCGGACTGGGAGGATAATGGGAAAAGACAGATGACGTAACAAAGAGCAGCCGGAGCAGCAGAAAAAAACTGGGGAGGACTTAAGGGGTAAAGTGGAAAGGAAGGAAAGAAGAAGTGGGTGAAAGAGTTTCAGACTTGGACTGTGAGATCCTGTCCCCTGTCCCCCACCCCCACCCCCTGTGAATCTACAGCGAGCCGTGGGTGACCAAAACCAGTGAGAGGGACAAAAAAAGAGACAGAGAAATAACGGAGTGAGTCACTGAGCAAGTGAAGGCGTTGAGACGAGGTGAGGGGCAATCGGTTGCCGGGTGAGAGAGAAGGGCATCTTGAAGGACCCCCACACCACCACCCCACCTCCCCCTCACTCCCCTTGACAAATACCACCCCCCCCCCCCACTTCCATAATATCCTTCAAGCCAGCCACCCCCTACTCACCATAGCTACAGCTGCTCACTCTCTAACTCTCGCTCTCTGTCCTCCCACACAGACCCGCAACAGCACAACAGGCCTGGCGAAATATTTAACTCACCCTCAGCTTGAACATACACACACACATATGCAATCCAGTCTTTGCACGACTTCCACTCACATAAATGTCCCATCTGTTTAAAGATCTGAAACAACTGTTAGAAAGTAAATTAAAAGTTCAATAAAAATCAATCCCCATTTCATCCCCCATTAACATAATGCATTGTGCATTACAGGATATATCATTACACAGTGACCAGTGTCTGATCAAATCATGGAGCAAGTGGGTGAGGGTCCACGCCGAGCTCTGTAATATGATATTTCTGCAACAGAGAGAAGAGTGTAGCCTCTCTGGAACCACATCTAGAGAATGTATGGGTCGATTGGATAATAACGAGGCAGTGAATGCAGCTGCACAAGCAGTACCCCTCCTCTTAATAGAAGCATTATGTCATCAGCGGGACAAATTGCAGCGGTTGCTGTGCTGAGGCAGAATAATGTGGTCAAACCGTGTGGGACGCAGCGAGTGTTTGGTGTGAAGTGCTTGTACACAACGCAGTTTATTGTTTCATGCATTATTAATGTGGTATTGAAATGTAAAGACTGCCCACACTTTGTATCTTCATTTGCACTGCTGAGTTCATGTTCTGAAACATTCAGGTGCCTCGTCCTTCCTTTAAAGAGTCAACATTACTGGGTATCTTCCCCCCCTTGAGCTCAAAGACCCGGAGGGAAAAAAAGGAGACAAAAGCTGTCTTACTCCACAAGCCGGGATAATGACTCTGTGTAAGACGATGCTGTACAAACATAATTTGAAGATCTTCAGTGTGAGCACTCAGCATTGTGGACACAGATTATTGGGTTGTGTCAAGAAATGAGATATAATAGATTTATTCTGAGGATAAATTACTGCTTTATAAAATACTAGTATCTGAAAACTAAAATACTGTATATAGGCCACATGTTTCATAGTATTTTCTATAAAGTGTAAATTCAAGAGAAGGCATTTATTTATGCATTTTCAAATGTGCAATAAGTGAATTTTCTTAATTTATGCTTTTAAGTGCAGAAGGATCTCCTGTCCAGATTTATAACTGCATCTGTTATGTATATAAATTTGGAACATAAAAAAAAAAAAATCACTAAATCAAGTTTGTATGTTTTCCATGTGCCTGCAGGGGTTTCCTGCCAGTTCACAGGTCTCTTCCCATAGTCCTAAGACATGCTCATTAGATGATCTGGTGACTGTACATTTTTTGTAGGTTTGGCTTTGTGCATGCATGTGTTTGCCTTGTAATGGATTGGCAATCTATCTAGAAGGAAATGGATGGCTGGGATGCAGAGGCGGACTTACCATTAGGCAAAGGTAGGCGGTTAACCTTAGGCCCTGACCTGCTAGGGGCCCCGATCTACTAGAAGCCCTATATATTTTTTAAAAATGTTTAGTATATTTAACATGATGTCCGACTAAATATAGAAACACGGGTATTTATAAAAATGCCAAATCAAATCACGAACATAACGTCCTTCCCCCTTCTCCTCACACTGTTGGACTGTTCCATGTATCTCAGTGCCATATAATATGAGAGTTGCGACACTCCGGTAGACTTCTATAGAAACTGTAAAAGGTGGAAGTCACGTGGGTCAAGTAGCGCCAATAGTTCCAAACAATGGAATGTTCCCCATACACCACCATTCATTTCATGGAGTGTCTGCTTAATAATCCCGGGTAAGTTAATGAAAGGCCCTTGTTTTGGTCATTTTATCACTTAACAGGTAGATTCTGTAGTCTGTGATCTTGTTTTGTTTTGCCAGCCTTTTTTCTTGTTTATGTGCAGTAAAAGCTCATAAACGTGCAATTGTTATTAACCTTTGCTAGCTCAACTAGGTAGCCGGGTTAGCCCTTATTTCAAAAATCTGTTGTACAGTTATTGGGTGAAGGCATAGTTTCTGAGAGACAGAGATCGGTAGCAGCATTACATGACATTAAAACCTGTGACAGAGCAGATGTGACTTATTATTTTGTTCACGGCAATTGTAGTAGCATTAGCAGCATAACTGCAGGAGGGATCAGGTCAAGTGGACCCCTGACCAAGTGAGCACTCCAAGTGGACCCCAGGATCTAATTTGTATACTGTATGTACAAGTACATTTGCAATCCAGTGATTTATAAAGTGATTCAAAATTTCCTGAAGCCTCATTCAGAACATTATAGTCACCAAGAAGTGTAAAAGACTATATACATACAGGAACATCTCAAAAAATTAGAATAACGTGAAAAAGTTCAATATTTTTTGTCACTCATTTCAGAAAGTGAAACCCATATATTATATAGATTCATTACATAGAGAGTGACATATTTCAAGCGTTCATTTATTTTAATTTTGATGATTTTGGCTTACAGCCCATGAAAACCCCAAATTCAGTTTCTCAAAAAATTAGAATATTACATAAAATTCATTTTAAAAAATAGTTTTTTAATAGAAATGTTGGCCGACTGAAAAGTATGTCCATGTACACACCCAATACTTGGTCGGGGCTCCTTTTGGATTAATTACTGTATCAGTGTGGCGTGGCATGGAGGTGATCAGCCTGTGGCACTGCTGAGGTGTTCTGAAGGTCCAGGTTGTTTTGATAGCGACCTTCAGCTCGTCTGCATTGATGGGTCTGGTGTCTCTCATCTTCCTCTTGACAATCCTCCATAGATTATCTATGGGATTTAGGTCAGGAGAGTTTGCTGGCCAATCAAACACAGTGATGCCATGGTCATTAAACCAAGTTTTGATATTTTTGGCAGTGTGTGGGGGTGCCAAGTCCTGCTGGAAAATGAAATCAGCTTCTCCATAAAGCTTGTCAGCAGAGAGAATCATGAAGTGCTCTAAAATTTCCTGGTAGACAACTGCGGTGACTTTGGTAGTGATAAAACACAGTGGACCAACACCACCATAAGCCATAATCATCAAAATTAAAATAAATAGACACTTGAAATATATCGCTCTCTGTGTAATGAATCTATATAATATATGGGTTTCACTTTCTGAGATGAGTGACAAAAAATATTGAACTTTTTCATGTTATTCTAATTTTTTGAGATGTACCTGTATATACAGTACATGTGTTAAAAGACCCAGAGAAGGTTTTGGATCTGTTTCTGCTTTCAAAAGGCTTCTCTTTTCCACTGCTGCTGCTCATCATGGCTGGCTGCCCCCAGATAAAAATCCACAGAACAGGTATGTGGGATTATAATGTTCTGAACGAGACTTTAGAAAATTTTGAATCAGTTTGTAAATCACCGGATTGAAAATGAACATGAACATGTGCAGACTGGATCCTGGGGTCCACTTGGGGTGCTCATTTGGTCAGGGGTCCACTTGACCTGTATCCATTGTAGACAGTACCGTGGCTGCTAGCCCATGTTGCTTAAAGGACATGCCCGCTGTGTCAACGGCTATCCTTCACAGAGGAGGAGATGATGAGGGAACTATATACCACGAGTCTGACCAGTTTGTTCATGAAGGTGACCCATTATTATGGCCTAAGGACCTGACAGACAAAGACTGTTGCTATTTAGTTCAGAGAGGGCCTGTTTAATATTTATCCTTATTTTTTGTGTGATATATTCTCCCACAAATATATATATACACTACCGTTCAAAAGTTTGGGGTCACTTAGAAATTTCCTTATTTTTGAAAGAAAAGCACTTTTTTTCAATGAAGATAACTTTAAACTAATCAGAAATACACTTTATACATTGCTAATGTGGTAAATGACTATTCTAGCTGCAAATGTCTGGTTTTTGGTGAAATATCTACATAGGTGTATAGAGGCCCATTTCCAGCAACTATCACTCCAGTGTTCTAATGGTACAATGTGTTTGCTCATTGCGTCAGAAGGCTAATGGATGATTAGAAAACCCTTGTGTAATCATGTTAGGTCTGCAATGCTGTAACTGCTGCAAATGGAGGATTCTTTGACAAAAGCAAAGTTTGAAGGAAAAAATTATTATTTCAAATACAAATCATTATTTCTAACCTTGTCAATGTCTTGACTATATTTTCTATTCATTTTACAACTCATGGTGGTAAATAAGTGTGACTTTTCATGGAAAACACAAAATAATTGTCTGGGTGACCCCAAACTTTTGAACGGTAGTGTATATATATATATAGTCTGCCCCCTCATGGATCGTCACCTTATCGTGGTGGAGGGTTTGCGTGCCCTAGTGATCCCAGGAGCTATGTTGTCCGGGGCAATTTGCCTCTGGTAGGGTCACCCAAGACAATCTGGTCCTGGGTGAAGGGTCAGACTAAGAACGATCCAACAGACTCTCATGATGAATGCTAGAACAAGGACTCAGTGTACCCCGCCTGGCATGGGATTACCGGGGCCCCACCCTGGAGCCAGGCCTGGGGGAGGGGCTTGATGGTTAGCGTCTGGTGACCGGGTTTCCGCCCATGGGACCCGGCCGGGCTCAGCCCGAAGGAGTTACATGGGTCCGCCCTCCAGTGGGCTCACTACCTGCAGGACGGACCATGGGGGTCCGGTGCTATGTGGATTAGGTGGCGGTCAAAGGCGGAGACCTTGGTGATCTGATCCCAGGCTTCCTAAACTGGCTTTTGGGACGTGGAATGTCACCTCTCTGGTGGGGAAGGAGCCTGAGCTGGTGCATGAGGCTGAGAGATACCAGCTAGATATAGTCGGCCTCACCTCAACACACAGCTCTGGTTGTGGAACCAGTCTCCTGGAGAGGGGCTGGAGCTTGACCTAGGCTGGAGTTGCCCCAGGCAAGAGATGACAAGCAGCGGTGGGTATTCTTGTATCCCCCCACCTTGCTGCCTCTGAGTGCTCCACTTGGAGACTCCATTGTCCTTCTGGGGGACTTTAATGCGCACGTGGGCAATGACAGTGAAACCTGGAGGGGGTGATTGGGAGGCAGGCCCTGCCCAATCTGAACCAGAGTGGTGTTCAGTTATTGGACTTCTGTGCCAACCCCAGTTTGTCCATAACAAACACCATGTTCAAGCATAAGAGTGTCCATATGTGCACTTGGCACCAGGACACCCTAGGTCGCAGGTCGATGATCAATTTTGTTATTGTGTCATCAGACCTGTGACTGTATGTCTTGAACACTCGGGTAAAGAGAGGTGCAGAGCTGTCAACTGATCACCACCTGGTGGTGAGTTGGACCCGATGGCAGGGAAGAATGCCATTCAGACCTGGTAAACCCAAACGTATAGTGAGGGTGTGCTGGGAACGTCTGGCTGAGGCCCCTGTCCGGGAGGTCTTCAACTCCCACCTCCGGAAAAACTTCAACCACATTCCGAGGGAGTCTGGAGACTTGGAGTCTGAATGGGCCACGTTCTGCACCTCCATTGTTGAAGCGGCTGCCCAGGGCTGCGACCACAAGGTCGTCGGTGCATCTCGTGGTGGCAACCCCCGAACCAAGTGGTGGACACCAGTGGTGAGGGGGGCCATTAAGCTGAAGAAGGAGTCCTGTCAAACTTGGTTGGTTTGTGGGACTCCCGAAGTAGCTGAGGTGCACAGGCAGGCCAAGCGGAGTGCAGCTCGGGTGGTTGCTGAAGCAAAAACTCGGGTATGGGAGGAGTTCGGTAAGGCCATGGAACAAGACTTTCGGTCGGCCTCAAAAAGATTCTGGCAAACTGTCTGGCGGCTCAGGAGGGGGAAGCAGCTCCCTATCCACACTGTGCATGGTGCGGATGGGGCACTGCTGACTTCGACTGGGGATATCATCGGGCAGTGGAAGGAATACTTCAAGGATCTCCTCAATCCTACTGACACGCCTTCCACAGAGGAAGCAGGGCTTGTGGACGAGTGGAACGACTCCCCTATCACAGGGGCTGAGGTCGCTGAGGTGGTTAAAAATCTCTTTGGTGGTCGGGCCCTGGGGGTGGACAAGATTCGCCCAGAGTACCTCAAGGCCCTGGATATTGTAGGGCTGTCATGGTTGACACGCCTTTGCAACACTGCGTGGAGGTCGGGGGAAGTGCCTTTGGCATTGCAAACCGGGATGGTGGTTTCTCTCTTCAAAAAAGGGGACTGGAGGGTGTGCTACAACTTCAGAGGGATCACATTCCTCAGCATCCCTGGGAAGGTCTATGCCAAGGTACTGGAGAGGGGAGTCCGGCCATTGGTCGAACCTCGGATTCAGGATGAGCAATGTGGTTTTCGTCCTGGCCGTGGCACATCGGACCAGCTCTTTACCCTTTCGAGAATCCTCGAGGGTTCGTGGGAATTTGCCCAACCAGTTCACATGTGTTTTGTGGACTTGGAGAAGGCATTCAACCGCGTCCCTCATGGTTTTTTGTGGGGGATGCTTTGGGAGTATGGGGTATCGGGCTTGTTCTTACGAGCTATTCGGTTTTTGTACAACCGTTGTGAGAGTTTGGTTTGTATTGCCAACACTCGGTTGGACTCATTCCCAATAAGAGTTGGACTCCGCCAGAGCTACCCTTTGTCACTGATCCTGTTCATAATTTTTATGGACAAGATTTCTAGGTACAGCCAGGGAATGGAGGGTGTCATGCTTGGTGACCACAGGATCTCATCTCTGTTGTTTGCAGATGATGTTGTCCTGTTGGCTTCATCCAGCAATGGCCTATAGGTCTTACTGGTACGGTTTGCCGCTGAATGTGAAGTGGCTGGGATGAGAATCAGTACCTCCAAGTCCAAGTCCATGGTCCTCAGCCAGAAGAAGGTGGCTTGTCCTCTCTGGGTTGGGGACAAGCTCCTGCCCAAGTGGAGGAGTTTAAGTATCTTGGGGTCTTAATCACAAGTGAGGGGAGAATGGAGTGAGAGATTGACAGACAGATCAGAGCAGCATCTGCAGTGATGCGGACGTTGTACCGGTCTGTTGTGGTGAAGGGGGAGCTGAGTTCTAAGGCAAAGCTGTCGATTTACCAGTCAAGCTACGTTACTACCCTCACCTATGGTCATGAGCTTTGGGTAATGGCTGAAAGAACGAGATCGTGGATACAAGAGGCTGAAATGAGCTTTCTTCATAGGATTGCTGGACTCACCCTCAGCGATAGGGTGAGGAGCTCACTCATCCGGGAGAGTCTCAGAGTAGAACCGCTGCTCCTCCACAATGAAAGGAGCCAGTTGAGGTGGTATGGGCATCTGATCAGGATGCCTCCTGGACACCTCCCACTTGAGATGTTTCAGGCACGTCCCTCTGGGAGGAGACCCCGGGGCAGACCCAGGACTCGCTGGAGAGACTATGTCTCCCAGCTGGTCTGGGAATGCCTTGGTATCCTCTCTGAAGAGCTGGAGCAGGTGGCTGGAGAGAGGGAAGTCTGGACTTCTCTGCCTGAACTGCTGCCTCTGTGACCTGGACCTCCGGAAAGGCGGTAGAAGATGGATGGATAAATTCTCCTTAGTATCTACATAGTACAGAGGAGGGAGCACAATGGATGCCTCTGCAAAATGGACCAGTAGCAGCCCGTGAATAGGACCCTACTGGCAAATGTGGGAATATGTAAACAAACAACAGATCTTCCATTTGAATTGTTGTTGTTTTTTAATAATACACAAGAGTCTACATTTAATACATTTGTTTAGACTTGAGGTTAGTAATCCACTTCAATACAAAACAGGATGTCACTAGATAATTAAATTACTTGAGCTGCAAATGTGCAAACTGTTAACTCACCCCCTCCACCACAAACATCATTGCAGTTGGTTTGGAGACATTTTTTTCCAAAAACCAATGCAATTATTCTTTTATTTTTTTTCCATGTAAATTTTCATCTTTATTCTTGAATGGCATTTTCCACAAAATTTTATGACTTTCTCAATAATCTGCAGTTTTTTTTCTTGTAACTTTGGCCTTTTTCCCCTCATATAGTGTCACTTTAAGCTTCTTTGTTTTTCTACAGATGTAATTCCTGATACCTGAATGATATCATCACTTGAAGACTTCTGAGAACAATAAGTTTCAGATAGGATGTCAGTAAGGCTTGATTGAATGAATGAATGTGAATTTTATTTGGTAATGAACATACAATCAAAACAATTAAAAATATGTAGGACACATAAGAACAACCAAAAGAGTGTAGGCTGAAGCTAGTGCTTTTCTACAGTCATGTGAAAAAACTAGGATACCCCATTAAATATTCAGTTCTTTATTAAGAAATGTTCACATATCTATGTCTAACCTTGTTTTTGTTTTTATTTGCATTTTTTAACATTTATTTTAGTCATTTTAAGTGGGAATGAATGTGGGGGTGTCCTAAAAAAGATGGGGGGGTGTCCTAATTTATTCTCCACTATTTGTTTAGAATGATATTTTACAGAAAATTTGAAAAAAGTCTTTAATCCATTTTTAATTGTTTAGTTGTATTACATGAATCTCCCAGTATTTTAAACACTGATATTGCCATGTTCTGGTGAGCGCGCGCCTCCTTCCCATTTTCTCCTCAGGCAATCATCACACCTGGGAGATTAGATGCACCTGGTTCATGGGGTTTCTGACTCCCTGGATGGTCTTATTGATCAGGCTGTTGGTTTAGATAATCGATACCGCGAGCGCGCAAGGGAACAACAGTCCTCCTTTCGCCCGTCCGCCGTGTGGGCACCCTCCACGGCTACTGACACAGGTGGCGCTAGTTCTTCTCCCGAGCTGATGGAGCTCAGCCAGGTTCCGTCTGACCAACAATGAGCGGCGGCGGAGGAGAAGGATCGGCGCATGCATGTACTGTGCTTCTGTGGAGCACAGGGTGGATGACTGCCCCCTGATGCCAAAAGATGCGGCCTGTCAGTAGCCGTGGGGGGTCTGACGGGCGGGACCAAACTTAATCCCCCCGGCAATTTCTCTATTCCAGCCCTCGTTCAATTACCGGGGGTCAAGAGGAGGGTCATGGTGTTAGTGGATTCAGGGGCAGAAGGAAATTTCATCTCCTCCCAGCTTGTTCTGGATATGGGTATTCCCACCCACAAATTGTCCCCACCCCAGAATATCACTACTCCATCTGGCCAGAAGATCGCCGTAGTCACTGATCGCATAGCACCCGTCGCAGTCCTTCTTTCCAGGAACCATCGGGAGGAACTTTCATTCCTAGTTTTTCGAAATTCATCCTCCTCGATGGTCCTTGGTTACCCATGGCTCCGGAGGCATAACCCTATAATCAATTGGGCTAATAACTCCATCTTCTCCTGGAGTCCACACTGTTTGGCATCCTGTTTGAGTTCGGCCGAGTGTTCGCCATCTCTCCCCATTTCCTCCCCTCTGACTGAACCGCCGGACCTTATCTGGGGGAGGTCTTCAGCAAGTCTTGAGCACTGTTGCTTCCGCCTCATCGCTCGTATGACTGTGCTGTGGAACTCCTCCCCGGGGGCTCAGCTGCCATCCAGTTGGGTATATAGCATTTCTGGCCCGGAGAGGGAGGCGATGGAGCGATACATTAAGGACTCCCTGAACGCTGGCCTTATTCGGCCATCTTCGGCTCCACTCAGGGCAGGGGGTTTTTTTTGTTGGAAAGAAGGACGGGTTGTTACGCCCATGCATTGACTATCGTGAATTAAATGTGATCACTATAAAAGACAAATATCCTTTGCCTCTGATTAACTCCGCGTTTGAGCTCCTTCAGCGCATGCGAGTATTCACTAAATTGGATCTCCGCAACGCTTACCATTTAATTCGTATTCGTGAAGGAGATGAGTGGAAGACAGCATTTAAAACTCACCTGAGGTAATTTGAGTATTTGGTCATGCCGTTTGGGCTCACTAATGCCCTGCTGTCTTTCAGCGGCTCATTAACGATGTCTTTCGCGATATGGTTAACCGGTTCATTTTTGTGTATCTGGATGATATTCTAATTTTTTCTTGCTCGCCAGAGGAACATGAGGTCCATGTTAGGGCCATGTTACAGCGACTCTTGGAGAACCAGCTCTATGTTAAAGCCGAGAAGTGTGAGTTCTCCACCAGTACCACCTCCGTCTTGGGCTTCATAGTGGCTGAAGGGGAGCTGGTTGCCGACCCAGCCAAGATGAAGGCTGTACTTGATTGGCCAACACCCCACTTCCGCAAGGAGCTACAATGCTTCCTGGGGTTTGCAAATTTTTATCGCAGGTTCATCCGGAACTATAGTGGAGTAGCACAGCCTCTTACGCAGCTGACCTCCATTAAGGTACCATTTCATTGGTCCGAGGCAACTTTTTTTGTAACTTTGATTTTTATTCATTTTTCATCATACATATTACATTCAGATCACAGTCTATATTTAAAAAAAAAGGAGCTAGAGAAAGAAAAAAAAAAAGAGAAAAAAAAGGGGGGGAAACAAATGTTGGAGCATCAAGTTTTAAGTTTCCATCTCTTAATTCTTCTGTTTTTTCCAGTGTCTTTGGTTATTCTTTTAATTTCTGTCTCATTGTTGCACTTTGTAGTGTGTCCATTTCCGCCATTTTTTTTTTCATATAGTCCTTCTTGCATTCTTTGTCGATATGTTAGTTTTTCCATCAAACGTATATCCTCAACAATGTCAGTCAATTGCTCTTGGTCAGGAAGAACTTCTGATCGCCATTTTCTTGTGATTGTTTTTTTTACATGCAATCAGCAAAATTTTAACTAGATATCTGTCCTCAGCCTGTATTACATTGTCTCTTTTAAGATCACATAAATACATCAAGTTACAGTTCATTGGTATATTATATCCTAATATCCTCTGTATTGTCACGTGTATAGATTTCCAGAATGGTGAGATTTTGCAGCATTTCCAAAACATATGTGAGTGGTCTGCATTTTGAGCCCCACAGCCCCTCCAGCATAAAGATTGGGTATTTGTATATTTTCTTTGAATCTGTGGTGTAATGAAATAACGAATCAGGTTTTTCCATCCAAATTCCCTCCATGTCCTTGAACTTGTTGATGTGTGTTGTGTTCTCCATATTTCTTGCCAGCTTTCTTCTGTTATGTTTAAATTTAGCTCTTTCTCCCATTTCTCTTTTATATAGTTACTTGAATGTTTGTTTGCCATAAGTTTCTGATATAGCTTTGAAATAATTCTTATTTTATTTCCTGTATATGAGCTTAAAATGAATTGTATAATCTCGCTCACATCTGTGTGGAGGTTATGTCTAATCTTCCTCATATAATAATCTCTCATCTGCAGATATCTGAAGAATTCCGATTTTTCTAGTTTAAATTTTCTTCTGATGTTTACAAAACTCCCAAAATCTTTTTTTCCAATATTGCCCCATGCTGTGATTCCCTTGTTCACCAGATTTTTGTATCCCCTATCTTGCTTTGCCGGTTCAAACTGACTGTCAAATGCTACCCATTTCAATAGTTTTATGTCCTCCTTTATGTTGTACTTTTGTACTATTTTATACCACAGTTCCAAAGTAAATTTAGTGATTGGGTCTATTTGTTTGATTTGCTTATATGCATCCTTATCTCCTATTATGCTTTGTACTGGGAGTCCCTCAATTTCCTTTTCTATTTCTTTCCATTTTGCCTCATATCCTCCGTCGCACCAACATATGATATATCTTATTTGTGCTGAGTAGTAATATTCCTTTAGACTCGGTAGGCCCATGCCTCCTTTCTCTTTTGGTAACTGGAGTGTTTTATATTTCACTCTCGGCTTTTTACCTCCCCAAACAAATCTCGATATCATCCTGTCCCACTTTGAGAACTGGGCATCAGGAATCTCTGTTGGTAGAGCCTGGAAGAGGTAAAGCAGTCTAGGTTGTATGCTGATTTTGACTGTCTTAATTTTTGAATTCAGATCCATATTTAAAATTGACCATCTATCAATATCCTTTTTTATTTCTTGATCCAACCTATCATAGTTTGCTTTATAGATTTTGCTTAGATCTTTAGGTATGTTCACTCCAAGGTATTTTATTTCTTTTTGTTTCCAGTTTAGTTTGATCTTATCAGTTATCTGGTTTAAAGGGTTATAGTGAAGTGCCAGTATTTGTGTTTTTGTTATGTTTATCTTGTATCCTGATAATTTTCCAAAATTTTCTATCAAGTTCATCATTTCCATTATTGATTCATCTGGTTGTTCAAGGTAAACTATAATATCGTCTGCAAATAGCCCAATCTTGTGTTCCGCTCCCTTTATTGTTACACCTTTTAATTTCTTATTTTGTCGCATCGCTTGAGCCAGTGGCTCTATGAACAGAGCAAACAAGGTGGGCGATAGGCAGCATCCCTGTCTAGTTGATCTTTGTATATTTACTTTGTCTGTTAAGCTACCGTTTATCTTGATTCTTGCCACAGGTTTTTGATACAGTGTCTTTATGCATTGTACTGATTTTTCGTTAAATCCAAAGCGTTCCAGCACATTATATAGGAACTTCCAATTAACCCTATCAAATGCTTTTTTCTGCGTCTAAACTCATTATTACTGTGCTTTTCTTTTCTTTATGTATTTGATTAATTATATGTATTGTTCTCCTGATATTGTCATGTGTTTGGTGTTCCTCTATGAAACCAGTTTGATCATCCTCTATCAGTTCCGTCAAGAATGTCTTTATTCGTTTACATATAATTGTTGTATATATTTTATAATCCACATTTAATAAAGAGATTGGCCTATAGTTTCCGCATTGTTCCCTATCTTTCCCTGGCTTTAAAATAACTGAAATAATGGCTTAGTTCCATGATGGAGGTATTTTGTTGTTGTTTAACGTCCAATTAAATGATTTTAGGAGCTGTGGCTGGGGTTCTTCTATAAACAGTTTATAAAAGTCAGATGGGTATCAATCACTACCTGGTGATTTACCATTTTTAAGTGACTTAATCACATCTTTAATCTCTTGTGTTGTTATTTCTGCTGTTAGCTTTTCATTTTGTTGGTTTCCTATTGATGGCAAGTCCAATGTGCATAGAAATTTTTTAATATCCTTAACATTTGTCTCTTCAGGTTGCGAGTATAGTTCTTGATAGAAATTATGGAATATTTCTTCGATGTTTTCTGGGTTAACTGTGGTTTTATTTGTGATGGGGTCCTTAATCTTATATACATTATTCACTGTTTGTTGTTTTCTTAACCGTTTTGCCAGCAGTTTTGTGGCCTTTGGCCCCGTTTCATAATATTTTTGTTTTAAATATCTATTTTTCCTTTCAATTTCATCTATTTGTATTTCTTTTATCTTTATTTTTTCTTCCTTAATTTCTTGATATATTTTTGGGTTGTTTGTGCTTTGATGTTTACGTTCTAATTCCCTCAGTCTCTCACATCTTTGTTCATATGTTTCCAGTTTAGACTTATTTGCTTTTCCTGATTCAGCAATTAATTTACCTCTTAACGCGGCTTTTAGTGCATCCCATAGTATTGTTGGGTCCACTTCTTCATTATCATTCTCTTCGATATACTCGTTTATGTTTACTTTTATTCTTTCTTTCATTTTCTCATCATTTAACAGTCCTACATTAAGTTTCCATGTTGTTTGTCGTTTTCTATTGTTTAAATATATTTCCATGTATATAGGATTATGGTCTGATATTTCTGCCCCTCCAGTCCGACAATTTCTCACCCTGTGTCTGTCACCTTCATTCATAAGGAAGTAATCTATTCTAGAGTGTACTTTATGGACTGCAGAATAATGTGTATAGTCTTTTTCGAGTGGGTGCAGGTCCCTCCATATGTCTACCATACCCATTTCTGCCAGTGAGGTTCTTATGAACTTTGTTACATGTTTTTTTGTCTTCTTATCACTTGTTGTATCAACTTCATGATCCATGACAGCATTTAAGTCTCCTCCACAAATTAGGACTCCTTCACTGTGTGTTGCTATGAGATCAAACAGTTGTTGAAAAAAACCCTTGTCACTTTCTGGTGGGGCATAGATGTTCACTAATGTGATCTGCAAACCATCTATTCTTCCCTTTATTATTACATATCTGCCTTCTTTATCCTGGATTTCTTGTTCACATTCAAATTGTATTTTATTTGAAATTAGTATCATAACCCCCCTTTTAGTTCCTCCCTTAAATGAACTGTAGTAGGAGTTCTTATAGCCAAATCTCTTTAGTTTCTCATGTTCTGTCTTGCTCAAATGTGTCTCTTGCATAAATATAATTTTGGCTTTTTCCTTCTTGAATTTTCTTATTATTCTTTCCCTTTTAACAGGTGAGTTCAGACCATTCACGTTTAATGTCATTATCTTAAGATTTTTTACCCATATTCATGTTTTTCCATTTTTTTAACTTGTGCTCCTAACCCCTTTAACAACAAAACTAACACATATTTGTACAAAAACACATTAACGAACTTCGACCTCCGTACTTTGGGCCTTTCTTCTGCCCACTGGTCCCTGTTGGTGGATGGAGGGATTGTCCTCACCGAGTGAGGGGCCCTCCCTAGACCTGTATTTACTATCCAAGTAATAGTCATTAGTCTAGAAATGTCCAACAAAAATCACTTAAACCTCTCCTAGCCGTTTGTTTCTCTTTTACCTTGTCTTCTTGGCCTTCATTTCTTCTGTGTCCTTCTTAATCTTTGTTATAATCTAGGCTTTCCATTGAAAGCCTTGCAGTTTTTCCTGGGCCCGGTGCGCCACATCTGTCTCCCGCCTTCTGCCGTTCACTCGCCTCCACTCCAGCTGTCGTGATGCGTTCAGTGCCGCCGCTGCTCCAGCCGCTTCCTCCGGCACGCTCACCACAAAGCCTCGCTCCGTCATGTCCCGCGCTGCCTCTCTGGCTGTGTTGTACGTTTTCACGCCGTCCTCCCAATGAATTCTCATCTTCGTTAGCGGCGTTTGGAATCTAATTTTCTTCTCTTTCAGTATTTTTTTAATGTTGGCATATTTCTTTCGCTGCTGCACAATTTTTGTTGGGTAGTCATGGTCAAAGAATATCTGTTTGTCGCCGATTCGTATCTTTTTTTTCCACGCTTGTGTCAGGATTCTTTCCTTTACATCATATTTCAGAAAGTTTACCACAACTGACCTGGGTGTAGAGTTTGGATTCGGGTTCTGTGCCGAGGCTCTGTGCGCTCGCTGGATCTGCAGGTCTGCTTCATTGGGCAACTCAAGTTCTTTTTTTAAGAAATGATCCATGAATTTCGTCATCGAGTTGCCTTCAATGCCCTCCGGGATCCCGAAGATGCGTATATTGCTCCACCTGGACCCGCTCTCCAGGTCGGTTATTTTTTCCTGCATCCTCTGTGTTTGCGCCGTCAGGGTCTGCAGCCGCTCGCTTGCCTCGGTCTTCCAGTCTTCCAACTCCGATATTCAAGCCTGTGCTTCTGTCATACACGCCCGTTGAGTGCGCAGCTCCTCAATGTTTTCTGCTAGCTTGCGCTCCATTTCTCTTCGGAGACCCATAATTTCCTCCTTCATCTCTTTTTTCAGCTCTTCCTTAAGAGCCGTTAAATCCTGTTGGAGTTGTCGCTTAAAGTCTTTTAATTCTTTTTTTAAGTCTTTACCTAAATTGGCGATGCCAGTGTTCATAGCATCGAGTTTGGCATCCTCCATTTTCTCTGCTGTAGTTGCCTCGTTTCCCTGGGCCTCGTGTACAGCGATTTCTCCTGCGTTGTTGAAGAGGTTTTCCTCAGTTTTACCCTGCTTTTGTCCGTGTGCCCGGCTTCTTCGTGTTTTCATCCCTTGGTTTATTGGTCCATTTATGTCGAGTTGGCCATTTACCAATGATTTTTAATCCGACTAGGGAGAGCTCTCTGTTCAAGCGTTATGTCTCTCCGCCATCTTCCCGGAAGTCCCTCGGTCCGAGGCAGCTTTAACAGGCTTTTGTGAAATTAAAAATCTGTTCTGATACACCCATCTTGGCACAGGTTGATTCTCAGCTCCAATTTATTCTCAAGGTGGACGCTTCTGATTCGGGGGTGGGCGCTGTCCTTTCACAGTGCTCATCCTCCAACCAGAAGCTCCGCCTGTGCGCATTTTTCTCTCGGCGGCTCACGCCTGCCGAGAGGAATTACAACATCAGGGATAGAGAGCTCTTAGTCATTAAATTGGCACTGGAGGAATGGAGACACTGGTTAGAGGGGGCTACTCATCCCACAGTCGTGTGGACCGACCAGAGTATTTACGGTCGGCCCACCGATTGAATGCCAGGCAGGCCCGCTGGGCCTCATTTTTCCGAAGATTCAATTTCACCATCACCTACTGTCCTGGCTCTCAGAACACCAAACCGGATGTGCTATCCCGCCAGTTTGACTCCAAGCAGGTAGCTCCCCACCCCCGTCCCATTCCCAGCCCATTGTTCCTCCTTCCCATGTGCTTGGAGCCCTTACTTGGGACATTGAGCAGAGGGTCCATCAGGCCCAGTCCCGGGAGTTTGAACCAGTGGAATGCCCCCGCAATAGACTGTTTGTTCCTCCCGCCCTCCGCAGTGAAGTTATCCACTGGGCCCACACCAACCGCTTCGCCTTTCACCTTGGGATCTCCCGCACCATCGATCTAGTCCGTCGGGTGTTCTGGTGGCCCGCACTGTAGCGGGACATGCAGGAGTATGTCAAAGTCTGCCAAACCTGTACACGGGACAAATCGGACCCCCCCCCCACCCCCCCCGCTGGCCTCCTGCATCCCCTACCCATTCCTGGCCACCCTTGGTCCCACATTGCCCTTGATTTTGTAACTGGTCTGCCCCTCTCCCACGGGAAGTCGGTCATTCGCACTATTGTTGACCACTTCTCCAAAGCTATTCACCTGGTTGCCCTGCCCAAACTCCCCTCCGCCTCAGAGACTGCCGAGCTCCTCATCTCTCAAGTCATCTGTCTGCATGGTATCCCCCTTGGCATTGTGTCTGAACGGGGTCCCCAGTTCACGTCGCAAGTCTGGAAGTCCTGCTGCCGCACGCTGGGTACTACCATCAGCCTCACCTCCGGAAACCACCCACAGAGCAACAGGCAGGCTGAGCGCACTAATCAATCCTTGGAGGCCACCCTCAGGTGGGTAGCAGCTGAGAACCCGTCTACCTGGAGCACGTACCTGACCTGGGTGGAATATGCACACAATTCTGCCATCTCCTCTGCCACAGGGCTCACCCCCTTTGAAGCGTTGATGGGATACACCCCCCCTTACCGTGCGTCCGTGGGGGCCCATGCTCGTCGCTGCCGCCAGATCTGTAGGTCCACCTGTGCCACCCTCTCCCGCTCTGCTGAGAGTAATCGTCAGGTGGCAGACTGTAAGCGGGTCCCCCTACGAGTGCACCCTACCTTCCACGTGTCCCACATCAAGCTGGTCTCCGTGAGTCCCCTTGTACCCCCCCCCCCCCCAAAGCCACCTCCTCCTCCTTGGATGCTCGACTGCCACACCACCTACACTGTCCAACAGATCTTGGACATTCGCCGTCGGGGTCGAGGCCTGCAGTATCTGGTCCATTGGGAGGGTTATGGCCCGGAAGAACTATCATGGATCCCCAGATCCCATTTTCATGACAAGGGGATGGTCCGGGCCTACCATCAAGCCCATCCTGAAAAACCCAGTGGACCGCCAGGAGGCGCTCCTGCCCCATCATCCACACTCAGCTGCTACAACTCTCCACCTGGTCAGACATTATCAACCTCATCACCACCCAGTTCATCCTGCTGGTTCGTCTCTCCCCACTGGGGGCTCCTGGTGGTTTGCCTGTTTGGCCCAAGTAAGCGGCATTCTAGTTTTCCCTCTGCCTGTTCTCCGTTCCTTGCTAATAGCTCTCGTCTCTCTCCACAGGCCACTTCCTCTGGCGAGTGACGTTTTCTGTAGCTGTGCTCCAGTTACTTTTGAAATTTAATAAAACTCAAACGTGTCTTTGTGTGTTTGGATTGTTTTTCCTGTTGTTGCACTCTCCACGTGGGCTGTCAATACTATTAATCATGACAGATATTAAATATCCATATGTTCAAATATGTTAAAAAAAATAACACACAGGCTTATACAGGGTATCCTCATTTTTTCACATGACTGTAGCACCTACCCCGTTACAATTTTAAAATCCATCCATCCATCCATCTTCTTCCGCTTAAAACCAATAACATAAAAATTTAATTCTTACCCAAAAAAGTGAAAAGAAAGTGTAGAACAAAGAAAAAGCAGGGCCCCATTTCTGTCTTTGCCTTCGGCCCCAAATGGACTAAGTCCGCCCCTGCTGGGATGGGATGAGAGTAACACGTTAAACCCATCACTTCACTAATACATTTTAAATTGACTCAGACGTTGGCATTTGTTTTTCACTGTTGGCAAACTACAAAATAAATATAAATGTTTACTCTATTAGAATTTATATGAATTAGGTAATTATTTTGCATACAAAAAAATCCCTTTATGAATAACATATCTTAAAATATATTGCACCAGAACTAATAAACCACCAAACATTACCAAACTGCTATCTGTCCTCTTTCCCAAGGTGTCAAACACTGAAGTTGACAGAAAGCTGCTGTTGTCTCAGACTGCCCATTGCATGACATATGTGTTCTTGCAATAGTGTTACAGGTTTCACTCATTTGTCACATTTTGCCTAAAACCACAATCTTTTCCTGACTATCAGTTGTTTTAGTGCCCAAAAAGCACAGTGAAACAATGGTTAGCACTGCCTCCTATTACAGGCGCTTTTCTTTATGGAGTCTGTATGGTTTTACTCCAGATTGCAGTGTTAAGGACATAAATGTTAGGCTAATTGGTCGTTATAAATTGGCTGTAAATTTAAAAGAAGAAGAAGCACAAAGCCTATGGAGCAGAGAGTGAATGTACTAATACTGTATATTAAAAGCTTTGAATGATCAGTGAGACTAGGAAAGTGTTCTATAAATGCAAGTACATTCCATAAACCGGCCAAACATGAATTACATCATATTTATAAGTAAGTGTTACAAAAGTAAATTTCCCCTTTATATTTGCTGTCCAAATTGGTGTACTATATATACTAAATCAAAAGTTTTACAAAAATCAGTTGTTATGTATATTACCATAAACACCCAGATACTGTACTGTTCTACAAAAAAATATCAACCAATAGGTTACCATCAATATACCATAATGTAATTGTTTGTTAACACAACTATAAGGTTTAAATGAACTTTTATTTTGCCATTGTTTAACAATTGCTTAGTTCATTTTACACACACACACACACACACACACACACACACTCTTTCGGCTGCTCCCTATTCTAAGTCTTCACAATGGATCATAGGTCTGCATATTGATTTGGCAACGATTTTATGTCAGATGCCGTTCCTGATGCAACCCTCCACATTTACCCGGGCTTGAGACTGGCACAAGGAGTACATTGGCTTTGTACTTCCCTCTGTGGGTGGGTAACCAACTTACTTTTCCTCATTCTAGCACCAAGCTAGATGGTGGAATGTACCATTTTTATGGTCTTTGGTATGACCCAGCTGGGGACTGAATCCACAACCTCCCAGTTGTTGGGCAGATGCTCTACCACTAGGCCAACACTCCGATTGCTATTAGCTCATTTTGGTGAGGCAAAATTCCTACTACTTCTCTTACTCCTAGTAGTACTCCTACTACTCCAACTGCCTTTATGCTCACCAAACTCACAAGACCAGCAACAGGAACGGCCCTTAAGAAGCGAAGGCTCCTGGCAACCTTGGGGTTGAGTCATCACAACAGAATGAGCTACTCCCTTATAATAGCAAATGTTACCCTTCTTCTTTCAGCTGCTCCCATCTGACTACGGATCAGAATGTCATATAACAACATATAGTGTGATTCTAATGCTATAGCACCTTTTACCAGATTTCCATCTTCTAACCACAGCTCCACATGTCTAAGAACCATAGCCCAGAGTTTTATAATGTGTGTAACCCCAATATATTAATGTTGGAGGCTATTTTAGTTTCAGTTTCAACTCTGACACAGTCCTATTGTGAATCAAGTGAATCTTTACAGCCTGCTCCTCCTTTCTCCCACTCCTGTTTACTGCATTTTATCACTGAACACTGAACAGCAACAATAACGATTCCACCAAGGAGACCTTGACATCCATTCTGAAGGCAAGACGAACTGCAGACAAGTTTCCTTCTACTTCATACAGTACAACAGACTATTGTCTGAGCTATAGTTTATATAAATCATATGCAGAATAATTCATTAATACAATTCTGTAAGAATTCAATAAATCAAAGCATGCTCTATTTATGTAATAGATTGCATAGAACTGAATTATTTATCATAGTTATGTAAATTAAATCTGTTCTCTATTCCAAACAATACTGAGAGGGATTTTGTTCAAAGAAACAAATGGCCAGAAACTGACATTAAACAGCATTTTTTATCCCAAAAAACATAATAACCCATAAACCATAATCCCAATCTCCCAAATATGGATTTGTCCAGCAATCATTTCTGTCCTCTTTTTTTGTCATATAGAAAAAATTGAATCACATTCCTACAGTTTAATTTAAAAAAAAAAAAAAATCAGCTTTGGGTGTGCATGTGTGTGTGTATACGTGTGTGAGAGTCGATGTGAGTGGGGGCATGTGTGTGAGCGAGTGCGGAAGTGGGTGTGTGTGTGGGCATGTGGGGCTGTGTGTGGGTCTAGGTGGGCATGTGTGATGGTGAGTGTGTGTGTATGTGTGCACATGAAGGTGGGCGGGGTGTGTGTGTATGGGTGCGGTTACCTGTGGGTGGATGTCTGGGGGTGGAGGATGTGTGTATGGGAAGGAGAACTTCGTTGGGTGGTGGGGGTGGGGCAGTCCATCTAGTGGCATGGGGGCTGGCGATTCGGGGCCTGCTTGTCCCGGCCGCCCTGCTGTTGTGTCGTGGGGTGGGGTGCTTTATCGCATTGCCCCTGGTGTCATTGGCAGCAGGTGTGTGTGGGTGCTCGGGGGTGGTTGGGGGGTGGGGGGGTGGCGCGACTTGGTGGCCGTGTTGCCACTGAGCTGCCCCAAGGTGGCTGTGGCTGCAGGGTGGCCTGCTGCTGCCGGTGTGCGTCTGGGGTGGGTGGTCGGAGGGCTTGTGTGGGCGCTCAGGGGTGTTGCTTGGTATACGGGGCGCCGTGTGGGTCCGGCCCATTGTTCACTATTGTGACTATTGTTGTTGTGCATGTTTGTGTGTGCAAGATGAGTGGGAATGGGTATGGCTGCCCCATCATGTTTGTGGCGCTGGGGGCACCAGGGCGCGACACTGGTGGGTCCTGGGCTGCTCGGCCTGGCGGCCCTCACCCTGGGCAGTGGGTGGCCTCATGAACCAGTTTACGAGCTGGTTTCTGGGGGGGGGGGGGGGGGGGGCGCCTTGCTTTTGGACCGCCTCCCTCCCAGTCTTACCGCCCCCCCCCCCCCGATTCTGGGTGGAATATGCATCTTCGTGGACACATTTAGGGCTTTGGGGTGGGGGTGTGCCGCACTGTGTCAGCGAAGGGGATACCTCTGCTGCGCAGTGGGGCTGCCTGCACCTCAATTTTAATTGCATTTTAGACACTGAGGGCTTGGGGGATGGGGGCCCCGCTGCCTATCGCAGTGGCTAGTGGGGCTCCAACCACCATCCTCCCAATTTCAACTGCACTATGGTAGTCCACACATTTACACACAATCACATCATACAGCCGACATACACCTACCATGTTTTGTGCAAGGGGAAGGAGGGGTGGGGGTCTTTCCCCACCCGTCATCCTCCTCCTGCTGGGGGCTTGGGGGCCCGATGGGGGGCCTGGAACCCGTCATGTTGTCAAAATCCCTGGGTGCTGCTGAATATATAGATACAACCAAGGGAGTGAGAGAGGGACTGAATAAGAGAGTAAGTGAGAGTGAGGGAGTGATGAATGGAGGTGGTAATGGTGGGTCGGTTTTGTGTGGCGCTTTGCGTGTCGGGGGGCATCTCGGGGCGCCTGCGGTGGTCTGCTGATCAGTCGCTCGGGTGGGAGCTGGAGGTGGGGGTCTGCTTCTGTGGCCGTGGCCACCCTGGGGTGGGTTGGCCGGGATGGGGGGGGCTGGCCTGCGCCAGCAGTCTCTCCAGCCACTGCCGAGTGCTGGAGCGCATTCAGGCTCGCTGCATCTGCATCGCAGTCACCCTAAGAAATAAGGGTGAATGAGGGTGGGTGACTGTGAGGGGGAGAGCTGGAATGGATGTGAGTAGGTGGGCGTGTGAGTGAGAGTGCTTGCGTGGATGAATGTGAGAGGGTGTGGGTGACCCTGAGGGTGAGTGGGAGTGAGACTGAATGGGTACAGGAGTGACAGAGAAAGGGTGGGTCCAGGTGAGTGAGACTGAGGGTGTGCATGTGGGTGCATATGGGAGCATGAGGGTGTGAAGGTGTGGGGATGGTTGTGTCTGCGAGTCGGGAGTTGCTGGATTGAGGGGGGTAGTGCCTCTTGGCTATGTGGGCTCCCCTGGGCGGGGCTGGTCTCTGACCCAGGAGGTGGGGTCGTTGGTCTCCTGGTGCCTGGGGCCCAGGGGCTGGCGTTGGCCCTGTTGGGGGGTGGGGGGTTGGTGGGCCCAGAGGTGTGGGCCGGCCGTGCCGGCAGCCTGGCCTCCCTCGATCATCCCCCCGGGGGCAGAAGCTTGGCTTTCCTGGGGCTTGCTGACCTCAGGCATTTGTGCCATGTGGGGGTCGGTGGCGCTGCCTTGTCTGCTCGGGTTTCCCGCGGGGAGAGCTGCTGCAACCGGCCCCCCGCTTCGTATGTTTCCTGACAAACCACTCACGTGCACACACTTATTTTGTGCACGCTCTCATATATATATATACACACACACACACACACACAGACGCGCACACACAAATGGCTCTCCTTTAACAGGTGTGGAAACCAGACTCATGTTGAGACATCTTTGGTGGAAGAAGCAGTTTGTCTTCTGTTTGTTTTAGTTGTTGGTTTGTTTGTTTTTTTTGTCTGTTCCCCTCCCTTTTCTCTCCCCCTCCACACACTTCCTTTCCCTATTCCCCATCCTGTTGGGTCCTCCATGGGTAAAATAATTTAAATAAAGTATTAAAAGTAATTACAGGAGGAGTTTACAACAATATACAGTACATAGTTAGGTACTGTATAAAGCTCCTTTTGGCAAAGTAAATCTGTTTTGGCACAATAAGGGTGACAGATCTCTGTTCTGCTTATCTAGCTGCCTGACAGGAGAAGGGGAAAAAAAATCAGCTGTTAAATTAGAGCACATTATGTTATGAGTCACCAATCCCCGGATTAGAGAACAGTCACATTTCTAAAGCAGAGCAATCTGTGTTTTCAGTATTGAGTAATAGACTAGAGGAAGGAATGAGTATTTCTGGTTTATGAAGAAAAATTCTCCTTGATTTTAGAACAGCAGCAGGTAATGGTTAGATTTCTCTTCCTCATCCTCTCTCCATCTGCTGCAGTGCTCTAACTATTGTAGATGGGGTCATTTTTGCAACAAGAGCAGCAATTTGCTTCAATCTATGCAAATGTTTGTGTGTGTTAGTAAAGGCCAGCTCGGACAACAGGCAGCGTGCCAACCCGCCTGCTCAGCTACACCGGCAGCTCCCTTCAGAGGTGAGAATGAGCAATGCCGTTCGGCCTCTCAGCACCACGGGGGAACTACAGCGGAGATGCTGCTGGGTGGGCGGTGAAGAAGGCAGCACATTCATGAGACCCAACTTCCATCCGGATGTCCTCTCACGAAGGGAACGGCAACTTCTGTCAATGCACTTACTCGTGTTTTCAAGTGTCTTGTTTTCACTTCTGGAGCTTATTGAGGGACATGATCTCATAGGATCTGGATACATAAATGCAATGTTCTGCACAGGTGACCTCAGCTGAGACCTGGTTTAAACAAAACAGTTATTATTGCAGCGCTGACTCATTCACTCGCGCCTATCAAGACCATGTATTCACAGTGTAATAACAGTGTGTGCAAAGTTGCCATGAGGAAGTATTTTGTTGCAGTCTAAAAATAACAGGGGAAGTGTTAAGAACATAGCCACTGCTGGCAGACCCTGAACCCAACATGAATCGCTAGCCTGGTTTGTTAAATACAGGATCCAGAAATACTGTATGACCGGTTGAGTTTGTGCAAAATAACAGTGCATTGTTTGTTTGAGGATGGTTTGATTTTCTATGGTGAAGTCACAGCTAGAAAGAATGTGATTTCATCAAAACTTAATGTGCTGTGAAGTTGCCACCATGCTAAGAATCCATCCATCCTCTACCGTTTATCCGGGGATCCGGGTTGCAGAGGCATCAGTCCTGGCAGAGTAGCCCAGGAGGTACCATGGGGATCATGGTGCTAGGTGAACCGGGCTATGTTAAGAATCAGCTCTGCTAAAACCCACAGCAGGGTTTTGCAAATTATTTCATTAAGTGCCAGAGAGGTTTTTATACTCACATGATTGATCAATTAACCATTTTACTTCAAAAACTTAAAACCAGTTTATCACATCTTGTTATAGTCCAGAGACAAATAATAGAAGTCTTTAAAGCAAAATAAGACACCACAAAATGTCTGCATTAGTAAAGTAAATCAATTGGGAAAGAACAGGTTCAAGTGATTTTCTGATGATACTTATTCTGTTTCAGTGCAACAAAAGGATCATTTTTTAAGAAATAAAGGCTAGAACCTTACAGGGATGTTCTAGTTGAATGTCCTAAACCATCAGTCAAAAACCGGAATATATTCTAAAACCATCAAGAGAAGAGGAATAAAAGTCAGTTGAAGCAAGACAGAATGCATGTCTGTAAATGAGATGGAGTCAGGTGTAATGGTGAAGACGCAAGGAGCAGAAGTAGTGAAGGTGGATGAGTTTAAATACCTGGGGTCAACCATCCAAAGCAATGGAAAATGCACAAGAGAGGTGAAGAAGAGAGTGCAGGCAGGATGGAGTGGGTGGAGACGAGTGTCAGGAGTGATTTGTGACAGAAGGATAACAGCTAGAGTGAAAGTGAAGATTTACAAGATGGTAGTGAGACCTGCTATGATGTATGGTTTGGAGATGGCGGCACTGACAAAAAGACAGGAGGCAGAGCTGGAGGGGGCAGAGTTGAAGATGCTAAGACTCTCACTGGGAGTGTCAAGGAGGGACAGGATTAGAAATGAGTATATCAGAGGGACAGCTCAGGTTGAGCGGTTTGGAGACAAAGTAAGAGAGGCAAGGCTGAGATGGTTTGGACATGTGCAGAGGAGGGATAGTGGATATACTGGACAAAGGATGTTGAAGATGGAGCTGCCGGACAGGAGAGAAAAGAGGAAGACCACAGAGAAGATTCGCCTGTAGTGAAGGAGGACATGGAGAGGGTTGGTGTAATAGAAGATGATGCAATTGATCGGGTGAGATGGAGGCAGATGATCCGCAGTGGTGACCCCTAAAGGGAGCAGCCAAAAGAAGATCAAGACAAAACAGTGAAATTTATTTGTTGTTAAAATAAAGCACTTCAGTTGGTTTAACAATCTTCATACAGGGTGTTAAACCATCCTTCCATCCATCTTCTACCGCTTAATCCTTTTCGGGTTGCAGGTGGGGGGGGGGGGGGGGGGGGGGGGGTTGGAGCCTATCCCAGCAATTTAATTACATTCAATAACAAAGAAAGTTCAATCTTTTAAGTGTAAATCTGCATATTTATGAAGGTTTAACGAGGAAATGTATTATTAGCTGTGTTTTCCAGAGTGAATACAAGTACAAACAACTTCTTCGGTGTGGGTACATACAATACAAATACTGAAAAAACTTCCCCCCCCCCCCCCACTCTAGGTACATATATCCATCCATCCATCTTCCACTACTTATCCAGGGATCCAGGTCACAGGGAAGCAGTCCAAACAGCCAAACAGAGAAGCTCAGACCACCGCCCAGTTCACATAGCACCATGATCCCCATGATCCCTCCTGCAGGTGATGAGCCCACCGGAGGGTGGACCCATGGGGCTCCTTTGGGTACACTGGATCCTTGCCGTTACCTTTTCAAGGGGATCCACTCTTGGTCTGGCCCTTCAGCCCGGACCAATTTGCCTTTGGGAAACACTACCAGGGGAAAGCTGCCCCCTACAACATAGCTGCTGGAATCATTAGGACACACAAACCCCTCCACCACGTTGAAGTGGTGATCCATGAAGGGGCGTACATACAGTATATGACTTCACGATATTATTTTATTTAAGTACTTCCATACTTGTGACATTTCTCCAGCACTAATCTCACCAATCAATCGACAGTGAAAGAGTAATTAACAGATGTAGTGTAACTCTTGTTTTACATGTATCTGTACCATAGGACTATGCACCAACTTGATACTAACACAGAGTATTGGTGCAAATTTGAGAGCACAAGTATTGATGAAGCCAGATTTGATCAATACCAGATACCAGTATCTACGTATGTATCCCTGCTTGTGATGTAATACTTCTGCCTATCCTGGTGTTAGTTACCCAAGTTGAGCTTAAAACTCAGTATTTAATGTCAGTTTAAGTTTTGGATTCCCAACCTGATAATATTAGTCTGTGCCTGATGACGGTCTCATTGGCGCTGCCGTCACTGAGTCCTCTTATTTTCAGCCTTCGGGTCACCACACGTTCAACACAAACGGCCAGTGTATCCATTCCAGGGCCACTTTGGGAAGTGGGCTGCTTTATGGAAGCAGGTGTGCTTAAAGAAAGCCTAGCCCTCTCTGAAAAGGTCACACTCCACTGGAGCATCCAGGATTCTCACAATAGAAGATAAAACCGCCCTTCTTATAGATGGTGGAGCAGCCCTTAATTTTGTGATCAGAGCGAAATGAATGCCAATTTGGTGCCATTAGAGCTAACGAGCTCACAATCCAGAGGAAGAAAAAAAAAATCAGGACTGCCTGGTTGCTGGGTTGATGTGCTACCTACACCTGATTTTAGCCCCTCTCGCCCACCACATGCTCCAACCCGGGCACCGAGCCAGACAGACTGGAGCTGGCCCTGGTTTGCTGACCTCAGTGACATTTGCACCATGTGACGGTCACACACGGCTGCTGCGTGTGACGGTGGGGCTGCGCGCTTGCTCTGGTCTCTGGCACCATCTCAATTAATTGGATATTCAGCTCTCGGCACAGCCGTGCGCCGCCAGGCTGCGATAAAATCTGTCCACTGCGCCGCAGAGGGACCCGCTTGTTGGCAGACCACCGCCATCCCTGCATCCATATTTAATACCATGCATGTGTGACAGACGCACGGACTGACCTGTTGCCTGCGGGATGTCGCAGGGCCACGCTCGGCACCCAAGACTGTGCTCTCCGGGGTTCCAGTCCCTTCCCCGGCGTCGGGGTTGCTGGGGGCTACGCTGGGTCGATCTTCCAGAGCGGCATCCACCATCTCCGAGTGTTTGGACCTGAGCGCCTCCAGCTCCAGCACCCCGGCCAGCGTCGCCTTGATGCGCTCCCCGATGCGGACCCGCTCGGTGCCTGACCAGAGCGAGTTCACGCAGGCGCGACGTGCGGCCATCCTCCCGGCAGGGCGAACCGGCGAGCGCCGCTGACCGCCGTTCGGTGAGAGGAAAGAGCGGACTACGGATCAGAGGCACCGCATAGAGCAGAGCAGGTCCGGCTGAGCGATACCATTATTGCAGCGGCTTGATTTAACACATGTTCGTCCATCTGTGCACGCCGTGCAGCTGCAGCTTCAGGGCGACAATCAATTAATCCAGACACCAGACAGCATTACATTCACCCAGACTAGATTTTCTCTTTACATCATCCTTCTTTCTGTCAACTACTGGCCCCACAACGCTGGTAGTCCGTGCGCTGCGTCCCAATGAGACAATACAGCAGACAGACAGAGGTGCATGTGGGAGAGGAGCGGAGAGGCGGAGCCACCGCACAGGCGCCAGACCCGGATTGGACGGACAAGTTTTTCGAATGAACGCAGAGAAAATTCCCCCACTGCCCAACTTCAACGTACAATATCTCGTACAACAGAGGACAACGTACCATAGAGAACAAATATTATCCGTAAAAAAAATAGTTAGGGTCTGCATCCGACTCCACAGCCGCATGCGATATTACCGCAACATACGGTATGTCGTCCTTTGAGCAAATCAAATAAGAAAACAACTCCTTAACCCATGATCAGGGGCGTTTCTAGCTTTTTTGCAGTCTTAGATTGTATTGGGGGGGGGGTCTTTAAAGGGAATCCTTGACTGAAAAACGGTGTGTTTGCAGGTTTTAACTGTCTAAAATGTGTCTATTGGTCACGTAATTATCCAAAAAAATATCAAAACAGTCAATTCTCTTTAAAAAAAAAATGACTGTACTTTTCCCACATTTTAATAGCTCACATGTGTCTTAATGAAGTGTTTGTGACATATTTTATTCACATTTTCTTAATTTTTTTAATTATTGAAGCAAATTTTTTTTTCCATGCTTTCTTGAAACGCTCTGATTTAAAGAATATCACTTTAAGAAACATCCTTCAGCTGTTCAACTCCGCCCTCCCTCTTACGTCAGTTAGCCACTAGCTGAGTAGCTTCTAGTCTCCTTCTAGCTTGGATGAGCAGCGCTGGTTCACTGATCCACAGTCGATTGTGGATCTCGCATCATTCCAGCCCATCTCCCAACAATCTCGCCGGGACGCCACAACAAATCGCCCAGCATCGCGTGCCCCACCAATCACCGCAACCCGAGGCCGCTGGCCGAGCACAGCTGCTGGATCTCAAAGTGCAGTGTCTCGCTCCGCGGGGCTCTGCTCCTCTCCCACGGCCAGCTGGGGGATGCGCCGTCACGAAGCGGCTCCCCAACGTTGCCTGTGAGAGTACAGCAGAGTAGAGCGGAGTCGTACAGAGCGCCGGAGGAT
This sequence comes from Pholidichthys leucotaenia, assembly GCA_020510985.1. Lineage (NCBI taxonomy): Eukaryota > Metazoa > Chordata > Actinopteri > Cichliformes > Pholidichthyidae > Pholidichthys > Pholidichthys leucotaenia. Next base: position 407,078,757 of record CM035840.1, on the reverse strand, counting down.
GGTAAGGAGCTCAGAGAGGTGGAGCCCCAGGTCGAGCTGTAGGCGGCTGCCATGACTGGCATGATGGCACTGGCAATTTGTTGTGGTATCACAGCAAAACCACTAGGAGATGAGCTGTAGTGACACAAGGTATATTGTGGACTGTGAACTGGTGAACCAGGTGGTAACAGGGATGGTTGTTAGGGTGATTAAGATCTGAAGAAAATAACAATTTAAGCCGTGCTTGGTTCGAGCTTCATGGTATTAGCTTGGGGGCTAATACAGTAGGCTACCTTTAGCACCCCTCCATCTATATGGGCCAATAATCGAGCAGTGGGCTGGTTTCAAGAATGGCAGTGGGTGGGCTTTTTGAATGCTTGACGTAGAAGATGTCATGATGCTGAGCACGGGGGGGGGGGGGGGGGGCGCACACCATGCTCCTGCTCATGCTCGTGCTTTGTGTCTGATTATTTTCTGTACCTTCCTCATCTCGGTTTGTATTTTGTATTTGTATATGGTTTTGTGTGTATTATGTTTATTGAGTTTGCTGTTGGTTCTGGTTGTTTTGAGCTGTACTGTCACCATATATTAATGAGGATATCTTCCTGTATTTAGATATGAGCCCTCTCCGCCTTTGTCTTTCGTTTTCTCCTTGAAGTCTTGTATTAATGACTATTGTTATTCTCGGTACCTTTAACATTCTTGTTTGTATTTTATCTTGTTTGGGTCTTGATGGATTATTATTATTTTCTCTTTATGTCTTATCTCAGTTTGTTTTTATATTCTCCTGTGCTTTTACTTTGACAGTGTGTTGTGTTTACTTCCGCTTTGCGCTCAAGTTCGCAGTCTAGCACAGCTGTCATTATTTTGGACTAATTAGTCCTCGCTCATATCCCCCATGCCTCTGTATCATTTGTGATTATTCTCTTGTGCCTATTTAAGGGCTGCTACACCACAATTCGTCGCAGCGGTCTTCTCAATATACTGACGTTAGTTCTACGTCTTTGTGTTCCAGTGTTCAGACAGGAGTTTGCCGTCTTTATTCTCCTTTCTCCGGATGTGAGCCCCACGTCTGTGCTGGCGTTTCCAAACGCCTTTTCTCCGTTTATTCCTGCCTTAAGCTTCTGTAAGTTTTTGTCCTTTGTTATATTTTATATTTTATTAAATCACTAGCAATTCACAGCTCCTGCAGTTGGATCTTTATTCTGTCATTCTTCTGTCATGAATGGCCCGACAGGGCCATTCATGACAGAAGAATTACCTGGAAGAGTAAAAAAAACATTTCTGGGAGTTTCTCTGAGAGAAAAACAAAATATGGCAGTGTGCTTTTTTCAGATTGTTGACTGGAAAAGTTTAGGCTAATTGCGTGACAAGTTGGCACATTTGAGAAAGTTAAAATCTACAAACACACAATTTTTCAGTCAATGACCCTATTAAATCAGAGCATTTCAAGAAAGCTAGGAAAAATGCAAAACAAATTTGCTTCAATAATTAAAAAAATTAAAGAAAATGTGAACAAAATATGTCACAAACCCTTCATTAAGATGTGTGAGCTGTTAAAATGTGGAAAAAGTGCAATCAATGACCCCTTTAAAATTCTCCCCTCATACCAAAACAAATAAGACAATAAGCAAACTGGGTCACTGTCTAGTAGCTGAACAGAAAATCAAACATTAATAGAATAAAAATATTCATGAGCATGAAAACGACAACAGAAGTTGACAATAAAAAAAAAAAAGCACTTATCTATTTTAAATACAATGTTGTTACAGTTAAGTTAATCCCTTCCACAGCATGTGGGACACCATGTGATGTATGGGGCGGCGCCTATCTCCATTTCTCTGACCTTAGGCCACACAGCTACTGTAAGCAGCGAAAGCTACAGTGGGGGGGTCAGTCCTCTGGTAGCTCTGTGTCATGATTGTAATTAGCAATCAGCTCACATGCGCGATGCAGCAACAAGAAGGAACAATCAAACAACAACATACGTTTGAGATTTTTATTAAATATCAAAATCACCGCTCAGCTACTGAAACAGTCATTCGCCAGAGGAAACAGCCTGTGGAGAGAAGACGAGAGCCGTGAATGGAGGAATGGAGTAAGGGAAAATGGGCTGGCCAAATTACCACTTACGTGAGCTCCAAGAGAGAACCGGCAGGGCCCCAGCGGGGAATAGACGAACCAGCAGGGTGAGGGGAGTGGAGCTGGTGGTGCCTGACCGGGTGGAGGTAGAATGCCGTTGATGAGCGATGGTGTGGCAGGAGAGCGCGCAGTCCCGGAGACACACCCGCACGATGGCAGCAACCTTTAAGAGAGAGGAGAGAGTACACAGCGCTTCACCTGAGTGAATCATATACTTGCTTGTCTTTGTTCAGGCAGTATACCCAGACGAGCCAGCGTTGAATCACTGAAGAGCGCTTCCTTATAAACGCTGGCTGATCAGAGGGCGCAGGTGTGTACTCTCACTCAGGTGCGTTGATGACCTGAGGAGAGATGAACGAGGAGGGGGCGTGCTCTCGCCTACCATGACAGCTCTGTGCATTAACTTTCATTTCCCCATTCTATTATGCTGAGCACCAAGCTAGAAGGCAGAAAGTACCATTTTTTTATATGGTCTTTGGTATGACCCGACCGGGATTTGAATCCACAACCTCCCAGTTGTGGGGCAGATGCTTTACCAACTAAGCCACCACTCCAGTAAAGTTGTTACAGCCTTATTCCAACATGGGGGGGCAATGGATCAGCGTTCTCGTCGCGCCCTCCGCCAGTACCCGGGCTCGCCTGGGGAAGCTAATGATCCTACCAGCAGACTAAATTCGAAGAGACGACGCCTCTGTGCCAAGTCAAAGAAGAATCCTAGTCACAGTCCTAAAGCCGAAAGCAAACAGCCCCAAGAGCACTTTGTGGTAGGATCGGCCCTTCGCATATTACAACTAAACGTTGAAGGCCTATCTGCAGCCAAGCGAAGCCTTATCGAAGTCCTCGCCTTCCAACATTCGATTGATGTAATCTGCCTCCAAGAGACTCATATTGGCACAGAGGAAGCTGTCCGCTTCACCATCAAAGGCTTTGACCTCCTGTGCTATGTTCTACATGCTAAACATGGACGTGCCACCTATGTGCGTTCTGACATAGTTGAAGCAAATCACCTGATAACAACACATTTCTCAGACACCATAATCATTGGTGGCTTCCATATTGTCAATGTGTACAAGCCCCCTAATGCCAACTGGGATCTGCAGGTCTTACCCACCCTACCCCACCCTGCCATCTATGTGGGGGACTTTAACAGCCATCACCCTGACTGGGGGTACCCAGCAGTGGACAGTGATGGGAAGGCACTTTCAGACTGGGCATCCAGAAATGACCTCGCTTTGATATACGACCCCAAACAAAGAGGAACCTTCCACTCTGCTAGGTGGAAGAAGGACTATTCTCCTGACCTGTGTTGGGTCAGCTCTTTGAATGGGGAGCCATATCCTACACAGATCCTCATTCTTGATGATTTTCCACACAGCCAACACCGGCCCCTGCTTGTACACATTGGCCTACAACTTCCAGTCATATACAGCCCAAGGAAGATGCGCTGGAACTTCCGCAAAGCCAACTGGAAGAAATTCAGTGAAACTCTGGACCGGAGCGTTGTTACCATCCCACTCCACACCATCACTGTAGATGAAGCATACAACCGCTTCTGCAGCGCAATCTTCAAGGCTGCCCATACTGCAATCCCACGAGGCTACCGACCCCTCTATGTCCCATGTTTGGACGGAGAAAGTGCTGCCCTCCTACAATCCTATCAAACATCAGGGGACCCAGAGATAGCAGACCATCTCATTGAATCGCTAAATACAGCTCGGCGAAAGAAATGGGAGGAGACAGTTGCTGACCGGAGCTTTACCCACTCTAGCAGGAAATGTTGGAGCCTCATCCGTCACCTAGGAGCTGCACAGAAGCCCCCTAGCCAAAGCCGAGCATCCGTCACACCCAACCAAGTTGCATCCCACCTACTGACTATCGCCAAAGCACCCCAAGACAAAGACACCAAAAGAGCAGTTACAACTGAGCTAAAAAAACACCAAAAAATGCCTGTAGAGGAAACGAACCCTGAACCCTTCGAGGCTGCTGAACTGGAGAAAGTCCTACAGAGCCTGAAATGTGGAAAGGCAGCAGGATACGATAACATCTTCCCAGAATTCATGAAAAATCTTGGCCCCCGAGCCCTAACCTGGTTGACACAATTCTACACAAGGATCACACAAACAAACTCGATCCCAAAGAAATGGCGGACAGCAAAGGTCATTGCCATCCCAAAACCTGGCAAAGACCACAAATTACCAGCAAGCTACCGCCCAATCTCCCTACTCAGCGTTCCTTACAAAATCATGGAGCGCCTAATTCTGCAACGCATTTCCCCAGAGGTAGAGGATATTCTAAGTGTGGATCAAGCAGGTTTCCGCAAGGACCGCAGTACAGGAGAACAAGTACTGGCCCTAACCACCTTCATCGAAAATGGCTTCGAGAGCAGACTGAAGACAGGGGCTGTGTTTCTCGACCTTACAGCCGCCTATGATACGGTCTGGCACAAAGGCCTCCTCCTGAAACTTATAAAGGCGATCCCTGCTTGGGCAACAGCAATTATAAAAACCCTGCTGACCAACCGAAGGTTCAGAGTCCACCTCAGTCAGAAGACAAGTGCATGGAGAATGCAGAAAAACGGACTCCCACAAGGCTCAGTTCTAGCTCCAACTCTGTTCAACCTCTACATAAACGACCTGCCTACTACAAAATCCCGCAAATTCACCTATGCAGACGACATCTGTTTGGCATTCCAAGCACCAGACTTTGAACCACTGGAACGGGTGCTCACGGAAGATCTTGCCAAACTGGACCAGTTCTGCAAAATCTGGCGCCTAAAACCAAGCCCAGCAAAAACCGTCTCCAGTGTATTCCATCTCCACAATGCAAAAGCTGCTAGAGAACTAAACATCCACCTGAGCGGACTCAAGCTTAAGCATGCCCCAAATCCAACTTATCTTGGAGTGACCCTTGATAGGACCTTATCCTTCAAGGAACATCTAAAGGGGACGGCTGCTAAGGTGAAAGTACGAAACAACCTGCTCTGCAAGCTCGCTGGTGCAAAATGGGGGGCGGCAGTCTCCACCCTGCGCACCTCAGCACTGGCCCTTTCATACTCTGTAGCAGAATATTGTGCCCCTGTCTGGTCCAGGTCATCTTACACACACCATGTAGACACCCAGCTCAACACAACCATGAGAACTATAACTGGAACAATCCGCTCAACACCACTCCCCTGGCTCTCTGTACTGTCAAACATAGCCCCTCCACACATCCGGCGAGCAGCATTAACTCAAAGGATGCTCCAAAAAGTTAAAGATTCTCCTCACTTACCAATCCATGCAGATATCTACACTCCACCCACTGCCCGACTTTCATCCAGACGGCCGATTTGGAAAAACCCTCCCCCAGCTGACTTTACCATCCAGACAGCTTGGCAAGAGGAATGGGAGACCAAGGAGGTCCCAAACAAACAGCTGGTGATAAACCCCAACCAACAGGTCCCGGGCACCAACCTCCCAAGGAGACAGTGGTCTACACTCAATCGCTTCAGGACTGGACATGGCCCCTGCTTGGCCAGCCTTTACAGATGGGGCAGTAGCCCTAGCCCACTGTGCGCATGTGGAGAGGAGCAAACAATGGAACACATCATAGAGGCTTGCCCGCTCCAAAGACTGGAAGGAGGATTACACACCCTCCATACAGCAAACCAGGAGGCAACTGCTTGGCTCAAGGACTTTGCATTCGCTAAATAAATAAATAAATTCCAACATGGATTAAATTCATTTTTTTTCCCCGCAGAATTCTACACACAATACCCCATAATGGCAACGTGAAAAAAAGTTTTTGAAATTTTTGCAAATTTATTAAAAATACAAAACTATGAAATCACATGTACATAAGTATCCATAGCCTTTGCCATGAAGCTCAAAATTGAGCTCAGGTGTATCCTTGATCAGTAGAAACAATGAGATGCCCCTCATGGATCGTCACCTTATCATGGTGGGGGGTTTGCGTGCCCTAGTGATCAGCTATGTTGTCCGGGGCAATTTGCCTCTGGTAGGGTCACCCAAGACAAACTGGTCCTGGGTGAAGGGCCAGACTAAGAACATTCCAATAGACTCTCATGATGAACACTAGAACAGGGATCCAGTGTAGCCCCCCTGGTATGGGGTTACGAGGCCCCACCCTGGAGCCAGGCCTGGGGGAGAGGCTTGATGGCTAGCGTCTGGTGGCCGGGTTTCCGCCCATGGGACCCGGCCGGGCTCAGCCCAAAGAAGTTACATGGGTCTGCCCTCCAGTGGGCTCACCACCTGCAGGAGGGACCATGGGGGTCCGGTGCTGTGTAGATCAGGTGGCGGTCAAAGGCAGAGACCTTGACAGTCTGATCCCAAGTGTCATGGTCTGAGTGCCGATATCGTCTGCGCTCTGGTCATGCAGTATTTTCCTCCCATTCAGTGTTAGTTCCTTGTGGCCCTCCGAGCTTTTATTCTGACAGCGTCTCGGAGGGGCTTCCGGCTGTCAGAGCGGAGGTCCACTGTGACAGCTGGATTGCATTCAGCTGATGACTGCCTCATCAGCTGATTAATCTCTTAGCCCTATTTAAGGGAGCAGCTTAGGTTACTCCGAGCTGCGACCTCGAACAAACTATGTTGGACATCCTTCAACGTCAGGCTGGAATCCCTAACCCCGATTCCAGTCTTCCTTCCTCTTCATCTTCCTGTAAGTTTATTCCTTAGTCTGTGTATATCGTCATTGTGTCTAGTCATAGTCTTAGTTGTGCTTTTTCCCCATGTGGCTCATTATTTTGTACCTTTACCAGTCTTTTAATAAATACGCAAACTCATTGATTGCCTACAGTGTCTCATTAGTGGTCTGCGAGGACCACGCCATGACACCAAGCTTCCTAAACTGGCTTTTGGGACATGGAATGTCACCTCTCTGGTGGGGAAGGAGCCTGAGCTGGTGCATGAGGTTGAGAGATACCAGCTAGATATAGTCAGCCTCACCTCAACACACAGCTCCGGTTCCGGAACCAGTCTCCTGGAGAGGGGCTGGGGCTTGTCCTACTCTGGAGTTGCCCCGGGCAAGAGGCAACCAGCAGGGGTGGGTATTCTTGTATCCCCCCCACCTTGCTGCCTCTATATTGGAAGTTTCCCCGGTGGACGAAAGGGTTGTTGTGAAAACGGGTCCAGACCATCATTTGTGCCTATGCACCAAATGACGGTTCAGAGTACCCGCCCTTTTTGGAGTCTCTGACTGGGGTGCTGGAGGGTGTTCCTCTTGGAGACTCCATTGTCCAACTGGGGGACTTCAATGCGCACATGGGCAATGACGGTGAAACCTGGAGGGGAGTGATTGGGAGGAACGGCCTGCCCGATCTGAACCCGAGTGGTGTTCAGTTGTTGGACTTCTGTGCTAACCACAGTTCGTCCAAAACAAACACCATGTTCAAGCATAAGGGTGTCCATATGTGCACCTGGCACCAGGACACCCTAGGTCGCAGGTCAATTTTGTTATCATGTCATCAGACCTGTGACCGTATGTCTTGGACACTCAGGTAAAGAGAGGTGCAGACCTGTCAACTGATCACCACCTGGTGGTGAGTTGGATCCGATGGCAGGGGAGGATGTCGTTCAGACTTGGTAGACCCAGACATATAGTGAGGGTGTGCTGGGAATGTCTGGCTGAGGCCCCTGTCCGGGAGGTCTTCAACTCCCACCTCCGGAAGAACTTCAACCACATTCCAAGGGAGTCTGGAGACATGGAGTCTGAATGGGCCATGTTCTCCACCTCCATTGTTGAAGTGGCTGCCCAGAGCTGCGGCCGTAAGGTCATCGAGGCATCTCGTGGTGGCAACCCCCGAACCAAGTGGTGGGCACTGGTGGTGAGGGGGACGATTAAGCTGAAGAAGGAATCCTATCAAGCTTGGTTAGCTTGTGGGACTCCCGAAGCAGCTGAGATGTATCGGCAGGCCAAGCGGAGTGCAGCTCAGGTGGGTGCTGAAGCAAAAACTCGGGTGTGGGAGGAGTTCGGTGAGGCCATGGAACAAGACTTTTGGTCGGCCTCGAAAAGATTCTGGCAAACTGTCTGGCGGCTCAGGAGGGGGAAGCAGTTCCCTGTCCACACTGTGTATGGTGCAGATGGGGTGCTGCTGACTTCAACTGGGGATATCATCGGGCAGTGGAAGGAATACTTCGAGAATCTCCTCAATCCCACTGATACGCCTTCCACAGAGGAAGCAGGGCTTGTGGACGAGGGGGACGGCTCCCCTATCACAGGGGCTGAGGTCGCTGAGGTGGTTAAAAATCTCTTTGGTGGCCGGGCCCCGGGGGTAGACGAGAATCACCCTGAGTACCTCAAGGCCTTAGATGTTGTAGGACTGTCATGGTTGACACGCCTCTGCAACATTGTGTGGAGGTTGGGGGCAGTGACTTTGGCATGGCAAACGGAGGTGGTGGTTCCTCTCTTCAAAAAAGGGGACTGGAGGGTGTGCTCTAACTTTAGAGGGATCACACTCCTCAGCCTCCCTGGGAAGGTCTATGCCAAGGTATTGGAGAGGAGAGTCCAGCCATTGGTTGAACCTTGGATTCAGGAGGAGCAATGTGGTTTTCATCCTGGCCGTGGCACATCGGACCAGCTCTTTACCCTTTCAAGAATCCTTGAGGGTTCATGGGAGTTTGCCCAACCAGTTCACATGTGTTTTGTGGACTTGGAGAAGGCATTCGACTGCGTCCCTCATGGTATTTTGTGGGGGATGCTTCGGGAGTATGGGGTATCGGGATTGTTCTTATGAGCTATTCGGTCTCTGTACGACCACTGTGAGAGTTTGGTTCGTATTGCCAACACTCAGTTGGACTCATTTCCAGTGAGAGTTGGACTCCGCCAGGGCTGCCCTTTGTCACCAATCCTGTTCATAATTTTTATGGACAGGATTTCTAGGCACAGCCAGGGAATGGAGGGTGTCATGCTTGGTGACCACAGGATCTCATCTCTGTTGTTTGCAGATGATGTTGTCCTGCTGGCTTCATCCAGCAATGACCTACAGGTCTTACTGGGACGGTTTGCTGCTGAATGTGAAGCTGCTGGGATGAGAGTCAGTACCTCCAAGTCCAAGTCCATGGTCTTCAGCTGGAAAAAGGTGGATTGCCCTCTCCAGGTTGGGGACAAGCTCCTGCCCCAAGTGGAGGAGTTTAAGTATCTTGGGGTCTTATTCACAAGTGAGGGGAGAATGGAGCGAGAGATTGACAGATGGATCGGAGCAGCATCTGCAGTGATGCGGACATTGTACTGGTCTGTTGTGGTGAAGAGGGAGCTAAGCTCTAAGGCAAAGCTGTTGATTTGCCAGTCAGTCTACGTTCCTACCCTCACCTATGGTCATGAGCTTTGGGTAATGACCGAAAGAACAAGAACGCGGATACAAGAGGCTGAAATGAGCTTTCTTTCCAGGATTGCTGGACTCACCCTCAGAGATAGGGTGAGGAGCTCAGTCATCCGGGAGAGGCTCAGAGTAGAACTGCTGCTCCTCCACATTGAAAGGAGCCAGTTGAGGCGGAATGGGCATCTGATCAGGATGCCTCCTGGACGCCTCCCACTTGAGGTGTTTCGGGCACATCCATCTGGGAGGAGACCCCAGGGCAGACCCAGGACTCAGTGGAGAGACTATGTCTCCCAGCTGGTCTGGGAATGCCTTGGTATCCTCTCTGAAGAGCTGGAGCAGGTGGCTGAGGAGAGGGAAGTCTGGGCTTCTCTGCTTGAACTGCTGCCTCTGTGAACCGGACTTCCAGAGAAGCGGTAGAAGATGGATGGATGGATGGATGGATGGATCCTTGAGATGTTTCTACAGCTTAATTGGAGTACACCTGTGGTAAATCCAGTTGATTGGACATGATTTGGAAAGGCACACACCTGTCTATATAAGGTCCCACAGTTGACACTGCATGTCAGAGCACAAACCAAGCATGAAGTCAAAGGAATTGTCTGTAGACCTCCGAGACAGGATTGTCCCAAGGCACAAATCTGGCGAAGGGTACAGAAAGATTTCTGCTGCTTTGAAGGTCTCAGTGAGCACAGTGGCCTCCATCATCCGTAAATGGAAGAAGTTCGGAACCACCAGGACTCTTCATAGAGCTGGCCAGCAGTCTAACTGAGCGATCGGGGGAGAAGGGCCTTAGTCAAGGAGGTGACCAAGAACCCGATGGTCACTCTGTAAGAGTTCCAGCATTCCTCTGTGGAGAGAGGAGAACCTTCCAGAAAGACAACCATCTCTGCAGCAATCCACCAATCAGGCCTGCATGGTAGAGTGGCCAGATGGAAGCCACTCCTTAGTAAAAGTAAAGGATTCTCAGACCATGAGAAACAAAATTCTCTGGTCTGATGAGACAAAGATTGAACTCTTTGGTGAGAATGCCATGGTTTCCTCATGTTTGGAGGAAACCAGGCACCGCTCATCACTAGGCCAATATCATCCCTACGGTGAAGCATGGTGGTGGAAACATCATGTTGTGGGGATGTTTTTCAGAGGCAGGAACTGGGAGACTAGTCAGGATAGAGAGAAAGATGAATGCAGCAATGTACAGAGACATCATGGATGAAAACCTGCTCCAGAGTGCTCTTGACCTCAGACTGGGGCGATGGTTCATCTTTCAGCAGGACAACGACCCTAAACACACAGCCAAGATATGAAAGGAGTGGCTTCAGGACAACTGTGTGAATGTCCCTGAGTGACCCAGCCAGAGCCCAGACTTGAATCCAATTGAACATCTCTGGAGAGATCTGAAAATGGCTGTGCATTGACGCTTCCCATCCAATCTGATGGAGCTTGAGAGGTGCTGCAAAGATGAATGGGCGAAACTTCCCAAAGATAGGTGTGCCAAGCTTGTGGCATCATATTCAAAAAGACGAGGCTGTAATTGCTGCCAAAGATGCATCAACAAAATATTGAGCAAAGGCTGTGAATACTTATGTACATGTGATTTCTTAGTTTTTTATTTTTAATAAATTTACAAAAATCTAAAAAAAAAACAACTTTTTTCACATTGCCATTATGGGGTATTGTGTGTAGAATTTAGAGGAAAAAATGAATTTAATCCATTTTGGAATAAGGCTGTAACATAACAAAATGTGGAAAAAGTGAAGCGCTGTGAATACTTTCTGGATGCACAGTAATTCATTCATTAAGTAATTAGTTTGTAGAAAACCAAACATTTTTAATTATTCAATCCAATGTAATATGTGTGTATGGCTAAGCAGAGGTGAATAAAGTATCTAAAAATTGCACTAAGTAGGATTTGTGTTACTGTACCATAGCCTATTAATTACTGTAAGAGTAGTCTCCAAAATACTTGAGTATGAAGGTATTTCGTAAAAACGTTACTTTAGTGGTGTGTATGGACTTTACATTCACAAATTTTAGGGAGGATTTTCTCTTTTCTCATAGCTTTGTAATTTTTTTCTCAGTAATGTTTGATATTTTACTCATATTTGAGACTGTCACTTATAAATCTGTTGTTTCCTCATAATTTTGTGACTGTTTTCTTGTAAATGTATGACTTAGAATTTCCCACTTTTTGTGCAAATAAAAATTATTTTAAAACTATGAGTAAAACACAGCAAATCAGAGCAGTGTGAGAAACTAGTGATGTCCTGTGGATGCGGATGTGCTGAAGTCATTCAAAGCAAGGGCCTACTTCTTTTCTTTTCTCATTTACGTTTTTATTAGGAAAGGATGACATTTTTACAAATATAGCATTCAGACATTTACATCATAGTCCTCATTTGTTTTATAAGAACAAAAAAACAAACAAAAAAAAATTAAAAACCAAAAAAAAAAAACCTGAACTGGGGGTTTACAGTCATTCCTTCTTCTCATATGGAAGAATAAATAAACAAAATTTCAGTCTTAGTAAGGTGATTCAACAAGGATGTTTACATGTGGAGTCATACAAAATCATTCCGAATAGGGGATATAAAATGAATCCACTTATTTCAAATTGAATAAAATTTTTCCCTTTGAATTCTTAACAAATACGTCAATTTTTCCATTCTGAAGATTTCCAAAATTATTCCAAACCAATCACTGAGTGTGGGTGGGGCTGGGTTTAACCATTTTCTACTAATTGATTTCTTACTGGCTGCTAAGAGCGCCTGCAGCAATTTTATGTCCCCTCTTCTGTCCAGAGCTAGAACAAGACCCACATATAAATTTAAAAAGTCGTTTGCAATGTTTACCTTGAAGATATCATTTAAAGCTTTATTAATTCCAGACCAATATTGATGCAAAACCGGACATTCCCAGAATATATGAAAATGATTTGCTTCAGCAGAGCCACACCTTCTCCAACACTCATTTATGTTTCTATATTTACTTTGGTGAGGAGTCTTAAAAAATCTTATCACATTTTTCCAACAGTGTTCTCTCCATACCAATGAGTTTGTGGAGGACCATTGAAAGATACAAATTTTTTCCCAATTCTCATCAGAAATGCCCATTCCCACTTCATGTTCCCACTTATTCTTAATGTGTAGCGTATCATCGTTCCTTGCATTTAGGATCCCATTGTATAACTTAGAAATTGCCTTTTTAATCGAAGTGTCATAAGCTGACTTTAAAATTTTAAAAAAGTGTGACTCTGTTGAAGATAGGTTTAGAGATTTGCTATGTTTGTTAAAATAATCACGTATCTGGAGGTACCTGAAGAAGTCTACTTGCTCAAGACCAAATTTGGTTTGTAGGGACTGGAAATTCTGTAGTGTTCCTTTGCTTGTAAAGGTGAGGTACGTTGTTAGCCCCTTTTTTTTGTCCAAGTTTGAAATCTTTTATCACTTTTGTTGGGTTGAAAATCTGTGTCATAGGCACACCATCTGAAATTTCTTAGCATGTTTCCTATTTCACAGGTTTTCACTACTTTATGCCATACCTTAAGTGTGTGTTCAATCCAAGGGTTTAGACCCTGTAATTGGTCAGCTAGTCTTTTATCTGAAATTGCAGCTTGTAAGGGGAATATAGGTGATATGTTGGATTCTATTATCTTCCAATTGGCTTGGAAGTCTGGGTTACACCAATATAATAGAGGAATAACTTGAGAAGCATAATAATAGTATTTTAAACAAGGAAGCATTGCTCCACCCTTTTCTTTCCTTAATTGTAAAACAGTATAGCATATTCTTGGTTTCTTCCCCTGCCATATAAAGCGTGAAAGCAAGGGCCTACTTCCTATGAATTTTTGAATCCTATATTCTCTTCTAGCACAGTGGTCACTGTTCTCTAATTTTGCTCGCTGTTTTTTTTTTTTTTGCAAAATAAATGTTTGTGTTGAAGTGCCTTTTTTATTTAAAAAAAAATCGTGCATGCCAGTAGAAACCAAGTATAAGCAAGTATTTCTGCATGCCCATAGAAAGTAGGTTTAAGCAAACATAAGCAAGTACGTCAGCACTCATTCAGTGATGCCTGCCTTTGATCTTTGATGATGTCATAACGAGTCCTATGATGCCAGCATTTGATCTTTGATGGTGTCATAGCGAGTCCTATGATCGTGAGTGATGCCTGCCTTTGATCTTTGATGTCCTATGATCGTGAGTGAGCGTGAGTCATGCCTGCCTTTGATCTTTGATGATGTCATAGTGAGCCCTATGATCATGAGTGATGCCTGCCTTTGATCTTTGATGTCCCATGATCCTGAGCAATGCCTGCCTTTGATCACACACAGACACACACACACACACACACACACAGATTTTCTTGAATCATTCTATATACTACTATACTATGGTGTCTATATGATGTCATATACAGTAGACATCATGTAGACATCATAGGCACATCATAGGCGAGCCTATGATCTTTTAGCGAGTCCTATGGTCGTGACAGACCTTGAATAGTAGTACAGCAGTGGTATAGCCACAGCTCATATTCTGTCAAATTTTGAACAATGAAGAATAATATTTAAGAATAAATCAAGTATTAACACATTGTTCTTTAATTTTGATCTCCACTGTATATATTTATTTACAAAAAAATTACATTTTTACTTACAAAAAGAGTTACAAATAAAATAATGAAAGAGAAGCTGAAAATTTTAAGCTAAAATCTAATGAATACACAAAAAGAACAAAAATAAAAAGCAGGCTAGTGAATTTATGAAAAAATGAAAACAATGGAGGGAAAAAATCTTAAACCTCCTCCAAAAATGGTAAATGTACAAATAAAACTACAATTTTTTTTAAAAAAAAAAGATGTGAATTAACAAAAAATAGGAAAAAAGAACAAAAAACAAATCATAAAGTGATGAGAAAAAAGTTGCAAAAATAACAGGAAAAAATAAGAGAAAGCAAAAAACAATTAAGAGAAAAACATTCAAGGGGGGAAGAAAAATATAATTAAACAGTAAATTCATGAGGGGGAAAAAATCCAAGAATTTCTTCTTCTCCTTCTTTTAGATTTGATTGGCGGTTGGCAACCAGCTTGTAGGTGCATTACCACCACGTACTTCACTCTATATCATCATTACTAAGTGTCCAATCCTCTCCTCATTAGGCCACCGTTGTTCAACTTACACAAAAATGAAAATTTACATGAGAAAGGTTTAAAATTTTCAAGAAAACATCCAAATTTTATATTAAAAAAAGTAATGCATCACAATACAAGGAAAAATTTACAAGAAAATAAAAGATAGAAATTTTAAGAAAAACCTTAAGATGTAGAAAAACAAACAAGATGAACCCAGGCCCAATGTTTTTGAAAAGGATTAGGATTTTTTTTTCACGCCGATTCAAAAGGAATTTAAAAGGTGCTTCCGTGGGGTGAACATAAACAAACAGTATCAATTACAACGTCGAGCTCCTTGGTGCCACATTTTCTCCAGCAGATGGTGATCTCCAGCAGATGGTGGATGTTTCCATCCTGACAGCATTTTTGAATGATAGCTGGCTCTTACTGGATGTCTTAGATGTTGGTGTTGAACCTACAGGCATATAACATCAGCCATAATCACATTTTTTACATTATGGATAATATCTAATTGGCATTTGGAGAAACTTACTGATATTGCAATTTAACACAACACAGAGAATAAATCAGTTGGTCAGATTTGCTATGTGAAACTCGGGAATTTACTGTTTTCATGACACATATTGCACAGGACTGACTCGCTTCATTTTTGATTGTAAACCACTGCTAATATTCAGCATGGAAGATTCACTACCATGTGATATCCTTTTGACAGTCAAGAAAAAAGCCATGATTGTTCAGAAAGTTTCAACAGACAAGTTTGAAATTATTTATTGAAACAAATAAATTTAAATGATATGTCAGAATATTAGCTAAATATTTAGTGTCTACCTTTAGTATTATTTAACATTTAGCATTTCAATTTTCTTCTTTTGGCTGCTCCTTTTACCGGTCTTCACAGTGATTATCTGCCTCCTCACCCTATCAAATGCTTCCTCTTCTCTCACACCAACTCTCTCCATGCCCTCCTCCACTACATCCATGAATCTTCTCTGTGGTCTTCTTCTTTTCCTCCTGCCTGCCACCTCCATCTTCAGCATCCTTTGTCCAATATATCCACTATCTCTCCTCTGCAAATGTCCAAACCATCTCAGCTTTGTCTCTCTTACTTTGTCTCCAAACCGCTCAACCTGAGATGTCCCTCAGATATATTCATTTCTAATCCGGTGCCTCCTAGTCACTCCCAATGAGAATCTTAGCATCCTCAACTCTGCCACCTCCAGCTCTCCCTCGTGTCTTTTTGTTATCGCCACTATCTCCAAACCATACATCATAGCAGGTCTCACTACAGTCTTGTAAATATTTGTTTTCACTCTAGCTGCTATCCTTCTTTCACAAATCACCCCTGACACTTGTCTCCACCCACTCCAGCCTGCCTGCACTCTCTTCTTCACCTCTTTTGTGCATTTTCCATTGCTTTGGATGGTTGACCCCAGGTATTTAAACTCATCATCACTCTATAAATTCAAGAAATCTGTCAGTGTGTATGTCACAATCATAGGACTCGCTGAAAGATCATAGGACCACCTACGATGTTCCTATGAAGTCGAGATCACAGCACTTCTTTACTCCCTCTAAATGATGGTGTTTATAAGATCGTAGCACCGCCTATGATGTTCCTATGAAGTCCAGATCATAGCACTTCTTTACTCACTCTAAATGATGGTGTCTATATGACGTCATATAGACATTATGTAGAGATTATCTTTGAGCGAATCCTGTGGTCATGACAGACAGACAGACAGACACACAGACATTTCTTCAATTAGTATATCACAGGACTCACTGAAAGATCATAGGGCCACCTATGATATTCCTATGATGTCAAGATCATAACGCTTCTTTACTCACTCTAAATGATGGTGTCTATATGACGTCATATAGACATCATATACAGATCATAGGCACATTGTAGGCGATCCTATTATCTTTGAGCAAGTCCTATGGTCGTGACAGACAGACACACAGACATTTCTTCAGTTATAGCACTCTATAAATTCAAGAAATCTGTGTGTGTGTGTCACAATCATAGGACTCACTAAAACATCATAGGACCGCCTATGATATGCCTATGATGTCTACATCACAGGACATCAAAGATCAAAGGCAGGCATCACTCACGATCATAGAACTCGCTATGACATCATCAAAGATCAAAAGCAGGCATCACTCATGCTCACTCATGATCATAGGACATCAAAGCTCAAAGGCAGGCATCACTCACGATCATAGGACTGGCTATGCCATCATCAAAGATCATAGGACTCAACATGACATCATCAAAGATCAAAGCCAGTCATCACTCACAATCTTAGGACTTGCTATGACATCACCAAAGATTATAGGACTCGCTATGGCACCATCAAAGATCAAAGGCAGGCATCACTGAACGAGTGTTGACGTGCTTGCTTACCCCCTTGCTTACACCTTCTTTCTCCGGGCATGCAGAAATACTTGCTTATACTTGGTTTCTACAGGCATGCACGGCTATGCACGGGCATACACAGGTATGCACTAGTCTATAAAATTTAGATTAAAGTCATATAAATGTTTTCTGTTATTTAGATAAAGGTAAATATGACTTTTAAAAAATCATATAAATCTGGTTTTAAAAAGTAAGTACAAAATTCATACCACATTGTTTTTAATGTTGTACAGAGCTAAACATGGTAAAAATGTTACTGTTAAATTCAGCAATTAGCTCCCCACATCCCAGAGCCTGCAGGTGGATGCTGGGGTGGTGGTGGACTTTAAAGGCTCATCAGTTCATCAGAGGGGGGAATGAGGGAAGTTCTGCTGTTTAAATGGATAACCAAATAAGAAAGGTACATCTGGGATCTGATGCTTGACCAGTGAGGCACGTATGTTCAACCTTACAGCCAGAATAAGCTGAGCTCTTCACTCAGTTAAAGACAGACTTTAAATCCCTAGAGAAAAGCTGGTAAAGAAAAGACTTTGATTATTTATATTTTTAGTTTAGCTCTCTGCTTATGCAACATGGTGCAGTGCAACTATAAATTACTACAAGCCTGAAGTAATAGGCAGTGTAATTTCATTAGAGAGGCATTGCAAGTAGGTAGTCAAAGCATTATTAAAGGCTGTTTTGCACAAGGGTCCAAGTAGGTCATGACTATGTGACAGCAAGTCGGTGTGAATAATATCAAACATACAGTGCATGGCACAGCTAAATGGAATTTGACCTCAATATACACCTCTGTATATTAGGTTATGTAATTAGTCCGGTGTGTTTACTAGCAAATTGAGGAATTATGAAGATAATCCAGAGCAGAGGTGGATAGTAACTAGTTACATTTACTCAAGTACATGTATTCAAGTAACTTGTTCACAAAATTGTATGTTTTATTGCAGGATACTTTTTACTCTTACCTGAGTACATTTCTGAGGGAAAAAATAGTACTTTTACTCAAGCGCAGTTGGTTGTATTACTCTCTGAGTAACTTGTGATATTACTGATCAGAAAACCAGTTGGTAATGTGCTTGCATCTATTGTAATAATTTGTTCTCAACAGAAATGACTTCATCTTTGGTCCTTTAGTATTTTTACCTCTGTCAATGGTAATGGAATCATGCCAGTTTGTTTGCCTGTCTGTCTGTCGGTGTGTACGATTACACAAAAACTACTGGACTTTGAAAAATTCTCACCAGAAGTGGCCCTTGGTCTATAGATAAACTCATTAGATTTTGGAGGTGATCTGGGTCAGGATGCAGTTTCTGGATCACCTTTTCACTTTCTTTAACATTGCGATAGCAACATTGTATAGCCCTGCTTCAACTACAGGAACCAGGAATCAATTCTAGGGGACAGGAACCTGATGACCTGTACCTGGCCCTCTCCACCATTGTGTCTCTGTTACAGATGCTGTGTCTCTGTTATAACTGAGAAGAGGAACTGATCAGTTATATAGCACCAGCAGGGCACTCTGTCCTTGACTGGTCGAACGCGTGTATCCAATCTCCAGCTACAGACAGCCCAAGCCACCGTTCCTGTGCTTTGCCTCTCCACAGTGTTTGTTCCACCCCGATGCATATGTGGCCACATATGATATACAATGAATCTGGCCGTTCTTCTCCACAACCATGGCAAGTTTCACTTTTATATATTTTTGGTATTATATGGCATAGCTGCACGAGCACACCAGGAGACACACCAGTGAAGTTGACTGGCTGTGTGAGTTCACATCCTGGCGAGCAACAGTGGTAGCAGCAGGTGCTATGCACCGTGTCGCTCCGCTGTAAATGCTCGTTTCCTCCCAAAGCTCATGCTGCATGGCCACATATACCGAATAATCGTTCAGACTCTTTGCAATCACGGCAGCATTACATTATAACTTTTTGAGCATTAGATCTTCACAATTATCCTTTTATGGACAAATTTGGCACTTCTTATTTCCTTGTGTTATTTATCTTTTGTTCTTATTAAAGACAAAAATAGAATAGAAAGGCGATGTCTTTACCTTCTTAACATGTTTCGATTGTACACTGCAGCCTTCGTCAGAAGAGTCAGCTGATTGCTGCCAGGTGACATTTATCAGCTGACTCGTAGGTGAGGCCAGCTCAGCAGATCTGTCAGATCCACCGAGCCGGCCCCGCCTTCCGCCGTCAGATGGTCTCTGGAGAATGTGATCCCAGGTATGGGAAAGCATAAAGGCCCCCTCATCTCGGTTCATGGTGTCTTTTCCCCGCTTCCTGATTTCTATGGCCTCCTTGATCCAGCGTTTGTGTCTGTTGTTCTCTGATCCAATAATTTTTGCGTTGTCCCAGTCCATGATGTGATTATTTCTTTTGCAGTGATCTGATATTGCTGATTTTAATGTTTCTTGTTCTGCCTTTTCTTTTTGTGATCTTGTGAGTCGTCCTTGTGTTTCCTTCTCACATTCCTTCTGGTGTTCTTTTTTTCATGTGGTGAATGATCTTCCAGTTTCTCCAATGTAGGTTTTGTTGCATGATCTGCATGATATTTCATATATTACATTGCATTTTTTTGTCTTTTTCTATTCTGTCCTTGGGGTGTACTAATAACTGTCTTAATTTTTTGTGTGGTTTTACTGCTGTGTTTATTTTGTATTTTTTCATGATCCTTTGAATTGGTTCCGTGATCCCTCGTATGTATGGTATGGTTATGGTGTCCTTGTTTTTGATTTCGGCTTTTGTTCTGTGTCTTATTTCCTGTTTGTTTTCTTTGTTTTTGACTTGCTGTTTCCCTTTGTTTATGGCCCATACTGGATATTGGCAGCGTATAAGTGGATGTTTTATGTGGGTTTACCTCCTCCTGTCTGTCTTCTTGGTCTGTGATGATGGTGGCCCGTTCATATAACGTCCTGACAACTGATAGCTTGTGTGCTGTGGGGTGTTCCGATGTCCATAGTAGGTATTGATCTGTGTGGGCTGGTTTCCTGTAGACTGTGATTTTTATGCTGCCATCATCGTTGTGGTGGATTTTCATGTCCAGAAAGGCTATGGTGCCATTTTCCTCCTCTTCGTGTGTGAATTTTATATTCCCAGTGCTGTCCGTGCTGTTCAGATGGTCAGTGAGTTCTTGTGTGTGTCCTTTCCTTATTTTTTCCAGAATGTCATCCACGTATCTCTTCCAAAGGGCGGGTTTGCATTGTGTAGGTGCTGTGTTGATGGCTTTGTTTTCCAGATCCTCCCTGAAAAAGCTGCTCATAATGGCATAATGCTGAGCTGGCCCCACCTATGAAAGTCAGCTGATAAATGTCACCTGGCAGCAATCAACTGACTCTCCTGACGAAGGCTACAGTGTACAGTTGAAACATGTTAAGAAGGTAAAGACATCTCCTTTCTATTCTATTTTTGTCTTTAATAAGAACAAAAGATAAATAATTAAAAGAAGACAAAATGAACCTACTTGAGCTATTCCTTGTGTTATGTTTATGTTGTGATGCCGAGTTTTATCCAGTCAACACTGAGTCAATTCTAAACCCCACCCAGCATTTGTCAGGGTGCTCTGACGTATCTACCCCTGACCACTACGAGTTCCTGAAAACCTCCCCTTACTGGGAGGTTCCTGTAATGGAGACACACACCACAGGGGAAGTTGGTTCCTGTAGTGGAAGTGGCTCTTATGTGTGACTTATTACCAATAATCTATTTAAAAACTAAAGCTTTATCGCAGTTTTTTTTTAAAGTAAAAAATTCCTGGATTCACACCTCTATCTGGATCGATACCAAAATGTAATAAAACCTTCTTGAGGCCAAGACCGACCCTCCCTCTAAGTTTCATAGAAATCCATTCAGTAGTTTTTGTGTAATCCTAATTATCAAACAAGCAAACAAACATGCTAACTAACGCAGATGAACACGGCCTCTTGGGCAGAGGTATAAACTTACGCTGCTTTTTATGTTTCACTGAGCATCAGAAGCCCATGATTCTAAGACACATCTCCATATTGGCATTCCTGAAGTCAGCCAGGGGTTTCAGCTCGTCCTGACATCCTTCTCCCTCATGCAGATGACCCAGCCGGGTTGATCAGGGCTTGACTGGTGTTGCAGTAACACTGGCTCACGGATCACGCCTCCTCATCCAAAGCGGAGCACCTCTCTGCAGCCTCTGTGTTAGATTCGAAGATTTTGTTTGTCAATACTACTATACGTACAGGACATACAGGAGAGTTAAAATGCTGTTTCTCTCTCTTCAGTGGTGTGCGCAATATTAAAAAAAGGAATAAGGCTGGAAAAACAACAACAGTAGTCTATGTACAGTAATGCTACCCGAGAGCAAATAACAGTAAAACATAAAACCCAGACATCCCATAGTGCAAATAAAGATAAGCAATAAAACCCAGCAATTCTATATATAGAAAAGGGTAGAGCAGTAATACTCGTAGTTGCAAGTTTGATGCGGTAGTGTAGGTGCAGACAGTGACAGATTGGACTGCACATGATCAATATTGCAATAACAGACAGCAGCAGGCATGACATTTGTGCAAATGGTTGCAGTAAGGTGCAAAGACATACAGCAACAGAAGCTGGGTAGGGACAATGCAAAGTGAGTGGCCACATGCAAAATATCCAGTCTAACAGAGTCCTCCAGCCTTTCCTCTGGGGCTGTTTCACCAGTTCTGCTACTTGTAACTGCTTCCTCTTATTTGTATCCTCCCTGGGGTCGATCCAAGGTTCCAAGGTTGGTTCCAAGGTTGTCATAGCCAGGAGCGGCACTGGGGTTAAGCTCCCAGTGCTCATAAAATGCTCCTTACGGCATGCGTCTCGAAAAGCCTCTGACAACTAAGTCCAACTCCTAGCCTGCCCGTGTGGTTTAGTCTCTAAGCCCGGCGGAACTGCTATTACTAATAGGAGAAGGGGCGAGGGCGGATCTCTGGCGCCTTAAAACCAGATGCTTCGGGTAGATGGTGGCTCGTCAACCTGGGAAGGTAGCCCATCTAGGGGAAGGTAAACCCTGATTTCAAACCTCCGCTGCCTTGCGGCACACCCGGTCATGAGAAAGGCTTCGGGAGTCAACCCTGAGGAAAAATCCGGAGTCGGAGCCCCTAAGGCAGTTCTCTGTTGTGCTCAACATCGTTCTGGCAGCTCCTGCGACGGCGCTGGTGCCAAATTGTAGCAGCCCTGCTGTTCCTTTGGATTCATCAGTGACGTGGAGAGGGGGGACATGCTGCATGGGCAACATCTTGTCCTCCATATCTTCCTGCCCAGGCTTGAATCCTACCAACGCCCAGCGCTGGAAGGTAGAACACGGGATCACTGGAGAGGACACTCCAGCTTCGCCTTTGGCGTAGAGTGGAGGAGAAGCTGGAGTGTCCATGTTTTGTCTACGCCGTAGACAAAACATGGGGAATGACAGTTACTGGTTATAAGCCACCACTCAATTGGCGTAGAGCGCGGCGCCAGGGTTGTTCCCGACGGTGGGAGGGATCATCGGATCTCACTGGACAGCTACCGCCCGCCTCAAGCTGGGCAGCCCCCAGCCAATAAGGTGTTGTCCCGCCACAGCTTGCTTTCCTCATTGGGTGCATGGGGATGAGGAGAAGTCCGAACAGCAGGCTGAGAACCTTCGCACCAGGCAAGACAAAAAAACAAAAGAGACCAACTTTAAAACTGGGAACTTGGAACGTCCGCACTATGATGACAGGACTCGCTGCTAACCTCAAGGACATCAACGACACCAGGAAGACTGCCATCATCAATAATGAGCTGAACAGACTGGGAGTGGATATCGCCACTCTCCAGGAAACACAGTTGGCTGACGCAGGCACACTGAGAGAGAAGGACTACACGTTCTACTGGCAGGGAAAGGACAGTGACGAACACAGGGAACACAGAGTGGGCTTCGCAGTGAAGAACACCTTGCTGAAGATGGTGGAACCGGGCAGCAATGGCTCTGCACGACTCCTCACCCTCCGCCTCAACACCACTCAAGGCCCAGTCACCCTCTTCAGTGTGTATGCCCCAACACTGACAGCCACACCAGAGGCAAAAGACAAGTTCTACGAGAATCTCGCAACAACTGTCAGGATCATTCCCAACTCTGAACAACTCATTTTCCTTGGAGACTTCAATGCCAGAGCGGGTACTGACCACGACTCCTGGCCCTCCTGTCTTGGACCATTTGGCATGGGCAGAATGAACGACAATGGACAGCGGCTGCTCGAGTTCTGCACATATCACGATCCGTGCATCACAAACTCGTTCTTCAAGACCAAGCCCCAACACAAGGTTTCCTGGCAACAACCGCGCTCAAAGCACTGGCACCAGCTGGGCTTGATCCTGACCAGGCGCACCTCACTGAAGAACGTGCTAATCACCCATTCGTTCCAGAGTGCAGATTGCAACACAGACCATTCATTGGTGTGTTGCAAGGTCAAGCTGCAGCTGAAAAAATTCCATCATGCTAGACAGCCTGGAAAGGCACGGATTGACACCAGCAAGATGGCGCAACCAGAACTTGTTGAGCAGTTTGCCTCCACCTTTGAGAAGGAACTTGGTGTACCACAAGAAGGAGAATCTGCAAAGCAGAAGTGGGAAGAGCTGTGAAACACCATCCACCGCACAGCCTTGGCTACCTTTGGGAGGAAGACCTCGAAGTCACAGGACTGGTTTGATGCCAAGTTGACCGAGATGACCCCCGTCATTGAAGCCAAGCGCTCAGCACTTGCTGAGTACAAGAAGTACCCAAACGAGAAGAATCTCCAGATTCTCAGGGCTGCAAGAAGCAAAGTTCAGCAGACTGCTTGGCGCTGTGCCAACGAGTACTGGACTCAGCTCAGCCAAGACATTCAAACCGCTGCCATAACAGGGAACATCCGTGGTATGTACGATGGCATCAAGAAAGCACTTGGTCCGGCTCACAGCAAGACGGCCCCCCTGAAATCCTCCACTGGGGAGATGATCACAGAAAAGAACAAGCAGATGGAGAGATGGGTGGAACACTACTCCGACCTCTACTCCAGACAGAACACCGTGACACCGTCAGCCCTTGATGCCATCGACTGCCTGCCATCCATGGACGAACTTGACGCCGAGCCAACCATTGACGAACTCAGCAAGGCCATTGATAGCTTGGCCGCTGGCAAGGCACCCGGCAACGACGGCATACCCCCCGACCTGATCAAGCACTGCAAGACCGCCCTACTGCTGCCATTGCATGACGTCCTCTGCCAGTGCTGGAAGGAAGCCACAGGACATGAGGGACGCCAAGATCATCACCCTCTACAAAAACAAAGGGGAGAGAAGCGACTGCAACAACTACAGGGGCATCTCCCTCCTCAGCGTTGTTGGCAAAGTCTACGCACAAGTTGTTCTCGTTCATCTACAGAAGCTTGCCGAACGTGTCTACCCCGCGTCTGAGTTTGGCTTCCGCGCTGAGCGATCGACGGTAGACATGATATTCTCTATCCGCCAACTCCAGGAGAAATGCAGAGAACAGAACATGCCCCTGTACGTCGCCTTCATCGACCTCACCAAAGCGTTCGATCTGGTCAGCAGAGAGGGCCTTTTCAAGATCCTGCCAAAGATAGGATGCCCACCAAAGTTGCAAAGCCTCATCGATCGTTTCACACCAACATGCAGGGGATAGTGCAGCACGACAGCAACGTCTCAGAGCCATTCAACATACGCAGCGGAGTGAAACAGGGCTGTGTACTTGCGCCAACCCTCTTTGGGATTTTCTTTGCTATGCTCCTGAGGCATGCCTTCAGCACAGCAACAGAGGGAATCTACCTGCACACAAGATCTGACGGCAGGCTTTTCAACCTCGCCCGCCTGAAAGCCAGAACCAAAGTACGCGAGGCTCTAATCAGAGACATGCTGTTCGCAGATGACACTGCAGTCGCAACCCACACACAGCAGGAGCTTCAGACCCTGATGGACCGCTTCTCCCAGGCATGCAAGGACTTTGGGCTTACCATCAGCCTGAAGAAGACTAACGTCTTGGCGCAAGGCACGGAAGCACCACCAACCATCACCATTGATGACTACGTGCTGGAGGCTGTGAATCAGTTCATGTACCTGGGGTCCACGATCAGCAACAACTTCTCCCTTGATACAGAGATCGACAAGAGGATTGGAAAATCAGCCTTCACACTCGCTCGCCTCACCACACGAGTGTGGGAGAATCCCAAACTCTCTGTCAAGACGAAGATGGCAGTATACAACGCCTGTGTCATCAGCACACTGCTCTATGGGAGTGAGACGTGGACAACATACACCCGGCAGGAAAAGAGACTGAGCTCCTTCCGCTTGCGCTGCATTCGCCACATCCTGGACATATCCTGGCAGGACAAAGTGCCCAACACAGAAGTTCTGTCCCGCGCCGGCCTTCCCTCCATGTTCACTCTACTCAGGCAGCACAGGCTCCACTGGCTAGGCCCCGTTCACCATATGGAGGATGGCAGAATCCCCAAAGACGTCCTCTATGGAGAACTGGCGACTGGCAGGAGAGACGTTGGCCGCCCACAGCTGCGCTTTAGAGACGTCTGCAAGAGAGACATGAAGGCCCTGGAGATCAACACAGAGCACTGGGAGGACCTTGCAACGGACCGCTCCAAATGGAGAGGCACCCTGACCAGACAGCTCAAGGCGGGTGAAGAGAGACTGACTGCTAGCAGCAGATGAAAAAAGGACCCGCAGGTAGAAACCGCCACAGACCCAGCAGCACGGAGACCACCCACAAGTGCGACCTGTGTGACAGGGACTGCCATTCGCGCATTGGCCTGTTCAGCCACAGGCGGTGCTGTTCCAGCAGAGTAGACGTTTAGGATTCTCTTCCATGGTCATCATAGACCGACGGAGGCCGACAAAGGGGTCGATCAGGTGGTTGCTGATAAAAGAACCACATCTGGTGCTGCTTTCTGTCCCTGACAAAGGTAATGCTTCTCTAGCTCAAGTAGGTTCATTTTGTCTTCTTTTAATTACAGACGTGGACAAAATTGTTGGTAATGATCAATTAATAATAATTAATTAATTTATTTATTATTATTATTAATTAATTGAATTAATAAATAATAATAATAATAATAATAATAATAATAATAATTGAATAATTACAAGGTTTTTCCTTTTAGGTGAAATCATCTGAGAAAAATAAAGCAAAATACGTACTCTTTAATATAACCCAAGTTATATAGAGAAATATAAGTACAGCCGTGGACAAAATTGTTGGTACCCCTCTGTTAATGAAAGAAAAACCCACAAAGGTCATAGAAATAACTTGAATCTGACAAAAGTGGTAATAAAAAAAAATTCTATGAAAATTAACCAATGAAAATCAGACAATGCTTTTGAATTGTGGTTCAACAGAATTACTTTAAAAAATAAACTCATGAAACAGGCCTGGACAAAAATGATGGTACCCCTAGAAAAGATTGAAAATAATGTGACCATAGGGACATGTTCAACCAAGATGTGTCCTCTAATTAACATCACAGGTGTCTACAAACTTGTAATCAGTCAGTCGGCCTATTTAAAGGGTGACAAGTAGTCACTGTGCTGTTTGTTGACATGGTGTGTACAACACTAAACATGGACCAGAGGAAGCAAAGGAGAGAGTTGTCTCAGGAGATTAGAAAGAAAATTATAGACAAGCATGTTAAAGGTAAAGGCTATAAGACCATCTCCAAGCAGCTTGATGTTCCTGTGACTACAGTTGCACATATTATAGAGAAATTTAAGATCCACGGGACTGTAGCCTACCTCCCTGGACGTGGCCGCAGGAGGAGACGGATAATACGAATGGTAACAAAAGAGCCCAGAACAACCTCTAAACACATTCATGGTGAACTCCAAGGTCAAGGTACATCAGTGTCAGATCGCACCATCCATCGTTGTTTGAGCCAAAGTGGATTTCATGGGACACGACCATGGAGGACACCACTGTTGAAAACAAATCATAAAAAAGCCAGACTGGAATTTGCCAAACTGCATGTTGACAAGCCACAAAGCTTCTGGGAGAATGTCCTATGGACAGACGAGACAAAACTGGAACGTTTTGGCAAGGCACATCAGCTCTATGTTCACAGATACAAAAATGAAGCATACCAAGAAAAGAACACTGTTCCTACTGTGAAACATGGAGGAGGTTCTGTTATGTTCTGGGGCTGCTTTGCTGCATCTGGCACACAGTGTCTTGAATCTGTGCAGGGTACAATGAAATCTCAAGACTATCAAGGTATTCCAGAGAGAAATGTGCTGCCCAGTGTCAGACAGCTTGGTCTCAGTCGCAGGTCATGGGTCTTGCAACAGGATAATGACCCAAAACACACAGCTAAACACTCAAGAATGGCTAAGAGCGAAACATTGGACTATTCTAAAGTGGCCTTCTATGAGCCCTGATCGAAATCCTATTGAACATCTGTGGAAGGAGCTGAAACATGGCATCTGGAGAAGGCATCCTTCAAACCTGAGACAACCGGAGTAGTTTGCTCATGAGGAGTGGGCCAAAATACCTGCTGAGAGGTGCAGAAGTCTCATTGACAGTTACAGAAATCGTTTGATTGCAGTGATTGCCTCAAAAGGTTGTGCAACAAAATATTAAGTTAAGGGTACCATCATTTTTGTCCAGGCCTGTTTCATGAGTTTGTTTTTTAAAATAATTTTGTTGAATCACAATTCAAAAGCATTGTCTGATTTTCATTGGTTAATTTTCATAGAATTTTTATTTATTACCACTTTTGTCAAATTCAAGTTATTTCTGTGACCATTGTGGGTTTTTCTTTCAGAACACGATGTCAAAGGTCAGCTGTCCCCAGGTTTCAATTAGTATACATGTTTTTCAGGAGCTGCAGACTGTATTAGCCATGTTGATGCTCTTTATTCCTCATGTCTGTACCCCTCTGCCTATGTGACACCAGCACCAGTGTGACAAGCAGATGTGAGACTGCTTAGTGAGATGACCCACATGTGTGAAACTACTGGAGAGGCCCACTCAAAGCCCACCGGGATGAGGAGTGTGTCCCCGTTTATTGGTGTCACATGTCGACTCCTCCCAGCTCTGCCTCCTTATAAAACACCCGCGGTCACTGCCGCTCGGTGGGGTTTGCTTACTTCCACCCGACGGAGCCTTCGCCGTCTGCCTGGGCATCTTCAGCCTCCATCACCACTGGTCTCTGTGAACCACTCCAAGCAGCAGAACAAAACAAGAATGGCTCCTTTTGAGAAATCTGCAGAGATGATGATGCCCTTCAAGCAGAGGAAATGCCTGGGTAAGCCAGTCACATGACTAAAGCTGCTATGACCTCACAGAAGCAGATGTGCATTTGAAAAAGAAGTGTGCTCCTTTTCTGTTTAGAGACAAGAAAAGATGAGGTGTGCACAATTCGGTCCAAATTCCCCAACAAGTTGCCTGTGAGTTGGCTTGAATTCAGTCACTAACATGCTGCTTATACCTGATGTTAACCCAGCTGATTACAGATGTGTCTTTGTGTCCAGGTGATTGTTGAGCGTTACATCCGTGAAAAGTCTCTTCCCCTGTTGGATAAAACAAAATTTCTGGTTCCCTTTGAGCTCACCTTGGGTCAGTTCCTCTGCCTTCTCAGGTAAACCATCTTTTACTAAAGTGTTTGTCTTCATCTCTGTTCAGTCCTCCCAGTCAGTCCTTTTTCAGACACATTCTCCCTTCCTTTGTTCTAAACATCTTCCTCTCCAACGGTCTTCCCTTCAGGAATAAGATTGCTCTGGACTCCACCCAGTCCCTGTTTCTCCTGGTAGCAGAGCAGAGCATGTCCTGCATGTCTTCCAGCATGGGGGAGGTGTATTCCCGCTACAGAGATCCCGATGGCTTCCTCTACATCACCTATGCTTCGCAAGAGATGTTTGGCGCTCCTCGGCTGGCAAAAGGTCCACCCTGCTGATCCTGAAGGAGATGGAATGAACTGAACCCAGATCAGTAGGGGGGGGGGGGGGGAATCGCACAAAATGGGGAAACAAGGACAAACTGAGCCAAAGAGACTTTTTTTCTCCAGTTTTGTAGTCCACCTGAAGATCTCATCAGACCTCTCCAGCTTTTAACTCTTTCACTTTCAACTGGACTCAGCTGGGTAAAGACGCAGATTTTTTACTGGTTTGTGTTGAGACATTTGTGGGGAAAAAATTAAACCTAATGTAAAGTGATGTATTTTTAAGTAAGATAAAAAAAATAATCTAAAAATGTCTAATATTTTATTCCATCAAATTTGAAGAATATCGATATTTGCCCCACTTAAAATAATGATGGCAGCAAAAAGGTGTCAAGTATTGTGGGAGAATCACAGCAGTCTCCACTGGACAAAAATGGGGAATTCTGCGGGTGTTTTGGTCTCCCTCTTAGCACCAATCCTCTGTCCTCATCTTCCTTCAAGAATGTGACAGAGTCTGACAGATTTCACCAGGGACTGACGGAGATCATTTTTATGCTCTTCTGATGTGTTCTGTGTCCAGAAACAATAAAGTGTTAATCTTTTAAGTTACTGATCTCCTGTGATATATGTTCATGTGGTTTTAATATGATGAAATACTGCCAGGTTCATTCACTTGTTAACTGGTTCCATAATATGACCAGTTAAAAAAGAGAAATGTCAAATTCACATGTAGGCATTTTCATACACTTTAAAATTCTGCAGATTAAATCGGCAGATATTTATTGGGAAAACCATGGTGGCCCTGACTGAAAAACTGTTTTTATAGGTTTTAGCCTTCAAAAATGCATCTATTGGTCACGTGATTATCAAAAAAATATCAAAACACTCACTTCTCTTAAAAACACACACAGCCTTTATATGGTTTTTCACTCTAAAAAGCAAAAATGACTGCTCCATGTGAATATGTACCGTAAGTATACAGTGTTGTGAAAAATGTTTGTCCCCTTCCTGATTTCTTATATTTTTGTATATTTATTAAACCTAAATGTTTCCGATCATCAAATTTTAATATTAGACAAAAATAACCTGAGTAAAAACAAAATGCAGTTTTTAGATGATGATTTCATTTATTAAGGGAAAAAAGCTACCCAAACCTACCTGGCCCTATGTGAAAAAGTAATTGTCCCTTAACCTAATAACTGGTTATGCCACCATTGGTGCCAACAACTGGCAATGAGTCTTTTACATCACTGTTGAGGAATTTTGACTCACTCTTCTGTGCAGAATTGTTTAAATTCAGTCACACTGGAGGGCTTCATGAACTGATGGCCGGACATTCTCCTTCAGGATTTTTTGGTAGAGAGCAGAATTCATGGTTCTGTCAATTAGGGCAAGCTGTCTAGGTCCTGAAGCAGCAAAGCTGCCCCAGACCATGACACTACCACCACCATGTTTGACTGTTGATACGATATTCTTTTTATGAAATTCTGTGTTAGTTTTATGGCAGATAAAACAGGACACGTCTTCCAAAAAGTTCAACTTTTGTCTCATCAGTCCCCAGAATATTTTCCCAAAAGTCTTGAGGATCATCTAGATCACAGGTGTCAAACTCATTCCATGGAGGGCCAAGACCCTGCAGGTTTTACCTCCACCCAGTGTCTTCAACAGGTGATTTCTCAGAATTTCTTCCTACTGATTGCTGATCAGTGAAAACACCTGCTGAAGAGACTGGGTGGAAGTAAAACCTGCAGGGTCTTGGCCCTCCATGGAATGAGTTTGACACCCCTGATCTAGATGTTTTCTGGCAAATGTGAGACGAGTCTTTGTGTTCTTTTTATCCAGCAGTGATTTTTGTCTTGGAACTCTCCCATGTATGCAATTTTTGCCCAGTCTCTTTCTTATTGTTCCATCATGGACCAGTGTCCAAACTGATGCAAGTGAGGCCTGCAGTTCTTTAGATGTTGTTCTGGGTTTTTTGTTTCTCATCTGTTCTTGAATTTCTTTCAATCACAGTGGTAAGTGTTGCTTTTTGAGATCTTATAGCCGACTTCAGGTTGTCAGACAGGTTCTATTTAAATGATTTCTTGATTCAACAAGTCTGGCAGTAATCAGGCTTGGGTGTAGCTACTGAAATTAAACTCAGCTTTCCAAAAAATGTGGTTTATCACAGTTAATTCATGACATAACACAGGGGGCAATTACTTTTTCACAGAGGGCCAGGTAGGTTTGGAGAGTTTTTTTCCTTTAATAAATGAAATCATCATTTGAAAACTGCATTTTGTATTTGTTCAGGTTATCTTTGATATTAAAATTTGCTTGATGATCTGAAACATTGAAGTGTGACAAATATGCAAAAATATAAGTAATCAGGAAGGGGGCAAATACTTTTTCACAGCACTGTACATGTGCTCTTTGTCCTTAATGTCAAATTTTAAGACAACAGTCAAATTTTAGTGAACAGACTGCATAAATTAATTAAACAAAAAAAGGAAATTATCTTCATCACAGTCTTTACATAAAAAAAAATAAAACATCAGAAACGGGCATTCATTTATAGATTTGGGTATTATGAGTGGCTAATGGTTTGCACTGACAGGCATTTTCATCTGTGATTACATAAGGCCACTACTGAACTCATTTGTTCAGTAAACACACACAGACAGGTGCTTCATTCCTCACCTGCCTCAGAGAACAGACACTCCCTCTGCACGGCTGCGTTTCAGAAGGCCGACCCAGTCAACTCTGCTGGGGTCAGCATGTCAGTGGGCTGGGGGGTTATTTTTAAACCTGAAGCCTGACCCAAAACACCAGGAAGAATAGGTACAAGAGTCAGGTGAGTCAGATGAAAAAGCAAAGAGGCCGAATGAAAATAAGGGGAAAACTCCATAAACAGTGATGGGAGAAGGAAGGAAGAGGAGGGGAAAGATGGTGGTGCTTTAGAGGAGGAAGGCAGGAAAAGGGAAACAATGTAAAGAAGAGATATACGGTGTGAGCAGAATGAACCAGAGAACAGAAGCTGCGGGTCGCCTCTCACTTCACACCAGAGTGGACATTCTAGCAGCTTTCTGCCAGTGCATTAAAATACGCGAGCAGGAGGAACGCTGGAGCTGCTGCAGCTGTAAATGAGACGTAAGGCCAGAGGTGGGTAGAGCAGTCAAAATATATGAGGACATTAATTACTCAAGTACAAGCAAGACTAGTCCTTTAAAAAAAAAAAAAGTACCCACTAAAAAGTATCAATTTCACAAATATTTTCTCTTGTTAATTTGTGATTAATTTCTGTAAATCGATAAATGAATTTAGAATAAAAGTACAAATAAATGTATTAATTTTCACATTAATACTTTTTTACCTAAATTTTTCTCTAGATTTATTTTTTGTTTGTTTTCATAGATTTGTATTTTTTCTCAAAATATATTTGTGTTTTTCTTATAAACCTACTGTTTTTTCTTTATAAATTTACAATATTTAGGGGAATAAATTGGTGATTTT
Organism: Pholidichthys leucotaenia; assembly: GCA_020510985.1. Taxonomy (NCBI): domain Eukaryota; kingdom Metazoa; phylum Chordata; class Actinopteri; order Cichliformes; family Pholidichthyidae; genus Pholidichthys; species Pholidichthys leucotaenia. The sequence goes on along the minus strand of CM035840.1, from coordinate 407,046,375 downwards.
TTTTTATTCATAAATATGAAAGTTTTTTTTCCATACATATACAACAACTCTTATCTAGAGATATGCAAGTGTTTTTGTGTAAATTTGAGACATAACTCTCCCAGATTACAAGGTTTTTCCTTTTAGGTGAAATCATCTGAGAAAAATAAAACAAAATATGTACTCTTTAATATAACCCAAGTTATATAGAGAAATATAAGTACAGCCATGGACAAAATTGTTGGTACCCCTCTGTTAATGAAAGAAAAACCCACAAAGGTCATAGAAATAACTTGAATCTGACAAAAGTGGTAATAAATAAAAATTCTATGGAAATTAACCAATGAAAATCAGACAATGCTTTTGAATTGTGGTTCAACAGAATTACTTTAAAAAATAAACTCATGAAACAGGCCTGGACAAAAATGATGGTACCCCTAGAAAAGACTGAAAATAATGTGACCATAGGGACATGTTCAACCAAGATGTGTCCTCTAATTAATCTCACAGGTGTCTACAAACTTGTAATCAGTCAGTCGGCTTATTTAAAGGGTGACAAGTAGTCACTGTACTGTTTGGTGACATGGTGTTTACCACACCAAACATGGACCAGAGGAAGCAAAGGAGAGAGTTGTCTCAGGAGATTAGAAAGAAAATTATAGACAAGCATGTTAAAGGTAAATGCTATAAGGCCATCTCCAAGCAGCTTGATGTTCCTGTGACTACAGTTGCACATATTATAGAGAAATTTAAGATCCACGGGACTGTAGCCTACCTCCCTGGACGTGGCCACAGGAGGAGACAGATAATACAAATGGTAACAAAAGAGCCCAGAACAACCTCTAAACACATTCATGGTGAACTCCAAGGTCAAGGTACATCAGTGTCAGATCGCACCATCCGTCGTTGTTTGAGCCAAAGTGGACTTCATGGGAGACGACCAAGGAGGGCACCACTGTTGAAAACAAATCATAAAAAAGCCAGACTGGAATTTGCCAAACTGTATGTTGACAAGCCACAAAGCTTCTGGGAGAATGTCCTATGGACAGACGAGACAAAACTGGAACTTTTTGGCAAGGCACATCAGCTCTAAGTTCACAGATACAAAAATGAAGCATACCAAGAAAAGAACACTGTTCCTACTGTGAAACACGGAGGAGGTTCTGTTATGTTCTGGGGCTGCTTTGCTGTATCTGGCACACAGTGTCTTGAATCTGTGCAGGGTACAATGAAATCTCAAGACTATCAAGGTATTCTAGAGAGAAATGTGCTGCCCTGTGTCAGACACCTTGGTCTCAGTCACAGATCATGGGTCTTGCAACAGGATAATGACCCAAAACACACACCTAAAAACACCCAAGAATGGCTAAGAGCGAAACACTGGACTATTCTAAAGTGGCCTTCTATGAGCCCTGATCTAAATCCTATTAAACATCTGTGGAAGGAGCTGAAACACGCCGTCTGGAGAAGGCAGCCTTCAAACCTGAGACAACTGGAGCAGTTTGCTCATGAGGAGTGGGCCAAAATACCTGCTGAGAGGTGCAGAAGTCTCATTGACAGTTACAGAAATCGGTTGATTGCAGTGATTGCCTCAAAAGGCTGTGCAACAAAATATTAAGTTAAGGGTACCATCACTTTTGTCCAGGCCTGTTTCATGAGTTTGTTTTTTAAAATAATTCTGTCGAACCACAATTCAAAAGCATTGTCTGATTTTCATTGGTTAATTTTCATAGACTTTTTATTTATTACCACTTTTGTCAGATTCAAGTTATTTCTGTGACCATTGTGGGTTTGTCTTTCATTAACAGAGAGGTACCAACAATTTTGTCCACGTCTGTAACAGATCAAATGTTTCCTGTCAGAAAAGAATGACATATGACTAGGACTCTTCTCATCCACCCATCTTGTACCGTTACCCTGGGATCTGGGTCACGGGGGCAGTCTAAGCAGAGTAGCCTAGACTGCTGCCCAGTTCACATGGCACCATGATCACACCTGCAGGTGGTGAACCCACTAGAGGGCGGACCCATGGTTTGGGTACACTGGGTCCTTGTTACTTTTTCATGCCCTTCGCCCAAGACCTATTTGCCATGTGACCTTTCCAGGGGCACGTTGCCCCCAACAACATAGCTCCTGGGATCATTAGCACTCTTTGCACATCAGTGAAATCAAAAGTAACTGAAAGAGAGTATAACAAAAGTTCTTGAGTAAGAGTAGTTTTTTCTCTTCATAAATCTACTCAGGTAAGAGTAAACAACAAAAAAAACTACCCTACAAAAAAAAACAAACAAAACAATAATTCTGTGAAGAGTATATGTACTTGAGTAAATGTAGCATATTGCACATCTGGTTAAGTCTGCACCTAAGTTTGGGTTCAGGGGAGAAACATCTACTCAGGCTTAGCATTTTATTTTTTGAGGATCTTATGGTGACCCTGAACCATCCCTGCATCAGTGTTCCACTGACCCCCTTGGTCTTTTTGAACCCTCTATATATTTGAACAAGACTTTTAAGAGCCTTTAAGACTGTCCTCCTTAGTTTGTTTTCTCCTGTGTGTTGTTTGTCCCCTCTACCTTCCAATTATATTCCCCCTTCACCAAACAGTTGTAGCAGAAAGGAAGTTCTTCCCTCCCAAGGTCGCCAAATATTTTCTTACAGGTGATCATCCTATTCAGCAAACAGTTTCTCTCTAAAATTGCAAATTAATGAAACTGCACATTAGGTTACACGATCATTAGCATTAGGAGTACCAAAAATAATCATCACTGCATGGAGAGCAAAAAAGATCAAGTAAGCCCCAAATTATATATGTTGTTGTTCCAGAGGGCCTGGCTCCATTCTAGTTCATCCCAAAGATGCTGGATGGGGTTGAGATCAAAGTTCTGTGTGGCCCAGTCAAGTTCTCCCACACCAAATGCATCCATCCACACCTTTATGGGCCTTACTTTGTGTACTAGGCCACAGTCATGCTGGAACAGAAAAAATCCTTCCTGAAACTCTGCACAAAGTTGTGAGTATAGAATCGTCTCCAAGGCAGTGTCTTGGTGAACTGCAGCATTAAGACTTCCCTGGAATGAAACACTGGAATGTCTGTCCGAGCGTGACACCAGTAATAACTCACCAATACACAACAGATCGCCTCTGGACTTGGTCATAGATGGGACAGTGTGTGTCTATTGCTGATAATCCAGTGACTCAGTGAGACAGAAATGCATGACAGTGAGTACCGAGATGTGTTGTAGTTCAGCTAAGTGAATCAGTGGTCATGGGAATTTCCAGATTATTGAGGTTTCCAAATTAAGGAATATAGATATAACTGGAAATATTTAAATACACCAGAGATACACTGAATAATACTGCATGATGTGCTTAATTATTGGTCTTGCATTAATTGCTTGGTTGCTTTCCTACAAAAATCTTATTTACAGTCATTGTGAATCAGATTCAGATCTGTTTGTGTTATATACAGTATATATACGTATATATACTGTATATATATATGACATATATTCAGGCTCACATTGAGGGCCCTCCTGTTGACCATATGCGCATGCTTCTGGGTTAAATTGTCTCCATGTGTCCTGTAAGTGATCCAGAGAAAGCCACAACTGTCTGACCACATCACTGGTTTCAACTTTCCCTCACAAATATGGAGGTCAGGGCATGCTTCGTGGGTAAATTACAAATTACCACGTCCTGGTGAGACCTGTATGTGTTCTTTTCTGCCCTCCGGGGGGCAGTCGAGGTATTGCATTTCCAGGAAAAAAGTCCCCCCCAACCTCTGGATGACACACACAACCAGGGCTTGACATTAACTTTTTTTGCTCACCGCCCACTGCGGCTAGTGATTTTGCAAAGTTACTAGCCACTCAGCCTTTTCACTAGCCATAATTTCATGGTTGGAAAATTATGTCTAATATGATCAAATTTGACTGTTGCATGCTAAATTTTACTTGAACTAAATGTACAACCTTTTTAACTGTAAATGGCCCTTATACATACATAAAATAGCAAGAGAAACACTGTTTAATTAACAGGAGTAAATACTGTAAAGCAGTCGAGAAAAATATTTGCAATGAGAGTGAAGCACAGGTAGATTTGGGGTCTGTCCCAGTTCTCATTTGTACCTCTTCCCCTTTGCCTACCCCCACCCCTTGGTCCTTGAAATCAAAGGCCAGGGGGTAGGATTTGAAAATGACCCCAATGAATTCAGACACCCCTTTGGGGCTGCACGATATCATTAGTAGCTGCTGATGGATTTAATCTAAATGGACACTGTCTTCACTAGAAAGAAAAAGAAAACTGATGAGGAAAAAAGTCTCATCTTAAGGAGAAAAATGTCTCAAATTTACATGAACAATTCTAATCAGTCAGTCCCTCCAGGATTTCACGGGATTTTCATTTTTTTTTTTATTGCTGCAGTAAGTTGCAGGGCTCTCCTTGGGGATTTGCCTGAATCGCACATTGGCTCATGTCCAGACCGGAGATTCACAGCTTTAAAACTCATTGACAAGACGTAGCAGTGATTTTTACCTCTAAAGATGTATAAAATGTTACAACAGTAGCCGTAGTATTAGATTCACTTGTTTGTTTGTGGTTTTACAGCATCTCTCCTCACACACATTTCTTTTTTTTTTCCCCTTGTTCTGTCAGGCAGCTAGGCAAACAGAACAGGGATCTGTCACCCTTACTGTGTCAAAACAGATTTACTTTGCCAAGAGAAGCCTATACAGTACCTAACTTTGCACTGTATATTGTTGTAAACTCCTCCTGTAATAACTTTTAATACTTTATTTTAATTGTTTTACCCATGGAAGACCCAACAGGATGGGGAAGAGGGAAAGGAAGTTTGTGAAGGGGGGGAAAGAAAAGGGAGGGGAACAGACGAAAAAAACAACAACAACTAAAACAAACAAAAGACAAACTGCTTCTTCCACCGGAGATGTCTCAACACGAGTCTGGTTTCTGCACCTGTTAAAGGAGAGACACTTGTGCATGTATGTCTGTGTGCCTATATATGAGAATGCGCGCAAAATAAGTGTGTGCATGTGAGTGGTTTGTCAGGAAACATACGAGCGGAGGGCCGGTCGCAGCAGCTCTCCCCCCCGAGGACCCCGAGCAGGCAAGGCAGCGCCACCAACCCCCAGCCCCGAGGTCAGCAAGCCCCAGGAAAGCCAGGCATCCACCCCCGGAGGGACGATCAAGGGAGGGCCCGGCGGCCGGCGCGGTGAGCCCACACCCCTGGACCCGCTCGACTCCCACCCCCCCAGCGGGGCCAATATCCACCCCCGGGCCCCAGGCACCAGAAGGCCAGCGACCCCACCCCCCAGGACAGAGACCAGCCAGCGCCCCCCGGCGCGAGCCCCCCCAGGCACCCCCACAGCGGCCCCACCCCAGCGCCTCGGCCACACACCCCGGGGACCCCCACGTCCAAAGAAGACCCCTCGCCCAGGTGAGCCCACGTTGCCGAGAGGCACTACCCCCCTTAATCCAGCATCTCCCGACTCGCAGGCACACCCCTCCCCATACCTTCACACCCACATGTTCCCATGCACACCACTCTCACTCACCCAGACCAACCCATTCTCTCTCACTCCAGTACCCACTCAAATTCACTCCTCAATCACCTTTATCTCAAAAGGCGGCTGCGAAGCAGATGCAGTGAGCCTGAACACGCACCAGTGCCCGGCAGTGACCAGGGAGGCCACCGGCGCAGGCCACAGAAGCAGACCCCCACCCCCCGGTGCCCATCTGAGCGAACAATCAGCAGACCACTGCAGGCGCCCCAAGATGCCACCCGGCATGCAAAGCGCCGCACAAAACCGACCCACCATCACCACCTCCATTCATCACCCTCTCACTCACACTTAAACTCATATTCAGCCCCCCATCACTTCCTTGGTTGTATCTATATATTTAGTAGCATCCAGGGATTTTGACAACATAATAGGTCCCAGGCTCCCCACCAGGCCCCCACGCCCCCAGCAAGAGCAGGGCAACAGGGGTGGGGGAAGACCCCCACCTCCTCCCCCCGCACAGAACATGGTGGGTGTGTGTCGGTTATATGATATAATTGTGTATAAATGTGTGGAGTACTAAAGTGCAATTAAAATTGGGGGGGATAGTGATTGAAGCATCGTTAGCCACTGTGATGGGCAGCAGAGCCCCCATCCCCCCAAGCCCTCAGTGTATAAAATGCAATTAAAATTGAAGTGAGTGCAGCCCCACCATGCAGCAAAGGTATCCCCTTCACCGACACAGTATGGCACACCCCCACCCCAAAGCCCTAAATGTAACAAAAAAGATCAGGGGTGAGGGGGAGGGCAGGAAATAAGACTGGGAGGTAGGCGGTCTAAAAGCAAGGCCGTCCCCCCCCCAGAAGCCAGCTTGCAGACTGGTTTATGAGGCCACCCACTGCCCCCAAATCCCAACCCAGGGTGAGGGCCGCCAGTGGAAACAGCCCAGGACCCACCAGCATCACGCCCCGGCGCTCCAGGACCACTAACATGATGGGGCAGCCAAACATACTTCCACTCATCTTGCACACACGAACATGGACAACAACAGTCACAATAGTGAACAATGGGCCGGACCCACACAGCGCCCAACACGCCAGGCGACACCCCCGAGTGCCCACGCAGGCCCACGACCACACACCCCAGACACACACCGACAGCTGCAGGCCACCCTGCAACCACAGCCACCCCGGAACAACCCAATGGAAACACGGCCAACAACCCGCGCCAATGACCCCCCAGCCACCCCCAAGCACCAACACACACCCGCTGCAAATGACACCAGGGGCGACGTAGCAAAGTGCCTCACCCCCCAACACAACAGCAGGGCGGCCGGGACAAGCAAGCCCCGAAACGCCAGCCCCCATGCCACTAGATGGACTGCCCAACCCCTGCCACCCAACAAAGCTCTCCTACCCATACACACATCCTCCGCCCCCTAGACATCTACCCACAAGTAACCGCTTCCATACACACACATAACTCCACCCACCATCACACATACCCACCTACACAAACACACAACCCCACCTGCCCACTCGACACACACCCACTTCCACATCCGCTCATACACAAGCCTACACTCGCACCCACACACACCCCCACCCGCAGACCCCAGTGAACGGGGAGGGCGACCCAGGATGCGGGCACCAGCCCCAGGGCGGCACCAGGGCCCCAGGAAACACACGACCCCACCGCGCAAGGATGCATCAGGGACAACCCCCACCGCCGGCCCCTGGTGCCGAGGGAGGACGCCTCCCCCCCAGCACCAGGGGCCCAGGGCCAGACCCAGACCCCGCCCCCCCGAGGGGCGAGGCCAGCCGGCCAGGGGCCACAGCCTATCCCCCCGCCCCCCCCCCCCCCCCCCACACACACACACACATTTCTAAGTTGGAGGTGCGTTCGGGTAGGCAGACGTTTTCCAACACAAACCCAGCACTTCATACATGCAGTCATTACAGAGACTCGAGGAAATGTTCACTGGCGGGTAGGAGGAGACGGAGGAAGGAATGATGCGGGAAAACTCACAGGTGAGTGGTTTTTTAATCACACTATTTTTGTTGATTTGTTCTGTATGTACAGTGCATCCAGAAAGTATTCACAGCACTTCACTTTTCCACATTTTATGTTGCAGCCTTATTCCAAAAGGGATTAATTTTTTCCTCAAAATTCTACACACAATACCCCATAATGACAACATGAAAAAAGTTTTGAGATTTTTGCAAATTTATTAAAAATAAAAATCTAAGAAATCATATGTACATAAGTATTCACAGCCTTTGCCATGAAGCTCAAAATTGAGCTCCGGTGCATCCCGTTTCCACTGTTCATCCTTGAGACGTTTCTACAGCTCAGTTGAAGTCCACCTGTGGTAAATTCAGTTGATTGGACATGATTTGGAAAGGCACACACCTGTCTATATAAGGTCCCACTGTTGATAGTGCGTGTCAGAGCACAAACCAAGCATGAAGTCAAAGGAATTGTCTGTAGACCTCCGAGACAGGATTGTCTTGAGACACAAATCTGGGGAAGGGTACACAAAAAATTCTTTTGCTTTGAAGGTCCCAATGAGCACAGTGGCCTCCATCATCCGTAAATAGAAGAAGTTCGGACCCACCAGGACTCTTCCTTGAACTGGCCGGTTGTCTAAACTGATCAATCGGGGGAAAAGGGCCTTACTCAGGGAGGTGACCAAGAACCCGATGGTCACTGACAGAGCTCCAGTGTTGCTCTGTGAAGAAAGGAGAAACTTCCAGAAGGACAACCATCTCTGCAGTAATCCACCAATCAGGCCTGTATGGTATAGTGGCCAGATGGAAGCCACTCCTGAGCAAAAGGAACATGGCAGCCCACCTGGAGTTTGCCAAAAGGCACCTGAAGGACCATGAGAAACAAAATTCTTTGGTTTGATGAGAAAGATTGAACTCTTTGGTGTGAATGCCAGGCATATTTGGAGGAAACCAGGCACCAATCATAACCACGCCAATGTTAGTAGCAGCATCATGCTGTGGGGATGTTTTTCAGCAGCAGGAACTGGGAGACTAGTCAGGATAGAGGGGAAGATGAATGCAGCAATGTACAGAGACATCCTGGATAAAAACCTGCTCCAGAGCACTCTTGACCTCAGACAGGGGTGACAGTTCATCTTTCAGCAGGACAACGACCCTAAGCACACAGCCAAGATATCGAACGAGTGGCTTCAGGACAACTCTGTGAATGTCGTTGAGTGGCCCAGCCAGAGCCCAGACTTGAATCCAATTGAACATCTCTGGAGAGATCTGAAAATAGCTGTGCACTGACGCTTCCCATCCAACCTGATGGAGTTTGAGATGTGCTGCAAAGATGAATGGGCGAAACTGCCCAAAGATAGGTGTGCCAAGCCTGAGGAATCATATTCAAAAAGACTTGAAGCTGTAATTGCTGCCAAAGGTGCATCAGCAAAGTATTGAGCAAAGGCTGTGAATACTTATGTACATGTAATTTCTTAGTTTATTTTTAATAAATTTGCAAAAATTTAAAAAAAAAAAAAAAACTGTTCACATTGTCATTATAGGATACTGTGTGTAGAATTTTGAGGCAAAAAATATTTAATCCCTTTTAAAGTAAGACTGTAACATAACAAAATGTGGAAAAAGTGAAGCATTAAATACTTTCCGGATGCACTGTACTCACTGTAAATACAGAAGTGAGTGTGGTGCAGTGCCGCATTTGATTTGTCAGACTGATGGCGTACATGTTTGTATGCCACTCAGGGACAAATTTGATTGGCCAAATAGGTAGAAGTTGACAATTGCCCAAAATTGCGGAGAAGTTGTGGTGACTGGACAAAATTCAAATTATGCAGGACCCACTAAATTCACGGGAATTGGTAGAATTGCAACATCGCGAAATCCTGGAGGGACTGATCAGTAGAAAAAGTCAGAAATTTACTCAAAAGAAAACTAAGTTCTGAGGAAAACTTGGACCCCCCTGGTGGGCTATGTTTGGCCCGTGGGCCACATGTTTGACACCCCTGGACCAGCACATTAAAAATACATAATTAGAGGTTTTACTTTATGAAATAGCTGCAAATCACAGATAAAAGTGCACCTTAGAAGCTCCATTTGCTCTTTACAGCAACATAAAAGTTTAGTGACTGTCATGAGAAAACTTTAAATTTGCACAATTGCAGACAGTAAATGGGAACTTCTTGCTCTAAAAATATTTAACCACAAATGCAGAAGCTAATGTGAGGGGGGAGCACAGGTTATTCTCACCGCTGGGACAACAGGAGATCAGGGGCAGTTGTCCCCGTGATCTGATCATTGAGAGCAGCTGCTGTCTGTTCATCGCCATTCTACAGACTGGAAAAAAAAAAAAAAAAATGAGTCGACCTGCGGAGCCAAGACTCTTGGGCTGCAGCTGGCTGACAGTGGACCAGTGACAATACACTGTGTGTGTGCAGATAGTGCTTATGGGAGTTATAGTTTTGTAGTCTGACTATGCGATAGGTTTATTATTTAGATATCGTTGGAGAAAACTACAACCCACCAAAGTGGCTAGTGGGAGTCACCGTCTTACCCGCCACAGCTGAAATATACCCGCCAGGGGCGGGTGTTAATGTCAAGCCCTGCACACAACCCAGACAAATGACTTTGGATTAAAAGATACACACCACAGACAAAACTGTGACATCTCCTAATTCTGAAATTAGGTGTCAGCTGTGAATCCAGCTTACCAAAACATTTTTGGACAACTCTTATGAGAACAGTTTGGGGAAGGCCTTTTCAGTTCCACCATGACTGCTACCAAAAAAAAAAAAAAAAAAAAAAAAAGGCTTCATAAAGGCATAGTTGGAGGAATATGGTGTGGAAGAGCTTGACTGGCCCACGCAGAACCCTGACCTTAACCCATCCAACACCTTTAAGATGAACTAGAACAGATTGTGAGCCAGTGTCTGATGTCTGGACAAAAATTTCCCACAGATGCACAAAATAATAATAATAATCTTGAAGCTTTCCCAAGAGTGGGAGTTGTTATAGCTGCAAAGAGAGACCAACTGCATTTTATATAATTTCTATGGCGTTAGCATTGGATCTCATAAAATGTATTTGTAAGTGGTTCTATACATTTGTCCACACAGTGCCCAAGTAAGCGCAGATTTAAGAAACAAGTTTAGATCACTTTTGAAAAGTATTACCTGAGTTCAGGAGACACATTATTTAATGGAACTGAAACAACTGCAAATTTTGGGTCATAAATCCAGCTCACATTAATTAGTTTGAACTTCCCAATTATCCATGTTGCTTCTGGAGAATCAAGTTATTCATGTGAAATACCAGAAAACAGTCCTTACCATCACAACCAAAACTTACACTAGGAAGTTGGGGGGGGGGGGTAAAGTTGTGAGAAAAAAGGTGAAAATTTGAGGACAAAAGTAAAAAAAATTGTGAGAAAAGTTTTGCATATTTATTAAATCCAAATTAGAAAATTGTCACAAATTTATGCCAAATGACTGGTGTCCATTTCACTCATTTTACTCTGTTAAAATGGAAAAAACAGTAAGTATAAATTCCCTAAACTTGAAGATTTCACCCCACAGACACAAGAAACAGCCATCAGGATTATCATCTGTGGTATTTTAAGATCTTTGAAATTAAGGATAATTAAGGCCTTAATTTTGGATCAACAAATGTAAGACTTTAAGGATCCACAGACACCCTGTGATGCTTCTGTAGCTTACAAAGATTAAACACAAATCCAAAACATTTTGAATTGTTCAATATACCTTTTTATTCATTTGGCAAAAATAATAAAAAGGGAAGCATTTGGAAAGAGTCAAAGTTAACAGTCAGGAAATACAAAAATATAGATAAAGCAAATCTAACAGCTGTTTTGTTTTGATTCATATCCCCTTTTCTCTCTCCAAATGGAAAAAAAAAAAAAACTATTTCTTTGGATCAACAAAATATGAACTGTATATTTGTAAGACATCTTTTACACAGGATGCATAAATGCAGCCCCACATACAACCTCCGGCTACACATCAATTCATGAAGCGGTAATGTCCTATCAGATTGAAAATCAACACCCACCCACTTAATTTCATTCACAGACATGATAAACACCACCCCAAATGCACACACCTGCCCTCCCTGGTTCCTCCCCCGACACCCTCCAGTCTCTCTCTGGTGAAACTCATCACAGCACAGTGCCTCCTGTCAGTGCATCAGGAAGCTCGTGGACGTGGAGCTTGATGAAGAGTGCTGCTGTTCTTGCTTGTTAGATTTTCTTTTTTTTTTTTTTTTTTGGTCTGGAGAGTTCTAGATGTGACATTGAGTGGTGACATTACGTATCTACAGGCCGCCACCGTCTCCTCGCTGGACCTCTACGCCTGCAACGCTGTTCCACGTTTGGATGGCGGCACCAGGTGATCAGGCAGCGTTGGCGGCAGCTCATGGCCCTCCAGCTTCACCTTGATCAGGTGGTTGGCCAGGGCAAACTCCTCATCATCGAGGTAGCCATCCTGATCTACGTCTGACAGCTTCCAGATCTTTCCCAGAACTGAGTTTGGCAGCTTGGATTTCACCATCTCCTTTCTGGCTGAATTGCCAGAAATTTTGCCATTGATAGGAGACAGGGTGTAGAAGATCTCGTCATACGTAGGCTTGTCGCGACTAACTACCCACTCCAGCTCGTCAATGCCTTCACTTGCCCCCTCACCATAACCATGGCCAAAGGGACCGCTCCTAGTCCCTTCGAAGGCTCCACCCTTCACAGACTGGCTGGGTATGGCGGCCTCTTCCTGCCGCACCAAGGCCATGAGGTGGGCGATGTCATTGGCAAGCATGTCCTCCACTGCCTCCAGCAGTTTGGGCTTCAGTGAGGAAAACTTGGTGAAGTCCTGGCCATTCAGCAGCTCCTGCAGGGTAGAGGGGTTGAGAGAAAACAGGAATTGGTGATGGAAATAGATCAGTCTTCACTGCTACCAACAGGAGCAGAATACAAGAAGCAGGATTTCCTGACAAACCAGGAAAAATAAATCTCATTCCAGTCCAGGCCCATTCCTCAGGGCAAGAGCAGGAAAGAAGGGCAATGATGTGAAGAGTCACAGTTGGAAGGTCACTCTACTCCGAAAGGTTTACTTCTAACACTTTATGCAAGATGGTAAAAATAGAATTGTTGTCATTAATTCACTAAACCTCAGAAGCATGACAGTTTTCAAATCTCACCTGCATCTTGGCAAGGTTGGGGAAGTCTCCAGGAGAAATCTGCTGCTCCTTCTCAATCTTCTGGTAGATCTCGTGCAAGTTGGTTATCAGCTCCTTCTTCTTGGAGTCCTTCCCAAACACACTTGGCATCTCCTTTTTCAGAGCGCTAATGATGTAAGCATGCACCTGGACCACATAAAAGAAAGAGAGCGGACATTTTTAATGTTTGTCGCTCAGTTGTGCAAACATTTGGGAGTTAAATAATCTTAGCAACTTCTTGCATCCATTAAAAACAGGATAACACACATTTTATACACAAATTATCATAAGGGGATTTTTAAAGATGCCCTCCGGCGGCTCTAAAACCACCTCTAAAACAAATATGTATTGCCCAAAATAGTATATTGTGGCTTTTTACCGACAAAAAAAAAAACTTTCATTGCCTTAGAATTGCTTGGAAAGAGCTTTGAAATCTTTCACCTACTTAAGTATGTGCAGATCTATGAATATTCTAAGTAGCGGCCTGCGAGGGCTTGCATGTGATTGGTCGTCGCACTCTCCAACCTGCAGGGCTTACATGTGATTGGTCACTACAACTCCTGGCTGCGAGTCTGTTCATGGCACTTTCGGATGTTAATGTCTTGCCTGTATCTTCAAAAGTAAAAAAGCAAAACATTTTTCTGAAAATGGTCAAGATGAGAGATAAATGTGTAGTTGCCAAATATGTGTTTACTTTTTTACTAACAACCAGTCTCCCATCTGCTGGCGACTGAGGGGGTTGGGGGGGGGGGCGTGATTTGAATGTGGCTGCTCTTAGCTCACAGTGCGGCGCCCATCTGCTGGCTAAGTGAGCTGAGAGCAGCTCGATTTTAATGTGGCTGTGCGAGACCGTGGCCTCACACTGCCACATTCAAATTGGGTCCCTGCCCTCTCATCTCTCTGCTGCTACCCCAACCCGTGCTGCCTCAGTCCTGCTACTCCATAGCTCCTCTCTCTTCCCCCGAGGTAACCAAAAGTATCTGTCTGATTGGTTAATGTTATAAACAACCAGGCTAAGCAAGAATGCTTATGTAGCTACTAACAGTCTGTCCAAACTCGCCCGTTTCAGGGGGGCATTACCAAACTGGAAATTCACAGCAGAAAAACAGATTTCAGACTGTGGTGAGATTTTGTGCTTGATATGTCTTGTAAGTCACAAAAAACAGACATGTCACAGACATGTTAACAGAAAAAAAAAAAAAAAAAAAGATTTTTGCCAGAGTGTCACTTTCAAAGTAATCCTGTTGCTCGTTAAAGTGCATTGCTGGCTTACTGTTGTGATCACTTCTGCTTGTAGTTACTTTAGAAACAAAGTTGCATAAAAGTGGTTTTTCTGTGTCGCCCTTTTGTTACCAAAAGTGGAAGGCAAGAGGTTGCGAAAGAACAAAAAAGTACAAAGTGAAAATGAAATTGAGTCTCTTTAGTCACTTTAAAGTATGATACCAACAATGATGGTGTTTACCTGTGTGTTTCACATATGGACAAGACCTATGAGACCTTCACCTTCACCTTGAGCTCAACCTGGACGCAGGCAAACCTGATAATCACGGTGTGTGAGTTTGTTGAGAATTAGAGTTAATCCCTAGGAGGACTAACAATTTTCATAAAATCATAAGTGCCGAGATCTCCTGACCTAGAACACAACCATGATGTAGACTCACCTGATGCTCATATTGAGAAGGGCTGGGTGATGAACTGAAATAAAACCAAAACTGACATTTGGGAACAGACATAATCTTGCTCATGTTGTTTTTCCTCTCTCTCCCTATTGTGTGCGTGTGCATGAGAGCTTTCTTGTACTACCTCTTTAAAGTGTGTCCTGCGTGAGCGGTCAAGTGACTCCACACTCTGGAAGCAGCAGAACATGGCAGAAAAATTAAAACAGCTTGTACCAAAAAGAAATGCGGTGTCCGTCCACATAGTAAATTGTGATTGACTCCATTTCATCTGGGGATGCTGGAAAGGAGTGAGTGAGGTGCACTTAAGCTGGCACAGGATGAGCCAGAGCTGGATCGCTGTTGCCCACCTCGGCTTGGCTCTTTTGCGGCAAAAATGGACAGCAAGGTGGACAAGCTGGGGCTGTATTTAGGAATTCAGTTGGAGACTCGTGGCCACTATGTGGTGGTGGCGTGCTCGTGGCTGTATGGAGGGCCTCCCCTCAAGAGGTATGTATATACTTCTCCACTGGACGGTGTTTGGTTGGGTTACATGTGTGAGGATGACAATAGGCCTGTTCTTTATTACATTATTCTTATTTACTACCAAATCATCACAGTGATATATTTATTGATATTGCACTCTTGTGTAATATTGCTTAATTACAACCCTTATAAGTGAACTATAAGGGAGAAAAAAGGAAGGGGAAAAAAACCCCAAAACAACCTGAAAGTTCAAATAACCATGATGTTGATTTAAGGTGAAATTGCCCAGCCCTAAATGTGAGTGAGTTTGGTGAACACTGAGGCAATTGCCTAGGAGGATGAGGGATTTTTCTGAAATCACACAAATGTACAGATCTCTTGACTTTTGACCTTGAGCAAAACTTGGATGCAGACCCACCTGAGGATCCTTGTGTGCAAGTGTGGTGACCATTGAGCTTAAAAAAAAAGAATAGGTGAAATCACAGTTTGTGATCAGGGCCATTTGTACAACCCATCAATATGGAGCACAAGATTGCAAATACCTTGTGTTAAGAGATGGCTAGAAAAGATGGGACCTTCTACACAAAAGTCATGGAATACACACCGATCTGTGTTTGAGAGGAATTTGATATATCATACTACATCTAACTTCTTTACTGACTTTTTAGTTGTGAACTGGCATTTTATTTTTCCACAACAACAGCTGTCATTTATAAAAAGACTACAGCAAGGCAGCCTGCTTTATGATGCTGATTTGTTATCAATTTCCATGCACAATGACCAGTGCTTTTAGTTCACGTTTGTCTCTGAATACTGACCTTGGCAAGACGTGCTCTTTTGATGAGGTCGTTGAGTTTGCGTAAAGCTGCATTACGCGGCAGCGACTGGATGTCTAAGAAAAGATCCTGCTCCTCTGCCTCAAACAACTTCCTGTTATCCGGGACCAAAAGGGGCTGGGCCCAGAATGACCCAATGTACACACGCACCACCTACAATAAAGTTTGCACAAGTTAATCCCCATTAATCGACATCAAGTTGCACTTTACTGCCCACACCCACATGAGAGAAAGTTATTTTACAGGTCACATACATAACACAGCAGTCTGTTGTATATACAAATATAAAATATTTATACTCTTTTTTTTTTTTTTTAAATCAGGATATATGACTGAAAGTTTTTTCAGTGAAACAACTGTAACCTTTTTTGTCTTATCAGCTTCATCTCATGTTTTGCAAAAAAAAAAAAAAAAATGCTGCAAACAATGCACTGCACAAGTCAATGAATAATTAGCCACATGAGCCAAAGGTTTCTTGAAAATGGTTTATGAAAAGGCTCTGGATCAAACATTAACTCAGCTGTCAGGGGACAATCATAAAACGTCCTGTGTCATGTGATATCAGGAAGGACATGGGATTTGAGAGGGATGGTTAGATTGTGTTTCACTTTCAGTACATTCAAGCAGGAGAGAATTTTTGTTAAAATATTCAAGTAAAGTGACTACCCGAGAACACCATGTCATTACAGTTGTCTTTGGAAAAGTCACCTGACATCTGTTCAGACCTGCTCAACTAAGTCAGTTGCTTTTAGTTTAGTTGAAACCAATTTTAAGTTGGTTAAAACTAATTAACCAACTGAAAAGAAAGTTCTTTAAGTGAATACGGCACTAAGGTTGAATTTACCAGAATTTAAAAAATTCACACCATTTAATGGCATATCGCAAAAATGACAGATTTCAAAACATAAATCCATCTTCCCTTTTTACCTCAGGTGTGTTGATAATTTTTCCTAAAGACCACATCAGTGCTCCGTAGACCCTCATCAGCTGCTGAGTGCTGATCTGATCCGCCTTGTTCAGCACCACACGCATTTTATCCTCGTGATTCTTGAGAGCACGGATCACCTCGGAGAACTCGTCAGAGATGTCCAGTTTGTGGGCGTCAAACAGGAGGATGATGCGGTCCACACGCTCAGCAAACCACTCGAGCACCGCTGCAAAGTCATATCCTGGAGAGGGTAAAGGAGGGTGGACCAGTCACATAAAGATGTTTAAAGGATGATTTAGCCCAACAACAGCTCTGAATTACCTAAGGAGGGACCAGATTACCATCAGGCCTTGAATGTATCTGACAACCCTGTTTGTAGATTATGGCCAGCACATGCAGAGGTTTGTATGCGATTAAGATTGTAAAACTCTAAATTTCAGTTCTCACTGAAGATGATAGAAAAGATTGAGTTAAAAAGTAAAGAGTGAATTGCAGTAAACTAATAGGGGGAAAATTGAGGGTGTGTACAAGAACTTCTAAATTGCTACATAAACATTTCAGTTTTGCAATGTTTCAAAGATGAAAGACATTGCTGAGTTTAGCAATATGGGAATCAAACTTGATCCCATATGCTGAGCAAAAATTACTCACGGGTTTTCATAAATTGTTTTATGTAGCTGGTGGAGGGGGACGATGTGAATGCTGACTTCCTTACTGAAAATAGCAAGGCCAAAATCAAAAATCTCTGCTTGAGGTGAAGGAAATATTCAGCCCTCCACTCAGTAATGGAAAGTGAAAAGTTCAGAGAGGCTGTTGAGGTTGTTAGGTTACACATCTTCCTCATGTATTAAGTGTGATACCATATTTTATACTTTACACTAGAGCTGTACTTACTGATGTATCACATATACTGCTGTGATGAAATAAGATGTTTGTGGCTTTAATACATTGTATGCTAGGGGAGGTTTAATTGTGAGTTGAACTTTCAAATTTAACGCCATGTCCATCCAGCAATGTTTAGATAAGGGTTTCCAAGAGGCAGGTCTCTTTCCCTGGTTACAGATTAGCTAGCTTCACTAAGACAACTGACAGAGAGTGAGACAAGGACCTGTATTTATATTTTTTTCTTGTCCTTATACTTTTTTTAGTCTCAAAGACCACTCAAAGCTCTTAACTAGTAGCTACGCTAACCCTCTATTCTAAGGGCCTATCAGAGACAGATACCTAGGCACAATTTAGAGCCAACAATTAACATGTTTTAACATTTAAAACAATGCATGTTTTTTAGATTGTAGGAAAAAAATGAGACCCTGGAGTAATCCCACACAGCACAGGGAGAACATGCATACTCCACAGACAGGTTTCCAACCCTGCCAGTCTAGGGATTTGAACCTGGAACTTTCTAGCTGTGAGGCAACAGTGATAACCACTAAGCTACCATGCTGCCCAAGAGTGAATGATAAAAGATGTATGTAAAGACAGTTTGACCCAGAGGTGGTAAGAAATCTTCCATAAAGGGAAACAAAATGCAGCGTAAATAATCCTTCACAAATGAAATGACCTCTAGACAAGGCGGGGCCCTGCAATACACCTTACACCATAACCAAACTTTCAAACTGAGAAATTAAAAAAGGGGGAAGCAACAAGGATGGCATATGACCTAGGGTGTAACAACTGAAAATACAACTGAATAGTGACATCACTGTTTATATTAGCAAGTACAGAAACACACTGTTCTACTTTCCTAGCTTTGATTATTTATGTAACGTGGGGGATACTGTTTTCTAAGTTCTCATTTCCTTCAATGACCTGAGCAGGGAAGACAGAGTAGTGGTTTTGATTAGTGTCTATGCATCAGCTGATCAGAAAAGAATGCAGTTGTTTGAAAAGCTCATCGTGGCTGCTGCACAATCAATGCCAGATCTGCTGCACAAGCATTCCAATATGGCTGGCTTTTTTGTCTATGTCCAAATATACGTGCACAGAAGAGGGACAGAGATACAGTTGTTAAACAGATGACACAGTGAAGGGGGGGGGGGGGGTAGACACACGACAGTAAAAATGAAAGTAAATTAAAAAACTCAAAAGTCAACAGAAGTGGGAACGTGGATGGACTCAAAACCAGTTTACTCTTATTTGTGCAACAAAATCCATGTTTACATGGACAAGTAACTGGATTAAAAGCCTGATCGGAATAAAAATGCTTCATGTAAACACGCCAATCTGAATATTCTGACCTGATCATACTCCTTCGGATCAAAATTTCCTTCTGATTGAGACAGGTGGGTTATGCCAATTGTTAATCCAATTGGTGTGCATATAAACACTTATTCCCAAGTTTGGGTAGAAAATATGTTTACTGTGCATGTCTGTACGTCAGCCACACATCAACGTGACGTATTTCCACCTTTATAGCAGCTAGCGGAAGAAATGGCGGAAGTAAGACAGAACTGGTCTGTATCGTCCTACTGTCTCCCTCTGTTCATCATATGCTGAAGTATGTACTGCTGGGCTTGTAGCTTCATTAAGGAGATCAGCAGAAGCAAAAGTACAGTCTGAATAACAATACAGGTCCATTTCAAAAAGAGAAAGACACGAAGCAGGGTTTGTTTACATCGGAAGATGCTGCTTCTTCTACCATTTCCGGAATGTCAGACAATTCTGTGCATGTCAAAATGATTTAGTCTGTTCAATCGTGTGACACATGTAAACACACTTTATTATCGGATCAATTTTTTCAGGGTCCATGTAAACAGTAAAGTTCTGATCTGAACTGTAATCAGATTGAAGAAATTTTGTGTGTGTAAACATGGCTAAAGAGGGATATAAAAGGGGAACATTTTAAGTCCAGATTCCAGTAGGAGCAAGCTCAGAACATTTGTTCATTCTTCTTAACACACATGCCAGGGAATCAGGCTGAGAAACAGCTGCTCAAGCCTCAAATTAGTTGGAGTGCCTAGCATCTACAACAGCTATGTCTGTACCAAACACACAGACATGCAGTGACAGAGTCATGGAAATGTGACAGCTGTCAAAACCTTGTGGCAATCATAGATGGAGGGATGAGTGGGAATAAGAACTGCAATATTTTCATGCAAGTCACTGATGGCCTTGTTTGGTGGCTGGGCAAACGTGTTTATCTTCTTTCTTGAGTTAAGATCACAATCTAGATCACTGTGATATCAGCACAGTAATCATGAAGGTACTTGTACAGCCAGGAGGAGCAAGTTAGCTTAGCATGGCAGAAGGTCTGGCACAAGCACATTTACTATAGAACATGCTTGACGTTTGTATTCTTAAGTATGAAACAAAATCAGTAGGGGTGTCAATACTACTACTACTACTACTAATAGATTGCATTTATATAACGCCTTTCATGATACCCAAAGTGCTTTACAATGAGTCCATTATTCATTCACTCCACAGATGGACAATGGTAGTGGTAAGCTACTACTGTAGCTACGGCTACCACTGCTCTGGGGCAGACTGACGGAAACGTGGCTGCCAATCCAAACCAGCGGCCTCTCTGACCACTACTGAACATTTATACACATTCATACCCAGTGTCATGGACACTGGAGACAATGTGAGTAAAGTGTCTTGCCCAGGGACACAACGGCAGGATGGCTGGGGAGAGCAACAACGGGCAACCTTCCAGTTATTGGACAACCCACTTCCGCCCCTGACGGTAATTCAGATAATGACTAAAAAGACATCACAGGGTTCCCTCTGGTAACAATTCTCGGTGGCGGCCCACCACGCCAGAAATTTTACCGCCACCCCAAGGTGATAAGAATTTATTAAGAAAAATATATGAAGCAATGACTTTCCACAAGCGCGCACACGAACAACGTGCGTGGCCATCATCCGTGCAAAGTTTAGAAGCGCCCTGCTCACACGAGTTTTCCAGTCAGTCAGCAAAGTGTCTCGCTAAGCGTGACTGTCCGACAGAAACATGAGTTTATTTAAACATGGGGAAAAAATCACAAGAGGTATGTAAGAACTGGCGTTTATCATGGTTTTAACCTGCTGGAAACAACGGCAATGGAAGAGTCACTTAGCTAACAGATGTGGTTAGAATTCATATACAGCCGGCTTCATATGAAGGGAAAGGCAAGGGGGACTGATGAATTGCTGAGGATATATTTCACCAGCCACTACAATATTAAGTTATGTTCTGTAGGAATTGCAGGAATGAAGAGACTGGCAATTTCTCTCTTTTCTCGCATGAGCAGGCGTGCCGGTTTTATTCTCCAGCAGCAGTGACAAAAAGAAACAGCTAAAAACGCTAGCTCTAAACTGAGGTCCTTCAGCGGCTGCCTAGAGAGGTGCCTGATGAGAAAGCCTGAGTGCACAACTATAACTGCCTAAACAGATCATTCTGTACTTGAGCACATATTGTGGTGAATTATGTCTTTAGAGTCCGCTACAGTTCTCTATTATGTACCTGGCAAGTTAAGATGATCGAAATTCACAAAATCAATAACTTTAATCTGTCAGCAGCCTTCAGACAAACTAAACGTGTCAACATTTGATTTCAAAATAAGGGAGGTTTTAAGTAAGCATATATATATACATACATATACAGTATATGCTTAAGTAAGCATATATACATTTGCTGTAACCTAGGGTGTAGCCACGCCTCCAATGTCACTTCCCGCAGGCATGTTAAAAGAGGAAAAAAAAACCAAAACAAACTCACTGAAGTGTCATGAGATAAGATAAGATAAGATAAGCCTTTATTAGTCCCACAACGGGGAAATTCCAGGATTGCAACAGCACAGGGATAGCAACACTCAGAGCAACAATCAGAAGGCAAGAAAAAAACAAGCAAGCAAGAGCAGCTAATATACATATGTACATATTACTATAAAATATATATATATACACACACACACAGACACACAGTGCAGAGCATTGTAGCTGGATGGAATAAATATATGAATATATGAACACACAGTGCAGAGCATTGTAGCTAGATGGAATAAATATGTAAATATATAAACACCCACAGTACGGAGCATTGCAGCTAGGTGGAATAAATATGCAAGTATATAAACACACACAGTGCGGAGCAATGTAGCTAGATGGAATAATATGTAGATATATAAATATAAACACACCCAGTGCGGAGCATTGTAGCTAGATGGAATAAATATGTAAATATATAAACACACACAGTGCAGAGCATTGTTGCTAGATGGAATGAAACAGCATAACCGTCTACTTAGTTATCCTACATGGTATGATTATGTGCCCATACATATTCTCACCCTCCATAGCGACCGGTATGTTCCTAGTTGTATGCCGGAGGGGACCATTGTGTAAGTCTATTGCATCTTTTGCATTCAAAAAACTATTAGTTTGTTACGTCTTTTTGCTATCTCTGCGAGCAGCCCTGCTTAGGTTGTACAGTCTGACAGCCGTTGGTAGGAAGGACCTACGAAACCTCTCGGTTGTGCACCTGGGATGATGTAGTCTGCTGCTAAATGAGCTCCTCAGTGCATTCAGTATGTCCTGCATAGGGTGGAACTCGGACTCCAGCAGAGATGACAGTTTAGCCACCGTCCTTCTCTCTCCTATCTCCTCCATCGGATCAAGGCGCTGCCCCAGGACAGAGCTAGCTTTCTTAATCAGTTTGTTCAGTCTCTTCCTATCGGCTGCAGTAATGCCACTGCCCCAGCAGACCACTCCAAAAGTGATGGCTGATGCCACCACCGTGTCATAGAATGACTTCAGCAGCGCCCCTTGTACACCAAAAGACCTGAGTCTCCTCAGCAGGAACAGCCTGCGCTGTCCCTTCTTGTAGAGTGCATCAGTATTGTGTGACCAGTCTAGTTTATTGTTCAGATGAACACCCAGGTACTTATAGGATGTCACCATCTCGATGTCTGTTCCCTGTATATTTACTGGTACTGTGAGGGGCTGCCCATGCCTGCGGCAGTCCACCACCAGCTCCTTAGTTTTCCTCGCGTTGATCTGGAGGCAGTTCCGATGGCACCAGTCCACGAAGTCCTGGATAAGCCCTCTGTACTCAGCTTCATCTCCATTGGAGATGAGGCCAACGATCGCAGAGTCATCAGAGAACTTCTGTAGATGGCAGTGTGTTGTGTTGTGTGAGAAGTCCGCAGTATAAAGAGTGAACAGGAAGGGAGCCAGCACCGTTCCCTGGGGGGCCCCCGTGCTACTGATGATCGTGTCGGACACACAGTCCCGGGTTCTCACAAACTGAGGCCGGTTCGTGAGGTAGTCCAGGATCCATGATGACAGGTGCTGGTCCACCCCTGCGCGCAGCAGCTTGTCCTTCAGGATCATCGGTTGGATGGTGTTGAAAGCACTGGAGAAGTCAAAGAACATGATCCTCACCATATTCCCGGGCTTCTCCAGGTGGGACAGAGAACGGTGAAGGAGGAAGATCACCGCATCCTCCACCCCAATGCCATGCTGGTAGGCGAACTGGAGTGGATCCATCGCTGGTTCCACCAGGGGGCGGAGGTGAGCAAGGAGCAGTCTCTCCAGGGTCTTCATCAAGTGGGACGTCAAGGCCACCGGTCTGTAGCTGTTCAGGTCTTTGGGGTGGGAAGTTTTTGGTACAGGTACCACACACGATGTTTTCCACAGCTGTGGTACCCTCCCCAGTTTCAGGCTCATGTTGAAGATATATGTCACAATCCCACACAGCTGGTCTGCACAGGACTTGAGGAGCTTTGCGCTGATGCCGTCCGGTCCCGGCGCCTTCCTCGCCTTGATCTTCCTCAGCTCCGTCCTCACCTGGGTCCTGGTCAGGGTCAGGATGGGGGGCTGTGTGTTGGGAGTGGGGGGGTGTTGGTGGAGTGGGGAGTGGGCAGTAGGACTTGATTTCTTTAGAGGCAGCAGTGGTTGTTGTGCAGTCAGGGGGGAGGGCGGTTGGTCAAATCTATTGAAAAACAGATTCAGGTTGTTCGCCCACTCCCTGCCCCCTGTGGCCTGGGGGGAGGTATTCTGGAGCCCCGAGATGGTTTTGAGGTTTCTCCAGACCCCGCTGATGTCGCTCTGTTGCAGCTTGTCCTCCATCTTCTTCCTGAAGCTGTCCTTGCCTTCTCTGATCTTTCTCCTCAGCTCCCTCTGTACGGACTTCAGCATCTCCCTGTTCCCTGACCTGAAGATCCTCTTCTTCTCTCTCAGAAGTGTTTTTATCTCAGGGTTGATCCAGGGTTTGTTGTTTGAGTGACGCCGTATGGTCTTGGTGGGAACGGATTTGTCCACACAGAAGCTGAGGTAGCCCGTGAAGGTGTGAATGAGGCCATCGATGTCCTCACCATGTGGATCGCAGAGCTGCTTCCAGGCGGTGGCTTCAAAACAGCCCTTTAGAGTGTCCATTGTCTCCTCAGACCATAACTCCACAGTGTGCATGGCCGGAGGTTGTCTGTGCACTAGGGGTTTGTACACCGGCCGGAGATGAACCAAGTTGTGATCCGATCTCCCGAGTGGGGGGAGTTGTGATGAGGTGTACGCCTCCTTAGTGTTTGCGTAGAATAAATCCAGTGTTTTATTGTCTCTAGTGTGGCATGTGACATACTGGGTAAACGTGGGTAGAATGGGAGATAGTGAAACATGGTTGAAATCGCCTGAGATGAGGAGAAGAGCATCTGGGTGTTCTGTCTGCAGCCTGCTGGTTACTGAATGGATGACGTCACGTGCTGTCCCAGCGTTCGCCGTCGGATTTGCATAAACAACAATGCAGATCACGTGTGAGTGTTCTCTCGGGAGATATGTAGGCCTCATGCTAACAGCTAGCAACTCAATGTCTTTGCTGCAGTGTCGTTGTTTAACAGTGATATGTCCCGGTCTGCACCAGTTGTTGTTAACATACATTATCACTCCACCGCCCCTAGCCTTGCCACTGTCTGGTGTTCGGTCAGCTCGTATCATGTGAAAACCCTCCAGCTCAATGTTAGCATCTGCTGCTAGTTCAGTTAGCCACGTCTCAGTAAACAAAAGGAGAGAGCACTCCCGGTATGTGCTATCATACAGATAATGCTACCTTTTCTAAGGGTCCACTCACACTGGGACCAGTTGGCCCACACAATGCCTGAGGTGATCCCCCCCCCGCCCTTCCCAAACATCCACAGCAATCCTGTGCTCACCTATTTATAAATGCATGAAATCTGTGTGTCTGTCTGGAGACTGGGCAGAGTGTCAGCGGGGACTCGGGTCTGACAAAGAACACCAGTGTATCCAACACAGGACACGCCGGGAGAAGCAGCGGCCCAACCGAGCAGACCATGTTCCTTAGCGGGGAGGCAAGCCCAGCCTGCTCGGTCAGTGGTAGACGGAGTCCCAACTGCTGCTACCCATGTGGTACCACTGTCCTTTGCAGAACCGCAAGTCCCCCCTCTCACACGAGTATCTAAAAATTAAAAACTTAATACCGCCATGATTGTGGAGCGGAATGGCCAGAATGACTAAATGACCAAACAGGACACAAAAATACCCAAATAACGAAATAAATAATTTTTAGTTAAATATTTACTGACAAATGGGTAGCAGTGATGTAACAGCTGCAGTCAAACAGGTCCTTCTGCTGTGTATAATGTTGGCTGTTTTGCAGTTGATTCAATTGATTACAGTTTTAAAAACCTTTTAATAACAACAAAATATTGCTACAATATAAAATGATGCACTACAATGGATCGCAAATATTTGTAACCGAGTCCTGTTATAGTACTGCATGAGTTTGACGATACATTATAAACTAGGTATAAACTAAAACAATTATAACGGTGACCGAACAGCTCCCATTTCCCAAACTACAATAGAATAGAATAGACTTTATTGTCATCGTATAGTTGTACAGTACAACGAAATTGTGGGTGCTCCACCAGGCTACTGTGCAATAAAGTAAGAGAGAAGGATTAGATAACAGTGTTTCCTCTGGCTTAAAGAACTTGGTGCAGTGGCAACATATTTTTCGGGGGGGGGGGGGACATGACACTATTGTAACCGGAATATGTTAATTTTACACCTTTTTTTTTTAAATTTTGCACAGTAACACTGCATAATGGAACTTACCATGTGAACTATTGTACAACCAAGGCTTGAATGTTGGAATATTGGGCCAGTTGGGATCCCACCCAGACATCCCATGTTTGGACTTTTTACTGGTGTCATCCTTCTCTCCTCCCCTCTGCTCTTACTTCTCCTGGATCCTCTGCCTGAACACTTTCCTCTCCTTGGCTCCTCTCTTCTGTCTCATCTTCCCCTCTCTGAGCCCTGTCTAATTCAGGTTCTCTCTCTGTCTATGGTGGTATACAAACAGGTTAGAAAATACCTAGTGTCACGTTTTGTCTTGCAGGATTTTTTTCATGGTTTACATAAATGACAAAAATGTGTATCTTTTGTATTTTTATTCTAGTATTTCTTTTTTTTTTCATTGACAAAAAGTAGTAAAGGGAAAAAAACATTCATAATAGTAATTTACGCATGCATACTTAAAATGATATGATCAGAGGTGGGTATAGTAACCAGAAATTCTAGTCATGTAAAAGCATTGCTTTGAAATTAATAATTAAAAGTACACAACCAAAACCATTTTTAGTTAAGGGTACAAAGAGCACCTACTTAAAAACTTGAGTAATGACTTCAGTCTTGAAGGTTTGAGGATTTTCCCCAAAATTTATAACAATTTTCTTAGTTTTCTACTTTTCTCTGTAGATTTATCTGAACTTGCAACCATTTTCCTCAAATTTGTAATTTCCTCTTGTAAAATTATGACTTTTCTTGTACATTTGAGACCATGCTACTGCTTGTACATGTGTCATCACAATGTATAATGACCCAAACACATGGCTTTACATCATTAGGAAAAGCCAATTGTTTACAAGAAGTACAATTTTGGAGAAAAACACAATGCATACTTTTAACTTTATGTAGCTCATTTTGACTCTTTTTTTCAGTAAGACTCTCACACAGCTACTAGGTTGTAAAATGAATGACAGGAGCGAAGTTGTGTGTGGTCATAAATGAGAAGTTGGGCCAGTGCTGAACTTGTAGCAGCAGACAGTTAAGATACCATGGCAACTGTTGATGCAGACGACAAATCAACTGAACATGAGACCCCACCTGCTTCACTGAAATCACCGATGTGAAAATATTTTGCATTCCCATAATGGGATGGGGTGTAATTGATACATCATAATATCACAATACTTTGTGGTGGCAATACTGTGTTGATTTAGTGACACCAGTATCATGATACATTATCAAAAATTATGAATTAATAAATTGTGCAAATACAAACTTACTAATAATTAGTTACCAGAGTAATTAAATAAGACTTCAGTCTACTAGATGGTGGAGTAACTGTTGAGATCTAGCTGGGAGTTTAACAAGGCAAAGATTGGGTTGGGAAATTGCAGCAACTGCAATACTCAGCATATTGCAAAATTGTGCAGCTCGGTGGTGCAGTGGTTAGCACTGTGGCAGCACAGTAAGAAGGTCACAGGATCGATTCCACCCCTGACCATCAGTGACCCTTCTGTGTGGAGTTTGTACCTTCTCCCAGTGTCTGCGTGGGTTTACCCCGGGTACTCCAGTTTCCTCCCACAGACCAAAACATGTAGGTTAGGTTAATTGGAGACTCTAAAGTGGCCCTAGATGTGAATGGTGAAGGGATTGGCGCCGTATTGTGGCTGCCTCATCCATCAAGGTGGATGCCCTGAATTTCCCTCTGGGATTAACCCTTGAACTCTGTGAATTCTGCGGGCGGTCACGTGTCTGCATCTTAGTGCATCTCAGTGCGCGCTGAAAAAAAACCCAAAAAAAAAAAACCAAAAAAAACCCTGTATTTCCGGTCTTCCAGTACAGACACAGCCTTGTTACAACCTGAGAAAAAAGCTGTGTAATATATTCATTTTTTGTGGTATTTTTACAAAATTTTGACCTGAGCTTGAAAACACTTGGTTCTACATTTCTGTTGTTTTCCAGCCAGAATCAGACAGCTGTATGTTATTTGCAAGCATTTGTATCTAAAAAAAAAAAAAAAACACCCAGGTGAACTTTCTTGTTACTCAGTGGCAGGAGCACTTAGAGAGATTATGACTGTTTTGCCAAAAAATTCAGTCTTTTCTTTTAAATGAGACCAACCCCATGAAGATGCTGCAAAGGGTTGAAGAACAGCTTTTGATTTACTTTGGGCATGTTATTTTTAGGCGTTTTTAGGGAAGTTGAACATATTTCAACAGGTTAATAAAGTATACAAAATACAACAACAACAAAAAAAATTATGATATTACACTGCAGCCCAAGTACCATGATAATATCGTATTGTGGGACCTCTGGTGATACCCTGTAAGCTATGTCAACAACATTCGCTGTCATTCGGTTTTCTACTTCTCCTGTTCACTTATCAATTTGTGAGATCCCTGTTGTAAAATATGCGACTTTCCCCACCCACTTGTCAATCTGCAGCTTTTTCCATCCTCTCAATTTACAATTTGAGATTTCTCCCTTTTTGTAGATTTAAGACTTTTCATCCCCCCTTGTCTTAAATTTGTGACTTAATACATAACTTGTGATTTTCTTTTTGCTCTTGAACATTGAAAACAAGCCTAAATTTGATACTTGTCCCCCTTTTTAACTGTGGCAACTTTAGTTTGCGTACAGACTAGATAATTCTTAATTTAGGTTAGGATATCTTTTCAATTTAAAAGAGATGATCGATTCCACACTTGACCATCGTGGGTTCGATCCCACCCCCAGACCATCGGTGACCCTTCTGTATGGAGTTTGCATGTTCTCCCCGTGTCTGCGTGGGTTTACTCCGGGCACTCCGGTTTCCTCCCACATGCCAAAAACATGCAAGTTAGGTTAATTGGCATCAAAACTGGGGATTCTAAATTGTCCTTAGGTATGGATGCGAGAGTGAATGGTTGTCTGTCTCTCTGTGTTGGCCCTGCGATGGACTGGCGATCTGTCCAGGGTGTACCCTGCCTCTCACCCAAAGATGTTGGGATAGGCTCCAGCCCCACCGCGACCCGAAAGGATTAAGCGGTAGAAGATGGATGGATGGATGGACGGATAAAACCGAATGCCTGGAAACTGGCTATATTTATTACCCTCTTGTTGTCCCTCAGTAAGATTGAATTTGACAGCCCAGGCAAAAAAATGTAATTAATAAAATGTGTAAGAGGCAATACAAACATTGACAACTCAGTAATGAGGAAATTTTGTTATGCTTTTTCAACAACTGTGCAACAGAACATCAAATGACTTTGTTCTTTGGCAGCTGGCAGGTTAAAGACTGGCTAAAGTCCAATAAAACATTTCTCAAATTCCCTTCTGTTGGGTGTGCTCCATCGAAGTTCAGAACTCACATAAAGAATATCGTCCAAACAATTTGGCTCTTAACACATTTATACAGTGGTGTGAAAAAGTGTTGGTTTCCTTCCTGATTTCTCTCTTTTTTTGGTACATTTGTCACACTTAAATGTTTCAGATCATCAAACAAATTTAAATATTAGACAAAGATAGCAAAAGTAAACACAAAATGCAGTTTTTAAATGAAGGTGTTTATTATTAAGGGTAAAAAAAAAAATAAATATCCAAACCTACATGGCCCCATGTGAAAAAGTGATTGCCCCCCATCTTAATAACTGGTTGGGCCACCCTTAGCAGCAACAACTGCAATCAAGCATTTGCGATAACTGGCAATGAGTCTTTTACAGTGCTGTGGAGGAATTTTCACACCACTGTTAAGTTACAGTGTTGTGAAGTAGTATTTGCCCCCTTCTTGGTTTCTTATATTTTGACTGAACAACTCCATAGTCAGGGATGCACACCCTTGTTACCTCAGCAAAGCACTTATAAAATCTGAGGTCAGTCTGACAAATGGCTTAAGAGATATGCGAGGAACAGACACACACACAAGTACACAGACAGAGATTACTTGCACTTATAGATAGACTAGTGCATTGCCCGTAGAACCAAGTATTCCGGTCTGAAACAGGTATCCCAATCAGGCTTTACAGGCCCAAATGTAGGCCGTGTTTGAAAGTGGAATACAAAGAGGTGTAGCCTATATGCAGGCAATCACATGTTAGACTTTGACAAATATAAAAGGGAGTAAATGGCACTAAGATTTATTTGATTGTGTGAATATTAATTACAGAATACCTAAATACTGAAAATGAATGGGACATCCAATATTAGCGACTGTTTCTGATCCCTTGTTTATTTGTTTGTCAGATCACTTATTTGTGTGATCTTTTATCGCTTATATTCAAGATAATAGTGTATCTTGCACTTTGGGAAATGGGAGTTGTTCAGTCATCATAATTATTTTAGTTTATATCACTGTTCAGTGATGGAGTTCAGTGTAATATTGAATTTCTTCTGTGTATCGTCAAACTCATGCAATACTATAACAGGACACGTTTACAAATATTTGAGACCCATTGGCTGCTGCTTTACCCATGTGGCTGCGAAGAACTGCGATCCACAGGTTCAGCTGCTGCTTCCCTGCCACTATCTCATCTCATCTCGCAAGAAATCTCTGTGTCTGTCTAGTGTGTCACGCTTCATAGGACATCATAGGACGGCCTATGATCTCTGCCTGAACATCATAGGACGTCCTATGATCTCAGGCATCACAGAACACAAATGTGTCTTTATGATGTCACATAGACCTTGTATCTGTGTCTTCTGATCTCTGCCTGAACATCATAGGACGTCCTATGGTCTATGTGACATCATAAAGACACATTTTCTTTTTGCTCAGATCTATTTTCATGATCCTGTCCATGAACTGGAATTACTATGCACCTATCCCTCAACCAGTGGTCTCAACGAAGAAGAAGAAGAAGACCCACCAGATGGAGAGCAACAGAATGAGGGCAACTGCTGCACGTCAGAAAAGATGCCATGAAGATGAAACACCTGAGGTTCCAGCTGTACATCGCACCCGTCTGAGACAGGAGGACACCCTTCACCAGCATAGGGTATGACAGACTTTAAAGCACGTTTATAGGACATCATAGGATGGCCTATGATCTCTGCCTCAGCATCATAGGACGTCCTATGAACTCTGGCATCATAGGACGACTCGCGATGCCTACATGATGGCAAATTTGTAGCCTTGACGAATGCCAGTCTACACTACAAATGTGTAAAATGCCAAGCAAAGCGTTCATTTTCTCTGGGTGCTCTGGTTTCTTGGTTTCTACGGGCATGCACGGGCCTTCCTGAACAGGGTCGAAAGCCACTTTTTCAGGATCGTGCCCATGAACTGGAATTACAACACACCTATCCCTCAACCAATGGTCTGAACGAAGAAGACCCACCAGATTGAGACCAATAGAATGAGGAGAACTGCTGCACGTCAGAAAGGATACTGTGAACTTGAAACACCTCAGGTTCCACCAGGACGCCATAGGCATGACTGTTAACGACACAGGAGGAGACCCTTCAGCAACAGGCATGCAGAAATACTTGCTTATACTTGGTTTCTACGGGCATGGACGGGTATGCACGGGTACGTACTAGTACGATAGAATTTACAGAAAATATATAATGTGATACATATCGTTATCGTCAAATAAGATTACTTATATCATGACATGATTTTTTTGTCATATCACACAGCTCTACTGTACAGTAATAAGGCATAATAAATGCTAACCTTGACCCTTTGACCCCAACCCGATAGTCAGAGGTCAGGATCCCAAGGTGAACCTGCATACCAAGTTTGGTGGCCCTAGCTTTACTTGTTTTTTTTAATAATAGTAAATGTAGCATTTACCCATAGTGCAACTGCAATGTTAACTTTGACCCATAGTTAGGTGAGGGTGTAAGTCGTCCAAGATGTGTATTAAATATTACTGTATTGATTTGAAAAGCCTACATCATTTCTTTCAGTAGTTATTGTGTTTAAAAAATTTATGGAAAAATCTGACCTCTGACCTTTGATCTCAAGGTCATCCAATGAGAGTGAAATTGCAATATATGGATCATCAGAGTATATCAAACCACGGTACCAAGTTTCAAAACAATCAGACCAAAACTGTAGGAGGAGTTGATTTCACAAGACAGTTACTATCTATGAAGTGAGGTGAAACAGGAGGTCATAGGTCAGGGGCTACAATTCCCACGACCGGCGGGGAACAAAAACCCAGAACAACATCTAAAGAACTGCAGGCCTCACTTCCCTCAGTTTGGACACTGGCCAATGCTTCAACAATAAGACAGATACTGGGCAAAAATGACATCCATGGGAGTTTCAAGGTGAAAACCACGGCTGACCAAAAAGAATACAAAGGGTCAGCTCACATTTGCCAAAAAACATCTTGATGATCCCCAAGACTTTTGGGAAAATATTCTGTGAACGGACAAGACAAAAGTTGAACTTTTTTCAAGGCATTCATCTTGTCACAACAGCATTTCATAAAAAGAACATCATACCAACAGGCAACCACATGTTCTCCCCGTGTTGCGTGGGTTTACTCCGGGATTTCTCCGGTTTCCTCCCGCATACCAAAAACATGTAGGTTTAGGGTGCTCGCGCACGCAGCGACCGGCAGCCGGTGGCTTGTCACCAGATTGCAAACCAAATCTACCTATGGGTATAAATAAGTAACAAAAAAAAACAAACAAAAAAACCATAGTGGTGGTAGTGTGATGGTCTGGGGCTGCTTTGCTACTTCAAGACCTGGACAACTTGCCATAATTGATGGAACCATGAATTGTATGATCGGCCATGAAATCCTGAAGGAGAATGTCCGGCCATCAGTTCGTGACCTCAAGCTCAAGCCCTTCGATGTGACTGAATTAAAAATTTTTCAAAGAAGAGTCGGCCAAAACGCCTCAACAGTGTTGTATAAGACTTATTGCCAGTTATCACAAACACTTGATTGCAAGTTGTTGTCGCCAAGAGTGGCACAACCAGTTATTAGGTTTAGGGGGCAATTACTTTTTCACATAAAGCCAGGTGGGTTTGGATAGCAACTAGGGATGGGCATTCGGTGAAATTTTCTTCACCGATCGCCGGGAGAATTAATGATTAATAATCGGTTAATCATTAACATTTTTAGGTAGGTAGACTGCATTAGAACATCAGGTATCAGCACGGAGGGCACAGAGAGCCGCACAACTCAAATCTACCTCTCTCTCTCAAATCTCTCTCTCTCTGTTCTCGTGTTTGCTCGGCTCGGGAATCTCGCAAGCTGATTGGCCGAGACGTTTCACCCCGCAAGCTGATTGGCCGAGACGTTTTACCCAGCTCTCTCTCCCTGCCGAGCGGCCACCCAACAAACGAAGACCGCATTCATTGCTCTATCGCTCGTATTGCTTAGTCTAGCCGCGTGGAACTTTTTGCTGTTCTCTTGTGCCATTTTGTGCGAAATAGTCTTCCCGTCGAGGCACTACGCCGCCTCCTGCAGCTTCCCTCGACGTGTGTACACCGAATCTTCATGACCTTCTCAATAAAGTTTCTGAAAAAAAAAAGAAAGAATCTTCACGACCGCCATTACTCAGCGCGCAACCACTGTTGGCGGTTTCTTCGCGTAATAAGGGTGTTCCATGGACCCTGTCGATGAGGTATATTTGTATGCTGCATTGCAGTGATTGCAGTACACCTGGTCATTTTTTAAATTGAAATGGTCCCACGCAACACTTCGCCGTAACCGCCTCATGATTTGGCGATCGCCCTACGGAAGCCCGCATGTATCAACGGAGGCACGCCAGGGTACGGCGATGGTGTAATGTTGCCCCCTGGTGCCCAAATTTTGCCATTGCATTGTTTGAGGACGGCCGTGCACTAGGCCTTAATAACCTCGGATTGTTTAAAAAAAAAAAAAAAAAAACGGTTTGTCGACGAAAATGAACTTCCTCGGTGAAATTCTTAATGATCAATTATCGGTTAATCGGTAAATTATGCCCATCCCTAATAGCAACTGTCCCTTAATAAATCAAATAATCATTTAAAAACTGCATTTTTATTTACTCGGGTTATCTTCGTCTAATATTAAGATTAGTTTGATGATCTAAAACATCTACGTGTCACAAAAATGCAAAAATATAACAAGTCAGGAAGGGGAAAAAATTTTCATAGCACTGTATGTCAACAAGTGTCAAGCTTCAATAACTAATTTGGTGAATGCAATTAAAAGTATTCACTATCAAGTCAAGTTCTGTAAAAAAATTATATAATATATATATATATATATATATATATATATATATATAGTGTGGCAAAAAAGTATTTAGTCAGCCATCAATTGTGCAAGTTCTCCCACTTAAAAGATGAGAGGTCTCCAATTTTCATCGTAGTTATACCTCAACTATGAGAGACAAAATAAGAAAAAAAAATCCTGAAAATCACATTGAAGGATTTTTAATGAATTTATTTGCAAATTATGGTGGAAAATAAGTATTTGGTCACCTAAAAACAAGCAAGATTTCTGGCTCTCACAGACCTGTAACTTTTTCTTTAAGAGGCTCCGCTGTCCTCCACTCGTTACCTGTATTAATGGCACCAGTTTGAACTCGTTATCAGTATAAAAGACACCTGTCCACAACCTCAAACAGTCAGACTCCAAACTCCTCGATGGCCAAGACCAAAGAGATGTCAAAGGACACCAGAAACAAAATTGTAGACCTGCACCAGGCTGGGAAGACTGAATCTGCAATAGGTAAGCAGCTTGGCGTGAAGAAATCAACTGTGGGAGCAATTATTAGAAAATGGAAGGCATACAAGACCACTGATAATCTCCCTTGATCTGGGGCTCCACGCAAGATCTCACCCTGTGGGGTCAAAATGATCACGAGAAAGGTGAGCAAAAATCCCAGAACCACACGGGGGGACCTAGTGAATGACCTGCAGAGAGCTGGGACCAAAGTAACAAAGGCTACCATCAGTAACACACTACGCCGCCAGGGACTCAAATCCTGCAGTGCCAGATGTGTCCCCCCTCCTTAAGCCAGTACATGTCCAGGCCCGTCTGAAGTTTGCTAGAAAGCATTTGGATGATCCAGAAGAGGATTGGGAGAATGTCATATGGTCAAATGAAACCAAAATAGAACTTTTTGGTAAAAACTCAACTTGTTGTGTTTAGAGGAGAAAGAATGCTGAGTTGCATCCAAAGAACACCATACCTACTGTGAAGCATGGGTGTGGAAACATCATGCTTTGGGGCTGTTTTTCTGCAAAGGGACCAGGACGACTGATCCGTGTAAAGGAAAGAATGAATGGGGCCATGTATCATGAGATTTTGAGTGAAAACCTCCTTCCATCAGCAGGGGCATTGAAGATGAAACGTGGCTGGGTCTTTCAGCATGACAATGATCCCAAACACACCGCCTGGGCAACGAAGGAGTTGCTTCATAAGAAGCATTTCAAGGTCCTGGAGTGGCCTACCCAGTCTCGAGATCTCAACCCCTAGAAAATCTTTGGAGGGAGTTGAAAGTCCGTGTTGCCCAGCGACAGCCCAAAAAATACATCACTGCTCTAGAGGAGATCTGCATGGAGGAATGGGCCAAAATACCAGCAACAGTGTGTGAAAACCTTATGAAGACTTACAGAAAATGTTCGACCTCTGTCATTGCCAACAAAGGGTATATAACAAAGTATTGAGATGAACTTTTGTTATTGACCAAATACTTATTTTCCACCATAATTT
The DNA here is from genome assembly GCA_020510985.1 of Pholidichthys leucotaenia. Lineage (NCBI taxonomy): Eukaryota > Metazoa > Chordata > Actinopteri > Cichliformes > Pholidichthyidae > Pholidichthys > Pholidichthys leucotaenia. The sequence continues at coordinate 407,011,096 of CM035840.1, read as the reverse complement.
GCAAATAAATTCTTTAAAAAGCAGACAATGAGATTTTCTGGATTTTTTTTTTTTTTTTCTCATTTTGTCTCTCATAGTTGAGGTATACCTATGATGAAAACTGGAGACCTCTCTCATCTTTAAAGTGGGAGAACTTGCACAATTGGTGGCTGACTAAATACTTTTTTACCCCACCGTGTGTGTATATATATATATAAGCATACTTGGCAATAAAGTTGATTCTGATTTATATATATATATTTTTTTTCTCATCTTTTTTTCCATAGTTTTCTCACTTCAAGGCTTACTGAGGAAGAAGCCAAGCCAAATATGCTGAGCTAATCAAAAATTAATATACGACCAATAGCTGTTACACAATTTAAAAAAAAAACAACAGCACAGAACTCATGAACGGGCATTATGAATGTGTTCCGAAAATACGGTTGTCAAGTTATGCCATCTTCAAAACTATACAGTGCTGCCCTCAAATACAGAAATGTTTGGTTATAACAGATGAAGTCGCACAGAGCCCTCGTTAGCAGATTAGCTCAGAGGAGGTCTGAAATAATACTACTGCTTCCTGCGACCTGCTACAACCCAAATATCTACCATTACCCAAAGCACAGACACACAGATGCCCGTCACACTGGAAACAAATATGTTTGTATGTGACACAGTGAGTACAGTATTATGTGTGTTTATAGAGAAACAGAGTAGTTGTGAACAGGTGTTGAGAGAGTGTCAATGCTTGGGAAAGAAAGGGATAAAGTGTGAGAGCAAGAATGTACACTTTTGCATTGAAACAGATTTTGTCCTCTTTGTTCAAGGTCACCTTATCATAAGAGGCAAGATCTCTCCATTTATGCCATTTCTTTCTCTTGAAAAGATCAGTGATATAAACCACAAAAATCCATGATAACACCAAGCCACAAGAAATAAATATATTCTTTCCTCCTTTAAGCTACTATATGATAAATAAAACTATTTCAAATTGCTTTTCCTCCTGTAATGTTTCCTGCTTTTGCTTCTTGTTGTGTTTCTTGGGAAATCAGACTTGATAAAGAGCAAAATTTGTAGCAACTCTGCACAACAAAAGTGATAGTGGTGGTGGTGAGGAGAGCAGTGTTGGGGAACTGCCATTTTATGCCACTTCCTTTCCTTGGAGGACACAGAAAAATACTACTTGTACAATGCGCCTTTCCTCTCAAGCTGATTTAAATCAGGTGCAAAAAGCAGAAACTACATTCAGCTGCAGGGTTATCTTCTAATTCTACTATTCTGTCAGCTCATCAAAAGTTGTATGGAAACTGTATGTGACAATTCTGAAATGACTTGGTGTCACAATATTGTTGGAAAATATGGTTAAAAATAAGAGTTGATTTATTTCAAAGGAGCACATGGAAATGACTTGGACAAAGTTATTAAAAAAATACTGCAAAGAGAAAATGGAGATGGTACACGTGATTTTTTTTTTTTGTTTAAAAAGGCTTAACAAAATTTTATAAAGCGATACGATGTAGCGGACACATTTTCAGGCACTGTTGTCAAAGAAATCAAGCATACCGGTACATCTGTGTTATGGATTTTATGACCCATTTGCTTAGGCTTTGACCCGTAGGAGTGAAAGGAGTAAAATACCAGTTTGCCAGCATTGCAAGCATGACTACAATAGTTAAATTTGCATAGGACTTGCCAAAGAGAAGTGTCAGAGAGAAACTAAGTGAAGAAGAAAGGAGAATAGACAATACTGAAGCACCAAAACAACCATTTCCTGTGGTTTCATTTTGCTGATGCGCAATGCTTTCTGATTGCAGGGAAGAAGGTGGGGTAAAAGTAGGTTATTAAATACAAAAAACAGGTTGGTGGAATGTATGCATGTTTGTGTGTGTGAGCAGACCTCTGCTTATCCGCTGTTTCTCCCCTGACAGGATACCAGGAGTATCAATGATACTGATGCTCTCCAGGACAGGGTTAGGCATCTGGGCACACATGAACCTGTCAAGGAAAAACAGGGATGAGACATTCAGGAGCAGAGGTGGGAGTAAGAGAGAGCAATGAAAGATGCAAGGGGATGGAAAAGGAGACAGGTGCAGAAAACCAGTCAGGTTAAGATTGTCTGTACTGTATACACAAGTATGGCATTAAACTGACATTTTATGGAGCTCTTCAGTAATATCTTAACTCACAGACACAAAGCATACGGGGAAAAAAAGTGAGTAAATGGATACGTAATTCACATAAATGTGTTTGCCATCAGGTCCATAAATAATAGTTTGCTTTTCATTTTTTTTTTGACCTAGTGGTGGAGCATATGCCCCACAGCCAGGAGGTTGTGGGTTCAAGCCCCAAAGGAGTCACAACAAAGATCATAAAAATGGTACTTTCCACCTTCTAGCTCGGTGCTCGGCCTAAATATAATAGGAAAATGAAGGCTGGCTACCCAGCCACAGGGGGAAGCACAAAACCAATGTACTCCTTGTGCTGGAACCAAGCCCGGGTAAATAGGGAGGGTTGCTTGAGGAAGGGCACCCAGTGTTAAAAATAAAATAAAATAAATAAATAAATAAATACTTGCTAAATCAATATGCGGACCCTCGATCCATTATGGTGACACCAAATAGGGGAGCAGCTGAAAGATGTGTGTGTGTCTTCCCTGGCTAATTTTATTGGCCTGTTCTTTAAATACCATCACAAGTTGGTACTCCTCTCAAATTGTGCTCAGCTACATTTATAACCAGTTATAAGAAGAGACTGAGGATGTGGGTTTGTAGAATCAATGTTAAAGTTGCAGTTTGTGAATTTTTATGGGTCATAAATTGATCAAGAACAGCAAAATAAATTTGGGGATATCTTAGGTTATCTGAATATGAATTATACCCATGGTATAATTGTTTTAAGTTTTGCAAGATGCAGAAAATCATCAGCATTGACACATTAATAGGAAATTCAATGAATATATGGATAATGTAATATACTTGTATGTCCATGTGCTCTGCTATGGCCTGCAATACACATCCATGTCTCTTCAGACCGGATGTGTGCCGTGCTGCTCAACTAGTAAACTGCTTTCTAAGTCTTCAAGCAAGCCAAAAAGAAAATTAACTAACACCTAAACAACTCTGGATTTATTTATTTTTTTCCAAACTGCTAGCAAACGAGGGTCTGATACTCACCAGATAAGAGTGTATTTTTCCGGTGTGTCAAATTTCATGTCCTCACAATGCTGATGACACATGAATGCACCAGTCAGCCTGGAAGCTGGTGATGTGGTGGTCATCGGAATTTTTACTATTCTTGTAATTTTGTTGCTATGTCAAACTCAGCACAGATCAGTGGTTGTATACACTGGTCTATATAGTTCAGCAGTTACATATACTGCTTGTTCAGCTTCAAAAATGTGTCAGAATGATGGGCAGCCTTCAAATTCTTTTCCACTATCTGTTGCTATGCTGTAGCATGATGACGGTGACCCCTAGTTGCTGCGTGTTTATCTGGAACTAGTGAATGCCCGTAGAAAGCAAGTATTCTTGTCTGAAAACAGGTAGCCCAGTTAGGTTTTACAGGCCCAAATGTAGGCTGTCTGAAAGTGGAATACAAACAGGTGTAGCCTATATGTAGGCAATCACATGTTAGACTTTGACAAATGTGAAAGGGACTGAACACTAAGATTTATTTGATTGTGTGAATATTAATTACAGAACTATTGAAAATGAATGGGACATCCAATATTAGCGACTGTTTAAGAACCCTTGTTTATTTGTCAGATCACTTATTTGTGTGATCTTTTATGAGTTCTTGGTCCATGATGATCCAAGATGGCGCCCACAGCGGTCGACATGGTGCTTCGCTGCGCTCTTTGTTTGTTTTTGTTTGTCAATTGTGTGTCTGCTTGCACTTATACCCGTGAAGAACTTTTAAATATCAGGACTTTGACCCCCACGGACCTCCTCCCAGTTTTTCTAGCCCCTGCCGCCGATCTGGTTTATTGTTTGGCTCGGAAAGTGAGATGGCGGAAGAGAGGTAGACGAGCGGGCGCTCTCGTACGACTTCGCAGGAGAGGCTCGCGAACGGCGCTGCCTGGCATATTTCTGTCCAATACCAACTCTCTCTCTAACAAGGTGGATGAACTGAGACTGCTGATGCGTTTTAAGGACCTCGCCTCCTCAGCTGTCCTCTGCTTTACTGAGACCTGGCTCCGGGAAAATATACCGGACAGCGCGCTGCGCCTCGACGGCTTCCAGCTCTTCCGTGCTGATCGTGACACAGAGCTTTCCGGCAAGACCACAGGAGGCGGTGTCTGCTTCTACATCAACTGTAGCTGGTGCTCTGATGTAACGGTAATTTCCAAACACTGTTCTCCTGCCTTGGAATTTCTTGTTATCAATTGCAAGCCCTTCTATTCCCCGCGGGAGTTTGCTTCTTTCATAATGATCGCTGTGTACGCCCCTCCCGACGCGGACACGCGCGAAGCTCAGCGCGTGCTCGCGGATCACATTCAACACACAGAGCGGAGTTTTCCAGACTCGCTGATTATTGTGGCTGGCGACTTTAATCAGTGCAATCTGAGCCACGATCTCCCCCGCTACAAACAGTTTATTAAATGCCCCACCAGAGGATTAAACACACTGGATCACTGTTACACCACAGTGAAAGACGCATATCGCGCTGTCCCTCGAGCTGCGCTGGGATTATCTGATCACGTGATGGTTCACCTCATTCCCACATACAGACAGAGATTGAAGCTCACTAAACCTGTTGTGAGCACTACGAAGATACGGACCAGTGATGCTGAGGAGAAGCTGGAAACGTGCATGGAAATATCTGACTGGGGCATGCTTAAAGGAGCCACGCATGATCTGGATGAGTACACAGACACTGTGAACTCATATATCCACTTTTGTGAAGAGAACATTCTTCCATCACGCACCAGGGTGAGTTACTCTAATGACAAACCCTGGTTCACAGCTAAGCTCAGACAGATCAGGAAGGAGAAGGAAGCAGCGCTGAAAAGTGGAGACAGGGACTGCTACAGGGAGGTTAAATACCGGTTTAACAGAGAGCTGAAGAGGGCTAAATCTGTGTACTCAGAGAGACTCCAGCAGCAGTTCACTGCTAATGATTCGGCTTCCGTGTGGAGAGGACTGAGGCAGATCACCAACTATCGGCCTCAGGCTCCTAAAGGTCAGGATGACAAAGCCCTTTGTCAGAGACTGTCCCAACACTATGCCCGTTTTGACACCTCGTCATCTGTGTCCAACTCCCCCCCTCCCTCCAGCTCCACAGCCTCCACATTCCCTACTTCATTTAAGGCACCCCCTCCCCTTATCATCAGTGAGCAGGATGTGCTCAAACAGTTCTCCAGACTGAACCCGCGCAAGGCCCCCGGCCCAGACGGCGTGTCTCCCTCCACCCTGAGACTCTGTGCGAAACAGCTGGCTCCTGTATTCACAGACATTTTTAACACCTCCCTTAAGTTATGCCACGTGCCATCCTGCCTCAAATCCTCCACCATCATCCCTGTCCCCAAGAAGCCACGGATCACTGGACTTAATGACTACAGACCTGTAGCGCTCACCTCTGTAGTCATGAAGTCCTTTGAGCGCCTGGTCCTGTCCCACCTCAAGTCCATCACCACCCCTCTCCTGGACCCGCTGCAGTTTGCCTACCGAGCCAACAGGTCTGTAGACGATGCAGTCAACCTGGCCCTCCACTCCATCCTGCAGCACCTGGACTCCCCGGGAACCTACGCCAGGATCCTGTTTGTGGACTTCAGCTCCGCATTCAACACCATCCGCCCCGCTCTGCTCCGGGACAAGCTGTCCCTGCTCAACGTGCCTGACTCCCTCTGCAGGTGGATCATCGACTTCCTGACGGACCGGAGGCAGCATGTGCGGCTGGGAAAGACTGTCTCAGACTATACTAGCATCAGCACCGGATCACCCCAGGGCTGTGTACTTTCCCCCCTACTCTTCTCCCTTTACACCAACTCCTGCACCTCCAGCCACCAGTCTGTCAAGTTGATCAAGTTTGCGGACGACACCACCCTCATCGGGCTCATCTCCAACGGCGACGAGTCCGCCTACAGGAGAGAGGTGGCCCAGCTGGCGTCCTGGTGCAGCAATAACAACCTGCAGCTGAACGCTCTGAAGACAGTGGAGATGATTGTAGACTTCAGGAAAGTCACTACTCCTCTGCCCCCCCTCACCCTCTCAGGCTCTCCCATCACCACTGCTGATTCCTTCCGCTTCCTAGGCACTACCATCACCAGGGACCTCAAATGGGAGCTGACCATCAGCTCACTCATCAAAAAAGCCCAGCAGAGGATGTTCTTCCTGCAGCAGCTGAGGAAGCTCAAGCTACCCACCAAGATGTTAGTGCAGTTCTACACAGCCATCATCGAGTCCATCCTCACCACCTCCATAACCGTGTGGTACGCAGGAGCCACTGCCAGGGACAGACTAAGGCTGCAGCGCGTCGTGCGCACTGCTGAGAAGGTGATCGGCTGCAAGCTCCCATCTCTCCAGGATCTGTACATCTCCAGGACCCGGAGGCGTGCTGGCCGGATCATAGCCGATCCCTCACACCCTGGTCACGTACTGTTTGCCCCCCTCCCCTCTGGTAGAAGACTTCGGTCCATCCAGACTAAAACCTCCCGTCACATGAACAGCTTCTTCCCCTCTGCCATTAGACTGCTGAACACTAAGTGACTCTCGTGCACCATGTACAGCAGCTCAACCAGACTCATGTCAATCATCACTGTTTTCTTCCTGCATTACCGACTGCACTATATAGTTCTCCACAGTATCTGCTGCTGGCTAATATATATTTTAACTGTTGACCAGTATCACTTAATCTTATCCTACACTTTATTACATGTATAGTTTATTTCTCTTATCTTATCATGTTTAATGTTGCAGCATTGTACCGAGACAAATTCCTAGTTTGTGTACTACATGAACAATGGCAATAAACCTGATTCTGATTCTGATTCTGATTCTGAGTTCAGGGTTTCCTCTGGTAACATTTCTCGGTGGCGGGCCACCTTGCCAGAAAATTTACCGCTGCACCAAGAAGGAGATATGAATTTAAGAAAAATACATGAAGCAATGACTTTCCGCAAGCGCGCACACGAACAACACGTGTGGCCGTCACCCGCGCGGAGTTTAGAAGTGCCCTGCCCATGCAAGCTTTCCAGTCAGTGTCTCACTAGCGGCAGTAGAATCTTCGTTGGTGAAAATCATGCTGCATCAGCGCCTTGGCACTACCTATCGGGCGGGCGTGAAACTACAAATGATAGTTGTGTGCATGCATCAACCGCTTGGCCTGGGTAGATGAAAAAAGTGAGCATGTACAGCGCCGCATGAGTGCCGGGCTCATCCAAAGCATACTCGGACCAAGGCGCACTAGAGGGGAAATGCAGCATGAATAAGGCTTGACTGTCCGACAGAAACATGAGTTTATTAAAGTACTTTAAATGCGGGGGAAAAAAAAAAAAAAAAATCAGAAGAGGTAACCCCCTGGAAAAGGGAGCAATAACAGAAGATTCGCTTAGCTAAGAGATGTGGTTAGAATTCATATGCAGCCAGCTTCATATGAAGGGAAAGGCAAGGGGGACTGATGAATTGCTGAGGATATATTTCACCAGCCACTACAATATTAAGTTATGTTCCCAATTATGTACCTGGCAAGTTAAGATGACCGAAATTCACGAAGTCAATGACATTAATCTGTCAGCAGCCTTCAGACAAACTAAACGTGCCAGCATTTGGATTTCAAAATAAGGGAGGTTTTTCTTGGCGGTGAGGAGATTTAAAAAAACAAAACAAAAAACTATATATATAACTATTATAACAGAAATAACCGCATCCTTGGTCATTTAAGTTAATTTAAATCATTAAATACAATTTTATTAATATTTTTTTCTTTGTAATGAGAGTTAAATTATTGTTCTGTTCTGACTGCAAAGTTATGGTCAAAAATGTAAATTGCTATAAGGAAAAAGCAAAAAAAAAAAATAGTCCGTTTCAAATTTATTTAAAAAAAACAGTAATTTTATTTTAAAAAACAGACAAAAATAAGCCATAAAATAATCCACAAATTTATAATAAAGTTTCCAATGTACAAGAAAAGTCAATTTTACAAGAGGAAATTACAAATTTGAGGAAAATGGTTTCAAATTTAGATAAATTTACAGAGAAAAGTAGAAAACTATAAGAAAATTGTTGTAAATTTTGGAGAAAAACCTCAAACCTTCAAGACTGAAGTCATTACTCAAGTTTTAAGTGGGTGCTCTTTGTACCCTTAACTAGAAATTTTTGGTTGTCTCCTTTAATTTACATGGCACTTGATATTTTCTAACCTGTTTGTATACCACCATACACAGAGAGAGAACCTGAATTAGACAGAGCTCAGAGAGGGCAAGATTAGACAGAAGAGAGGAGCCAAGGAGAGGAAAGTGTTCAGGCAGAGGGTCTAGAAGAGGTGAGAGCAGAGGAAGGAGAGAAGGAGGACACCAGTAAAAAGTCCAAATACAGGACGTATGGGTGGGACCCTAAATGGCCCCATATTCCAACATTCAAGCCTTGGTTGTGCAATACTTCAAAATGTAATTTCCATATGCATGGCAGTGGCTCAGGAGGTAGAGCGGGTCGTCCAATCACCGGATGGTTGGCGGTTCGAATCCTGCTCTCCCCAGATATCCTGCCGTTGTGTCCTGGGCAAGACACTTTACCCACCTTGCCTCCAGTGTCCATAATACTGGGTATGAATGTGTATAAATGTCCGGTGGTGGCCTGAGAGGCCGTTGGCCCGTATTGGCAGCCACATTTCCATCAGCCTGCCCCAGGGCAGCTGTGGCTACAGTAGTAGCTTACCACTACCATTGTCTGTCTGGAGTGAATGAATAATGTATCTGGAAAAAAGGGTCTGAGTGTCTATGATAAAGCACTATATAAATCTGATGCATTATTACCTCCACCAAGGAGGTTATGTTTTCATCACTGCTGGTTTGTCTGTCTGTCTGTTTGTTTGTTTGTTAACAAGATAACTCAAAAAGTTATGGACAGATTTTCATGAAATTTTCAGAGATTGTCAGAAATGGGGTATCCTACAGATGATTACATTTTGGTGGTCATCCAGATCATCGGGGGAACTGTGGCGCTTGGCAGAGGTCTGCGCTCTCCGAGTGCTTTTCTAGTTATTATATGCAAAGTTACTGTGCAAAATTTAAAAAAAGAAAGAAATAGTAAAAAAAATTAACATTCATGCATATGTGTTTTTGTGCAGACTCAGTATAACTAGTCAGGGAATTTATTCCTGGTGGCCCTATTTAAACTACAGACGCGACCTAGGTCTTGCAGAGTTATCCTGGGTTGTTTGGTCAAGTTTGAAAAGAGCTTTAGTAAGCTCATCTTGTGTTTTGACATATTCTCTCATATTACAGGTAGGGCTGGGTGATATGAAAAAAAAAAAAACACCAAACAGTCACAATAATTTTTTCCCCCCATACTAATCGATAGATATATATGCTGTATTGCAATATAAATCAAATCACTTTCTAACAAGCTTACAGGTTCCTTTTAACTCCTGAGAGAGATGTGAAGATATCAAAAGATTAATTCTGGTTTAAATATTTATTTTCTGTCAGAAGTTGAACATGACAAATGTACTGTAGAACATTATACAGCTGTATGTCAAATAATTATAAAATACGTATATATAATAAACTAAAATCTTAATTCTGATTCTTAATTCAGTCAAAAGCTTCAAGTGTTACAGGAGAACAACTGAATCGGTGAATTCAAAAGGGGCCCAAGTTCCCTTTGAAAAAGTGTGGACTTGGGCCCTTTTGGAATTCACCGATTCAACTGTTTCTCTACACTCCATGTACAAGCTGGGGGAAGTGCCATCTGGGAGAAATATTTACGGCCAAGGAGCTGGTAACGACAGTCAATTATTTTAATAAGCCGCTTAAACCCGACATTTTCGACTGTGCTTGATGACAGCATGTCTTTTGCAATAAAGTAGGCTATTGCATTTGTGTGTACTTTATTGATCCCCAGAGGGGAAATTGAGGGCATCCACCTGGATGGATGAAGCAGCCACGGTACGGCGCTATCCCTTTACCATTCACACACACATTCACACCTAGGGCCACTTTAGAGTCTCCAATTAACCTAACCTGCATGTTTTTGAGCTGTGGGAGGAAACCGGAGAAATCCCGGAGTAAACCCACGCAGACACGGGGAGAACATGCAAACTCCACACAGATCACTGTTGGTCAGGGGCTGGAATCAAACCAGGGATCCCATGGCCAAGGGTGAGTTGCTGTGCTGCCGCAGTGCTAATCACTGCGCCACCGCACTGCCCGTGCGGGGTGGTGGCGCAGTGATATTTGTAATATCACTGTGTCTCCTTTTTTAGTTGTTCAATTCAATTCAGTTCAATTCAACTTTATTTATATAGCGCCATTTCACAACAACAGTCACCTCATAGCACTATCAACTGTAGGGGGAACCCCCACAGTTGCAGAAAGACCCCAGCAATCAGGCGATCCCCTGTGAGCAAGCACTTGGCGACAGTGGAGAGGAAAAACTCCCTTTTAACAGGAAGAAACCTCCAGCAGAACCAGGCTCAGGGAGGGGCAGTCATCTGCTGCAACTGGCTGGGGGGTGAGGGGATAGAGAAGAAGAAAAGAACAGACATGTACAGAGCAAACAGCACGATGGGGACTCAATCTATGGGAGAGAACAAACAAATGTTAATGACCAGCAAAAAAAAATATTTCATTGAGAGTGAGAAAAGGAGTGAGGCCCAGTGCATTACTGGAGGTCCCCCGGCTGACTAAACCTATTAGCAGCATAACTAAGGGAGGGTTCAGAAACACATGATCCCTCCCTAATTGTAGGCTATATCAAAAAGGTAGGTTTTATCCCTATTCTTAAAAACAGAGATCGAGTCTGACTCCCGAATCCAGATTGGCAGCTGATTCCACAGGAGAGGAGCTTGATAACTGAAGGCTCTGCCTCCCATTGTACTTTTGGAGATTCTAGGTATTACAAGTAATCCTGCGTTTTGGGAGCATAGTGCTCTGCTAGGATAATACGGTAGTATCAGATCTTTTAAATAAAAAGGAGCCTGATTGTTTAGAGCTTTGTAAGTAAGAAGAAGGATTTTAAACTTAATTCTAAACATGGGAAGCCAATGAAGGGAGGCCAGAACCGGAGAGATATGATCTCTCTTTCTAGTACCTGTTAAAACTCTTGCTGCAGCATTTTGGATCAGCTGAAGACTTTTTAAAGATGTTTTAGGACAGCCTGATAATAAAGAATTACAATAATCTAATCTCGAGCTAACAAAAGCGTGGATCAGTTTCTCAGCATCACTCTGAGACAAGATGCTCCTAATCTTGGCAATATTACGCAAATGATAGAAGGCAGTCTTAGAAACAAATTTAATATGTGAATTGAAGGACAAATCCTGATCAAAAATAACTCCAAGGTTCCTCACAGAGCTATTAAGAGAAAGAGTAACCGCATCCAAACTGAAAGTTTGATTTGGAAAGGAATTTCTAAGGTTTTTTGGACCAACAAGAATGACTTCAGTCTTATCTGAATTTAATAGCAGGAAATTACAAGTCATCCAAGCCAAGTTGTAAGGCATGGCGCTGGAGAAATTGGCCACTATGGTCTGTTCTTGCGAAAGTATCACACTAATAGTTTTAGAAGGACCGACAGCACTTGCTTGGGTCCAGGATTGCAAAGTCTTGCATTCTGTGTGCTTAACAAGATGGCACTGCTTCAGATGGTAAAAAAAAATGTGTAGTGTTGCCTGCTTTTGTGGGGACATGCTTGCGACACAGTTTGAAGTGCACGCTAAGCTGCTTTTTGTCAGACTTTAAATAGCCAAAATATCTCCACACTACGGAATTCCTCAAACCCTTCAACAATCTCGTCATCTATTTTGCATTGAGCAGCGTCAGTTTCGGTGTCTTCTTTGGTAATGCTGTCACTTTTCATTAACATTTTCTGTCATCATTTTCTTTTTAACCACGCTCCAACTCCTACACGGGCTTCGCTAGCCCAAACATTAGCAGGTATGCTAAACTCCGGCTGCTATTCCTACGCACATTGCTGTGTGTGTGTCAATCAAACGTAATGTTGCAACCGGCCCCCCTCTTCGTACGTTTCCTGACAAACCACTCACATGCACACACTTATTTTGCGCGCGCTCTCATATGCATGTGCACACGGATGCGCACGCACAAATGTCTCTCCTTTAACAGGTACCAATACCAGACTCGTGTTGAGACATCTTCAGTGGAAGAAGCAGTTTGTCTTCTGTTTGTTTTAGTTGTTGGTTTGTCTTTTTCTCTGTTCCCCTGCCTTTTCTTTCCCCGTCCACACATTTCCTTTCCCCATTCCCCATCCTGCCGGGTCCTCCATGGGTAAAATAATTTAAATAGAGTATTAAAAGTTATTACAGGAGGAGTTTACAACAATATACAGTACATAGTTATGTACTGTATAAAACTCCTTTTGGCAAAGTAAATCTGTTTTGGCGCAATAAGGGTAACAGATCTCTGTTCTGCTTACCTAGCTGTCTGACAGGAAAAGGGGGAAAAAAAAATAATCAGGCCTGGGTGTGGCTAGATAAATTGAACTCAACTTTCCAAAGATGTGATAAGCCACAGTTAATTTATGTTTTAACGGGGAGGGGGGGATCCCTTTTTCACACAGGGCCATGTAGGTTTTGATTTTTTTTTACCCTTAATAATAAACACCTTCATTTAAAAACTGCATTTTGCGTTTACTTGTGTTATCTTCATCTATTATTTAAATTTGTTTGATGATCTGCAACATTTAAGTGAGACAAACATACAAAAAAAAAGGAATAAGGAAGGGGGCAAACACTTTCTCACACCACTGTATATTTAATAAAGTGAAATAACACAGGGAATAAGTATTGAACACGAAAAAAAAGAGGTGCAAAAAAGCATAGAAAGTAGGGGCGAGGAAAAAAGATCGATTCAGTGATAGATCGCGATACTTGGCACTGGCAACAATGCATTGATCCATAAATGCATGGATCGATCTTTTATTTTTAAAAAATGTACACACATATACTTTTGGGTTGTCAATTAATCAACAGCGTTTTCAGTCCAACAGATGGCGCAAAGCAAACACCCAGTCAAGTGAAGTCATAGCTTGTCTCAGTGATTTGCAGCCAGCTTTGAAAGTTAGGAAGCAAGCAGTTAGCTCAAAATTTGCTCAAATGTTGGGCCTTTTTTTTTTTTTTTTAAGATATTATAACAAAGATGAAAGGAAAGACCTTGACATGACACACAACCCGCAAGAAGCGCTACATGAAAAAAAGAAAAAACACTCGGAAACCGGCAGGCCACACACATCTCGGAGCAGCATTAGCAACGGCTAAGAAAAACAGTCCCTCCAGGATTTTGCGATCGCATCAATTCACGCAAAATCAGCACAATTATTGCACAACCTTGCAACTTTGTCCAATCACCGCAACTTTCCCACAATTTTTGCCAATCCTCGTCAACTTCCGGTAATTTCACCAATCAAATTTGTCTCTGACTGGCGCTCAGACGCTCAGTCTAACCAACCAAATGTATCGCTGCACTGTGTTCACTTCGGTATTAATGGAACACATCAGCAAACGGTGTGTGATTTAAAAAAAAAAAAAAAAAAAAAAAAATTCACCCGTGAGGTTTCCAACACCATCCCTTCCTCCGTCTCCCCCAGCCTGCCGGTAGACATCTCGTCATCTCTCCGTCCAGACAGTGTGTACAAAGCGCTGGGTTTGTGTTGAAAAATGTCCGCCTGCCCCAAAAGCACCCCGTCGCGGGAGTGCACGTGTGGACAAACACCATAATAAGATAAGCCTTTATTAGTCCCACAATGGGGAAATTCCAGGATTGCAACAGCACAGGGATAGCAACACTCAGAGCAACAATCAGAAGGCAAGAAAAAAACAAGAACAGCCAGTATACATATGTACATATTACTATATATATATATATATATATATATATATATATATATATATATATATATATATATATATATATATATATATAGACACAGTGCGGAGCATTGTGGTTGGCGAATGTGCAGCAGAAAGTCTAAGCTCTCTCTCCCTCCACGGATGCGGCGGGCCAGCTGGATGTCTTTGGGCATGATGGTGACCCTTCTTGGCGTGGATGGCGCACAGGTTGGTGTCCACGAAGAGACCCACCAGGTAGGCCTCGCTGGCCTCCTGTAGAGCCATGACGGCGGAGCTCTGGAAGCGCAGGTCGGTCTTGAAGTCCTGAGCGATCTCCCTCACCAGGCGCTGGAAGGGCAGCCTACGGATGAGCAGCTCCGTGGATTTCTGGTAGCGACGGATCTCTCTCAGAGCCACGGTACCGGGCCTGTAACGGTGAGGCTTCTTCACTCCGCCGGTGGCCGGAGCGCTTTTTTCGAGCAGCCTTGGTGGCTAGCTGCTTCTTGGGGGGCTTTTTCCTCCAGTAGATTTACGGGCGGTCTGCTTGGTTCTTGCCATCGCTCTTTATTATTCTGTCTTATATTTCTTTCACGCCGCTTAAACTCCAGCCCGGCACCCGCGTCGTTTTCGCCACAGTTCCTCGGCATGTTGAGTTTCTCCGTTAGCCCGGGTGGCGGTTGGAGCTAGCTAGCCAGCTAGGTCCAACTGCTGTATCGTCCCCCGCTGCAAACAGTGGCTCCGTCCGCCGACTCGGGAAACCCTTAGGGCGATCTGTGTGTCCGTGATATATATAAAGAGTGAAAGGTGTAGAAAGAAGAAGGAAGATAAGAAAAGGGCAGTTGCAAACGGCAGCCAACTCGTGTGGCGTCGCCGGTCCGGCGGAACCGGAACCGACAAATACCACAAACAAAACGAGCAAGTCTAACACTACAGCCAGTGTTTGAACATTTTATAGATTTTTTAGAGGTAAAATCATTACTGCATCTGGTCAATGAGCTTTAAAGCTGTGACTCTCGGGTCTGGACGGACAAACGCACCCACCCACCCTCCTCCTTCCACCGTAAATGAAAGATGTGTGTCTGAAGAGACACGTGTGTGTGTGTGTGTGTGTGTCAAGATCGACGTGCAGCAGACAGATAGGTAGGACTTAGGCACAGAAAAAGAGAGAATATTCTCTGTATTTATTTTTTTTTTTTTTTCAGAAAAACACAGACTCCTATAGACCATACAGAGCAACAGAATAATTTATTTATTTTTTCCTCTCCGCTCAGTACCGAGTGGTTGGGGACCGTAGGGCGTTTTCAAATTAAGGTGCTTGTGGCGGGTTGGTGTAACCCCCACAACAGACTGGACAGACACTGCGCTCGGCTAGAGCAATTAACAGAACAGTGAAATATGTGTATTAATGTCTACAGGCAGCCCCGCTTCTTCTGGCTCACTTCTGTGATGTTAATGTGCCTTTCATGCATTGTGTTCATGCGTCCTGTCCTTACTGTGACCTAGAGACCGAGATCAATATGTCTCTCAAATGCAAATGTCTCATGCCTGTTCTGCAATCTCTTTGATCATACCAACTGCTGGGGAATGCTCTTTTATGTATTGTTGTAGTTGGGTATATACTGTATACTGCACTGTAACCCATGCTCTCTTCTCTCACTCTCACTTCAACTGCTGCTGGACACACACACACACACACACACACACACACACACACACACACACACACACACACACACACACACACACACACATTGTGTCCCTCTGCCGAGAGCCGCTGGACTCGCTCCCGGCGCGCATGCACGGCGCCGGGAGCGGAGCTCGTGACGGCAGTATGATTTAATAAACTCTACTTAAAACCTTCACCAACGCTGCTTTATTTCATGCCGCTTCAGTGCTGCCAATAATTTCCAAATCTATACTCTTTAACATGCATTCAATGCAATTTTGCTGTTGTAATGGATATTGTGGTAAAGTCTGTATTTGCTGTTGCACAAAAGAGTTTTTTCTGTATAGCAGAAGTTTCTGCTTAGTTTACAAATCACTAACAGGAAATTTTTGACAATCCTGTGCTTTTCTTGTATTGTTATATAGAATATCACTGCAGTAAACTGGAAAAAAACATCTGCTTTAAAACCTGTTGCCATCTGCCAAGATGCTGAAGATGAAACAATGGTGGACATTTCAGCAAGACAATGATCTCAAACACACAACCAAGGAAACTCTCAACTGGCTCCAGAGAAAGAAAATAAAGCTGCTAGAATGGCCCAGTCAGGCACCCAACCTGAATCCAATTGAGAATCTATGGAACAAACTGAAGATATCTGAAGACAGTTTGCATGGAAGAATGGGCTAAAAATCACTCCTGAGCAATGCCTGCGGCTAGTTTCTCCATACAGGTGGTGTCTGTAAGCTGTTATTACCAACAAAGGCTTTTCTACTAAATATTAAATGAATTTTACCAAGCATGTTCAATACGTACTCCCTGAGCCATTCCACTTTATTAAGAAGCAGCCAACTTTGTCATTCAATCCATACAACCAATCATGTGCAGTAGAACAAAATTATATTTCTCCTATCTACAATGTTAATCACATCAATTTATTTATTTATTTGTCAGGGACAGTGCAATAAACAGACAAAAAAAAATCTGATGTGTTGCACAGAGAGTGTATAGCATTAAGCTAATTTGCAACTCTTGTCCCTAGATGGGCTTTAGAGAAAAGAAACATAAAAAGATGAGGAAAAAACAAAATGAAAACAGTAAAACAATATCCACATACATCAATGCAAACAAAATTATAAATACACAATATAAAAACCTGATTCACATTTGCCTCTTACAGTAAAATGCCTGTTACACATTCATTCCTTCCCTTCTTCACTCACACCCTGCAGACAATCATTTCATACATGGGTACATTCTTGTTTATTTTTCAGCCAGTTTTTAACCTTTGTAGTAAATGTTTTAAAATCCGTTATTATTTTGATTTCATTTGGCATTGTGTTCCAGATATAACTGCCCTTTATAGAGAAAGCTGTTTGTCCAAATGTGGTTCTGCGGTGGGATATTTTACAGTTATTGTTAACAGAACTCCTGGTGGCTCTGCTGCTGTCCTGTCTTTGGATGAATCCAACAAGTGGCTCTGGCGCTGATTTATGGAAACATTTGAAAATTAATTTCAGAAAACAGAGGTCAATGAAACTCTCAAAACTCAGTAGATTATATTTTTTTAGAATATAAATGATGCCACCTAATGAGCTTTTTATCCAAGATTTTTAGAGTTTGATTATATAATGAACCTATATGTTTTATTGTAGAAGGAGCTGCTTGAGCCCAGACTGTCAGACAGTATGATATATGCGAAAAAAACATAAAATGCATATACAGTACGGCTGCTTGGTGTGGTATGTAATGTCTAATTAATTTAAAGCAATTCAAAAAAATTTTTTTTTACTGTTTTAGTAATCTTCTTTATGTGAAGATTAAATTTGAGTTGAGGATCTAGTACAATGCCAAGGTATTTGAATTCTGTAACTGAACTGATATCTTGATCATGTACAGTATATTAACTTTAAAATGTTGCAAGTTACATTTTTTGATTGAAAAGCACATTGAAACCGTTTTCTGAAGGTTCAGCAGTAGATGGTTCTGGATGAGCCACTCTTGGACATCAAACATGCTTGAAGACAGGACGTCTGCAGCCTGTGCTGGAGTCTTAGCAGCTATGTAAATAACTGCATCATCTGCATAAAGTTGACATGTTGCAGCTGAGCAGTGTAATGGCAGGTCATTAATAAAAATGCTGAAAAGTAAAGGACCAAGAATGGACCCTTGTGGGATACCCATACGATTATTTAAAAAGAAGGATTTATCCTGGTGAACTTTTACACACTGTTCTCTATTCTGAAGATAAGATGCAAACCATTCTATTGTATTGGGAGAAAAGTTAAAAGATACCATTTTGGATAAAAGCAAGCTGTGGTTTACAGTGTCAAAAGCCTTTTTGAGATCCAGAAAAACAGCACCCACCACATTACCCCTGTCCAAGGACTGTCTGACATTTTCAGTAAGGCAGCAGTTTGCCGTTTCTGTTGAGTATCCTGGTCTAAAACCAAATTGGTGTGGATGAAGAAGTTGACCGTCTTGTAGGTAGTCTATCAGCTGTGTAGCTACAACTTTTTCAAGAACCTTAGACAGGACTGGTAAAATAGAGATTGGGCGGTAATTACATATATCGTCTTTACTACCCGATTTAAAAACTGGTATAACGACAGCTTTTTTCCAGCCAGATGGAAATGTACAAGACCTAGTGGAGAGATTAATGAGATGAGTCAGTGGTTTGATTAATATTTGGCTGTGCGTTTTGTGAAAGGAAGTGCTCATATTGTAGATATCATTAGTTTTAGAGTTTGACAACGTTTTAACAATGCCAGCAATTAATTCTTCATTTACCTCATTAATGTGAAAAGAAACTGTTGAAAGTATTGATTTTGTATTGTTGAGCACATTTGGCAGCACAAAGTTTTTTGTTAATTCTTCCACTGACTCCACAAAATATGAATTAAATTTATTTGCCAATGTAGCATTGTCACTGATGGTCTTGCCATTAATTCTAAGAACCTTTACTCCCTTCTGATCTTTTTTTTTTTTTTATTGGTTAAGTTATTTAAGTGCCTCCATATGGAACTGTTGTTACCCTTTGCATGTTCTATCAATTTATTGTGATAAGATGCTTTTGATTTACGCAGCTCTTGTACCACTTTATTCCTTAAACTTTTGTAAACGAGGTGATCATTTTGTAGTTTAGAGGTTAATGATGTTTTCAATGCAGAGTCTCGCCTCGAATCAGGGGGGCTGCTGCCATGCAAGGCACCGCCACAAACAACTTTTCCTTCCCCCATTCTATTATGCTGCGCATCAAGCTAGAAGGCGTGAAGTACCATTTTTTTTAATATGGTCTTTGGTATTAGCCGGCCAGGGCTTGAACTCACAACCTCCCGGATGTGGGGCGGATGCTCTACCACTAGGCCACCACTTCGGTTAAATTTTATATACATTATATATTAAACATAACTTGTTTTGTGAACACAGTTGATTTCTTTGTATGTACAGTATGGATTACTTGGGTTGTTGCTGATGTCTGGTGAAAATCCCAGGTCAATGGCTCCATCAGAAATGTTTTATGAGAAAAATGTTGACATGTTCAATACTTATTTTCCCCACTGTATAAACAAATTATCAATGTTTTGGCCTGTAGACTGTCAGGCTGTTGTGAAAGACACCCATCAAAATTTTCTAGTGTGACAGCTTCAAAAATGCTACTTTAAGAGAATTATTCTACCCTCAAATATTTAAAAGTGTTCACTTTCCACAATAATAAACTGTAACCAATAAAGATGAGGCATTTTTTTCTTATAATGAATGGATTATCAAAATAGCCAATTATTTATATGAGCCAACAAATAGTGTATTAAAATGCTAGTTCACCCTAATTAAGATGTTTTAACAACAACTGTAAGTGGTGGTTTAATCAGACTTTCCAACCAATCCAGCAACATAGATTTAACAATGTTTAATTAGGGAAACAATGGATAATCCATAAATTATAAGTCTGACTAATTCCCAATACATAATAATTGCTTGCATAATAGTCTCTTAAGGCTGAGAGACTGAAATTTAAACTTTAAAGGGGAGCGAGGCTCTTCCACAGAAAGTGAGCCAAGACATACAGACACATGTCAGCATGAAAGAAGAGGAATGATTTACAATAAACCTCCAGTGTCCCACTCAGGACAAAGAAGGGGATTGTTAGGACACCCTACACTAACAGTACTACTTCTCAGTCTGCTGCCCTTTTCAGCCAAACTGAACCAATTCTCACAACATGAGCTCAGAGGCACCAGATCATAAGACTGGGAAAAACTATGATTTTACATTCCTGCTGCAGCTACACTGAGGGGAGACGCACACACATGCACACCAGAAACCCTAACAGAGGTCCTGGGCCATATGCAGGGGGGAAAGGAAAAATCTACAAAGACCAAGTCAAGGAAATGTGATAAAGAAGTTTCCTTCATAGAGCTCCTATGTATAGTATAGCATTACAATAATAGTGAGGACCAAAGATAAACATGCCCGTTTTTCCCTCCCTCTAAAAGTCGATGGTGTAAGATAGTCAGTCGGAATTTTGGCCCAAGTTTTTCTTTTATCTATCCCAACATTTTTTCCACATTGAGTCTTAAAGAAAAATGCTCTGATGAGCTTGTGAATGAATTTTTAGAAACAGAGGCCCCAACGGGCACAAGGGTTGGGGGCGTATTCTAGGACTGCTTGTCATCCATCAAGTCTTGAGCAAGTTATGTATGGATTAATATTCCACATCAGTCCTGTGCTACAACTGGAAGTGTGGCTCCAACTCATGACCTCCTGACCTCAACTTCTCTTAGATAAGAGGAAACAGTTTGGCTGTCATTAGCACTGGAAACGTGAGTTCCAAGTTTGCTTCCTGTAAAACTTTTCCTGGTGTGGATAGTTTTTTGAGATTGTAGAGCTGCACATGCCTTCATGTATATTTGCTACGTGAGGCGTCACATGTGTCAGCCACAATCTCAGCAAAGCGCTGAGTCAGCAACGTGGGGCTTGGGAAGGACGGATAGGACAACGTGAGCCAGTGCGGAACTTGTACTTTGCTGACTCTGGTTTTACTCATGGCTCACAGAAAGCACAGAAATAACCTGACTAAATCAGCATTTGAAATAAAAAAGGAAGCACTAAAAATGTGCAAATATCTCCAAAGATAAGTATTAAGTGGAAAAAAAAAATCCATCACAGTGCAAAACATAAAACTTCAGAAAACTTAAAATTTGCAAAGAAAGAGGAGGACACCATTGTGAAGCCAATAATTTAGAGGTGTGAGGATCCCACAGCTGATTTCTGTTTACCCTCTTCATAAATAACTGCTTATGGTGAGAGCAGGTTCCACCTGAGCCTGGTAGTTAAATTCTAATCTGTGGTTCAATCACAGTTGTTAAAAGCTATACAGAAGAGCTGCCATTACAGCCTCCTCAAATCACTTGATTAATAATATGACCCTCGGTATCTCCCATTTACTTTATGAGTAAAGGACACTGTGCCAACAAATGGCTGAAGGCCACTCTAAATACCTTTGGCTTCCTGAGAGGAAAATGGAAAACTTTAGAAGTAGACACGGCTCAGTTCTAAAGGTGCACTTGATTCTTGGTGGAAAGTTTGCAACACTGTGTGTGATTTACATGACATGGTATTTTTTTTAAACAAGGAATATACCTGCTATCAAGTATCCCGTTTGCTCTAAATGCATGTTAGAGTGATCTCCAAGCCCATGTATGACCTCCACATTCCATAGAGACAAGATACAGACTGAATGTAAAGAGAACTACAAGTCCCATTATACAATAGGATTGTCTAAATGTGTGACAAATGATGTTGCAAAGCACAATAGTCTTTGTTCATACACAATCTTATCTGGTTTCCCCTTATGCCTGTAATGAACTCCAAGAGGTGAGTATTGGCCTGTGAGGTCTTTAACAGTGTTATCTGAAAAGCAACGCTTCACATTTCAGTCTTAATGATGATGTGTTGCAAAAGTTTGTACTCATTCGAGAAAAACCAAACACTCTACCCATAATGGAAGGAAGAGATGTCAGTGGATAATGGGAAATATGCCTAACCAAGGAAGTGTCAACCCAAATGTTTACATTACTGCATCATATCTGGGGGGCAATGGATCAGCGTTCTCGTCGCGCCCTCCGCCAGTACCCAGGCTTGCCTGGGGAAGCTAATGATCCTACCAGCAGACTAAATTCAAAGAGACGACGCCTCTGTGCCAAGTCAAAGAAGAATCCTAGTCACAGTCCTAAAGCCGAAAGCAAACAGCCCCAAGAGCACTTTGTGGTAGGATCTGCCCTTCGCATATTACAACTAAACGTTGAAGGCCTATCTGCAGCCAAGCGAAGCCTTATCGAAGTCCTCGCCTTCCAACATTCGATTGATGTAATCTGCCTCCAAGAGACTCATATTGGCACAGAGGAAGCTGGTCGCTTCACCATCAAAGGCTTTGACCTCCTGTGCTATGTTCTACATGCTAAACATGGACGTGCCACCTATGTGCGTTCTGACATAGTTGAAGCAAATCACCTGATAACAACACATTTCTCAGACACCATAATCATTGGTGGCTTCCATATTGTCAATGTGTACAAGCCCCCTAATGCCAACTGGGATCTGCAGGTCTTACCCACCCTACCCCACCCTGCCATCTATGTGGGGGACTTTAACAGCCATCACACTGACTGGGGGTACCCAGCAGTGGACAGTGATGGGGAGGCACTTTCAGACTGGGCATCCAGAAATGACCTTGCTTTGATGTACGACCCCAAACAAAGAGGAACCTTCCACTCTGCTAGGTGGAAGAAGGACTATTCTCCTGACCTGTGTTGGGTCAGCTCTTTGAATGGGGAGCCATATCCTACACAGATCCTCATTCTTGATGATTTTCCACACAGCCAACACCGGCCCCTGCTTGTACACATTGGCCTACAACTTCCAGTCATATACAGCCCAAGGAAGATGCGCTGGAACTTCCGCAAAGCCAACTGGAAGAAATTCAGTGAAACTCTGGACCGGAGCATTGTTACCATCCCACTCCACACCATCACTGTAGATGAAGCATACAACCGCTTCTGCAGCGCAATCTTCAAGGCTGCCCATACTGCAATCCCACGAGGCTACCGACCCCTCTATGTCCCATGTTTGGACGGAGAAAGTGCTGCCCTCCTACAATCCTATCAAACATCAGGGGACCCAGAGATAGCAGACCATCTCATTGAATCGCTAAATACAGCCCGGCGAAAGAAATGGGAGGAGACAGTTGCTGACCGGAGCTTTACCCACTCTAGCAGGAAATGTTGGAGCCTCATCCGTCGCCTAGGAGCTGCACAGAAGCCCCCTAGCCAAAGCCGAGCATCCGTCACACCCAACCAAGTTGCATCCCACCTACTGACTATCGCCAAAGCACCCCAAGACAAAGACACCAGAAGAGCAGTTACAACTGAGCTAAAAAAACACCAAAAAATGCCTGTAGAGGAAACGAACCCTGAACCCTTCGAGGCTGCTGAACTGGAGAAAGTCCTACAGGGCCTGAAATGTGGAAAGGCAGCAGGATACGATAACATCTTCCCAGAATTCATGAAGAATCTTGGCCCCCGAGCCCTAACCTGGTTGACACAATTCTACACAAGGATCACACAAACGAACTCGATCCCAAAGAAATGGCGGACAGCAAAGGTCATTGCCATCCCAAAACCTGGCAAAGACCACAAACTACCAGCAAGCTACCGCCCAATCTCCCTACTCAGCGTTCCTTACAAAATCATGGAGCGCCTAATACTGCAACGCATTTCCCCAGAAATAGAGGATATTCTAAGTGTGGATCAAGCAGGTTTCCGCAAGGACCGCAGTACAGGAGAACAAGTACTGGCCCTACCCACCTTCATTGAAAATGGCTTCGAGAGCAGACTGAAGACAGGGGCTGTGTTTCTCGATCTTACAGCCGCCTATGATACGGTCTGGCACAAAGGCCTCCTCCTGAAACTTATAAAGGCGATCCCTGCTTGGGCAACAGCAATTATAAAAACCCTGCTGACCAACCGAAGGTTCAGAGTCCACCTCAGTCAGAACACAAGTGCATGGAGAATGCAGAAAAACGGACTCCCACAAGGCTCAGTTCTAGCTCCAACTCTGTTCAACCTCTACATAAACGACCTGCCTACTACAAAATCCCGCAAATTCATCTATGCAGACGACATCTGTTTGGCATTCCAAGCACCAGACTTTGAACCACTGGAACGGGTGCTCACGGAAGATCTTGCTAAACTGGACCAGTTCTGCAAAATCTGGCGCCTAAAACCAAGCCCAGCAAAAACCGTCTCCAGTGTATTTCATCTCCACAATGCAAAAGCTGCCAGAGAACTAAACATCCACCTGAGCGGACTCAAGCTTAAGCATGCCCCAAATCCAACTTATCTTGGAGTGACCCTTGATAGGACCTTATCCTTCAAGGAACATCTAAAGGGGACGGCTGCTAAGGTGAAAGTACGAAACAACCTGCTCTGCAAGCTCGCTGGTGCAAAATGGGGGGCGGCAGTCTCCACCCTGCGCACCTCAGCACTGGCCCTTTCATACTCTGTAGCAGAATATTGTGCCCCTGTCTGGTCCAGGTCATCTTACACACACCATGTAGACACCCAGCTCAACTCAACCATGAGAACTATAACTGGAACAATCCGCTCAACACCACTCCCCTGGCTCTCTGTACTGTCAAACATAGCCCCTCCACACATCCGGCGAGCAGCATTAACTCAAAGGATGCTCCAAAAAGTTAAAGATTTTCCTCACTTACCAATCCATGCAGATATCTACACCCCACCCACTGCCCGACTTTCATCCAGACGGCCGATTTGGAAAAACCCTCCCCCAGCTGACTTTACCATCCAGACAGCTTGGCAAGAGGAATGGGAAACCAAGGAGGTCCCAAACAAACAGCTGGTGATAAACCCCAACCAACAGGTCCCGGGCACCAACCTCCCAAGGAGACAGTGGTCTACACTCAATCGCTTCAGGACTGGACATGGCCCCTGCTTGGCCAGGCTTCACAGATGGGGCAGTAGCCCTAGCCCACTGTGCGCATGTGGAGAGGAGCAAACTATGGAACACATCATAGAGGCTTGCCCGCTCCAAAGACTGGAAGGAGGATTACACACCCTCCATACAGCAAACCAGGAGGCAACTGCTTGGCTTAAGGACTTTGCATTCGCTAAATAATAACTGCATCATATGACAGAAGAATTATTCTGTAGTGACCCACTTAATAATCTGAAGCCAGTGAGTATTTAGATCATAACTAGCCCCAAGTTACTCAAGTGTATGCAATTTGTTTATTCATTTGAGTGGTTAGTCCTGGGAAGGCTGTGACCCCACAAGAGCAAGGAGGGGACATGCCCACATACATCCTTTACAGGAAGTGACACCAACAATCAGATGTTAAGCAAATTATGTTGTCACTAATCCCTGCACAATAGAGCAGATTGAGTTTTTTAGCCTTCAGCAATCATTGTGGCGTACTGGTTCTGATTCACTTCTACTAGTGCAGGTTCACTTTGAATTCTTTAGCTGGGAGGAGCTTTTCTTGGAATATCTGCATATCCAAAGAGGGTAAACTTGAAATTTTTAATGACTTAAATTTACAACCTGCTGATTTTACAAAACCGCAAAAATCATTAAAAATTCACAAAAAATACAAAGATTTTGGATTATAAGGATCCATGGACACCACGGCCGTACAGTGTGACATAAATGTCGCACGTGCGACGTAAAAATTGGTCTGTGCAAACAATGAATGAATTGACGTAGCGCTGGTGCGATGAGAATCTATTGAGTCACCGGTAGGGCTGTCACAGTGGAGGAATTTCCCCTGCGGTGACAGTAAATAGCTTGTATGTGGTATTATTGCAAATGTTTTTTAGGGCCCAGTGGTCTTGCAATATAGACAGGGTTCATAACTTATGTGGCAAATGATGGAAGCTATGTTGAGAATGCAACTTATGTTGAGAATCGCTGCTCTCAATGTATGTGCGTGTGTGACGGAGCTTTTCCTACAGTCATGAACTGCTGATTCAGTAAAAAAAACCCAACTCAATCGTTTTCATCAAACAGAGGTGATAACTCCAGCATTTCAACTACAGGGTGTGTGAATTGGTTGGAAACGGATGCGACATTCAGCTTATTTAACCCCTTGCACTCTGGTCAATTTCCCTAAAAACGCCAAAAAATAACATACCCAAAGTAAATCAAAAGCTGTTCTTCAACCCTTTGCAGCATCTTCATGGGGTTGGTCTCATTTAAAAGAAAACACTTTGAATTTTTTGGCAAAACAGTCATAATCTCTCTAAGTGCTCCTGCCACTGAGTAACAGTCATCTAAACATACTGAACTTGAAGAAAATAAATTTCTCCTGGGTGTTTTTTTTGGATACAAATGCTTGCAAATAACACACAGCTGTCAGATCCGGGCTGGAAAATGCAACAGAAATGTAGAACCAAGTGTTATCCAGCTGAGGTCAAAATTTTGTAACAATACCACAAAAAATGAATATATTACACAGCTTTTTTTTTTTTAGGTTGTTCCCAGGTGTTTTTGAACTATGCCAAATTGTGCCAAATGGCACAGTTTGGAAAAATGTCTAACTTTTGAATGATTCAATATAGAAGCTTGATCTTGGCCTCTAATGAAAGGTGACACTCAGGGCTGTGTGTGGGGTGTGTGTGTGTGTGTGGGGGGGGGGGGTGTTTATTCATTCATGAATGAATGAATGAACAAACAAGCCCCCACACACAAAGAAGCATGCCACGTAAAAAATGTGTGGCTTTTTTTTTTTTTTTACAAGAAAAAATAACCTGCAGTGCACCAAAAATTATACTAAAATATCTGTAATGTAGAGGATAAACAACTCCCACCCCACCCCCCCGCTACAGAGGACAGACATCGTCCATCGCCACATGCCGCGGTCTACTACGCACAGTTGTACTAAAATATCTGCAATAATATCTGCAATCCGCTACAGAAGAGTAGTGGGGGGGGGGGGGGCGTTCACGGTCCGGACGCGGCGCACGGACTGGACCCATGCGCCGCAGTCTTCATGTTGCGATGACGCACAGTTGTAATTTACCGATCGGTCAAAAATCATTTGGATTACAATTTTCAGGGATAAAGAATAATTTAGCTTATAACACTTACCTGTCCACAACAGCAGTGTCGCTGGCGAACTTCTCTTCCTCATTGTCAGACGAACATGACGATGGTCCGCTTGTTACGGACTCGTGGTTCTGGTCACGCGACCCGGTCAAACCATAATTCCATTATTGTGGTTTTGCGCTTCCGTGATTGCGGTTTTGGCGAACGATTTTTCAAAACAAATAAGAACAGTATTAAGAAAAAAAGACTGCCGAACGCGTATGTGTCACCCAGCAGCTTACACAAAACAGATTTTGCAAGGGACGCACGCTTTCTAACTTCTGTGCTTCAATTGGCTCACTGTATTCGCAGCCGTTGGTAGGCGGGTCCTTCTTGCTAGGTTTTCAGTCATTGGTTCTTCAAGGTTTCAGAAACCCAATTCAAGGCGCTTATTAGTCGAATGAGAGGTCAATCACATCTAAACCAATCAAAGCACTCCTTTGGCTTTCTGTTCGCGGCTGTGTCTGTAGTGGAAGAACGGAAATGCAGCTTTTTTTTCCAGTGTGCACTAGGACGCACAGTGTGCGCCCTAGGACGCAGAGACGTGACCGCCCACGGTACACCGGAGTGCAAGAGGTTAAACAGGACAGACTCCATGCAGGACCCCGGATGGCTCTTGTCTCTGTGTCTAATGTCGCTGTCCGAAAAAGGACGTTCACTCAGCAAACAAGCAATGCACTATGCAGTGGCAAAGCTTAATCATCAGGATCATAAACATTTTGAAGAAACCCATCCAGCCATTATTTTATTAAATTTAGCATATTTTCTCACCCCCCCCCCCAAATCTGCCACAGGCAATCTGATCTCACCAAAAGTAGTACAAATAACACGCTCTATGCCCTGCAAACATGCTGCTGGCAATAAAAATACACTTAAAAACATTTAACAGTTTATTTACTATTCAACTAGTGCATACCCGTAGAAACCAAGTATAAGCAAGTATTTCTGCATGCCCGTAGAAAGCAGGTGTAAGCAAGGGTGTAAGCAAGCACGTCAGCACTTGTTCAGTGATGCCTGCCTTTGATCTTTGTCATAGCGAGTCCTATGATCTTCGATGATGTCATAGCGAGTCCTATGACCGCGAGTGATGACTGTCTTTGATTTTTGATGATGTCATAGCAAGTCCTATCTGGTTTAAAGTAGTGTGTCCTATTCTTAATCAGGTGATGAGTATCTCTTCTTTCCTGTTTCTGCCAACTCCCATTCCAGAGTTTACCTGCTTTTGATTTGCCTTCTGCCTTACTGAGATTTCCAGATTTACTGCTTTGAATTTTGATGATGTCATAGCAAGTCCTATGATGCCTGCATTGATCTTTGATGAAATCATAGAGTCCTATGATCGTGAGTGATGGTCTATATGACATCATATAGACATCATGTAGACATCATAGGCAAGCCGATGATCTTTTAGCAAGGCCAACAGGAACATCATAGGACATCACGTTGAGATCACATAAGGACTCGTTATACATAGGAACATCATAGGACATTCTGCACATAAAGATGCCTGCCTTTGCTCGTTGATGAGTCCTATGATGCCTGAGATCATAGGAACATCATAGGACATCACAGGAACATCATAGGCGGTCCTATGATCGTGACAGACTGGCAGAGACACGGATTTCTTGAATTATATTTAGCCACACACACAAAAAAGTGAACACTGCAGTTGTTTGTTATCCTCCACAGTAGAGTTGTCCATAGCAGTTACATAATTGCGGTTATCGCAACAGCCCTAGTCACCGGCATTTTTATGTCTTAATTTTGTTGCCCCGTGTCACTCAGCACAGATCAGTGGTGGAATACAGAGATAGATATAGTTCAGTGGTTGCTGCTCTTTGTCCTCCATTACAACGGACAGTACTGCAAAATGCACCAGACATTCTTTTTCATATTGGTGCTGAACAGCTTTCATATTTACAAGAACAGACACTGTGTGTTTGTGTGTGCAGGCTGCACTTCTGAGTGTCGCATTTAGTGCCATACAAAGCGGGATGTTTTATTTCGGAGGGGACTGTCACAGAAAAAAAAAAAAAGAGCAGATGCGAGGCGAACTGGGATGCAAAAGCCCCTTTTCCACTAGTACCTACTCAGGCCGACTCGCTTCGACTCTACTCGGCTCGACATGGTGTGGTTGGTTTTCCATTTCAACCGAGTACCACCTCAAGTGGGTGGGGTTGGGTTCATTACAGGAAGGCGGCCTGTTACGCCATTATGCTGTTTACATGCTGACGTTTTCACTGATAAATAATGTAAAAGATACTTAAAATCACAGCACTCACCATCTTCCCCATAAGCAGCCATCAGCTCACAGACCTTCTGGTATACTTTTTCATTTCGGCTCACTCCGCCGCAGCAGGGCCGACAAAAGTTCATAGTTGTCAAATTTGACCAAATGTAGTTTATTTTTCAAGCGCAGGGATCTAAGCTCTGCAACACCGATGGAAGAACTGTGCAACGGGGAGACTGTTGAAAAATAACCACATTTGGTCAAATTTTACCACTATATGAACTTTTCAGCCTATGAATTTTTTATCCCCAGCACCGGCGGAGTGTTCCGAAGTGAAATACCAGGAGGTCTCCGAGCTGATGGCTGCTCACGGGGAAGATGGTGAGTGTTTTGTGATGGTGTTGATTTTTGTGTAGCCATTTATTTCATTGATATCACAGAAATAATAAAAACTCACGGCCGAATTTACAAATGGCGGTTTTGAATCTTGTGAAGATGTCGCCCTCATCCAGACGTTACGCCCTGGCCAATCAGTGGTCTGCAATCCGTTGACGTCACTTTTTCAGCACAGTTGGAACCTCACTGAAGTAGGCCCCAAAAAAGTACCTGGTACCAGGTACTAATGGAAAACCCTACAAACCAAGTAAGGCCCTTTTCCACTAGCCTCACTTGGCCCTACACCGCACCACTCAGCCCGCTTTAGGCGTTTTTCTACTAGCCCCAGCACCGGTTAAGCAGGTACTTTTTTCGTACCTGATCCAGGGCGGGGTCTAACCGGGCCGAGTAGGGCTGAGTATGGCTGTGATATGACTTTAAGAGACCGGTCGCCGCTGATTGGTCAGGTTGTAACGTTATGAAAGCGACTTTTTCTGCTGAATTTACTCCACGACCGCCATTTGTAATTGTTCAACAGTGAACACAGTGCGCCCCTTTAATACGGTATATTATATTAATATACTGTATAATATACTTATATAATAATATACTCATAATATTATATATTAGGAGGTGCGCAATTTTCTTTCTATATTAGGCCACGATCGCAACCAGCGCGAGTTGGACGGATCTACTTGAAATGCAGGTGTCCGAGCAGATGGCTTCTCAAGGGCACATCCGTACTGCCAAACAGTGTCGGGAGAAGCTGAAAAAGCTGAAAAGCGATTACCAAGCAGTGAAGGACCACATTGCTCCAAGTTCAGCGGATGGAAGGAGTGGAAGTGGTTCGCTGAGAGACATTGGGCTCCACACGGTCACGGTCACGGCCCTTGGAAACCGTGGATGGTGAGTGTTTATTTGATATTGCGCATCTGTTCGCCACTTGATCCGTTCTGTGCCAAGCTCACTGTTTTTAAGAAATAGGAAGGTTGTTAGATTGTGGGTAATGGTTTTTACTGAGGCTTGCGTATTGTTTTGCAGCCAACTGCAGATTCATGCTTGCTTTGTGTTAAGTATTAGCGCGAACAAAACGCTGAATTACGCTTATTGTATTACGGTTAAAAACTTGAGAGTGTTGTGTACATGTTGCACTTTGGTGTTAAGTTTTAAATTGCGTGCATTTTCTTTCTAGAATCGCATTTCATATCACAGGGGTCCACCTCAGTGGACATGACGGACACAGCGGACTCTCCTGGCGCTGCGTCTGCGTGTGCGTCTGCCGGAGCGCCAGCTGGATCAGCTCCACATCACCAGCTCCATCTGGATCACGTTCAAGTGCCGGTAAGGCACAATAACCACGATTTTTTTTTTTGGTTGAAACAGGTCCAGCAGCGGAAACCAGGGTCGAAAATCCATCCATCCATCTTCTACCGCTTAATCCTTTACAGGTTGCGGTGGGGCTGGAGCCTAACAAGTTATGTACCAAATTGATTAATGCAATTTCCTGTAGCTGCATATTAATTAATTGAAAATGTCTTTTTAAATGTACAAAAAGGTTATTCTTTGGTCTTCACTTATCGGTGTTCCACAACCATTTTTAGGTGTGGTGATTGGTGCTGTTGTAACTCCTGTTTTAGAAAAACAAATAAAGCTCATGAACTGCCGTTGAAATCAACATGCTTCATTGAAATGCTTCGCGTCAGCTGACTGTATTAACCCATTCAGATTTCTGCAGCCACACTACAAGCAACTAGTTTAAACATTACCCATCCATCCATCCATATTCTTAATCTTAATCCTTTTTGGTTTTGCAGGGGGGCTGCAGCCGAAGACAGCACCCTGCGTGTTGCAAAATCTGCCCTACTGAGGGGCAGCAACATGACAGTTCAGCTTATATACAGCAATGAAGCATAATATAATAGTGACATTCCACCACAGACTTTCACCTGTGTAATTCCATATTATATGTAGTGATCCAGCTTTAACGACCATGCCTTTCTGTCTTTCCATCTAGGCAAGACGAAAACAGACAACTCCATCGCTGACCTTACATTAGCGATGGTCAACATGCATGACGAAGAGATGCGGCTCTTGGAACGGCAACATGACCAGCGGCAAGAATCAGGAGTACATGCAGCATTTGCGACAGGTGGCCGCAGATGTGTGGGCAGATGCGCGTGAAGCCCTGGAACAGGACGCTGCGTTACGAAGGGAAGAGCTCGCAGAGATGTCATCGCCCAGTCTGTTTTTTTGTTTGTAAATTTTGCTTCGGGAATAAAATTGTATTGTTTGCATCAAAAGTCTGGTTTATCTGTTATGACACCGTATGAGAAAAGCCAATAATTACATACATATTCCATTCTCTGTTCACTCCACATGCTGCTGTTCATCAGGTCAGGTGTATAGCCTTCTAATGGTAATTTAATTTTTAACAACACAACGAAACGTAATGTCTTGGTAGGTTGTTTTTTTTTTTTTATTTTAAACATTTGCAATGCGGAATCCATTTCTCTTGAACAGGTACATTTTTTAGGTTATAAGCAGTTGTACAGGTGTGCTTGAACTTGTAGACACTGATAAAGGTAAGTACATGTAAGTTGAATGTTGCATCGCCAGTCCAAATTTAATAAATTAAGAAGGAATCTAGCAAAAATTTGGCACTAATAACAGTAGACAGATCGGACAAGGATACACAACTGTGTTTTTGTTGCACACAACTGTTGTTACCAACAAGTGCAAAATTTATATTCCCTTTTCCCAAAAATTAAAAATCAATTTGTAAGTAAAAGTGGGAGACCTTTACATGGGAAAATATGACATGTATCAGCACATGATTTATAGTTCAATTTGCATTTCCACCTAAGCAAAAGTGGCTTGTCGAGCTGGATTTTTGTGAAGATGGCCTGTGCGGTGTTTCTGCATGTAATTACATACCTGTCAAGTGATATGGTTTCGCCGTATTTTAATATGGGGAAAATGCAATTTTAGCAAATACGGGCGTATTGCCATTTCTGTACGCCAAAGAGAAAAATATACGGGAAAAAAAATTGAGAGTGTGGAGAGGAACACGTCGTGTGTGACCCCCACAGTGTACGGGCGGGCAGAGCGCTCAGCGTGAGCAATTATCACAACAGTGAGAAGTGTGGACTCATCATTAGGCTGATGGCTTTGCACCTTCTTAACAGATAAGCGTTATGAACAAGAGGACAGGTAGATGGACCATGCACAACATTTTATTTACAAAAAACATTTTTGAAATATGTATGCACATAAATGTGGACAAAATAGACAAGTATTGCATCACATGTTATATTGTAACGTGCAGCTCAACATGGCGACGTCCCACCGGCAGGTTTGAACTCACGCCTCCCGCTCCGGAGTCCCGCACTCTACCTGTGTCGCCAATAGGGTCAACCCACTTGTCAAGCCAAGTAGGGTGCTCATATTGAGTTCACTACAATATCACCACCCTGCTCCTCTGCTCTCTGTGCCGCTGCCACCACTGGTTCATCTACTGCATCATCCAATGTAGTGTCAAACGTCTCTCCATGACTCTCACACAGATTGTGCAGAGCACAACAAGTCAGCACCATAGATTTAACCAGTTTCATGTCACAGTCATTCCTCCTTCCTTCTCTCCTTGTCATCAGCTATGTTTGTTGTGGAGGATTCAGTCGCGTGTGTTTCACGTCACGAGGGTGTGGCGCCGCCTGCTGTTCAACAAATCCCACCCACAGCAGGTGTGCCAGCAGGTGCGCCAGCAGTAGTTGAAAAGCAACTGAGGCTGAACCGAACCAAAGTGAGTAGAGCCGGGTTTTCAAACCGGGGCTGAGTGGGGCTAGTGGAAAAGCGCCTGTAGAGTCGAGGCGAGTGGGGCTGAGTAGGTACTAGTGGAAAAGGTGCTATAGATTGCTCCTCACCAGCAGAACAGACTGTTCCAGGCTCTGAGAGAGACTAAAATAATGCTCTTATAAAAGAAACATTTTTTTCCTATTTCTTATGGCTTGTCCTGGGCCCACAGTGGGTTCATTTTGCACAGGTCTCTGGAGAAGGAGTGCAACGGAGAAAAGAGGAAGCTCCATAGAGTGACGAAGGCATAGAGTGACGAAGGCTGGTTTTTACGGTCAAGTCTAGGGGTGTCAAACATATGGCCCATGGACCAAAACTGGCCTATTAAAGGGTACCTGTGGTGGTCGTGAAAAAAAAGATATTATATTGAGCCCCTGTCTCACGTTCTAGTTCAAGTTTAAGTTGAAATTCATGTTCAAAGCAATTTGATATAAATCCATTGCTGATGTGCTGGTTCAGCTATGTCAGCAAAACATGGGTGCAGCCATAGTAGCGGCTACATGGCCTTCCAGGACGCTTCCTGTGACGTAATAAAGTGGGCACCGCGATCTGGATCAATATTGGCTGAGCCTGGAGTGCCCGGATGAGCAGTGGCTTTCGGGATATTCAAATTCAAACGTTTATTTCAAACTCAGGGTTCATATTAAATGTAGAACTAAAACGAGTAGAAAATAAATAAATAAATGCTTAAATTCAGCGGGTCCTCTCGTCTGATCTGAGGTCGTTAACAGCCACAACACGGCAGATAATTCGGCTCCTCCCTCGCCGCTATAAAGAGCAGCAGACACTCGGCGCTCTTGTTAAAACAAAAACATACAATGCGATATGGATATCGCAACATGGCGGAATGTAAAGCCTTTGGATTAGGGATGGGCATAATTTACCGATTAACCGATAATTGATCATTAAGAATTTCACCGAGGAAGTTCATTTTCGTCGACAAACCGTTTTTTTTTTTTTTTTTTAAACAATCAGAGGTTATTAGGCCTAGTGCACGGCCGTCCTCAAACAATGCAATGGCAAAATTTGGGCACCAGGGGGCAACATTACACCATCGCCATACCCTGGCGTGCCTCAGTTGATACATGCGCGCTTCCGTAGGGCAATCGCCAAATCATGAAGCGGTTACGGCGAAGTGTTGCGTGGGACCATTTCAGTTTAAAAAATGACCAGGTGTACTGCAATCACTGCAATGCAGCATACAAATATACCTCATCAACAGGGTCCATGGAACACCCTTATTACGCGAAGAAACCGCCAACAGTGGTTGCGCGCTGAGTAATGGCGGTCGTGAAGATTCTTTTTTTTTTTTTTCAGAAACTTTATTGAGAAGGTCATGAAGATTCGGTAGAAGACACACACACACGTGTGTGTGTGTGTAAGTGTACATACATACGTAGATGTAAATAAAGTGTACATAAATATGTTTTTAGAACTCTTTTATTCTTATAACAAGATACGTAACTCAAGATGAAAATGATTTACTGCACAGGTTAATGAGAGCTTTACTGCTCCTCAGGTGCTAGAGGCGCAGAATCGTCGAGAGAAGCAGCAGGAGGCGGCGTAGTGGCTCGACGGGAAGACTATTTCGCACAAAATGGCACAAGAGAACAGCAAAAAGTTCCGCGCGGCTAGACTAAGTAACACGAGCGATAGAGCAATGAATGCGGTCTTCGTTTGTTGGGTGGCGAGCGGCACAGAAGCTGGGTAAAACGTCTCGGCCAATCAGCTTGCGGGGTGAAACGTCTCGGCCAATCAGCTTGCGAGATTCCCGAGCGAGCCAACACGAGAACAGCGAACAGAGAGAGAGAGATTTGAGAGAGAGAGGTGGATTTGAGTTGTGCGGCTCTCCGTGCACCTGATGTTCTAATGTAGTCTACCTGCCTTGTTACGTACCTAAAAATGTTAATGATTAACCGATTATTAATCATTAATTCTCCCGACGATCGGTGAAGAAAATTTCACCGAATGCCCATCCCTACTTTGGATGTCTCAATAATAAGCGAAAAAACAAAGAAACACTTCTTTTGTGTACCCAAACCCAGCTCACCTTGTCAGAAGATCATAGCGGAAAAGTGATCTCGGAACAGGGCACAGTCGAATCCTTTCAGACGAAATTGCGTTGTGTGTGAGGACCACTTAGTCACTTTAACCCTCAGAAGACCTTTCTGGCTCAAACCTGTAGCCATGTTGGACGAATTCTTCCTCAGAGTCCGACAATTCAGCCATAATAGAATAAAAACACTCACAGCAGCACCCCAGTGTCTCATACAGGCGGAGTATGTATGTACGGTATGTCGTCACATCCGCATGTGTCATGGCTGCGCTCAAAGTTTTCATTGGCTGGCCATGCCTGCGGTCGTATTTGCATATTTCTCTGGTGGTATATGGCTGGCAATAATTATTTAACCAAAAACAGAATAATTTGCCCAATGTTTTCAAGCTGAATGCATTTAGACGACCACCACAGGTACGCTTTAATTTGTATAGTGTGGTGAGTCTGTTTAGGTGGTTAGGACTGATGTGGAAATGTATGCAAATTTAAAATAATTTCTAGATCTTGACAAGTTGTTTTTAATCATAAAGTGAAATCATCATCATCATAGCAGTCTGTTTCATTTAGGTCTGATCAGATTCCTCCACGCAGCTCTGTCCTTCGCCTTCCGCTGCCAGGAACTCCTGACCTTGTTAACCCGGGCAACAGTACGAGTTGCTTTCTGACACTATAAATGATTAAACTGCACTACTTGTACAGTAGTACAGGGGTTAGCACTGTCGCCCTACAGCTAGAAGGTTCCAGGTTTGAATCACCAGGCTGGCGGGAACCTTTCTGTGTGGAATTTGCATGTTCTCCCTGTGTGTGTGGGTTTACTCCAGATGTTCTGGTTTTGTCCCCCAATCCAAAGACATGCATGTTAGGTTAATTGGTGATTAAATGGTCCCTAGGTATCTGTCTCCAATAGGCTCTTAGAATAGAGGGTTAGTACTAGTGAAGCACTTTGAGTGGTCTTTGAGACTAGTGATATATAAGGACAGGTCCTTATCCTTGCAGTCAGTTTTAGAGAAGTAAGATTTTTTTTGTTTTGTTTTTAAAATTGTGCTATATAACTATGCTTTTAGTTATATATGCTTTTGAATTGTGGTTCAACAGAATTATTTTTAAAAAACTCATGAAACAGGCCTGGACAAAAATGATGGTACCCTTAACTTAATATTTTGTTGCACAACCTTTTGAGGCAATCACTGCAATCAAACCATTTCTGTAACTGTCAATGAGACTTCTGCACCTCTCAGCAGGTATTTTGGCCCACTCCTCATGAGCAAACTGCTCCAGTTGTCTCAGGTTTGAAGGGTGCCTTCTCCAGACGGCATGTTTCAGCTCCTTCCACAGATGTTCAATAGGATTTAGATCAGGGCTTATAGAAGGCCACTTTAGAATAGTCCAATGTTTCGCTCTTAGCCATTCTTGGGTGTTTTTAGGGGTGTTTTGGGTCATTATCCTGTTGCAAGACCCATGACCTGCGACTGAGACCAAGCTGACACTGGGCAGCACATTTCTCTCTAGAATACCTTGATAGTCTTGAGATTTCATTGTACCCTGCACAGATTCAAGACACCCTGTGCCAGATGCAGCAAAGCAGCCCCAGAACATAACAGAACCTCCTCCATGTTTCACAGTAGGAACAGTGTTCTTTTCTTGGTATGCTTCATTTTTGCGTCTGTGAACATAGAGCTGATGTGCCTTGCCAAAAAGTTCCAGTTTTGTCTCGTCTGTCCATAGGGCATTCTCCCAGAAGCTTTGTGGCTTGTCAACATGCAGTTTGGCAAATTCCAGTCTGGCTTTTTTATGATTTGTTTTCAACAGTGGTGTCCTCCTTGGTCATCTCCCATGAAGTCCACTTTGGCTCAAACAACAACGGATAGTGCGATCTGACACTGATGTACCTTGACCTTGGAGTTCACCATGAATATGTTTAGAGGTTGTTCTGGGCTCTTTTGTTACCATTCTTCATCAAGTTTCCTCCTGCGGCCACGTCCAGGGAGGTTAGCTACAGTCCCGTGGATCTTAAATTTCTGAATAATATGTGCAACTGTAGTCACAGGAACATCAAGCTGCTTGGAGATGGTCTTATAGCCTTTACCTTTAACATGCTTGTCTATAATTTTCTTTCTAATCTCCTGAGACAACTCTCTCCTTTGCTTCCTCTGGTCCATGTTCAGTGTAGTACACACCAAACAGCACAGTGACTATTTGTCACCCTTTAAATAGGCCGACTGACTGATTACAAGTTTGCAGACACCTGTGATGTTAATTAGAGGACACATCTTGGTTGAACATGTCCCTATGGTCACATTACTTTCAATCTTTTCTAGGAGTACCATCATTTTTGTCCAGGCCTGTTTCATGAGTTTGTTTTTAAAATAATTCTGTTGAACCACAATTCAAAAGCATTGTCTGATTTTCATTGGTTAATTTTCATAGAATTTTTATTTATTACCACTTTTGTCAGATTCAAGTTATTTCTGTGACCATTGTGAGTTTTTCTTTCATTAACAGAGGGGTACCAACAATTTTGTCCACGTGTGTATGTTCAATGAAACTTGAGAATTTCCACTGCCCTTGACTGTTTCAATACTCCAGTGTTTTCTCAACAACTTGTCTCACTTTCATTCAAAAATTTTCTGTATCCTCATGCTCAATTTATATCAAACTAGGTCAGTATGCAAAATTACATTATATGTGGAGTTTGCATGTTCTCCCCGTGTCTGCGTGGGTTTACTCCGGGATTTCTCCGGTTTCCTCCCACATGCCAAAAACATGTAAGTTAGGTTAATTAGCATCAAAACTGGGGATTCTAAATTGTCCTTTGGTATGACTGAGAATGAATGGCTGTCTGTCTCTCTGTGTTGGTCCTGCATTGGACTGGCAATCTGTCCAGGGTTGTACCCTGCCT
Source organism: Pholidichthys leucotaenia (assembly GCA_020510985.1). NCBI lineage: Eukaryota > Metazoa > Chordata > Actinopteri > Cichliformes > Pholidichthyidae > Pholidichthys > Pholidichthys leucotaenia. The sequence continues at coordinate 406,972,875 of CM035840.1, read as the reverse complement.
CTCACCCAAAGATGCTGGGATAGGCTCCAGCCCCCCGCCCGAAAATGATTAAGCGGAAGAAGATGGATGGATGGATGGTTGATAACACTTTCTTTACACTGTTTCAATATAATCAGAATGGATCAAGTGGTTCAAGTTTTAGTGAACACCTTTTAGTAAAACACCAGCTGACTCAACAATAACCACTCCAGTTCCATTATATTTTACAACAAAAGGACAGGCCTACTCACAGGCAATCAAATCTGAAGAAGAATGAATGAGGGAGTTGGCTCACATTTGTAGCATTTATATGGCCAGAAGAATTATGGCAGTGCCATATGAGGACAGAACAAGGTCAACATGTTGCCTAGAAGCATACCTTAAATTATTTCTATATTCAGGGGGCCCAGTGTGAAATACCAGTCAGACAACAGTGACTGTCGGGAACTTTGGGGGAATTTTCTAATGGATGATAAGGAATTGCAGGATTTAAATCAGAAGTGAAACAGAAAGAAGTAATGGGATCGAGAATTGGAGAGTACCCCCCCACACACACACCCTTTGCTTTGCTATACACAAACTGGATCTGTTATCTGTTTGACACATAACATTGCATTCTCTGAAGATGACGAAAGAGGGAAAGCTTTTTTTTAACTTACTCACTGGCACATGTACACTTGGCTCAGCTGGAAAGATTGAGCAACCGCCCACTGTGAGGACTTGGAATTGTTGTACAAGTAAAGACTTGTAGGAAGGACATTTAAAACGCTGGGTGACGTTTTTGTGACAGCCTCTTGACACACAAGTTTCGGCTAATTTTAAGTAATTTATGACACCGTATCGATTTCGTAAACAAATGAATGAAAATTCTTAGAAGTCTGTCACCTTTTACAATAAACACTATAAGCGCTTTAATAAGGTCTGGGGGTCTGGCTGCTTTTACCTGTTGAGATAGGCGTTCCCAAAGGCGTTGAGTTTGCGGAAGGGCTTCTTGGGGTCGACAACCAGCGCGTTGCCCGGTATCACCCCTTCCTGTTCACCGTACATCACCGCGATGAAAGAGTCTGTGGTCGGCTCGGGGCCAATACGCATACCGGGGAAGTCCTGCTCCAAGAGATGGCGGATGAATGTTGTCTTACCGGTGGAGTACTGCCCCACCAGGAGCACCATGGGCTTATTGTCGAAATCGGCATCCTCCAGCGCCGGGGAGTGGAAGTCGTGGAATCGATACGTGTCCTCCAGTGGGAAGAGTTTGGTCCGGTAGAGCTTCCGCAGCCCCTCTGACACATTCTGAAACAACTCGGGGTCCTTCTTCAAGTTTTTCCTGAACATGGTTACTGTTGTCTGTCCTGCGTTGACACAGCTGTGTCCGTTTTCCCGAGAATAATTGTGTAATTTAGTGGTGCGGGCCACTCACGCCGCCGAGAGAGTAGCTGCCTGCTGGAATGAAGCGACAACGAGAGGGCGAGGTCTCCGAAGTTTTTGTCCCCACCCTCCTATTAGCAAGCTAGCCGGTAGCCGCTCACAGCCAGTCAGCTCTTCGGGGAGGACTCCTTCTTTATCATAGACCGGACGTTGCCTGATGTGACAGAGCCTGGGGTTTGCCACCATAAACACCAAGCTGTGAGCACATATATAAAACTACACGAACGTCAGCGTACACTTATTCACAAGTCCCACACCCAAGGCCAACAGCCGGCTGTCAGTTAGCTTGAAACAAGCTAGCATTACCGGAAACCGATATTTCACATTAAAAGCCTCCGCGTTCGCTGATATCAACAGCCTGCTTCATGCTACACCTCTGCTGTCCGCGTACGTGTAACCGGAAACCTCGTGTGACGAAATTTACGTTATCGTCTCCACTCCGCTGGTGTCCGCAGTGCTCGACCGCGTGCAGCCCAAATTGTGTGACCGCGCCGCCTGCCCACGACCTGAACGCGTTGAAAAGCGCATGAGCAAGACTTGCAGTGGGTGGAGGAGGTCAGACTGGACCGGGTGGTGGTGTGCACGGATTCACTTGCAGCTTTAAAAACCATACAGACACTAAAATCTACCAAGGGAAGACTTGGTGATTGAGCTATATCACAGTTTATTTAGGGCACACAGGGGTGGTGGACAAGTTCAGTTTTGTTGGGTTCCTGCACATGAAGAGTTGAAAGGGAATGACTGTGCAGACAAATGAGCAAAAAGCACTCTTGGGAAAGTGATAACTATACCATTGTATCTTGGAAAAGGTGAAGGGAAAGCAGTAATAAAAAAAAAAAGGAAATGAGCTATTTTTTTTGAATGAATGAATGAATGAATTTATTTCGGATAGTACAGTACAGGTTAAAAGAAACTGTATAATATAACAACAAGGTCAAATTAGACAAAGACTCCTCCTACTATACAATTCCACGTGAGTTATCCGAAATGGGTGATGGCTGAAGCCGCAGCTTATATTGTATTGCCCACCCATATTCCATCCAAGAATTCAAAAGAGAAAAAAGAGAAAACAAGACAAGAGCGATTACAATTTAAAACAAAGCTAAGACAAAATGTGACTGAGAGAAAAAAAAAAGAAAACTAAGCTAAGTTAAGCGGTTACTATTCAAAACAAATCTAAGACAAAATGTCACAGAGAAAAAAAGAAAAAAAAAAAAAACTAAGCTACAACACAACACAGGCTGGAAATGTCAATCCTTATGTGAGTTTACATGTCGTCTTGTAAATATGTTTGGAGTATTTCATCCTTTAGTTTTTGTTTAAATTGTCCAATCGTTGTACATGATTTTAATTCAGGTCCAAAATCGTTCCATAATCTGACTCCTTGCACTGAAATACAGTGTTGCTTGGTGGTTGTTCTCACTGTAGGCTTTTGAAATATACATGTTCCTCTGAAGTGATATCGTTTCTCCCTTGTTTGGAACAACTTTTGGATATTTGCGGGCAGTGATAAATTCTTCACTTTGAACATTATTATTGCGGTTTTAAAGTCAACCAGATCTTTCAACTTGAGAGTTTTTTGTTTAAGAAAAAGTGGGTTTGTTGGTTCCCTGTAAGCTGCTTTGTTTATTATTCTAATAGCTCTCTTTTGAAGCATAAAGAGGGGATATATGTTTGTTTTATATGTATTTCCCCATACTTCATTACAATATGTCATGTATGGGAGTATTAATGAATGATACAAGGTGTATAGTGTGGGTTGATTCAGCAAATATTTCACTCTGTGTAATATTGCAATTGATTTGGATACTTTACCTTTAATATAATTAATATGTGACTTCCAACACAGTTTGTTATCAATTATTACTCCAAGGAATTTAGTTTCAGATACCCTTTCAATCTCTACACCATTTACACTGAGTTTGGGTACTGGGTTGTTGTGATGGTTGTTAAAGACTATAAATTTTGTCTTACTTAAATTGAGCGTTAATTTGTTTGAATCAAACCACAGTTTAAGCTTTCCTAATTCCTTTCCGAGTGTATCCAGAAGTTGTTCCAAATTGTTTCCACTGCATAGCAGATTAGTGTCATCGGCAAACAATATTAAGTCCATTTTTTCTGAAACTTTACATATATCGTTTATATACATATTGAATAATAATGGTCCCAAAACTGAACCCTGTGGGACTCCACAGGTGACCTTCAGCAACTCTGAGTTTTTGTTGCTAACACATACATACTGATATCTATTCTTTAAGTAACTACTTAACCAGGATAGTGCTACCCCTCTAATACCATAATTTTGTAGTTTCTTTAATAATAAATTATGATCTACTGTATCAAATGCTTTTTTAAGATCTAGGAATACTCCAACTGAATACTCTTTATTTTCAATGGCTGTTGATATTTTTTCTGTAAATTCCATTAGGGCATATGCAGTTGTCCTCTTGTGTCTGAACCCATATTGCTGCTCACATAATAAATCATTCTTCAGTATGAAGTTGTCAATTCTCTCATAGAATATTTTTTCAAGTATCTTGGAAAATTGCGGTAATAGTGAAATTGGTCTATAGTTTGAGAGTTCCCCTCTGTCGCCCGTCTTGTATATCGGAATTACTTTAGCTATTTTCATTGCATTGGGAAATATACCTGATTGGAGAGACAGGTTACAGATATACGTCAGTGGTTTTACTATGCATTCGATAACAGTTTTGACTAGTAGCATGTCAATACCATCACAGTCAGTAGATGTTTTACTTTTGAACGATTTAACAATTTCAATGACCTCTCTTTCGTCTGTGTTCTTTATGAAGATGGAGTCTTTTACAGCAGTGTTATTGCATATTGTATTACCTGTAGGCACCGTAGTGGGTATTTCTCGGGCCAGTTTAGGTCCAATGTTAACAAAAAAATTATTAAATTCATCTGCAGGTGAAGCTATATTGAGACTCTGAGTCGTTTTATTGTTTTTTGGAATATTAGTTGGGTAGCTTGTATTTCTGCTTTTATTTCCAAGGATACTGTTGAGTATTGTCCATGTATTTTTAATATTGTCTTTGTTTTTTGCCAGTTCTTTACTGTAATAGTCTCTTTTACTACATCTTATTATATATGTTAACTTATTTTTGTATGTTTTATACCGCTGCTCTGCTTCTTTTGTTCTTTTCTTTAGGAAAGCTTTATATAATAAATTTTTCTTTTTACACGCCTTTTGTAGTCCTTTGGTTAACCATGGCTTATCAGCAAATTTGTGTTTAAGCTTTTTTTTTTTACTAATGGGCAGTTTTTTTCATAAAGAGTGGTTACAATGTTTATAAATGTGTCATAGGCTTCATTTACATCTGATACATAGACTTCTGTCCAGTCTTGCTTCAGCAAGTCCTCTTTAAGAGAACTGATTGCATTTGGTGATTTGTGTCTGAACGATTTTGAAATTATTTCTGCGTTGGGCCCCGTGTGGCCATGGATAAGTGCAAAGGTTGGTAAGTGATAAGTGCTATGGCAAAAAAGATGGGATGAAGATCATAAAGGTAGATCGTATTACAAAATACAAAAATTTATTGCTAAAGAATTGCATAACAACAAAAAGGAGGGAAGACATCATTATGGCAAGACTCAGACTGAATCATGCAGGTTTAAACGTCACTTTATTCACCATGGGGAAAAGCAAAAGTGACAAATGTAGAGAATGTGGAGTAAAAGAAAATGTCGAGCACATCTTACTACACTGTCACAAGTATGGAAATGAAAGACAGATGATGAAAAATGAAGTTCGAGAGGCTGGTAGGAAATGGGATTTAACTGGGATTCTGGGACCAGATGGAGATGGAGAGGCAATAAGAATCACGAGAAGGTTAATTGTTAGGTTAATTGGCTGTTCTAAATTGTCCCTAGATATCTGTTTTCTATAGACCCTTAGAATAGAGGGTTAGTACTGTCATATAATGTGATATTTATATGTGGTGTGTCTTTAAGACTGTGGTGACGTCACAGGTCAGAGTTGACCTTCACCGAGTGAATATGTATGAAAATGGCGATGTGTTGATGTTGCCGCCTGTTAATGTTCCCGCTCCTAGTTTTTAAAAGAGAACTTTGTTGAAACCACTATTCGTGTGGACCTCAGTTCTTTACATGGTGTCAGAAGTGCTTGACGGACGCTCTGCTTCAGTAAGATGGCCTTGTTTAATCCCCCGGAAAGTTTTCCTTTTCATCGTCCAAATGAATGGGCGGGCTGGAAAGAGCGCTTTCTGCGTTTCCGGACGGCTACAAAACTGAATAAAGAGGACGGCGAAATTCAGGTCAGTTCACTGATTTACGCCATGGGCCCCGAAGCTGAAAACATCTTGAAATCATTCTCATTTACTGAGGAAGCGGATCAAAAGAAGTTTGACGTTGTGTTAGGAAAATACGACGAGTACTTCTGTCCCAAACGGAACGTGATCCATGAGCGCGCTTGTTTTCACCAGAGGCTGCAGCGGCCCGGTGAGAAAGTGGAAATGTTTATCAGAGCCCTTTTTGAGATGTCAGAACACTGCGACTTTGGTGTAAAGAGAGATGAACATATCCGTGACCGAATTGTTGTGGGCATCCTTGATAAAGAGCTGTCACATAAACTGCAGATGATGGCTGATCTAACGCTTGCCCAAACCATTCAAACAGTTCGCCAGTACGAGGAGGTTGTCCTCCAGGTTCACCAGCAGGGGGAGGCACACGCCACGGTGCAGGAGATCCAGGGAAAAACAGCAGGCAGAGGAAGATCTCCATTTAAACCAAGGAAAGGAAAAAGTGGAGAGCAGAAAGACTCATGGTGTGGAAGATGTGGAAAATTAAAACACAGAGATCCTGAAAAGTGCCCAGCCATGAAGTCAACATGCAACAAGTGTAAAAAGGTGGGTCACTGGGAAAAGAAATGTCACAGTAAATCAGTCAGAGAAGTCACTGAAGAGACAGTTTCCCAGACACCATTTTTTTTGGGCGCAGTCACAAAAACAGACAGAAATGATGACCCATGGACCATACAGCTTACAATTGGAACAACACCAGTCAACTTTAAAATTGATACGGGTGCAGATGCAAACATTATGGGAGAAAAGACATTTAACAAACTAGTTCCTAAGAAGGAATTAGAGCCATCTAATGTCACACTGTGCAGCCCGGGTGGTCAGTTGGACTGTATAGGAAAATTTCAAGCCTTCACAGAATACAAAGAAAAACCATATACTTTTCCTGTGTATGTCATCAGTGGCAATAATGCAAACAATTTGCTGGGCAGAGATACAGCAATGTCGATGGGGCTTGTGAAGCGTGTTGAAGAAGTTCACAAAGCATTTGGTGAGCATGGAACACTTGAAACAGAACCAGTTAAAATCCTGTTAAAAGAGAATGCTCAGCCATACACAGTGCACACTGCCCGTCGTGTCCCTTTGCCACTTTTGCAGAAGGTTAAAGAGGAATTGCAGCGTATGGAGGAGAATAATGTGATTGAAGCTGTGATTGATCCTACAGATTGGTGCGCGCCAATGGTACCAGTCCCAAGGAAAAATGGAAAAGTGCGGATCTGTGTCGATTTAAAGAGGTTAAATGAAGCTGTACGAAGAGAGAGGTATGTTCTTCCTACTGCAGAGGAAATCACTGCAAAACTTAGTGGAGCAACCACATTCACATCATTGGATGCTGCCTCCGGGTTTTGGCAGATTCCTCTCCATCCAGAAAGCAGTAAATTAACAACCTTTATCACACCCTTTGGGAGATATGCATTCAAACGTCTTCCATTTGGGATCACAAGCGCTCCTGAAATTTTTCAGCGCAAAATGACAGAAACCCTCAACGGCCTGGAAGGCGTGGCTATCTACATGGATGACATACTGGTGTACGGCGACACTCCTGAACAGCACGACCAGCGTCTCAGCAAGGTAATGGAAAGGATCGAGTCAGCCGGACTTAAACTGAACAGAGAAAAATGTAAGTTTAGACAAAACAAGCTTCACTTCTTGGGCCAAGAAATTGACAAATCAGGCGTGAGACCCGACCCTAATAAAGTCAAGGCAATCCGCGAGCTCCCTCCACCACAGAACGTGCATGACCTCAAGCGTGTCCTGGGCATGTTTAACTATCTAAGGAAAATAGACACTATAAAGACCTCTACAGCAGCTGACTGTAACCTACAGTTGGTGTTGCGGTACATCAAGTCAGGATGGCCAGAATACATAGGCAATGTCCCAGCAGCTATCAGAGACTATTTTCCCATTAAAAATGAACTGTCTGAATGCGATGGAATTATCACCAGAGGAAGCCGCATGCTGATTCCGGATGTGCTCAGAGCAGACATCTTGGATCGAATACATGATGGACATCAAGGTCTGACAAAATGCAGAGAGCGGGCCTGCACATCTGTGTGGTGGCCTGGCATCTCATCTGAAATCAAACGCAAAGTCCAGTCCTGTCAGGTGTGTCGTGAGATGAGACCAGCTCAGCGAAAAGAGCCTCTCTTGTCAACCCCTCTACCTGATCGACCCTGGAAGAGACTTGCTGTTGACCTGTGTGAGCATAACAAGCACACCTACCTTGTTGTGTCAGACTATTTCTCTCGGTTCCTCGAGATACTTCATCTGCCAGTAACCACTGCTTCTCAGATGATCTTAAAGCTGAAGGCAGTGTTCGCGAGGTTTGGTTGTCCAGATGTGGTTGTATCTGACAATGGGCCTCAATTCTCATGCCAAGAATTTAAAAAGTTTGCAAGGGAGTTTGACTTTTTGCACATCACCTCAAGTCCACACAACCCCCAAGGAAACGGACATACAGAGAGGGGAGTTCAAACAGCAAAAAGAATCTTAAAGCAGCAAGATCCTTTGCTCGCCCTCATGTGCTTTCGATCAACGCCCTGCACCACCACAGGCGTGAGTCCTGCAGAGCTACTTATGGGTCGAAAGATCAAAACAACTCTTCCTACACTCGAAGTGAATCTTCAGCCCCGATGGCCTGATCTGGAAGTCGTCAGGAATAAGGATGCAATGGAGAAACAGAAACAAGCATTCTACTTCAATCAGCGCCATGGAGCTAAACCCCTACCTTCGTTGAAGCCAGGAGATTCAGTCCTCACAAAGCTGGACCATCAGAAATCCTGGAAAACACCCGCTGTTGTCACAGGAGAAAGCAGCACACCTCGCTCCTTTTTTATTGAAACACCCCAGGGAGCAACTTTGCGACGCAACCGCCGTCACTTGCAACATGATCCTGAATCAGCCGGAGAGATACACTCTTCAGCTCCAAATGACCTGCAGCCAGAGATTGTCGATCAGCAGCCTGAAACTGCAGCTGCCGCTGACACTATTTTACCAGAATCCAGTGTCAAACCGCTAGACCCAAAGCAAGGACTGTTGTTTACCCGGTCTGGTAGAATGATTAAACCTGTGCAAAGACTAGATTTGTAGAGAAAAAAAAAAAGAAAAATGAAAAGAGAGAAATTCACGTGTTCACTGTGATAAGTGTGGTTATATGTGGTTCAATAATTAAGCCATGGGCTGTGGGGAAGGGTGAAATGGAAATGGAAAATGTTTGAATTGAAAATTGTTTTGTTCTGAAAAAAAAAAAAAAAGCTAAAAAAAGGGGGAGATGTCATATAATGTGATATTTATATGTGGTGTGTCTTTAAGACTGTGGTGACGTCACAGGTCAGAGTTGACCTTCACCGAGTGAATATGTATGAAAATGGCGATGTGTTGATGTTGCCGCCTGTTAATGTTCCCGCTCCTAGTTTTTAAAAGAGAACTTTGTTGAAACCACTATTCGTGTGGACCTCAGTTCTTTACAAGTACTAGTGAAAGCGCTTTGAGTGGTCTTTGTGACTAGAAAAGCACTATATAAGTGCAGGTTAGTTAGTTAGTTAGAGAAGGGCTCTTTTCTCTTTTTTAAAAAAACACAGGATTAAAGGTCTGATGACACGATTTTGACTTCATCTAATTTTGCAACACATAATTTCAATACGACAAAATAGGTTGGCCTGTGCAGTTCTAAGTCAAACAAGCTTTTTTCACGTGAATATCCAACGTTTTCATGAGTGCCACGTTACAATCAATCAATCAATCAAAGACTTTATTCCAGACTCAAGGTCCATCAAAAAAAGTAAAAACAAGACAGTTGAAAAAACAGTTAAGAGAAACAATCAAAAAGTTACAAAAAACACTAAGACACAACTACTAAGAGAAGTACAAAGACAGTGCAGACTTTAAAAAGACTTAAAAAGACAACTGTACCAGTGCCTTCTAAACTGTGACTGACAGCAAATAGAACTGAGCTTAATGCTAGACATGACTTGAATGATTTCATTTCTAGATACATCAAGCCGACAGATGAATTTATACATAAGATTCCTTATTACTGCATGCAGAGTATTTACACGTGATGAGACAAATAACTCGGAAGCACTGCACCATCGAGGCTTTTTAAGTAAAATTCTTAAGGCATCATTGTAAGCAACCTGTAATTTCTGCATACTTTGTTTCCTATAATTTATCCATAAATGAGCAGTGTATAAAGGTGTACAACAGGTTTTAAAAAGAACCAGTTTCACCTCATCTGAACAAAAACCAAATCTGCGTGCAAGAATATTTGCTTGCATGTAGATTTTGCAGAATTGTCTGAAAATATCATCATCATCCGTCATTCTATCATTAATAAAATGTCCCAGATATTTAATTTTATCCCTGACAATTAATTCCCTGCCTGCCAATTCAAAGACAGGGAATTTCATTAACAAATCTTCTTTAGTGCGGCAAATCAGCACACAACTCTTATTTGTATTATATTTTATGTCATTTTCCTCTCCATAAGCACTACAAATTTCATCAGTGGCTGGAACACCCCCCCCCCCCCGGCCATGTTGTGACGTCAGCGACAGAACACAGCGCTTGGCTGCCCATTGTACATGAAGGATGGAAATGGTAGAAAACATTGACGATGGTTCCAGCACATGTAGTCTGGAATTGGTTTGTGTTGTCCAATCTTCAGACGATTATAGTTCAGAAGAATGGGATGATAATGAAGAATCTGGGGGCATCACACCTTATAGGTTTGTGCTGTGCCAAGCGGGCATTGTGCCTAGCGAGTCAGACTCAGAGAGTAACGGTGGAGAGGCACACATGCCCGCCGCAGCAGCAGCGGCAAACACACAGCAGGGGAACACCGAGTGGTATGCTTTTGTTACAGATATTGCAACAAATTATTTGTTCATAAATATAATTTATTTAAACACGATTTTTCAATAATATCATAGCAGTGTATTCTCTGTGGCTCAGGCATCGGGTTTATTATGTATTATCTTTTGAGTTCTTGTTGTTTTTATGTTTTGTACATGTAGTATATGTGCCGTTTTGAGCCACTTTCAGGTGGGCACTGTCCAAGATTCGCCAGTCCGACTACGCGCCCTCTCTCTTTGACAGTCAGCTGTTCATGTTTTGTGTGTATCATCTGCCGTCTTGTCAGCCAGTCAATATTGCCAATGCTATCACGACATGTTAGTCACTCTACACAGCCGTGGTTTTGTTGTGCCCCTTGAAGCGATGTCGGCCCTGGGGCGCAACCGTGGTTAACACGTCTCCTCTCCATGTTCGCTGGGCGATGTCAGCCCCGAACGCCAACTGTAAGTGTTTCTGTTTATTTTTTTATTTATTTTTTTTTTGTTACTTATTTGTACCCGTAGGTAGATTTGGTTTGCAGTCTGGTGACAAGCCACTGGCTGCTGGTCGCTGCGTGCGCGAGCGCCCTAAACCTACATGTTTTTGGTATGCGGGAGGAAACCGGAGAAATCCCGGAGTAAACCCGCGCAACACGGGGAGAACATGTAAACTCCACACAGCTCACTGTTGGTCGGGGGCTGGGATCGAACCCACGATCTCATGATCCCCGCGGTCCCCCGGCCGAGGGTAAAACTGTGCTGCCACAGTGCTAAACCACTGCGCCACCGTGCAGCCCACCTTTTTGGGAACTGTTGTCATCATTCTTATGTTCAATACATGTGCTATGGTGAATCCTGCGCGTAAATCCATTCATCCTTCCCCTCCTCATGCGCTCCTTGTCATGACCCTCTGTGCGTTCTTACGCAGCGCACGGAAAGGGAGGATGAAATAACGAGGATTTATGTGCAGGGTTCACCACAGCACATTTAATACAGAAAGACAGACAATTCCCAAAAAGGTGAAGGCATACAAAAAACACAAACACGCTTACTGATGGCGTTTGGGGGCCAGCATCACCCAGCAAACGAATGAGAGGAGACGTGTTAGCCACAGGTGCACCCCAAAGCCGACATTGCTTCAAGGATGCACGAGAACCACGGTGAACATGGAGTGACTAACACGTCGTGAGAGTGCTGAAAATACTGGCAGACTAACAGCACAGATGACAATACTATGGACCAGCAGTGCATGACTGGCAAATGGCCGCTAAGTACATGCACTGCTGGTGATGGTGTGATGAGAAACACCTGGGCGAGGACCGGGAAAGATGATCAGCAGGAGTGGGAATCAGCTGGTGATAATGATAGAGGAGACGTGGCCGGACCGGCGAGCTCTCAGCATGCGCTCACAGAAAGTAGGTCAAAGCAGCCGTCTAACAACTGCCCACCAGACAGTGGCTACAGAGAGGAAAGCACACTGAAATACATACTATACATACATAAACAGCGGCACCTAAACCCACAGAGAGGTCTGGACTGAGCCGGGGGAAACCGAGCCGGCTGGGCTCCTGACACTCCTCCTGCGTAAGAGTGCACGAGGAGGCTTATGACAGTTGGAGCTGAAGTGCGTGATGTGGTCTTTCACGGCCTGCTGTTTATTTAAGCCTGCGACACAACGCGAAGGCATAGCCGTAAAATTAAAACAAGAAACCAGAGAAACTGTGAGCTACAAAGCTGCTGGCATTCCAGTCAACAACACCGACGTCCGTTCTGTCGCTTACGTCATGGTGGTGCCGCCCTTCATTCGGTGAGCGGCACCACAGTCCAGTCAGAGGCTGCGGTTTTTGATGATAACTATGTTATGCAGGCGCGGCTGTAAATATTATATTGATCATCGACAATGACTTTTGGGTTTACACAACATGCTAAAAAATGTCAAAATCGTGTCATCAGACATTAAAGTCATAGAATTTAGGGGTCGGGCTCAAATGCCATAATGTTACACACTCTTGTACAGTGGGTGGCGGTATGCACCTTTCGGTTGTTTGCTATCCGCCAGTAACTGAGAGAAGAAGAAGAAGAAGGCTGGCTGGCACGGCTGTTGTCGCCGCCGAGGACACAGTCCAAGGACTGATAATTTTTTCACATGTAAGGAGTTGTTCCGAACTCCTTATAAGAACTCCTTATACAAAGATATAGAGTGATGATGGTCAAGTCAGTGGCAGTAATGCACCTGTAAGCTGGTTGCCAACCGCCAATCAAATCTAAAAGAAGAAGAAGATGAATGTCCCATTCACGAGGTGGCTTGGCCTGAGTTGATGAAAAAAGTGAGCATGAACAGCGCCGCGTGTGTGCTGGGCTCATCCAAAGCGTACACGGACCAAAGCGGACTAGAGGGGAAAGCAGCATGAAACAGGCATCTCCCTTGGAACGAAGTCAGCATTTTTTTTCTTGCCTAAATATAAATGACTTTTAACTTGTGACAAATAAAGTGGAAAAGTATGAGGAGCCGCCCAAGAAAATACTTAAATATGAATGAAAAATTATCCAAGAAAGGTATTTCAATAGTCAGTAGTGACCAACTAGCTTTTTTCTCTTAAATTTGTGACTCTTGTAAAGTTTTTTTCTAGTTAATTTATTACAAATTTTGAATTTTTTCTCATATGTATGTTTTTGAGTTTATATGGATTTCTTTTGTGAGATTTTTCTCATAAATTTGCAACTTTGTTATGTTTAACTTTCTGTAAATGCCAGTTTGGTTTCATGTAAATGCCAGTTCATTTTCATTAATGGAAGGTCCACAACATTAACTGCCACATATTCTTAACAAATGATCTGAAAGTGGCACTCCGCCAAAAATCAAGTTTTTTTTTTTCTTGTCAACATGTCTGTAACATGTGTTTTATGACTTACAAGACCTATCAAGAGCAAAATCACTTAAATACAGTATGTTGTGTCTGTGTTTCTTTGTTGTGAAATTTCAGTTAAGCCCCATCCCCTGAAAAAAAGGCCAGTTTAGATTGAGGTTTTGGTGACATATTTTTAAACTATGTATATGCGGAAATGGTGGCAATTCGTTCATGTAGCCATCACCATCTTATGATGACTGGAGAAATATCCACCTTATTCCTGGGGGTGCCGCTGTAGGAACAATTATGGGCGGAACTTCGATTTCGGCTGAAGTCACGTTAAATCAGTCAGCAAGAGTGGAGTAGCAGGGGCATTTAAAATAGCGTTTTTAAAAGGTTTTCAAATTCATTTTAATGTATAGTCCACATACGTGTTATGCACTCAAGTGGCAGCTAATTTCAGCACTTGCAGTTTTTGTATTTTTTTGAATGTTTTGGCATAGTTCTGGTACTTGCTGCTGGTGTTCGTTGTGCCATAGCCGTATAATATGATAGTTGAGACACTCCGATAGACTTCTATAGAAACTATGGAATCTGTAAGTCATGTGTGTCATGGAGCAGCAAATAGTTGCAAACAATGAATTTTTCCCCATAGACCACCATTCATTTCACGGAGTGTCTGCTTGATAATCCCGGGTAAGTTAATGAATGGCCCTTTTTTTTGGTCATTTTACTGCTTAAGTTAACATGTAGATTCTGTAGTCTATGATCTTGTTTTATTTTGTCAGCTTTTTTTCTTCTTTATGTGCAGTAAAGGCTCATAAACTTGCTACTTGTTTTTTTTCCACAATATCTTTATTGAACCTTTTTTTTTTTTTTTAACAAACATGATACAAACAATCAAACACTAACACTAAAGTACTACAAAAAAAAAAAAATGCCCTAAAAACACCAACAACCACCAACAAAATCAAGTCTTCAACAATGCTCCTCTGTTTAGTCTAGACAATCCAATACATTAGTATACATATTATGTTCACCAGTTTGGAATTTACAAGGTCCACACACATCATTCACCTTCTTCTTCAAGAGTTATGTTTAAATTTTTTACATAATCAATAAAAGGTCTCCATATATTCTCAAACACAATTTCCTTTGATTTCAGTATATATGTTATTCTTTCTAATGGAAGGATTGTTAACATCTGTCTTAACCACTGAGTCACATCTGGTCTTTGAGTCTTTTTCCATAATAGTGCAATACATTTTTTGGCATTAAGCAAACTGAGGTCTATGAATGTTCTTTCACTTTTATTGAAATTATGCTTTTCTGGGTACAGACCCAACAAAAACAGTTTAGGATTCAATATGATTTGTTTTGAGATTATTTTTTCAATTGTTACCCTCACCTCCTCCCAAAACATTCTTATTAATCTACATTCCCATAAACAATGAAATAGGGTTCCTTTACTTTCCATGCATTTTGTGCATGTATCTGGTATATTTTTGTTATATCTATTTAACTCCTCCGGTGTAACATACATCCGCATTAACCATTTGAAATGTATCAATTTAAGGCGTGCATTTATTGATTTGGTTTGAGCTTCTGTACAAGCCAATTCCCATTGTTCCTCTGAAATTTCAATTTGCAGATCTTCTTTCCAGTAGTTTAATCTTTTCAGTGAATTTTCACTTGAAGATAGTGTCAATGAGTTATAAAACTCTGAAATAATACCCTTTCTTTTACTATCTTTCATCATCATTTTTTCCAAGGATGAATAAATAGGTCGAGTGAGAGCTTTATTTTGATTTGATCGAATAAAGTTTCTAAGTTGAAGATATTTTAAAAAAATGTGTTCTATTGAAATTAAATTTGATCCTCAGCTCTTCAAAAGACATTATGTTGTCTGCACATGGCAAATATAAATCCTGAATCTTTTGTATCCCTTTTAAATTCCATACTTTAAATACAGCGTCCGCTCTCCCTGGTTTAAAATATTGATTACCCCATATTGGACTAAATTGTGACAATAACTGTGGTTCTTTTAAATAGTTTTTAGCTTCACACCATATTTTGATCATATGCTTTACAAATGGATTTTTAACTTGTTTTTGTAATTTTTTTGCCGAATCTGAGTATATGAATATGGGAAGAGGTAAAGGTAAATTGTATGATTCCATTTCAGTCCAGTGAGGGAGATCATTTGATGAAAAATAATATGTCATAGACCTCAGTTGTGCTGACCAATAATACAACATAAAATTCGGACATTTCAGACCTCCACGATCAAATGGTAAATATAATAAAGACAAACGTAATCTAGCCCTCCTGTTGTTCCATATAAATTCCACTCACTTTTTTTTTATTCTTGAGAATAGATCTAAAGGTGGTGATAAGGGAATGTATTGAAATAAATAAAGTATTTTAGGTAAAATATTACTTTTAAGTATATTGATTCTCCCGATCATCGACATTGGTAGTGACATCCATCTCTGAGTTAACTCATTGATATCTGACATTAAGGCTTCATAGTTGACACTGGCGACTGATTCTAGCTTAGGCATAATTTGGATTCCTAAATATTTAAACTGATTTACAACATTGAATTGATTTACCTCAGGGGCTGGGTAATTTCTCTGGGTCTCATTTAGCATTAATATTGAAGATTTAGTTTTATTTATTTTATATCCTGATATTTCCCCAAAATTCTTTATTAAATTCAGCAAGGTTGGAATTGATTTTTTTAGATTCGACATAAACAAAATTATATCATCGGCGTACAGGGAGATTTTATGTTCTGTTGGTCCAACTTTAATTCCATATATTTGTGAATGTAAACGTATCGCTATCGCTAAAGGTTCAATTGCCATAGTAAACAGTAAAGGTGAAAGTGGACAGCCTTGTCGACATCCTCTATTGATTTTTATTGGTTTTGAAATATTGTTATTTGTTAGGATTTCTGCTGTAGCATTATTGTATATTATTTGAACCCATTTTATGAAATTATTTCCAAGTCCAAACCTTTGTAGGACTTCAAAAAGAAAGGGCCATTCAACTCTATCAAAGGCCTTTTCGGCGTCCAATGATAGGAGAGCTGTATCCGGTGCTTCTTTATTAAAATAAATAATATTAAATAGTCTTCTTACATTATGGAAGCCTTGTCTACCCTTTATAAAGCCATTCTGATCTCGATTAATAATATTTGGTAAAATTTCTTGTATTCGTCTTGCTAAAATTTTACAGATTATCTTAAGGTCGGCGTTTAATAGGCTTATTGGTCTCATATTTTCACATTTATTAGAGGGCTTACCTGGTTTTGGCAGCAGTATAATTAAGGCATTATTTATGTATGATGGTAAATTATTATTTTGAAATGCTTCTAAAACCATTTCCAAAAAAGGTTTTATTAATTTATTCTTAAATTTTTTATAAAGGTCAACTGGAAGACCATCTGGTCCTGCACAACTTGCTACTTGTTATTAGCCTGTGCTAGCTCAACTAGCTAGTTGGGTTGGCCCTTATTTCAAAAAATCTGTTGTACTGTGGAGCGTGTAAATGAAGAGGCGCCACAGGCGCCACAGTACAATTATTGGGTGAAGGCAGTTTTTGAGAGACATTAGAGATTGGTAGTAGTGTGGCTCATGTATTTTTGCCCACATATGTATGAGTATAAAGTGAGATGCTTAGGATGCATATGTGGATTGACCTCACGTCTTAGGATGGGACAATATGTCTGGACCTCCTGTGGATAACGGCAAGAGGATGGAGGTACCGTGACAAGGAGCTGAAAGGACTTCCTGACCTCCTGGGGCCAGGCGGAGGACTAAGGGACTCGGGGGGAGAGTTATTGTCAATGCGGGGTTTTGACAGAGATGTGTGATTCTTCCTTTGATGTTGATGTATAAATGTGGGGGTTCTGATGCAGCTCTCTCTCTTCTGTTCTTGAGAGATCGCTGGGGATGTGAAAGCTACATTAAAACCTGAATTGAGAAATAATTCAGCCTCGTTATTTCACGCTCCCCACAGCAGCATTATATGATGGGACGTGGCATGAAAACCTGTGACAGAGCAGATGTGACTTATTATTTTGTTCGTAGTAGCTTTAGCAGCATCACAGGACTATGGTGGTAGATTTAAAAGAGGGCTTAGAAAAATGAAATTGTTCTACTTTTTTTATAGAGGAAAACATGAAACCATGAGAGACTGACATGTTTACCAGCAAACCTGCTTTCTACAAGGAGGAAACATGGAACAAGGTAGGAAATTACCAAATACTGTTCTTTACATCCTCCGAAGTCTTCATCATCAGTGTCAACCCTGATAATGGCAATGTTATATTTAACATCCATAAATTAGCACTATTAAGATTTTATAATTCTTCTTAAACAGTCTATGCTTATTTGAACAAACTGCTGTGAGAAACACGATTAAGAAAGGTCCTCAGGATGAAGACTGGTTTAATTTTTTAACACAGTTGTAAACAAAGTGCCAACTGTGTTAAAAAAAAAAAAAAAAAAAAAAAAAAAAAAAAAAAAAAAAAAAAAAAAAAAAAAAAAATTTTTTTTTAACACAGTTGTAAACAAAGTGCCCCCTCATGGATCGTCACCTTATCGTGGTGGGGGGGTTTGCGTGCCCCAGTGATCCCAGGAGCTATGTTGTCCGGGGCAATTTGCCTCTGATAGGGTCTCCCAAGACAAACTGGTCCTGGGTGAAGGGCCAGACGAAGAACGATCCAACAGACTCTCATGATAAATTGTATATCAAGGATTCAGTGTACCCCGCCCGGTATGGGGTTACCGGGGCCCCACCCTGGAGCCAGGCCTGGGGGAGGGGCTCGAAGGCTAGCGTCTGGTGGCCGGGTTTCCACCCATGGGACCCGGCCGGGCTCAGCCCGAAGGAGTTACATGGGTCCGCCCTCCAGTAGGTTCACCACCTGCAGGAGGGATCATGGAAGTCCGGTGCTATGTGGATTAGGTGGCAGTCAAAAGCGGAGACCTTGGCGGACTGATCCCAAGCTTTCTAAACTGGCTTTTGGTACGTGGAATGTCACCTCTCTGGTGGGGAAGGAGCCTGAGCTGGTGTACGAGATTGAGCGATACCGGCTAGACATAGTCGGCCTCACCTCAACACACAGCTCCGGTTCCGGAACCAGTCTCCTGGAGAGGGGCTGGAGCTTGGCCTTTTCTGGAGTTGCCCCGGGCGAGAGGCGACGAGCAGGGGTAGGTATTCTTGTATCGCCCCACCTTGCTGCCTCTATATTGGAGTTTTCCCCGGTGGACGAAAGGGTTGCTTCCCTGCGCCTTCGGGTTGGGAAACGGGTCCTGACCATCATTTGTGCCTATGCACCAAATGATGTTTCAGAGTACCCACCCTTTTTGGAGTCTGTGACTGGGGTGCTGGAGGGTGCTCCTCCTGGAGACTCCATTGTCCTACTGGGGGACTTCAATGCGCACGTGGGCAACGACAGTGAAACCTGGAGGGGGGTGATTGGGAGGAACGGCCTGCCCGATCTGAACCCAAGTGGTGTTCAGTTATTGGACTTCTGTGCTAACCACAGTCTGTCTATAACGAACACCATGTTCAAGCATAAGGGTGTCCATATGTGCACCTGGCACCAGGACACCCTAGGCCGCAGGTCGATGATCGATTTTGTTATCGTATCATCAGACCTGCGACCGTATGTCTTGGACACCCGAGTAAAGAGAGGTGCAGAGCTGTCAACTGATCACCACCTGGTGGTGAGTTGGATCCGATGGCAGGGGAGGAAGCCATTCAGACCTGGTAGACCCAAACGTATAGTGAGGGTGTGCTGGGAGCGTCTGGCTGAGGCCCCTGTCCGGGAGGTCTTCAACTCCCACCTCCGGAAGAACTTCAACCACATTCCGAGGGAGTCTGGAGACATGGAGTCTGAATGGGCCATGTTCTCCACCTCTGTTGTTGAAGCGGCAGCCCAGAGCTGCGGCCGCAAGGTGGTCGGTGCATCTCGTGGTGGCAACCCCCGAACCAAGTGGTGGACACCAGTGGTGAGGGGGGCCATTAAGCTGAAGAAGGAGTCCTATCAAGCTTGGTTGGCTTGTGGGACTCCCGAAGCAGCTGAGGTGTACCGGCAGGCCAAGCGGAGTGCAGCTCGGGTGGTTGCTGAAGCAAAAACCCGGGTATGGGAGGAGTTCGGTGAGGCCATGGAACAAGACTTTCGGTCGGCTTCAAAGAGATTCTGGCAAACTGTTCGGCGGCTCAGGAGGGGAAAGCAGCTCCCCGTCCACACTGTGTATGGTGCGGATGGGACACTGTTGACTTCAACTGGGGATATCGTCGGGCGGTGGAAGGAATACTTCGAGGATCTCCTCAATCCCACTGATACGCCTTCCACAGAGGAAGCAGGGTTTGGGGACGAGGGGGATGACTCGCCTATCACAGGGGCTGAGGTCGCCAAGGTGGTTAAAAATCTCCTTGGTGGCCGGGCCCCGGGGGTGGACGAGATTCGCCCCGAGTACCTCAAGGCCCTGGATGTTGTTGGGTTGTCATGGTTGACACGCCTCTGCAACATTGCGTGGAGGTCGGGGGCAGTGCCTTTGGCATGGCAAACCGGGGTGGTGGTTCCTCTCTTCAAAAAAGGGGACCGGAGGGTGTGCTCCAACTTTAGAGGGATCACACTCCTCAGCCTCCCTGGGAAGGTCTATGCCAAGGTACTGGAGAGGAGAGTCCGGCCGTTGGTCGAACCTCGGATTCAGGAGGAGCAATGTGGTTTTCGTCCTGGCCGTGGCACATCGGACCAGCTCTTTACCCTCTCGAGAATTCTTGAGGGTTCGTGGGAGTTTGCCCAACCAGTTTACATGTGTTTTGTGGACTTGGAGAAGGCATTTGACCGCGTCCCTCGTGGATTTTTGTGGGGGGTGCTTCGGGAGTATGGGGTATCGGGCTTGTTGTTACGAGCTATTCGGTCTCTGTACGACCGTTGTGAGAGTTTAGTTCGCATTGCCAACACTCGGTCGGAGTCATTCCCAGTGAGAGTTGGACTCCGCCAGGGCTGCCCTTTGTCACCGGTCCTGTTCATAATTTTTATGGACAGGATTTCTAGGCGCAGCCAGGGAATGGAGGGTGTCATGCTTGGTGACCACAGGATCTCATCTCTGTTGTTTGCAGATGATGTTGTCCTGTTGGCTTCATCCAGCAATGACCTACAGCTCTTGCTGGGACGGTTTGCCGCTGAGTGTGAAGCGGCTGGGATGAGAATCAGCACCTCCAAGTCCGAGTCCATGGTCCTCAGCCGGAAAAAGGTGGATTGTCCTCTCCGGGTTGGGGACAGGCTCCTGCCCCAAGTGGAGGAGTTTAAGTATCTTGGGGTCTTGTTCACGAGTGAGGGGAAAATGGAGCGAGAGATCGACAGACGGATTGGAGCAGCATCTGCAGTGATGCGGACGTTGTGCCGGTCTGTTGTGGTGAAGAGGGAGCTTGGTTCTGGGGCGAAGCTGTCGATTTACCAGTCAATCTACGTTCCTACTCTCACCTATGGTCACGAGCTTTGGGTAATGACCGAAAGAACGAGATCGCGGATACAAGCGGCTGAAATGAGCTTTCTCCGTAGGATTGCTGGACTCACCCTCAGAGATAGGGTGAGGAGCTCAGTCATCCGGGAGAGGCTCAGAGTAGAACCGCTGCTCCTCCACATTGAAAGGAGTCAGTTGAGGTGGTATGGGCATCTGATTAGGATGCCTCCTGGACGCCTCCCACTTGAGGTGTTTCAGGCACGTCCCACTGGGAGGAGACCCCGGGGCAGACCCAGGACTCGGTGGAGAGACTATGTCTCCCAGCTAGTCTGGGAACGCCTTGGTATCCCCTCTGAAGAGCTGGAGCAGGTGGCTGGGGAGAGGGAAGTCTGGGCTTCTCTGCTTGAACTGCTGCCTCCGCGACCCGGACCTCCGGAAAAGCGGTAGAAGATGGATGGATGGATGGATGGATGGTAAACAAAGTGGAAACAATTCAGATCTACCCAACTTAATGGAACAGAAGTAATGCCAATGATGTGTGTGTGGGACACATATGTATCACTTTAAGCTTCACATCTCAGAGTAGAACAAAGAACTGGGTCTCCTTGGAGATAACAGGAGGATGTGAAAATTTAGTCTTTGGTATGCAAGAGACGGCCTTGGGGGATTTCCTGGTCTGCCAGAGACTATGAGGAGGATGTTATAGGATTTAAGAGAAGATGCATTGTTACTTGTGATTAAATGCAATGTGACTGTGAGCTTTGAAGGTCCTGGATATATAAAGGATGAATGTCTGTGTTTTTCCTTTTTTCTGCTTGCTGATGTTGGAAGATGTGAATAAACCTGACTCGTGAGACTCTGTCTCGTCATTTTCACATTTCCACACTGGTGACCCTAAGACGTATCATGGATGAAAGAAATTCCCCCGGGCCAGACTCATCGGGAGCCCCCAGCCCAGCGTATGCCGCTACGGTCCAGCTACCGGACTTTTGGCAGGACAACCCGCGCTCCTGGTTCCACTTGGTCGAAGCACAGTTCGCCCTCCGGGGGATAACGGTAGATGACACGAAGTTCTATCATGTGGTTGCAAAGCTCTACAACCGCACGGCTCGGCATGTGGAGAGCCTATTGGAGCAGCCACCGGCCAACGACGAATACGGCGGGTTGAAGGCTGCGCTCATCCAGCGCTTCACTCTCTCAGTCGAGGGGAGAGCAGAGAGGCTCCTAGCTCTGAACAACTTGGGAGATGGCACGCCCATTGACCTGATGGAGAACATGCTGAGGTTGAGGGGCTCAGACGACGACGACTTCATCTTCACCCACATTTTCCTCAGGACCCTACCGTCGGCCACGAGAGCGACCCTGGCCAGTTCGCCGTTGTTGGCCCAGCGGGACTTCCGCGCGCTGGCCCAGGAGGCGCACCGGATTCTCAACGCCAGCAAACAGCGCGCGGCCACCACAGCAGCGACGGAGTTCGGCACGACGGCCGGAGATGGCGGGGGGCCAGAGACGGCGGTAGCAGAACCACCGACGACGGCAGCGGCGGGGGCCAAGGATGGCGGAGGAGACACCTTCTGTTTGTATCATTGCCGCTTTGCAGAGAAGGCACGCAAATGTATACCGCCATGCCAGTTCAAGTGCTCGGGAAACGCCAAGACCGGGGGTCGGTAGCAGCTGCGGCCCTCGGGGAGGAGAACAAGCTGCTCTACTTGAAGGATGCGCGCTCGAGGAGGCATTTCCTCGTGGACACAAGCTCCCAGTTGAGTTTCATCACACCTTCCTCCGCTGACCGGCTGGCGGTTTCCAGAGGTCCCGGGGTGTCAGCAGCGAACGGCTCAGAGATTAAGACCTTTGGTGAGAGGACTCTGCTTCTGTCCCTGCACGGCCATACATTTGAGTGGACTTTTGTCATAGCTGCAGTGAATTTCAATATGTTGGGGGCTGATTTTCTGTGCTCACATGGTTTGTTGGTTGATCTTGCTAACAGGCGCCTGGTTAATGCACTTTCTTTTTATTCTATTCCCTGTACAGCCCAAGTGGCCCCCGCCAACAGCACAAGCCAACGTCACAGCTGCAAGCGGTAAGTTCCACACACTGCTCACTCAGTTCCCAGCACTCACGGTCCCCACATTTTCAACGGCCGTCGCCAAACACGGGGTGGAACATTTTATTACTACCACCGGACCACCCGTTTTTGCAAAAGCTCGGCGCGTGGATTCAGCTAAACTGACCATAGTGCGCAAGGAGTTCACCAACCTGGAAAGGTTGGGCATCATCAGGCGTTCGAACAGCCCATGGGCTTCCCCGCTTCACATGGTCCCGAAAGCTGACGGCTCGTGGCGACCTTGCGGAGATTTCCGCAGGTTGAACAACGCCACAGCGCACAACCGCTACCCAATCCTGCATATCCAAGATTTTTCCGTTCATTTGGCAGGGGCGCACGTTTTTTCTAAGATAGACTTGGTCCGCGGTTACCACCAAGTCCCAGTGAGGACATACCCAAAACAGCGGTAATAACTCCGTTTGGTCTATTCGAGTTTTTGTGCATGCCATTTGGGCTTAAAAGCGCTGCGCAGACGTTCCAACGCATGATGGACGCGGTGTTGCACGATCTCCCCTTCGTATTCGTCTACCTGGACGACATCTTAGTAGCCAGCGCGTCCGAAGACGAACACGAAAACCACCTCATGGCAGTTTTCCGGAGGTTGGGAGAGCACGGTTTAATAATCAACCCAGCGAAGTGTCAGTTCGGGGTGACGCAGATTGATTTTTTGGGGGCATCGCGTCTCCCCAGAAGGAGCGGTTCCTCTGCCTGACAAAGTGCACGCGGTAGCAAATTTTCCCCAGCCACAAACGGTCATGGCGTTACAGGAGTTTTTGGGAATGGTGAATTTTTATAACCGTTTCCTCCCCCGCGCAGCGCAGCTCATGCAACCATTGTATGCCGCACTCAAAAAACAAAAACCCACAAATAAGATCGAATGGTCTCCGGAGCGAGAGCGAGCGTTCTCGGAGGTCAAAACAGCCCTGGCAAATGCTGCGTTGTTAACACATCCAGACCCAACGACCCGCATAGCGCTCACTACTGACGCGTCAGATGTGGCCATAGGGGCGGTCGTGGAGCAGCATGTAGCCGGGGCTTGGCAGCCACTCGCCTTTTTCAGCAGGACTTTGTGCGATAGTGAACGAAAATACAGCATTCGACAGGGAGTTGTTAGCTCTCCATTTGGCCATTCGCCACTTCCAGTTCTGGCTGGAGGGACGCCGTTTCACCGCGTTCGTTGACCACAAGCCGCTGACATTCGCGATGGCCAAGGTTTCAGAACCGTGGTCAGGCCGGCAGCAAAGACAGCTGGCCGCCATCTCAGCGTTTACTACCGATATTCAGCACGTGGCGGGTAAACTGAATGTAGTGGCAGACTCTCTCTCGCGCGCCGTGGCGGCCCCAGTCCGTGTAGGGATAGATTATGCAGCCATGGCCACGGATCAGGTTAGCGACGCGGACGTGCGCGCGCTCCAGTCTGGACCAACAGGGTTAAGGCTGGAGAACAGAGTGCTGCAAGACGGTATGCCCCCCCCAATCTGCGATGTCTCCACTGGGCGACTGCGTCCTGTGGTACCGGCCGCGTGGCGCCGCCGCGTTTTTGACTCGATTCATTCTCTGGTGCACCCGGGAGTGCGCGCGTCGGTCAAAATGGTAGGAGAGAAATTTGTATGGCCGAGCCTGCGCAAACAAGTTAAGGAGTGGGCAGCAGCCTGCATGGCTTGTCAACGAGCCAAGGTACACAGACACACGAGAGCTCCCTTGGAGCCGTTTCACATCCCGGCCAAGAGGTTCGATCATGTTCACGTGGACCTCATAGGCCCCCTCCCGCCGTCACAGGGGTGCACACCTTCTGACAATGGTGGACCGCACCACGCGCTGGCCGGAAGTGGTCCCACTGGTGTCAACCACAGCCGAGGAGGTGGCGCGCGCGTTTTTAACAGCATGGGTAGCGCGCTTTGGAGTCCCTTCGGACATTACATCCGACAGAGGTCCTCAATTTGTTTCCGAACTTTGGTCAGCAATGGCCCGCAGCCTGGGGGTAACGATCCACCGCACAACCGCGTACAATCCACAGGCTAATGGGTTATGCGAACGTTTTCATAGGTCATTGAAAGCGGCTCTC
Organism: Pholidichthys leucotaenia; assembly: GCA_020510985.1. NCBI lineage: Eukaryota > Metazoa > Chordata > Actinopteri > Cichliformes > Pholidichthyidae > Pholidichthys > Pholidichthys leucotaenia. Next base: position 406,947,794 of record CM035840.1, on the reverse strand, counting down.
AGAGCGTTGCTGACGGATGCAAATTGGGTGGACAGGCTACCGTGGGTTTTATTGGGGTTGCGTTCTGCACCTAAAGAGGACTTAGAATCCTCCCCGGCTGAGCTAGTTTTTGCGCAGCCACTTCGGCTGCCCGGGGAGTTTCTCCCAGATAATCCTGCGCCAGATAGCTCCCCGTCTCAACGGTTGCAACGTGGCACGGAATCGGGCACGCTGCCTGGCCCCGTTCACCACAGTTTTCCGCGCATTTTTGTGCCTAAGGCTTTGAAAAACGTGGAGTTTGTTTTTGTCAGACACGGTGCCCATCACCCACCGCTGCGACCACCTTATGATGGACCATTTAGAGTGCTGGAAACAGGGGACAAGCATTTTTTGCTAGATTTGGGGGGCAGGAAGGAAAATATTGGCATAAACAGGCTCAAACCCGCCTTTGTGGTGGCGGACGAGGATGTGCTGTTGGCCAGGGCTCCTCGGCGCGGCAGACCCCCCCGGGGACATTCCTCAGAACACCCACAGGGAGTGACAAACAGTTCTCACCCCCAGACAGACAACTCCCCAGCAGGATGGCGCCGCAGAAGTGGCGAAGCCCGCTTACAGCAGATACGGGAGGAGACTGAGGCCCAAACAGCACGTGGGTTAATGTGTAATGATTTTATCATGACATGCAGACTGTTATTCTGTTGTTCCATCTTAGATGTTTGGGGGGGGGGTCATGTGGGACACATATGTATCACTTTAAGCTTCACATCTCAGAGTAGAACAAAGAACTGGGTCTCCTTGGAGATAACAGGAGGATGTGAAAATTTAGTCTTTGGTATGCAAGAGACGGCCTTGGGGGATTTCCTGGTCTGCCAGAGACTATGAGGAGGATGTTATAGGATTTAAGAGAAGATGCATTGTTACTTGTGATTAAATGCAATGTGACTGTGAGCTTTGAAGGTCCTGGATATATAAAGGATGAATGTCTGCGTTTTTCCCTTTTTCTGCTTGCTGACGTTGGAAGATGTGAATAAACCTGACTCGTGAGATAAACTCTGCCTCGTCATTTTCACATTTCCACATGTGTTTATTTTAACAGTAAATCAAGAATTGAATGCTAAAACCAATCAAAAATATTCTGGAAACAATTGGCATATTTATAAATGTAAAATATTCTCTTGTATCAAATAGCTCACCTGAAATTTATTTAAAAAAAACTGTAACTGAACTATGAACATAGAGGAAGAATATCTGGTTATTTTATTTTCTAATTGCTATATTGTAATCTAGCAAACAGTTAATTTTGACTTTTTATGTATATATAATTTGAATTGTATGAGACCCTACATATAGATATTTTTTTTCCTCATGTGAACACATTTAAGAGAAAAATCTTAAGTTTTCCAAATAGTTCTCTAATGTATGCATAAAAACTAAAAATGTGCATGAAAAAGTGGCATATTTAATATAAAAATTATAAGAAAAAAGTAATGAGTTATTTTAAAACATTTTTTAAAATTTTTTATTTCAATATAAAACATCTCAAAAGTAGCAAATTTATGCAAAAATTATTCAAATTTAGGCGGAATAAATAAAAGTAGTACAATTAAAAGAGAAAAGGCACAGATATGTGAGAAAAACCTTCCTATTTGGGCAGGAATCATCAAGTATTAAGGCACAGTGACGTGTTTTTTTCTGTCATTTCTCTGCAGCTGATAGAGGGTTGTTGGAGACTGGAGCAGTGACCATCGGGGCTGGTGGAGTCTACTACTCTGAGCAGTGATATCACAGTAAGGGTTTGTAGTGCAGCAGGAGCTGTGGTTTGATGATGATTAAAGCTGTCAGAGTAAAATGTAACACAATATTGAGTAGAAATAGTTAAATGACTCTGACACTAAATTTGACACTAAATTATTTCTAAAGAAGTTTTTGACCTCTGAAATGACAACATGGACGTGTTAGTGTTACAGGACAGGTGGGTGTGACATATTCATTGCATTCATATATTTTGGTTAATTTTGGTGTCTCATTCATACCAAAGTTATTTTTAGAACAGTACATGTGGTCTGTCATCACATGCAGTAGAGGTTCTGGTACACGTCACTGACCCTGGTTACATGGTCACAATAAACCAATCACTTGGAATAAACTGATAATGGTTTTGTTGTGTTTACATGTACTGATTAAATGGGTTAATGGAGGGTTAACCACTTGAGTTAATGACCATAGTTAGATGGCCACTTGAATAATCAGATAACTCCAGAAATCCAGTCATACTGTAACTGGTTTATTCGTGTCCATGTAACCATGGTTACTGTTGAACTCTTCCTCGTCTTGTGTTTGGGGGTACGGCATTAGTCCTCGGTCTGGGTTTGTCAGTTTTGGTTCTTGTGAATTACGCCCTCTTAGAATGGGCCTGCACATTGATTCAGTTTAATTTCCTCATTAATATCATTGTTTTACTTCAACATAAAAAAAATCACAATTTGTGGTCCTGGGTGAAGGGCCAGACCAAGAACGATCCAACAGACTCTCATGATAAATTCTATATCAAGGATTCAGTGTACCCCGCCCGGTATGGGGTTACCGGGGCCCCACCATGGAGCCAGGCCTGGGGGAGGGGCTCGAAGGCTAGTGTCTGGTGGCCGGGTTTCCACCCATGGGACCCGGCCGGGCTCAGCCCAAAGGAGTTACATGGGTCCGCCCTCCAGTGGGCTCACCACCTGCAGGAGGGATCATGGGGGTCCGGTGCTATGTGGATTAGGTGGCGGTCAAAGGCGGTGACCTTGGCGGACTGATCCCAAGCTTTCTAAACTGGCTTTTGGTACGTGGAATGTCACCTCTCTGGTGGGGAAGGAGCCTGAGCTGATGTACGAGGTTGAGAGATACCGGCTAGATATAGTCAGCCTCACCTCAACACACAGCTCCAGTTCCGGAACCAGTCTCCTGGAGAGGGGCTGGAGCTTGGCCTTTTCTGGAGTTGCCCCGGGCAAGAGGTGACAAGCAGGGGTGGGTATTCTTGTATTTCCCCACCTTGCTGCCTCTATATTGGAGTTTTCCCCGGTGGACGAAAGGGTTGCTTCCCTGCGCCTTCGGGTTGGGAAACGGGTCCTGACCATCATTTGTGCTTATGCACCAAATGATGTTTCAGAGTACCCACCCTTTTTGGAGTCTGTGACTGGGGTGCTGGAGGGTGCTCCTCTTGGAGACTCCATTGTCCTACTGGGGGACTTCAATGCGCACGTGGGCAATGACAATGAAACCTGGAGGGGGGTGATTGGGAGGAACGGCCTGCCCGATCTGAACCCGAGTGGTGTTCAGTTATTGGACTTCTGTGCTAACCACAGTTTGTCCATAATGAACACCATGTTCAAGCATAAGGGTGTCCATATGTGCACCTGGCACCAGGACACCCTAGGTTGCAGGTCGATGATCGATTTTGTTATCGTGTCATCAGACCTGCGACCGTATGTCTTGGACACCCGGGTAAAGAGAGGTGCAGAGCTGTCAACTGATCACCACCTGGTGGTGAGTTGGATCCGATGGCAGGAGAGGAAGCCATTCAGACCTGGTAGACCCAAACGTATAGTGAGGGTGTGCTGGGAACGTCTGGCTGAGGCCCCTGTCTGGGAGGTCTTCAACTCCCACCTCCGGAAGAACTTCAACCACATTCCGAGGGAGTCTGGAGACATGGAGTCTGAATGGGCCATGTTCTCCACCTCTGTTGTTGAAGCAGCGGCCCAGAGCTGCGGCTGCAAGGTGGTCGGTGCATCTCGTGGTGGCAACCCCCGAACCAAGTGGTGGACACCAGTGGTGAGGGGGGCCATTAAGCTGAAGAAGGAGTCCTATCAAGCTTGGTTGGCTTGTGGGACTCCCGAAGCAGCTGAGGTGTACCGGCAGGCCAAGCGGAGTGCAGCTTGGGTGGTTTGCTGAAGCAAAAACCAGGGTATGGGAGGAGTTCGGTGAAGCCATGGAACAAGACTTTCGGTCGGCCTCGAAGAGATTCTGGCAAACTGTCCGGCGGCTCAGGAGGGGAAAGCAGCTCCCTGTCCACACTGTGTATGGTGCGGATGGGAACACTGTTGACTTCGACTGGGGATATCGTCGGGCGGTGGAAGGAATGCTTCGAGGATCTCCTCAATCCCACTGATACGCCTTCCACAGAGGAAGCAGGGTTTGTGGACGAGGGGGATGACTCGCCTATCACAGGGGCTGAGGTCGCCAAGGTGGTTAAAAATCTCCTTGGTGGCCAGGCCCCGGGGGTGGACGAGATTCGCCCTGAGTACCTCAAGGCCCTGGATGTTATTGGGCTGTCATGGTTGACACGCCTCTGCAACATTGCGTGGAGGTTGGGGGCAGTGCCTTTGGCATGGCAAACCGGGGTGGTGGTTCCTCTCTTCAAAAAAGGGGACCAGAGGATGTGCTCCAACTTTAGAGGGATCACACTCCTCAGCCTCCCTAGGAAGGTCTATGCCAAGGTACTGGCGAGGAGAGTCCAGCCGTTGGTCGAACCTCGGATTCAGGAGGAGCAATGTGGTTTTCGTCCTGGCCGTGGCACATCGGACCAGCTCTTTACCCTCTCGAGAATTCTTGAGGGTTCGTGGGAGTTTGCCCAACCAGTTTACATGTGTTTTGTGGACTTGGAGAAGGCATTTGACCGCGTCCCTCGTGTTATTTTGTGGGGGGTGGTTCGGGAGTATGGGGTATCGGGCTTGTTGTTACGAGCTATTCAGTCTCTGTACGACCGTTGTGAGAGTTTGGTTCGTATTGCCAACACTCGGTCGGAGTCATTCCCAGTGAGAGTTGGACTCCGCCAGGGCTACCCTTTGTCACCGATCCTGTTCATAATTTTTATGGACTCTTTCATTAAAGTCATGCTGTTTCTGTTAACTTGTCTCAGACATCTTTTCTCCTTTCTTTGTGTGCTGGGAACCCAAACATCTGGATCACTTTCTCAGCTTGATTTGTGCATCAATAAGCTGCACAGAAAATCATGCTGAGAACCTGATCTGAGAACATTTTAAGATTTCATTGTTTTTGGCATCAAAATACAATTTATGAAGTCAAACCCTTCTGACATTGGAGGAGAATATTAATTTTCCACAATTATGTGATGTTACAATATGGGTGAACAAAAGTTAGAAAAAATGCTTGCTTTTACTGTATTTGAATAACTGGGGCAGCGCGGTGGCGGAGTGGTTAGCACTGCGGCAGCACAGCAACTCACCCTTGGCCAGGGGATCCTGGGTTCGATCCCAGCCCCCGACCAACAGTGATCTGTGAGGAGTTTGCATGCTCTCCCCGTGCCTGCGTCGGTTTACTCCGGGATTTCTCCGGTTTCTTCCCACATGCCAAAAACATGCAAGTTAGGTTAACTAGCATCAAACTGGGAATTCTAAATTGTCCTTAGGTATGACTGTGAGAGTGAATCTAGCTACATCATCTAGCTACAATGCTCTGCACTGTGTGTTCATATATTCATATATTTATTCCATCCAGCTACAATGCTCTGCACTGTGTGTCTGTGTGTGTGTGTATATATATATATTTTATAGTAATACGTACATATGTTTATTAGCTGCTCTTGCTTGCTTGTTTTTTTTTTTTTTTTCTTGCCTTCTGATTGTTGCTCTGAGTGTTGCTATCCCTGTGCTGTTGCAATCCTGGAATTTCCCCGTTGTGGGACTAATAAAGGCTTATCTTATCTTATCTTAATAGTTGTCTGTCTCTCTGTGTTGGCCCTGTGATGGACTGGCGATCTGTCCAGGGTGTACCCTGCCTCTCGCCCAAAGATGCTGGGATAGGCTCTAGCCCCCCCGCAACCCGAAAAGGATTGAGCGGAAGAAGATGGATGGATGGAACTGGTGCTGTTATTATCTCTTTAAACTCAATCATGTAACCCCAGTTGTTATGTCTGGTATTACCCTGGTTCATAGAAGAGGTGAGGTGACTTGGAACACAGCTTTATTGAACTCACTGATTGTTGACAGCCATTGCCAGATCATCGGCTAAGCTCAGGTGAGACCGATTAATAAGATGGCTGACCCGGCCTTATATAGGGCGGGGCGGAGGCGCCACCTGGAGGTGCTGTCCATGTTACACTTTCATATTAAATACAGATCTCACATCCCCCCCCCCTTTAAAAAAGTCCAAAACGGCTCACTCAATTAAGACCCTCCCCAATTTGGGACCCGAATCACACACTAACAAACGACAACTAATATTTCCAAATAGCCTAACACATTCACACAACAAAACCTAAAATAGGGAGGATGGGTAGACTGCCGTCCTGCCCACACAGCAAGGTGGATTATTCTGCCACCTGCTGGGGTAAATTAGAGTCCATTAATAACGAAAATTGCATACCGTGATCCTAAACTAGAACAACCCCCCCCAAACAATCCCTTCTATAACATTATTTTTAAACAATAACACCAACAACAACACTAGAACTTCAATATATACTATTTACAACCCAAGTCTTCAAGTAAAAAGGACATAACTGGCATGGGGGCCCAGGGCACCCTCTCAGCAGATGCACCCCTGGAAACAGCCGGTCTTCATGGTGATGGCTGGCCCTCCAGACGCTGAAGCCGCTCTTCCTCACCCTCAGCCTCGCCCCACGTTCAGCCTTATTTCTCGGAGTCTTCTCCCGGGCACGCCAAAACCGATCTGCATGCCACGCCGAGCCGTCCGATAGCCTGAAGTGTGCTGCGTCCAGTTTGTCCACTATGCGCAGACACTCCCGATGCTCGTCAGGTTGTCGTCTGGCCCATTTTTGCCGGGGACATTCCTCATCTCGGCTCCAAACCCAATCCAGGACCCTCAATGGGGCACGGCTCGGCTTGAGACGTTGTTGTCGAGCACGCTGATCCTCCGTGCTTCTCAGTCCTGCCCCGACCTCTTCTAATACCGTTGTAATGTTCACTATCATAACCACAGACCCTCCGTCCTTCCGCGGCTGGGTTTTGGAGGCATCTGGAGCCAGCCCATTAGTGTCGCTTGTTGGTCTAGGTACTGACCCTGGGTGAAATTGATCCTGCTTGACCACCATGGCTCCCAGTAGTTCTTCAGCCCACACCGTGTGGATGGTTGTCGGGGCCAGGCGGAGTGATTTCTTCCATGGGCTCTCCAGGTTAAATCCAAGGCAGACCCTGGCAAAATGGTTCAAACAACCACATCTGTTGCTCCTCTTGGCGGACAGTCCTTAGCCTTTTTGCAGTGCTTTGCAGACCCACAGTCCATGCAAAAGGACTTTTCTGGGGCCGACTCCAGCTAGTAGCATTGGCTTCCGTTTCCTCGCTGTCCAAGCTATCTTCGCTGTCCAGGTCCATGGCATTTGCCGTGACAAGAGGCTCTAGCTTGTCCACAGCTTTCATTTGGAGAGCTAGCTTGATGGCTCTGGCTAACGTGAGTTCACTTGGTGTCGTAAGTAGCCTAGCTTGCAATGTAGCGCTGCATGTCTGTTCCGCCAGCAGGTCACGAATCATTTCTTCCTCCAATGTCCCAAAACTACACTCGCTAAGTAGTTGCTTCAAGTCAGTGACGAACTGCCAAACAAGTTCACCTACCCACTGATGCCGCTTCCGAAAGCGGATCCTCCGGACCGTCACGTTATCTGGGGTGTGGAAATGGCTAGCTAGCAGCTCTGCTACCTCTTCATAAGTGAGCTCTTAGCTTATCGAGCTCACGGCCCAGCGCGGCAACATAAGTTTCAAAGGCTTCAAACCATCTCTGCCAGGACACCGGCGGCTCCCCGGGAAATTTGAAAAAAGGCCGAATTGGAATTGCGCACGCCTCCATGGTTTAATCCGACAACACCAATGTTATATCTGATATTACCCTGGTTCATAGAAGAGGTGAGGTGACTTGGAACACAGCTTTATTGAACTCACTGATTGTTGACAGCCACTGCCAGATCACCGGCTAAGCTCAGGCGAGACAGAGAGTAATAAGATGGCCGGCCCAGCCTTATATAGGGCAGGGTGGAGGCGCCACCTGGAGGTGCGTGTCCATCTTACAGCTGATTAGCTGATTCTCCAGCAGCCGCTGAAGGACCCTTCTAACGTGTACCCGATGCTCCTCGAGAGAACGAGAAAAAATGAGGATGTCATCCAAGTACACAAACACAAACAAACCCAAGAAGTCCCTCAGCACGTCGTTGATGAGCCGCTGGAACACAGCCGGCGCGTTGGTGAGTCCAAATGGCATCACCAGGTACTCAAAATGGCCACTAGGAGTGCGGAAAGCCATCTTCTTCTCGTTCTCCTCCTTAATCCGGACCAGGTGGTAGGCATTGTGTAGGTCAAGCTTTGTGAAGACAAAGACAGAATCAATGGAGAGAATCAAAGGCAGAATTAATAAGGGGCAGAGTGTATTTGTCCTTCACAGTGATGTTATTAAGCTCCCTAAAATCAATGCAGGGTCGGAGGGAGCCGTCCTTCTTGCCAACAAAAAAACCCCCAGCCCCCACCGTTGATGAAGAAGGCCTAATAATGCCCGAGCTTAAGGACTCCTTAATGTATTTATCCATCGCTTCCCGCTTTGGGGCAGAAAGGCTAGGAGGTTAATGGAGCAGTCATAAGGACATTGGGGGGGTGGAAAGAGAGCTTTGGTCTTGCTGAATACCAAAGCGCCCTGCGATGGACTGGCGATCTGTCCAGGGTGTACCCTGCCTCTCGCCCAAAAGATGGTGGGATAGGCTCCAGCCCCCCCCCCCCGCAACCCAAAAAGGATTAAGCGGAAGAAGATGGATGGATGGATGAATACCAGAGCGAGGTCATGGTACTCCAGGAGGACCAAGGAGAGGTCGGGCACGTGAGTGGATGGGGCAGAAATGGGCACCGAGAGGAAGCAGGCTGCTGACTGTAAACACGTATTTAAGCTAAAGGTGCTCCATGAAATGATGCTCCCTGCCCACCAATCAATGACCGGATTATGGAGCCTGAACCAGGGGTAACCCAAAATAAACAGGGGAGGCTGAGACTGGTAAAACAAAAAAACTGATGTGCTCCCGATGGTGACCTGAGACCAAGATTGAAACGGGAGCAGTCTGCTTGGAGACAGTGGTGAGGGGCACGCTGGAAAGTGCAATCAACTTCAGTGGTGGCTTGAGGTTGTGACAAGGGAGTTTTAGCCAGGTTGCCAGACTCTCAGAAATAAAGCTCTGCTCCGCCCCTGAATCAATGAGAACCTTAGTGGTGATTTCAGTGTGGCCATGTTGAAAGTGAATGGGTAAGATCAGATGTGTAAGGGATTTAGCTTTTATCACGTCTGTTAAGATAAGATAAGATAAGCCTTTATTAGTCCCACAATGGGGAAATTCCAGGATTGCAACAGCACAGGGATAGCAACACTCAGAGCAATAATTAAGAAGATACGGAAGATATAAATAAGAGCAGTGGATATATATACATACACATACTGTAAATATATATACAAAGTGCGGAGCATTGTAGCAAGATGGAACTAGAAAAGCATTCTGAGAGCGCAGACCTCCGCCAAGCGTCACAGTTCCCCCGGTGATCCGGATCACCACCAAAATCTAATCATCTGTAGGATACCCCATTTCTGACAATCTGTGAAAATTTCATGAAAATCCGTCCATAACTTTTTGAGTTATCTTGCTAACAAACAAACAAACAGACAGACAGACAGACAAACCAACGCTGATGAAAACATAACCTCCTTGGCGGAGGTAATAAACAGCATAACCGTCTACTTAGTTATCCTACATAGTATCAATATGTACCCATACATATTGTCACCCTCTGTAGCGACCGATATTGTCCTAGTTGTATATACTGGAGGGGACTATTGTGTAAGTCTATTGCATCTTTTGCATTCAATACTATTAGGTTGTCACGTTTTTTTGCTATCTCTGCGAGCAGCCCTGCTTAGGTTATACAGTCTGACAGCCGTAGGTAGGAAGGACCTGTGAAACCTCTCGGTTGCACACCTAGGATGATGTAGTCTGCTGCTAAATGAGCTCCTCAGTGCGTTCAGTATGTCCTGCATAGGGTGGGACTCGGACTCCAGCAGAGATGACAGTTTAGCCACCATCCTTCTCTCTCCTATCTTCTCCACTGGGTCAGGGCGCTGCCCCAGGACAGTAGGGTTAGTCCCCCTACTGTGGCAAACGGACCCCCCCTTTTGGCAGATTAGGACAAGAAGTGACCTCATGCTCGGCACTAGCACAATAACTGCATAATCCGAGGGCCCGGCAGCGTTGTTGCTCCACAAGAGGCAACTTAGAGCGACCCACCAGCATAGGCTCCTCGGTTTCCGAGAATTCCAGGGGAGGGAGGGCAAGGAGGGGAGACCGAGAGGGAGGACGAGACTGCAAGTCCAAGCGATTGGAAACACGGCGCTCGCTAGCCCGCTCCCTTAATCGATTATCAATACTAATAGCCAGAGAAATTAGGTCATGTAGTGAAGAAGTTTTTTTCTAAACGGGCCAGTTCATCTTGGAGATCTAGGGCTGAGACTGCATGTAAAAATACTACAGAGAGAGGCGTCGTCCCATCCCACTTCTGCCGCAACAATTTAATTCAATTCAATTCAATTCAATTCAACTTTATTTATATAGCGCCATTTCACAACAACAGTCATCTCATAGCACTATCAACTGTAGGGGGACCCCCACAGTTGCAGAAAGACCCCAGCAATCAGGCGATCCCCTGTGAGCAAGCACTTGGCGATGGTGGAGAGGAAAAACTCCCTTTTAACAGGAAGAAACCTCCAGCAGAACCAGGCTCAGGGAGGGGCAGTCATCTGCTGCGACTGGCTGGGGGGTGAGGGGACAGAGAAGATGAAAAGAACAGACAAGTAGAGAGCAAACAGCACGATGGGGACTCAATCGAGGGTCATCCACTACCTGGATGGATGAAGCAGCCATGATACGGCGCTATCCCTTAACCATTCACACACACATTCACACCTAGGGCCACTTTAGAGTCTCCAATTAACCTAACCTGCATGTTTTTGGCATGTGGGAGGAAACCGGAGAAATCCCGGGGTAAACCCACGCATACACGGGGAGAACATGCAAACTCCACACAGATCACTGTTGGTCAGGGGCTGGGATCGAACCCACGATCCCCCGGCCAAGGGTAAACTGTGCTGCCGCAGTGCTAACCACTGCGCCACCGTGCATATATAAACTAAAAAGAGTAGGGCCTAGCACAGATCCCTGTGGAACTCCATGACTAAGCTTTGAGTTGAAAGAAAACTCATTATTTACATGAACAAACTGTGCAAACAAAGTTGTGCAAAAGCACTGTCTGCTGGGTTTTCAACATAGAGACATACTGACATGATTGCACGAAAACCCAAATGCAGACATAGACTCGATTAGAATTAACAATGATCTTTATTAATGAAGTGAATGAGTGTGTGTCAGGATGTGAGTGCAGAGCGGGAGAGATCTGACAACCCTATGGGAAGAGAAGAGTGAGGGAATTAATCACAGTTCGGCAACAGTGGGTTGAATGGACTGAGTAATAAGTCATCTTACGGAGCACAGGAGTAGTTGAAACGCCGAAGAGTAGCTTAGTGCAATCCCAGTTGCCAGAGTCCCACTCAGGAGGTGCAGTGTCCGTGAAGATGATGATCGAGCAGGTGCAGCCTCAGCTGAGGGGTGAGAGGAAAGAGTGAGTCCGGTGAGTGGAGGCACTTACTGCGCAGAGGAAGGGAGCGGGCTCCAGCCCACGAGTGAGAATCCGGTCCGCCGCCTGGAGCGGGCGTCGGTTTTTCCCGGAGTGCGGCCACGGGGGGCCGGAGTGTTTGAAGTCATGACGGCGGTGTTGAACGCGGTCGGGAGTGAACCGATGGGCATGGAGGGATGGCGTGCCGGACAGCAGCACTGCAGGGCCAGAGAGGAGAAGCAGTTGATGGTGAGAGGAGACATTTTCACTGGGGAGGGTGGCTTCAATCCTGGGGGCAGACAGCGGCCAATGGTGTGCATGCCGTGAGGTTCCCCTGGGCCTCCAAATTTTAGTTGTTTTGTGTGAATGTGGTAGGTTAATTTATTGCAGTTAATTGTTCCCCTGTTTTCTTAGTGCATGATTCAAGTCCTAAATTGCGAGGGTCTCAATTATGTGTGTGGTTTTGCATTTTGTAAGGGGAAGGAGAAGTGTGGTGTCGTGTGTGTAGTGTGTGTGTGATGCCGTACCCGCCCACAGGATGACGTCAGGCAGGTATAGCCACTGGTGCATATAATTCTGTGTTCTGATAATAAAGAGTAGTTCGCTGCTCAGTTCACCACGGCTCCTGTCTTGTATTATTCATACAAAACACATACCTCCTCTCAGATGGTGTGGTGGAAACTGAGAGGAGAGCTGTCGCCAACACAGACTAAGTGGATCTCTTAAAGTGGCAGTACAAATATTCCTATGCAAGGTTACATTCAACAGTAAATTCAGCTCAATACGTAAAAAAAAAAGAAATCACACCTTTATGGGATAATGTTTGTGCCAGCAGAACCTGAATTTGAATTTTTATTATTTGAATCTGAATAACTGAATTTGAACCTGAATTAATCAGTTTGAATAATTGCTTTTAAAATTTGAATCTGAATGACCTAATTTGAAATTGAATCTATTGGTTTGAATGTGTATTGCAATAAAATTGAAACTGTATTTCATTTACTTGAAAAATTTGGCTCCCTAATTCATTATCAGAGTTCAGTTTCACTTCTTGTCATACAAATTCAGTTTTTTATTTCAGGTTTTTGTGCCACACATCCGGGACCTAGGCTCAGTCAAAACTAGTAGAGCGCAGATAGAAAGAACTCTGTTTTACGTCTGCAACTCTCACTTTATGTGCTGTTTACCTGTTAAACACCCGTATGGACTTCAGTGTTTAATTCAAAGTGATGTCCAGCAGCCACACGCCAGGTTTGTAATAATAATACATAACAAAAATAATTTTTTTTGTAAGCTGTCTGTGTTTTTTTAACTGATTTAAGACAATTTTGCACCACTGAATCCGAAAATGACATCCGTTTCTCTCAATCAGATTGTGGAGAGATGAATAACCAGGCCAAACATTCACGGTATAAGGGACTTTATTCTCACTCCATCTCTCTCACATCCACCAGAGTCAAAAGAATTAAACACACAGGTATCAATCACTCCCTTTTGTCACCCCACACCTCCACTACAAGAGGTGCTGCATTTACATATTAATCCCCCATTATTCTCTCTGTCCCCCAGCACCTTTGATCTGCTAAGCTGTTCAGTCTGAGGGGAAAACTACTGCGTGAGTTCCTCACCGCTTCCCCCCCCCCCCCCGAGCCTCAGACTGAGCCTTAACCCCCATGTCCTTTGGGCTTCAGCCTCCGCCCATATCTGCTGTAACGGGGAGTCTCCGGCTCCGAGGTGCTGCTGTGCCGGTGGGGGGTTCCTGGGGGTATGTCCGTCTGTGGGGGGACAATGGGGGGGGGGGGGACCTTCAGCATGCTCATGTGACTGGTCTGAAGAGTCATTTACCTGGGGAGTTCTCAGTGGGGGTCTTCCGCACCGAGGAACTCGGGCCAACACCACCTGTTCGTCTGCTAAAACAAAGGCGGGCTTAAGCCTGTCTATGCAGACTGTTTCCCTGCATCCCCCCAAGTCTAACACAAAATGTTTGTCCCCAGGTTCCAGCACTCTGAACGGGCCATCGTAGGGCGGGCGCAAGGGGCCCGGTGGGCATCATGCCTGACAAATACGAACGCCGCGTCCTTCAAGGTCTTTGGCACAAAAGCGTGTGGAAAACAGTGGTGGACCGGACCGGGTACCGTCCCTACCACTGCGCTACGCGGTGAAAGCGGGGATGGATCATGTTCGGCGCGGGGCTGTCCGGCAAAAATTCCCCTGGGAGCCGCAGCAGCTGGGAAAAAAACAGCTCTGCTGGGGAGGCTGCCAAATCCTCCTTTGGTGCTGAACGCAACCCTAATAGAACGTACAGCAACCGGTCCACCCAATTTGCATCTGTCAGCGAAGACCTGAGTGCTGCTTTAAGCGCTCTGTGGAAACACTCGCATTGTGGAGAAGTGTGGAAGGACAAGGCTGAGTTTATTTCTCAAGTCCAGTTTTATTCACATTCTCCAACATCCAAAAAACAGAAAGAGGATGAATCCCCCAACAGCTGTCCCTTTTATACCCCAGGACATCAAAGCACACAGTCATATTGTCTTTTAATCCCAAATCACAATGCATCTCCCTCCAGGTCTTCTCACCTCCACCTAAAGTCCTGGTGGTCAGGAAATCCCTCAAGGCCATCTCTTTGCATACAAAAGGCCAGATTTCACATTCTCCTGTTACCCCTAGGAGGTTCAGTCCTTTTGTTCCTCTGAGACGTGAAGCATACAATAAGCATACAGTAATATACTGTACATGTGAAGCATATGAAACCCACATATGTGCACCACATGACACCCCCCCCCCAAACGTCTAAGATGGAACAACATAACCACAGATTGCATGTCATAATAAAATCACTACATATCAGTCCACGTGCTGCTTGGGCCTCAGCCTTCTCCCGTATTTGCTGTAAGCAGGCTGTACCACCTCCGCGGCGTCTTCCTGCAATGGAGCTGCTGCCTGAGGATGAGAACTGTTAGTCAACCTCTGTGGGTGTTCTGGGGAATGCTCTCTAGGGGTCTGCCATGCCGAGGAGCCTTAGCCAACTGCACAACTTCGTCAGCTACCACAAAAGCAGGTTTGAGCCTGTTTATGCCAATCATTTCTTTTCTACCCCCCAAATCTAGCAAAAAATGCTTATCCCCTGTTTCCAGCACTCTATATGGTCCATCATAAGGTGGGCGTAAAGATGGACGATGGGCATCATGTCTAACAAAAACAAACTCCGCATTTTTTAAAGCCTTAGGCACAAAAACACGCGGAAAACTGTGGTGAACGGGGCCAGGTAGCATGCTCGGGCCTGTGCTATTCTGTAACCGCTGAGCCGGGGAGCACTCTGGCGTTGGATTATCTGGGAGAAATTCCCCGGGCAGCCGAAGTGGCTGTGCGAAAACTAGCTCAGCTGGGGAGGCTTCTAAATCCTCTTTAGGTGCAGAACGCAACCCCAATAAAACCCATGGTAGCTTGTCCACCCAATTTACATCCGTAAGCGACGCTCTGAGAGCCGCCTTCAATGACCTGTGAAAATGTTCGCATAACCCGTTAGCCTGCGGGTTGTACGCGGTCGTGCGGTGGATCGTTGCCCCCAGGCTGCGGGTCATCGCTGACCAAAGTTCGGAAACAAAGTGAAGGCCTCTGTCGGACGTAATGTCCGACAGGACTCCAAAACGCGCTAACCATGCCGTTAAAAACGCGCGCACCACCTCCTCAGCTGTGGTTGACGACAGCGGAACCACTTCCGGCCAGCGCGTGGTGCGGTCAACCATTGTCAGAAGATGTGTGCACCCTTGTGAGGGCGGGAGGGGGCCTACGAGGTCCACGTGGACATGATCAAACCTTTTAGCTGGAATGTGAAACGGTTCCAAGGGAGCTCTCGTGTGTCTATGAACCTTGGCTCGTTGACAAGCCATGCAGGCTGCCGCCCACTCTCTAACTTGTTTGCGCAGGCTCGGCCATACAAATTTCTCTCCTACCATTTTGACCGACGCACGCACTCCTGGGTGCGCCAGAGAATGGATCGAGTCAAAAACGCGGCAGCGCCACGCGGCTGGTACCACAGGACGCGGTCGCCCAGTGGAGACATCGCAGATTAGGGGGGGCATACCATCTTGCAGCACCCTGTTCTCCAGCCTTAACCCTGTTGGTCCAGACTGGAGCGCGCGCACATCCGCGTCGCTAACCTGATCCGCGGCCATGGCTGCATAATCTATCCCCACACGGACCGGGGCCGCGCGCACTTCCGCGTCGCTAACCTGCTCCGCGGCCATGGCTGCAGAATCTACCCCTACGCGGGCTGGAGCCGCCACGGCGTGCGAGAGGCAGTCCGCCACTACATTAAGTTTACCCGCCACATGCTGGATATCGGTAGTAAACTCCGATATCGCGGCCAGCTGTCTCTGCTGTTGGCCCGACCAAGGTTCTGAAATCTTGGCCATCGCGAAAGTCAGCGGCTTGTGGTCAACGAACGCGGTGAAACGGCGTCCTTCCAGCCAGAACTGGAAGTGGCGAATGGCCAAGTGGAGAGCTAACAACTCCCTGTCGAATGCGCTGTATTTTCGTTCGCTGTCGCGCAGGGTTTTGCTGAAAAAGGCGAGCGGTTGCCAGGCTCCGGTTACATACTGTTCTATGACCGCCCCTATGGCCACATCTGACGCGTCAGTAGTGAGCGCCATGCGGGCCGTTGGGACTGGATGTGCCAACAACGCAGCGTTTGCCAGGGCTGTTTTGACTTCAGAGAATGCGCGCTCTCGCTCCGGAGACCATTCGACTTTATTTGTGGGTTTTTGTTTTTTTAGTGCAGCATACAATGGTTGCATGAGCTGCGCTGCACGGGGGAGGAAACGGTTATAAAAATTCACCATTCCCAAAAACTCCTGTAACGCTTTGACCGTTTGTGGTTGGGGAAAATTTGTTACTGCGCGCACTTTGTCAGGCAGAGGAACCGCTCCTTCTGGGGAGATGCGATGCCCCAAAAAATCAATCTGCGTCACCCTGAACTGACACTTCGCTGGGTTGATTATTAACCCGTGCTCTGCCAACCTCCGGAAAACTGCCGTGAGGTGGTTTTCGTGTTCGTCTTCGGACGTGCTGGCTACCAATATGTCGTCCAGGTAGACGAACACGAAGGGGAGATCGCGCAAAACCACGTCCATCATGCGTTGGAACGTCTGCGCCGCGCCCTTAAGCCCAAACGGCATGCGCAAAAACTCGAAAAGCCCGAAAGGCGTTATTACCGCTGTTTTGGGTATGTCCTCAGCACGCACTGGGACCTGGTGGTAACCGCGTACCAAGTCTATTTTTGAAAAAACGCGCGCCCCCGCCAAATGAACTGAAAAATCTTGGATGTGCGGGATCGGGTAGCAGTCGTGCGCTATAGCGTTGTTCAACCTGCGGAAATCACCGCAAGGTCACCACGAGCCATCAGCTTTCGGGACCATGTGAAGCGGTGAAGCCCATGGGCTCTTCAAACGTCTGATGATGCCCAACCTTTCCAGGTTGGTGAACTCCTCGCGCGCTATGGTCAGTTTAGCTGAATCCAAGCGCCGAGCTTTTGCAAAAACGGGCGGTCCGGTGGTAGTAATAAAATGTTCCACCCCGTGTTTAGCCACGGTCGCCGAAAATGTTGGAACCGTGAGTGCTGGGAACTGAGTGAGGAGTGTGTGGAACTTACCACCTGCAGCTGTGACGTTGGCTTGTGCTGTTGGCGGGGCCACTCGAGCTGTACAGGGAATAGAATGAAAAGAGAGTGCATTAACCAGGCGTCTGTTAGCAAGATCGACCAACAAACCATGTGAGCACAAAAAATCAGCCCCTAACATGTTGAAATTGACTGCCGCTATGACGAAAGTCCACTCGAATGTACGGCCGTGTAAAGACAGAAGCAGAGTCCTCTCACCGAAGGTCCTAATCGCCGAGCCGTTCGCTGCTGACACCCCGGGACCACTGGAAGGCACCAGCCGGTCAGCGGAGGAAGGTGTGATGAAACTCAGCTGGGAGCCTGTGTCCACGAGGAAATGCCTCCCCGAGCGCACATCCCTCAAGTAGAGCAGCTTGTTCTCCTCTCCGAGGGCCGCAGCTGCTACCGACCCCCGGTCTTGGCGTTTCCCGAGCGCTTGAAATGGCATGGTGGAATGCACTTGCGTGCCCTCTCCGCAAGACAGCGATGGTAGAAGCAAAGGACATCGTTTGCTCTGTGTTTCCTGGCCCCTGCCGCCGCCGTCGTCGGTGAGTCTGGTGCTGCAGCCTCTGGCCCCCTGCCATCTCCGGACGTTGCGCCTAGCTCCGCTGCCGCAGCCGTAGCCGCATGCCGTTTATTGGCGTTGATGAGTCGTTGCGCCTCCTGGCCCAGCTCGTGGTAGTCTCATCAGGCCAACAGTGGTGAACTGGCCAGGGTCACTCTCACCGCTGACGGTAGGGTCCTGAGGAAAAGGTGGGTGAAGATGAAGTTATCATCTTCGGAGTCTCTCAAACTCAACATCTTCCCCATCAGGTCTGCAGGTCTGTTGCTCTCAAATTCAGTCAGCACCAGGAGCCCCTCTGCTCGCTCCTCCACCGAGGGGGTGAAGTAACGGATGAGTGCAGCCTTCAACGTGCTGTACTGGTCGCTGTCCGGCGGGTGGTTGATCAGGCTCTCCACTCGCTGGGCTGTGTGGTTGTCCAGCTTTGCAACCACATGGTAGAACTTTGTGTCGTCTACCGAAATCCTCCGGAGGTTGAGCTGCGCCTTGACCGCGTTAAACCAGGAGCGCGGATTGTTCGGCCAGAAGTCCGGTAGCTGAACTGTGGCTGCATTCGTTTGGCTGGCTCTTGACGAGTCTGGCTCGGGAGAATTTCCTCCAGTCATGATACGTCTTAGGGTCACCAGTGTGGAGAAGTGTGGAAGGACGAGGCTGAGTTTATTTCTCAAGTCCGGTTTTATTCACGTTCTCCAACATCCAAAAAACAGAAAGAGGATGAATCCCCCAACATCTGTCCCTTTTATAACCCAGGACATCAAAGCACACAGTCACATTGTCTTTTAATCCCAAATCACAATGCATCTCCCTCCAGGTCTTCTCACCTCCACCTAAAGTCCTGGTGGTCAGGAAATCCCTCAAGGCCATCTCTTTGCATACAAAAGGCCAGATTTCACATCCTCCTGTTACCCCTAGGAGGTTCAGTCCTTTTGTTCCTCTGAGACGTGAAGCATACAATAAGCATACAGTAATATACATGTGAAGCTTATGAAACCCACATATGTGCACCACAGCATAACCCATTGGCCTGGGGGTTGTACGCGGTCATGCGATGGATTGTGATGCCCAGGCTCAGGGCCATGGTGGACCAGAGGTCGGAAACAAATTGCCTGCCCCGATCGGACGTGATATCCGAAGGGGCGCCGAAATGTGCCACCCATGTCGTCAAAAAAGTGCTTGCAACTTCTGCGGATGCAGTGGAAGCTAGTGGGACTGCTTTAGGCCAGCGTGTGGTGCGGTCCACCACTGTCAGGAGGTGCATGAACCCCTGCGATGGTGGGAGGGGGCCCACGAGGTCCACGTGAACGTGGTCAAACCTCTTAGCCAGGATATGGAATGGCTCCAAGGGGGCCTTTGTGTGCCTGTGCACTTTGGCTCGTTGGCACGCTATGCAGGCTGCAGCCCACTCTTTCACCTGTTTCCGCAGGCTCGGCCAGACAAACTTCGCTCCCACCATTTTGACTGACGCGTGCACTCCTGGGTGCGCCACGGAGTGAACCAACTCAAAAACGCGGCGGCGCCAAGCGCGTGGGACCACCAGGCGCGGGCAGCCTGTGGAGACGGCACAGATTGGGGGGGCCCCCCATCTTGCAGCACTCTCCTCTCCAGCCTTAACCCTGTTGGTCCAGACTGGAACGCGCAAACGTCCGCATCGCCGATCTGCTCCGCAGCCACGGCCATGTAATCTATCCCTGCGTAGACTGGGGCCACTAATGCGCACGAGAGGCAATCCGCCACCACGTTGAGTTTACCGGCCACATGCTGAATGTCGGTCATAAACTTCGAGATCGCAGCCAGCTGTCTCTGCTGCCGGCCCGACCATGGTTCCGAAACCTTGGCCATCGCATAGGTTAGCGGCTTGTGGTCCACGAACGCAGTGAAGGTGTGCCCTTCCAGCCAGAACTGGAAATGGTGTATAGCCAAGGGGAGAGCCAGTAACTCTCTGTCGAACGCGCTGTATTTACGCTCACTGTTGCGCAAAGACCTGCTAAAAAAGGCGAGCGGCTGCAAGAGCCGGCAACGCATTGCTCCGCGATGGCTCCTATGGCCACGTCTGAGGCGTCGGTAGTGAGCGCTATCCGAGCTGCTGGGTCCGGGTGCGCCAGCAGTGTGGCGTTCACCAGGGCTGTTTTAACCTCAGAGAACGCCTGCTCCCGCTCAGGAATCCAGTCGACCCTGTCTGCCAGTTTCCATTTCTTGAGCGTGGTGTACAACGGCTGCATGAGCTGGGCTGCGTGGGGGAGGAAATGGTTATAAAAGTTAAGCATCCCCAAAAACTCCTGCAGCGCCCTGGCCGTCTGAGGCCGGGGAAAATCTGCCACCGTGCGCATTTTGTCCGGTAAGGGTATCGCGCCCTCCAGTGAGATGCGGTGACCCAAAAAATCGATTCCCGTCACCCCGAACTGGCACTTCGCCAGGTTGATTATTAATCTGTGCTCTTCCAACCTCTGGAAAACTGTCCTGAGGTGGGCTACGTGTTCGTCCTCGGACGCGCTGGCCACCAGGATGTCATCCAGGGAGATGAACACAAACGGCAGATAGCGCAACACTGCATCCATCATGCGTTGGAAAGTCTGCGCTGCGCCTTTTAACCCAAAAGGCATGCGTAAAAACTCAAGAAGACCAAACGGGGTTATTACTGCCGTTTTAGGTATGTCCTCAGCGTGCACCGGAACTTGGTGGTAACCGCGGACCAGGTCTATCTTGGAAAAAAAGGTGAGGTGAACAGAAAAATCCTGAATATGGGGGATTGGGTAGCGGTCGTGCGTTGTGGCGTTGTTCAATCTGCGGAAATCTCCGCACGGTCGCCACGATCCCTCGGCTTTACGAACCATATGTAGCGGGGATGCCCATGGGCTGTTTGAGCATCTGATGATGCCCAACTTTTCCAAGTTGGCAAATTCCTCGAGCGCTATGGCCAGTTTAGCTGCATCCAGGTGGTGAGGTCGAACAAAAACAGGCGGCCCCGTGGTGGTAATGAAGTGTTCCACCCCGTGTTTAGTGACGGTCGCCGAAAACGTCGGGACCGTGAGTGCTGGGAACTGGGTGAATAGTGTACTTACACCCTGGAGCTGAGACGTTGGCTAGTGTTGTTGGCCCGGTTCCTCAAGCTGTACAGGGCAGAGAATCAAAAGACATAGCTTTAATCAGGCATCTGGTAGCCACATCGACGAGTTGTCTGTGTGCACACAAAAAATCAGCGCCCAAAATGGGGAAGCTGCATGCCGCGATGATGAATGTCCATTGGTATGTACGGCCGTGCAAGGATACAGTCAGTGTCCTCTCACCAAAAGTCTTAATGTCTGAGCCGTTTGCGGCCGTCAGTTCAGGACCGCTAGTTCCCGCCAGCCGGTCGGCATAGGATGGCAGGATGAGGCTCTTTTGGGAGCGTGAGTCTGTCACATAGAGCAGCTTGCTTGCTTCGCCGGCGGTCGCAGCTGCTACCGACTGCCGGCCCTTGCGTTTTCCGAGCGCTTGAATTTGCACGGTGGCACGCATTGGCGTGCGTCTTCTCCAAAATGGCGGTGATAGAAACAGAGCGTGTCTTTCCAGTGCTTCTTGGCCTCCGCTACTGCCACCGTCGCTGGCTCCTCACCTCCGCTGGCCGTCTCGCTGGGTTCCAACGCCGCTGCGTTCACTGTGAGGGTTCTGGTGGCAAGGATGATCCACTCTGCCTCTTCGGCTAGTGCCCGGTAGTTGCACGCAGCCAGCAGCGGTGAATTGGCAAGGACCGCCCTGGCCGCTGTCGGGAGGTTTCGTAGAAAAAGGTGGGCAAATAGGAAATGCCCGTCATCTGCGCCCATCAACGCCAACATCTTCTCCATCAATTCAACTGCCGACCGAGGACTGAGTCGACCGAGGACTGAGTCGACCGAGGACTGAGGCAAATCACCAACTATCGGCCTCAGGCTTCTAAAGGTCAGGATGACAAAGCCCTTTGTCAAAGACTGTCCCAACATTACGCCCGTTTTGACACCTCGTCAGCTGTGTCCAACTTCCCCCCTCCCCCCAGCTCCACTGCCTCCTCGGTCCCTACTTCATCAAAAGCGGTCCCCCCCTCCTCCCCCCCCTGCCCTTGTCATCAGCGAGCAGGATGTGCACAGACAATTCTCCAGACTGAACCCGCGCAAGGCCCCCGGTCCGGACGGCGTGTCTCCCTCCACCCTGAGACACTGTGCGAAACAGCTGGCTCCTGTCTTCACAGACATTTTTAACACCTCCCTTAAGCTATGCCACGTGCCGACCTGCCTCAAATCCTCCACCATCATCCCTGTCCCCAAGAAGCCATGGATCACTGGACTTAATGACTACAGACCTGTAGCACTCACCTCTGTAGTCATGAAGTCCTTTGAGCGCCTGGTCCTGCCCCACCTCAAGTCCATCACCACTCCCCTCCTGGACCCACTGCAGTTTGCCTACCGAGCCAACAGGTCTGTGGACGACGCAGTCAACCTGGCCCTCCACTCCATCCTGCAGCACCTGGACTCCCCGCGAACCTACGCCAGGATCCTGTTTGTGGACTTCAACTCTGCATTCAACACCATCTGCCCCGCTCTGCTCCAGGACAAGCTGTCCCTGCTCGGTGTGCCTGACTCCCTCTGCAGGTGGATCACCGACTTCCTGACGGACCGGAGGCAGCATGTGCGGCTGGGGAAGACTGTCTCAGACTCTGTCAGCATCAGCACCGGATCACCCCAGGGCTGTGTACTTTCCCCCCTACTCTTCTCCCTTTATACCAACTCCTGCACCTCCAGCCACCAGTCTGTTAAGCTGATCAAGTTTGCGGACGACACCACCCTCATCGGGCTCATCTCCAACGGCGACGAGTCCGTCTACAGGAGAGAGGTGGCCCAGCTGGCGTCCTGGTGCAGCCACAACAACCTGCAGCTGAACGCTCTGAAGACAGTGGAGATGATTGTGGACTTCAGGAAAGTCACAACCCCTCTGCCCCCCCTCACCCTCACAGGCTCTCCCATCACCACTGCAGATTCCTTCCACTTCTTGGGCACCACCATCACCCAAGGACCTCAAATGGGAGCCGACCATCAGCTCCCTCATCAAAAAGGCCCAGCAGAGGATGTTCTTCCTGCGGCAGCTGAGGAAGCTCAAGCTACCCACCAAGATGTTAGTGCAGTTCTACACAGCCATCATCGAGTCTATCCTCACCACCTCCATCACCGTGTGGTACGCAGGAGCCACTGCCAGGGACAGACTAAGGCTGCAGTGCGTCGTGCGCACTGCTGAGAAGGTGATCGGCTGCAAGCTCCCATCTCTCCAGGATCTGTACATCTCCAGGACCCGGAGGCGTGCAGGCCGGATCATAGCCGATCCTTCACACCCTGGTCACGTACTGTTTGCCCCCCTCCCCTCAGGTAGAAGACTTCGGTCCATTCAGACTAAAACCTCCCGGCACATGAACAGCTTCTTCCCCTCTGCCATCAGACTGCTGAACACTAAGTGACTTATTGACTCTCGTGCACTACGTACAGCAGCTCAACCGGTCTCATTACAATTATCACTGTTTTCTTTTGCACTACTGACTGCACTATGTGGTACTCCACAATATCTGCTGCTCGCTAATATATTTAAAAACTGCTTTGACTAGTATTACTCATTCTTATTCTACACTTATTGCATGTATAGTTTTTTATTCTTTTATCTTATCATGTTTAATGTTGCAGCATTACACCGAGACAAATTCCTAGTTTGTGTACTACATGAACAATGGCAATAAATCTGATTCTGATCCTGATTCTGATTCTGATTCTGACCCGTCTCCCAAGTCGGAGCGCGTCAGGAGCCTCTCCACTCTCTCACAGTCCAAGAGCGTGTAGCACCGGGTCAGCGCGGTTTTGAGAGCACCGTATTAGTCATGGGCTGGGGGCTGTTGGAGCAGGCTCGCCACCTGCTGCGTTGTACGTGCGTCCAGTGCTGCAACCATGTAGTAGTATCTGGTATCATCTGCCGTTATTCCCCGGAGCGCGAACTGGGCCTCTGTGTGAAGGAACCAAGACTTCGGGTCGTGTAGCCAAAAGTCTGGGAGTTTTACCGAAATGGGGCACACGTTGCTGGCACTTCCCATCCAGGTCGTCTCCGGGGTGTTTGGCTCGTGTTCCATTATGCGTCTTGGGTCACCAGTGTGGAGAGATGAATAACCAGGCCAAGCGTTCACAGTATAAGGGACTTTATTCTCACTCCATCTCTCTCACATCCACCAGAGTCAAAAGAATTAAACACACAGGTTGCAATCACTCCCTTTTCTCATCCCACACCTCCACTACGAGAGGTGCTGCATTTACATATTAATCCCCCATTGTTCTCTCTGTCCCCCAGCACATTTGATCCGCTAAGCCAGGCATGCCCGAAGTCCGGCCCCCGGGCCAAATCCGGCCCGTGTCCAAATTTCTACCGGCCCAAAGCGTCCTGTCATAAAATCAATAATATGTGGCCCGCCAGCACAGTTTCCCACAGTAAACAATACACACATACCAAAAACAGCAATTTTATATTTCACCAGAGGGTGGCAGTAGACCTGTGGCCGCATTCTCGTCGCGTGACCCCTGTATGAACTTTCCGGCATCGGACAACCGATGCCGGAACTCTGCGATCCTGTTTGGCTGGCTGATTTTGGATTTTTAGTTGACATAACACGACATCTGAACGCGCTGAACACGAGCCTTCAGGGGCAAAATGCAGTGGTGAGCCAACTGTATTCATACATAAAAGCTTTTCGGACAAAGCTGCTACTTTTCCAAAGGCACCTGTCACAAACGCAGCCCAATACCACACATTTTCCATCACTGCAGGAAATGATGACCAGTATTCCAGAAAACACTATTAGTGCGCAAATGAGGAGGTACGCAGAAAGCATCTCATCTCTGACTGAGGAGTTTCAACAGCGTTTCAGGGATTTCGCAGCTATTGAAAAGGAGGTCACACTTTTTTCCACTCCTTTTTCCGTGGATCCTAATGACGCTCCAGACCACCTGCAGCTGGAGCTCATTGAGCTGCAGTGTGACGCGGAGTGTCACGGTCGTCACCAACAACTCCCTCTCGTCGACTTTTACCGCCAGCTGGACAAAGACAGGTTCCAAGAGATTCGAACATTTGCTAAGAAAATGCTGAGCTTGTTTGGCTCGACATACTTGTGCGAGAAGACGTTCTCGGTTATGAACATTAACAAGAACCGTGTGAGGACAAGACTAAGTGACTCTCACCTGCGTGACATCTTGCGCATCAAAACCACTGCTTTTGAGCCAGACCTGGCCTGCTTACTGCAGTCGAAACACCAGTGTCACCCTTCACATTAATGCAGGTACATTTTTTTTATTCTTCTGAGGAGTGTGGAGATATGTGGAAGGGCGAGACTGAGTTTATTTCTCAAGTCCGGTTTTATTCACATTCACATTCTCCAACATCCAAAAACAGAAAGAGAAAGGAATCCCCCAACATCTGTCCCTTAAATACCCCAGGACATCAAAGCACACAGTCACATTGTCTTTTAATCCCAAATCACAATGCATCCCCCTCCAGTTCTTCTCATCTCCACCTAAAGTCTTGGTGGTCAGGAAATCTCTCAAGGCCATCTCTTTGCATACAAAAGGCCAGACTTCACATCCTCCTGTTACCCCTAGGAGGTTCAGACCTTTTGTTCCTCTGAGACGTGAAGCATACAATAAGCATACAGTAATACACATGTGAAGCATATGAAACCCACATATGTGCACCACATAACCCCCCCCCCCCCCCAAACGTCTAAGATGGAACAACATAACCACAGATTGCATGTCATAATAAAATCACTACATATCAGTCCACGTGCCGCTTGGGCCTCAGCCTTCTCCCGTATTTACTGTAAGCAGGCTGTTCCACTTCCACTGCGTCTTCCTGCTGTGGAGCTGCTGCCTGGGGATGAGAACTGTTAGTCAACCTCTGTGGGTGTTCTGGGGAATGCTCTCTAGGGGGTCTGCCGCGCCGAGGAGCCTTAGCCAACTGCACAACTTCGTCAGCTACCACAAAAGCGGGTTTGAGCCTGTTAATGCCAATCATTTCTTTTCTGCCCCCCAAATCTAGCAAAAAATGCTTATCCCCTGTTTCCAGCACTCTATATGGTCCGTCATAAGGTGGGCGTAAAGGCGGACGATGGGCATCATGTCTGACAAAAACAAACTCCGCATTTTTTAAAGCCTTAGGCACAAAAACACGCGGAAAACTGTGGTGAACGGGGCCAGGTAGCGTGCTCGGGCCTGTGCTATTCTGTAACCGCTGAGCCGGGGAGCACTCTGGCGCTGGATTATCTGGGAGAAATTCCCCGGGCAGCCGAAGTGGCTGTGCGAAAACTAACTCAGCTGGGGAGGCTTCTAAATCCTCTTTAGGTGCAGAACGCAACCCCAATAAAACCCATGGTAGCTTGTCCACCCAATTTGCATCCGTAAGCGATGCTCTGAGAGCCGCCTTCAGTGACCTGTGAAAACGTTCTCATAACCCGTTAGCCTGCGGGTTGTATGCGGTCGTGCGGTGGATCGTTGCCCCCAGGCTGCGGGCCATCACTGACCAAAGTTCGGAAACAAATTGAGGGCCTCTGTCGGACGTAATGTCCGACGGGACTCCAAAACGCGCTACCCATGCCGTTAAAAACGCGCGCGCAACCTCCTCGGCTGTGGTTGACGACAGCGGAACCACTTCCGGCCAGCGCGTGGTGCGGTCAACCATTGTCAGAAGATGTGTGCACCCTTGTGAGGGCGGGAGGGGGCCTACGAGGTCCACGTGGACATGATCAAACCTTTTAGCTGGGATGTGAAACGGCTCCAAGGGAGCTCTCGTGTGTCTATGAACCTTGGCCCGCTGACAAGCTATGCAGGCTGCCACCCACTCTCTAACTTGTTTGCGCAGGCTCGGCCATACAAATTTCTCTCCTACCATTTTGACCGACGCACGCACTCCCGGGTGCGCCAGAGAATGGATTGAGTCAAAAACGCGGCGGCGCCATGCGGCTGGAACCACAGGACGCGGCCGCCCAGTGGAGACATTGCAGATTAGGGGGGGGCATACCGTCTTGCAGCACCCTGTTCTCCAGCCTTAACCCTGTTGGTCCAGACTGGAGCGCGCGCACATCCGCGTCGCTAACCTGATCCGCGGCCATGGCTGCATAATCTATCCCCACGTGGACCGGGGCCGCGCACACTTCCGCGTCTCTAATCTGCTCCGCGGCCCTGGCTGCAGAATCTACCTCCACGCGGGCTGGAGCCGCCACGACGCGCGAGAGGCAGTCCGCCACTACATTAAGTTTACCCGCCACATGCTGGATATCGGTAGTAAACTCCGATATCGCGGCCAGCTGTCTCTGCTGCCGGCCCGACCAAGGTTCTGAAATCTTGGCCATCGTGAAAGTCAGCGGCTTGTGGTCAACAAACGCAGTGAAACGGCGTCCTTCCAGCCAGAACTGGAAGTGGCGAATGGCCAAGTGGATAGCTAACAACTCCCTGTCGAATGCGCTGTATTTTCGTTCGCTGTCGCGCAGGGTCTTACTGAAAAAGGCGAGCGGTTGTCAGGCTCCGGCTACATACTGTTCCACGACCGCCCCTATGGCCACATCTGACGCGTCAGTAGTGAGCGCCATGCGGGCCGTTGGGACTGGATGTGCCAACAACGCAGCGTTTGCCAGGGCTGTTTTGACTTCAGAGAATGCGCGCTCTCGCTCCGGAGACCATTCGACTTTATTTGTGGGTTTTTGTTT
This sequence comes from Pholidichthys leucotaenia, assembly GCA_020510985.1. Taxonomy (NCBI): domain Eukaryota; kingdom Metazoa; phylum Chordata; class Actinopteri; order Cichliformes; family Pholidichthyidae; genus Pholidichthys; species Pholidichthys leucotaenia. Next base: position 406,920,222 of record CM035840.1, on the reverse strand, counting down.
TTTTAGTGCAGCATACAATGGTTGCATGAGCTGTGCTGCGCGGGGGAGGAAACGGTTATAAAAATTCACCATTCCCAAAAACTCCTGTAACGCTTTGACCGTTTGTGGTTGGGGAAAATTTGTTACTGCGCGCATTTTGTCAGGCAGAGGGATTGCTCCTTCTGGGGAGACGCGACGCCCCAAAAAATCTATCTGCGTCACCCCGAACTGACACTTCGCTGGATTAATTATTAACCCGTGCTCTGCCAACCTCCGGAAAACTGCCATGAGGTGGTTTTCGTGTTCGTCTTCGGACGCGCTGGCTACCAATATGTCGTCCAGGTAGACGAACACGAAAGGGAGATCGCGCAAAACCGCGTCCATCATGCGTTGGAACGTCTGCGCCGCGCCTTTAAGCCCAAACGGCATGCGCAAAAACTCGAAAAGCCCGAAAGGAGTTATTACCGCTGTTTTGGGTATGTCCTCAGCGCACACTGGGACCTGGTGGTAACCGTGTACCAAGTCTATTTTAGAAAAAACGCACGCCCCCACCAAATGAACTGAAAAATCTTGGATGTGCGGGATCGGGTAGCGGTCGTGCGCTGTAGCGTTGTTCAGCCTACGGAAATCACCGCAAGGTCGCCACGACCCATCAGCTTTCGGGACCATGTGAAGCAGTGAAGCCCATGGGCTCTTCGAACGTCTGATGATGCCCAACCTTTCCAGGTTGGCAAACTCCTCGCGCGCTATGGTCAGTTTAGCTGAATCCAAGCGCCGAGCTTTTGCAAAAACGGGCGGTCCGGTGGTAGTAACGAAATGTTCCACCTCGTGTTCAGCCACGGTCGCCGAAAATGTTGGAACCGTGAGTGCTGGGAACTGAGTGAGGAGTGTGTGGAACTTACCACCTGCAGCTGTGATGTTGGCTTGTGCTGTTGGCCGGGCCACTCGAGCTGTACAGGGAATAGAATAAAAAGAGAGTGCATTAACCAGGCGTCTGTTTGCAAGATCGACCAACAAACCATGTGAACACAAAAAATCAGCCCCTAACATGTTGAAATTAACTGCCGCTATGACGGAAGTCCACTCAAATGTACGGCCATGTAAAGACAGAAGCAGAGTCCTCTCACCGAAGGTCTTAATTGCCGAGCCATTCGCTGCTGACACCCGGGGACCACTGGAAGGCGCCAGCCGGTCAGCGTAGGAAGGTGTGATGAAACTCAGCTGGGAGCCCGTGTCCACAAGGAAATGCCTCCCCGAGTGCACATCCCTCAAGTAGAGCAGTTTGTTCTCCTCTCCGAGGGCCGCAGCTGCTACCGACCCCCGGTCTTGGCGTTTCCCGAGCGCTTGAAATGGCACGGCGGAATGCACTTGTGTGCCCTCTCTGCGAAGCGGCGATGGTAGAAGCAAAGGACATCGTCTGCTCCGTGTTTCCTGGCCCCTGCCGCCACCGTCGTCGGTGAGTCTGGTGCTGCAGCCTCTGGCCCCCTGCCCTCTCTGGATGTTGCGCCTGGCTACGCTGCCGCAGCCGTAGCCGTGCACCGTTTATTGGCGTCGACAAGTCGTTGCGCCTCCTGGCCCAGCTCGTGGTAGTCTCGTCGGGCCAACAGTGGTGAACTGGCCAGGGTCACTCTCACCGCTGACGGTAGGGTCCTGAGGAAAAGGTGGGTGAAGATGAAGTTATCATCTTCGGAGTCTCTCAAACTCAACATCTTCCCCATCAGGTCTGCAGGTCTGTCACTCTCAAATTCAGTCAGCGCCAGGAGCCTCTCTGCTCGCTCCTCCACCGAGGGGGTGAAGTAATGGATGAGTGCAGCCTTCAACGTGCTGTACTTGTCGCTGTCCGGCGGGTGGTTGATCAGGCTCTCCACTCGCTGGGCTGTGTGGTTGTCCAGCTTTGCAACCACATGGTAGAACTTTGTGGCATCTACCGAAATCCTCCGGAGGTGGAACTGTGCCTCGACTGCGTTAAACCAGGAGCGCGGATTGTTCGGCCAGAAGTCCGGTAGCTGAACTGTGGCTGCATTCGTTTGGCTGGCTCCTGACGAGTCTGGCTCGGGAGATTCGTCTCCGCTCATGATACGTCTTAGGGTCACCAGTGTGGAGAAGTGTGGAAGGACGAGGCTGAGTTTATTTCTCAAGTCCGGTTTTATTCACATTCACATTCTCCAACATCCAAAAACAGAAAGAGAAAGGAATCCCCCAACATCTGTCCCTTAAATACCCCAGAACATCAAAGCACACAGTCACATTGTCTTTTAATTCCAAATCACAATGCATCTCCCTCCAGGTCTTCTCGTCTCCACCTAAAGTCCTGGTGGTCAGGAAATCTCTCAAGGCCATCTCTTTGCATACAAAAGGCCAGGCTTCACATCCTCCTGTTACCCCTAGGAGGTTCAGACCTTTTGTTCCTCTGAGACGTGAAGCATACAATAAGCATACAGTAATATACATGTGAAGCATATGAAACCCACATATGTGCACCACAGGAGAATAAATTCCAAAGTCTCAGTGAATTGATTTTTTGTGATGATCAAACCACAGTTTTGTCAAATTTCTGTCATTTAATTTGACTATACTATTCTTTGTCAAAATGCACTGTGATGTGATTTGTTGAAACAAAATCAATAAATACACGTTTCTAAAAATATTCAGAGTCAAATTTCATAAAATAGTTTTTTTGTATGTAATTTATTATTATTTTAACCTTTAACTATCCTGGTAATGCAATTGACAACAGATTCTCATTTGCAATGTCAACCTAGCTGCAGACAGCAAAGTGATATAGTTACATATTTACATGGTAATTTACAATGGTAATGGTTCGAGGAATGTCAGGCTGAATGGTCGGCCCCCATACATTTTCACCTGACCAAATCTGGCCCTCTTTGCAAAAAGTTTGGACACCCCTGCGCTAAGCCGTTCAGTCTGAGGGGAAAACTACTGCGTGGGTTCCCCACAAGGTCAGGTTTTTATGCTAAGTTGTAAGCAGTTGTACAGCAGTTGTACAGTTGTACTGTAAATTGAATAGTAGACACTGATTAAGGTAAGTACATGTAAATTGAATGTTACGTCATCACTGTTCAAAATTCAGAGAATTTCAAGAAATAAAAAAGAATTTTGCATCATATAAAGCGAAAATACACGTACATGCAAAATCAATGTGATTTTTGGATTCAGCACATCAAAATTGTCCTAAATCAGCTAAAAAAACTAAGATAATAAATTTGATGTTGACCAGTGTAATAAGTTTTAAACTAATAAAGCTGTTTGTAGGTTGGCAAGTAAATTAGTAGTGTTGTTAGCTTGATAACTAGCCACAGTCAGCTGGCAAGATGCTAACGTCAAAAATCAGCACTTAAAAATGACTTTAGATATACGTAATCTATAGATTATTCATCAAAACTGCCACACTTTAGATTTGTGACAGCCTAATATTACATTTAATGTCCATGTGACAGCAGATGATCAATAACTGTCCAGTTTTGTCTGCTTCATTATTAACTACACAGAGCTCATCCAACACAAATCCATCCAGGTGTTGGGGTGGCCGCTGTTGTCGGTGACCAGCATGCACAGGCCTGTTATTGTCCATTTGCGCCTCAGCCGGGGTATCCGGTTGGGATGAAGCCTCCGGCTCGACCACCCACGGGACAGATGGCTGGTACGGGGCGAGACAGTCACAGTGAAGCACCACGACCCGGTTCCTTTTCTACAGCCTCACCCGGTACACTACATCTGACAGTCTCTGTAGGACCACGCATGGTCCCAACCAATGGCTCGCCAGTTTTGGCGACAGTCCCTTTTTGCACTCCGGGCAGAAAACCCAGACTCGATCCCCTGGTGCAAAGTTCCTCACCTGGCAGCGGGAGTCGTATGCCCGCTTCAGCCGAATTCCTGCCGCTGCCAGGGCCTCCCGAGCCAGTTCGTGCACCATGTGGAGACATTCTGTCAAGCAAAACAAATAATCCAACCCTGGTTTGCCCTCCACCTCTGGCTCCTGGGGGGAGGGGGAGACACCAAATCCACCGGTGTGCGCAGCTCGCATCTAAACATCAGTGCTGCAGGGGTTCACTGGGTGGATTCCTGAGCTGCCATCCGGTATGCCCACAGAACAAAGGGCAGATGCAGGTTGCAGTCTCGCTGTTGCTGGTCCACTAGACGGCTAGCTGGATGGTTAGGGTCTGACTGAAATGTTCGACCAGGCCATTGCTCTGTGGATGCAGCGGGGTGGTCCAAGTCTTCTGGATGCCCAGCTGCCTACAGACCTCCCTGAAGACCTTTGCCTCGAAGTTCCATCCCTAATCGCTGTGCAGCTCCTCCAGTGCACTGAACCGACAAAACATCTCGTCCACCAGCTTTGATGCTGTGGTGGTGGTGCTCTGATCAGGGACTGCATACACCTCTGGCCATTTGGTGAAGTAATCCATTGCAACCAGCACATAGCGGTTCCCCCAATCCATGGCAGGGAAAGTGTCCAGAATGTCCACTCCTACCCGCTCCATGGGTGCCCCCACCAGGTACTGTTGCAAGGGGGAGTGGGATTGTTGATTCGGCCCTTTCTGAGCCATGTAGGTATCGCAGCGGTGGACATGGAGCTCTACATCCTGGCAGCAACCGGGCCAGTAGACACTGCAGAGTCTTCGTCACCCCAAAGTGCCCCCCCCCCCACCGCCCTGTGGACCAACTGGAGCACACTGGGGCGGAGCCACCGGGGAACCAACAGCTGCCAGACGTGATGCTGCCCAACTGGAGCCTACCATTGCCAATACACAACACCCTCGTGACAGTGGAGATTGGCCCACTGGGAATGTAGGGCCTTGGTCTCTGGGTCCAGCATGGACACAGCCTCCCAGACGGGCCGCTGGCCCACGTCCAGCCATTGCCGAACCTGGGAAATGACCAGAGTTCTATCCTGCTCGCTCTACAGCTGCTGTGCATGGAGGGCCTCTGTGACGTCAGCACTGGAGAGAGCTGACTCATTATCCGAGGAGGAGCTGTGCACCGCTGTGTTATTCCTGCTCACAGCAGTCCGGAAAGCAGCAGCCCGTGGGACAGCTTAGTCACGGTCCTCTGCCCGCTGGCAGTGTCAACAGTCCTCCACAGCACAGGGACGCCGAGACAGCGCGTCAGCATTGGCATGGAGGTGGCCTGCCCGACGCACAATCTGAAAATCATAATCCTGCAGTGCCTCCAGCCATCTCGCCAACTGTCCATCCAGCTCTTTAAAATTCAGTAGCCAGGTCAGGGAAGCATCATCCATCCTGAGCTGAAACCTTCCCCCGTACACATACGGGCGAAAATGACGAAGCCCCTGGATGACAGCGAACAGCTCTAGGCGAGTAACACAATAATTCCTTTCGGCTCTGCTAAGAGTGCGGCTGAAAAAAAGCAACTGCCCGCTCTCCATGTTCTCCGCTTTGATGCCCTGATTGCTGGCGTCTGTGTCCACAAAGAAAGGGCGGTTCGGGTCGTGATACTGCAGGACGGGGGCTCCGATGAGCACCAAGCAAAGCCGGGAAAAAGCAGCAGCACAGTCTTTACTCCACTCAAACATGTGGCCCTTCTGTGTCAGCTGATGCAGTGGGCTGGCGAAGGTGACAAAATCCTTAACAGATTTCCTATAATAGGAGGTCAGTCCAAGAAAACTTCATAACTCTCCCATGTCCTGTGGCACCAGCCAGTTTTTCACCGCTGCCACCTTCTCCGGATCAGTGGCGACTCCCACAGCGCTGACAATGTGGCCCAGGAAAGTGGTTTCTCACTGAAATAAGTGGCATTTCTGCAGGTGCAGCCGCAGCCCGGCCTGTCAGATGGCATCTAATACTTCCCAGAGGTTGGACAGGGTGCCATCAAAGTCAGCTGCGTGAACCAGCAGGTCATCCAGGTAAACACTGCAGCGGCTCCGGGGCACATGAGCCAACACTCGCTCCATCAGACATTCAAAGGTGGCCGGGGCATTGCAAAGCCCAAACAACATCACCTTCAACTACCACAGTCCCTGCCCGATGGAGAAGTCTGTTTTCTGTTGGGCTTTCAGTGACAGCTCTACCTGCCAATAGCTGCTGCGGAGGTCCAGCAAGCTGAACCAACTGGAGCCGGTGATGTAATCCAGCATGTCATTGTGTCATTGATGCGGGGCAGAGGGTAGGAATCCTTGTGAGTGATGTCATTTAGGCGGCGATAATCCACACAGAACCACCACGAACCGTCCTCTTTCTTAACCAGAACCACCGGCGCTGCCCAGGGGCTGCTGGAGGGCTCAATGACATCTGCCTCCAGCATTTCCTGTATTTTTTGTTCTGCCACCGCCCGCCTTGAAAAAGGCCGATGGTGGGGGCGGAGCTGGATCAGCTTGGTCTCACCGGTGTCAATCTGGTGCTGCACCAAGCTGATTCGGGTGCACTCCTCATCCTTGACAGCGAAGACGTCAATGTAGCAGTCCAACAGCTCCCGCAGCTGGCATCTGTCCCAATTGTAGTCCGCTGCAGCTCTGCTGGACTGCCTTCTGTGTTTCTGCTGATACATTGACCCTCTCCGCTGTTGCCCCCCCCCCCCCACCGCTGTCTCTGTTGGCGATTGCGCTCCCTCTGCTTGTGCTGGTGGCACTGCTGTGCTCAGTTCTGGTGGCAACCCGCACAGTTCAGTCCGTTCTGGTGAACCCTCGATCTTGCAGGCCCCCGGGTTCCTTCTCTGGGTCCCGCCGCAGAGCGTGATTGTCTGAGCCCCCAGCAGGAGAGATGATCTGGCGGTGTCAATTGTTGCGCCCCATGCTGCGAACAGTTCGAGTCCAATCATGCAGGGATCTTGAATGTCAGCCAGCCAGAACGGGTGGTTTGTATTCTGGCCGGCCACCCCCACCACAAGAACTCTCCACCCTCCCCGTCTGGCGCGCTCACTGGTGGCTGTGGTGGTGCAGTGCCCGGTGGGTTCCCACCCCTGCTCTTCTGCCTCCTCCGTACTGGGCAGCACTCCGGGTCAGACTAGGGAGATGGTAGAACCGGTGTCAATCAAGGCCCAGATCAGCATGCTGTCCAAGCTGCACTGTAGGTACATCCCTAGTGAGTGTCCAGTTCGGCCCAAACGTGGTGACAGTTCATCAGGGAAAATGTCTGTGGGAGGCAGCAGGTCCCTGTCCATACCACCTTGCTCTAGTTTATAGTCGGCGAGGGGGTGGTTTGTCACGGGGTGGGTGCCGGGCAGTACCGCGCGATGTGTCCTGGCTCCCCGCAATGGAAGCACCCTTCCTCGCCCGCCGTTGTCCTCTTCTCACTGGCCACACTGCTGTGGTCCAGCACAGTTCCTCCTCCTCACTCTCAGCTGTGGCCTGGAAAGCTCTCTGCTTTGGCGACGGCACATCAGCTGCATAATCCATCAACGGTCCCAACCACTCCACTTCTGCCACAGCCATCTCCCAGCTGCTCGTGGCTTGAATCCGGATGTGGTCCTGGAGCTGGGCCAGGCAGAGCCCCCGGATGAAGTGCTGGAGGGAGAGCTTCTCCACCGCCCCCGCTCGAAATTCAGGTAGCCACGTCGCGTCAGCAGCCGTATGTCCGCTGCATAGGCTCCCAGGCTCTCTCGGCTGCCTTGCTGGCAGTTGGCTAGCTGTTCCTGGGCGTGCTCAGCATTGGCTGCTCTCCCAAACCGCCTCCGGAGCGCTCCTTGTAGCACTGGCCAGCTGTGACGTTCCTCAGGCAGGAGGTCAGACAGCATGAGGAGAGCCCCGCCCTCCAGGGCCAGCGTGACCTTCACGGCGGTCTCTTCGGGTGTCCAGCCGTTCAGCGCAGCAGCCAACTCAATCTGGACCAGATAGTTGTCCAGCAGGGTTTCGCCGCCAAAGCGAGGGAGTTTGGCCCGTTGGCGGATTGGTGGGACGGTTGCCTCTTGGTTGATCGCCGCCCCTGGTCGCAGTGGAATCACTGGCCCGTCCTGCCCTGAAAAGGCCGGGAAGCAGGGCCAGTTTGCTCTGCTTGGCCCGCTCTGCCTTGAGAAAGGCAGAAGGCAGGGTATGCTGGCGCCGTCGGGTTCGCTGCTCCATTCATCCCAGCGAGCAGCTCCGGGGATCGATGTGTCGGCTCTGTTGTCCATCTCCAGCTGAGTGATGAGCTGCTTGAGCTGCCGAATCTCAGTTCTAATTCTGGCTTCCATCTTCTCCGTGATCCCACTTCTGACATCAGTATGACATTGTAAGGGTTCACACAATAAGGAGAGATGACTTTGACAAAACAGGCTTTATTTATACACACACTCACAACACAGAACGGAGGGGAGGTCATTTACACAGGCCCTTGTTTCGCTCATGGTGGCACAGACACATGATTTGGCACATATAGGGAAACAACACTATCACAACCGGTCTTATTACACAGTTATAATGGCACCCACGAACAACGCTTAGAACACAGAGATACAGTATTTGAATCCTCCGCGGCGCAAGTATGCCAGGACACTCCCGCCTCCTTATCACAGCCCCAACGTTACAATATTTAGAGATCTCCACACTCTCCTCAGAGTTTTGACTCAGTCCAAAACACACACTGATCTCCCAAACCATCCCGAAGATCAAAAATTGGCTCTACATCTCAAAGCTCTCCATGCTGTGTTGAGAGGCCCTAATAGGGTGTAGGTACAAGGTGTAGTAGACTGTAGACTCCATACAGGTTCTTGTTTGATGCCATCATGTGACTGAATTATTTCACTGTAAAAACTCCTGACTTCACCTCTGTCTTTTCTGACAGGGAGGAGATGACCATCAGGATCCTGCTGCTCTTTATCCTGACTGCATGTGTCAGTTTCCACCTTCATGTTATCAATGGAAGCACACCTGAACAGATCTGTTCCAGTTCTCAGTGTGTTTGCTGCTCTCTTTTCCAGTGTGACAGACCTCCTACCAGGCAGAGGAGAACATCAACAACACACTGGAATGAATGGACCTTCACCTCTGAGCATGACAGAATGAACAGGAGAAATGACATTCGACATTTGACAAAAATAAAAATCTAAGAAATCACATGTACATAAGTATTCACAGCATTTGCTCAGTTCTTTGTTGATGCCCCTTTGGCAGCAATTACAGCCTCAAGTTTTGTTTTGTTTTTGTTTTTTAATTTGATGCCACAAGCTTGGCACACCTATCTTTGGGCACTTTGACCCATTCGTCTTTGCAGCACCTCTCAACCTCTTTCAGGTTGGATGGGAAGTATTGGTGTCATTTTCAGATCTCTCCAGAGATGTTCAACTGGATTCAAGTCTGGGCTCTCGCTGGGCCACTCAAGGATATTCACAGAGTTGTCCTGAAGCCACTCCTTTGATATCTTGGCTGTGTGCTTAGGATTGTTGTCCTGCTGAAAGATGAACCGTCATCCCAGTCTGAGGTCAGGAGCGCTCTGGAGCAGGTTTTCATCCAGGATGTCTCTGTACATTGCTTCATTCATCTTTCCTTCTATCCTTACTAGTCTCAAAGTTCCTGCCACTGAAAAACATCCACACAGCATGATGCTGCCACCACCATGCTTCACTGTAAGGATGGTATTGTCATGGTGATGAGCGGCGCCTGGTTTCCTCCAAACATGACGCCTGGCATTCACGCCAGAGTTCAATCTTTGTCTCATCAGACCAGAGAATTTTGTTTCTCATGGTCTGAGACTCCTTCAGGTGCCTTTTGGCAAACTCCAGGCAGGCTGCCATGTGCTTTTTATTAAGGAGTGGCTTCTGTCTGCCCACTCTACCATACAGGCCTGATTGGTGAATTGCTGCAGAGATGGTTGTCCTTCTGGAAGGTTCTCCTCTCTCCACATAGGAACGCTGGAGCTCTGACAGAGTGACCATCGGTCCCTCCCCCCCCCGCTCGACTAAGGCCCTTCTCCCTGATAGCTCAGTTTAGATGGCCGGCCAGCTCTAGGAAAAGTCTTGGTGGTTACAAACGTCTTCCATTTACAGATGATGGAGGCCACTGTGCTCACTGGGACCTTCAAAGTCGCAGAAGTTTTTCTGCACCCTTCCCCAGATTTGTGCCTCGAGACAATCCTGTCTCGGAAGTCTACAGACAATTCCTTTGGCTTTATGCTTGGTTTGTGCTCTGGCATGCACTGTCAACTGTGGGACCTTATATAGACAGGTGTGTGCCTTTCCAAATCATGTCCAATCAGCTGAATTTACCACAGGTGGACTCCAGTTAAGCTGTAGGAACATCTCAAGGATGATCAGTGGAAACAGGATGCACATGAGCTCAATTTTGAGCTTCATGGCAAAGGCTGTGAATACTTATGTAAGTGTGATTTCTTGGGGGTTTTTTTTGTTTTTAATAAACTTGTAAAAATCTCAGACTTTTTTCACGTTGTCAGTATGGGGTATTGTGTGTAGAATTTTGAGGAGAAAAAGGAGTTTAATTTATTATTATTAACTTAATCCATTTTGGAATAAGGCTGTAACATTAAAAAAATGTGGAAAAAGTGAAGCGCTGTGAATTCTTTCCAGATGCACTGTATGTGACAGGAGCGCCAGGTCATCAGCAAAGTTGAGGTCATCCAGCTGCGTCCAGAGTGTCCACTGTATCCCGTTTTTCTTGCCTGTTGTTATGATCTTCATGATGTAATTGATGACCAAGAGGAAGAGGAATGTGACAACAAGCACCCCTGGCGGAGTCCGGTTTTCACCTCCAAGCTATCTGACAGCTGGCCAATGTGTGCAATCCTGCAGCTCATGTCCTGGTAGAAGCACTGGATGATGAAGATTATCTTCTCAGGAACTCCATAATGCCTCAACAACTTCCACAGCGTCTCATGGTCCACACTGTTGAAGGCCTTCTCATAGTCTATGGAGTTGATATAAAGGGGTAAGTTCCACTATAAATCAGTGCTAGGTTTAAAAAAAAAAATCTCACAAATAAGTTGATTGATGTTATCTTTTAAAAATAATTACTAAGTTTAATGTATTTATGGCTGAAACTTTACCACAGCAGTCTACTCTTTACATGTACTACACATTTGTTTAAAAAATAAAATACAGTATACATGTCACAGATTTTTGCTTATGTTTAGTGAGATTTCCTCACCTGACTTGAAAATATAGAATAATTTATTCTGATTAAGCTCTAAGTATGCTCTGAATATGCTCATCATGTTAATGCAATCATGTTTCTGTACATCATGTGATATGTTACAGATTATAAATTACAATGCAAACTATACTGCACTAATATTGTGGATGAGCTCTGTGTAGACAAAACTGGACAGTTATTGATCATCTGCTGTCACATAGCAAATGTGATAATAAGTTTTATGACAGTGGTTTTTATCAATACATTAAATGTAATATTGCAATCAGAAGTTTCTAAAGTGTGTGACAGTCTGTTGACTATCACTGACAAATTTGAATATCTGGAAGGACAATCCCGGAGAAATAATCTAGTCTTTGATGGTGTTGTGGAGGCACCAGGAGAGACCTTGGCCGACACGGAGGAGAAGATTAAAAATATTCTCATGGAGAAACTACAGTTACCACCAGGGATCGAGATGGAGAGAGCCCACCGCACCGGGAAACCTGGAGGAGAAAGACTGAGGCCCATTGTGGTCAAGTTCCTGCGGCACAAGGACAGGATGACCATTCTTCAAAGAGCCAAGTCCCTCAAAGGAACAAAAATCTTCATCAGTGAGGACTTCACTGATTTGGTAAGAAGGAAGAGAAAAGAATTAATGCCAGAGCTGAAAGCTGCAAGAGCACGGGGGGACACAGCCTACTTAAGGTATGACAGACTCATTATTCACCCACGCCATCCCCGTAACAGTACACCAGAATCAATGGAGCCAAAAATTCAACCAGAAATGATTGACATTTCATTATCAACTTAGAGATATAAACAGTGCATTTGTTTCCATTGACTGGAATAATTAAGATGCAAACTTTTATAGGAAACAATCTCATTTTTAAAGGGTATGAATATACTGAGCATAAGCCACACAGTGCTGAATATGAAACCAATCCTGAAAATCACTTTTTCAACAGTATAAAACATCAGTGTAAATACTTTAGCTCAGACCAACTAAAAAATACAATTTTTGACCAATCATTGTCAATAATACACTTTAATAGTAGAAGTCTCAACATGAATTTTTCCAAAATCCAGGACAGTTTGTTGCAATATAACACAAATTTTTCTGCTGTTGCAATTTCTGAGACTTGGCTAAAAAATGACCAACTTCATACAGTGCAAATGAGAGGCTATGATTTATATACCACAAGCAGATCAAAAAAAAGGGGTGGTGGTGTTGCTTTATATATCAGGTCCTGCTACCAAAGCCAAGATGTAGATAATATGTCTTTTGAAATGGAAAACATCATGGAGTGTGTAACTGTGGAATCCTCTGGTAGATTATAATGTCATTCAAATCATGTACAAAGCAAATAATAACCAATTACCTGTAAATATTCAGAGACTGTTTAAAAAAAGGGAAAGCAAATATGAGCTAAGAGGTAACTCTGTTTTTAATAAGCCAAAGGTTAGAACAAATACAAAGTATCATTGCATGTCTGTCACTGGAGTTAAACTGTGGAACTGTTGCTCTGAAAACATTAAAACATGTTCAACTCTGAAGCAATTCAAAAAATTGTACAAAGATGAGAAAATCTCCCAGTATCTCACTGTAAATGCTGGGAGATAAATTTGTAATAACTTAAAGGGTTTTTTTGTCTACTTGTTCTATTTGATTTTCTTTGTTGATTTTGGGTAAGACTTAAATTTTTATGTTATTGATTTTATAATTGTAACGGGGTAGGCACTATATAAGCACTAGCTTCAGCCTACACCCTTTTGGTTGTTCTTTTGTGTGCTCTTATTGTATTGTATGTGTTTATTATTATTATCACAGAATAAAATAAATTCATTCATTCATTCAATCATATTAGGCTGTTACAAATCTAAAGAGTGGCAGTTTTGATGGATAATCTATAGATTATATCTAAAGTCATTTTTAAGTGCTGATTTTTGACTAATTTTTGGGCATCTGATAACGATGCCTCCTGGACGCCTCCCACTTGAGGTGTTTCAGGCATGTCCCACTGGGAGGAGACCCCGGGGCAGACCCAGGACTCGGTGGAGAGACTATGTCTCCCAGCTGGTCTAGGAACGCCTTGGTATCCTCTCTGAAGAGCTAGAGCAGGTGGCTGGGGAGAGGGAAGTCTGGGCTTCTCTGCTTGAACTGCTGCCTCCGCGACCCGGACCTCCAGAAAAGCGGTAGAAGATGGATGGATGGATGGATGGATGGATGGATTTTTGATGTTAGCATCTTACCAGCTGACTATGGCCAGTTATCAAGCTAACAACACTATTAATTTACTTGCCAACCTACTAACAGCTGTATTAGTTTGAAACCTAATTTTAAAGGACAGACAACCACTGTAACTACAGTCTCCATCCTCTTAGTAACTCAGGGAAGGCAGAATGCTTCGTTCTTATTATTTCATAATTATGTCTTCTATGATGCTAAATAGCCAAGATTAGCACAAGTTACTGACCTTTGTCCACTTTCTGACTCCACTAAACTTTGTGTAGAAGAAACTTGTCTCACGGAAAGCATCTGGTTTTTGAAAGAGCAGGGTCCTGACAGCAGAATCCCCCCCTCCTGGGTTGCTCCACCTCCGGACACCTGAATGGAGGTTCTGCTGTTAACCTCTGCTAATCTGTTGCCCTGGCTAATGATGTTTTGTATGCATACATGATGTTTCTTCCCATACATGTCATTATTATTATTACAAACCTGGCGTGTGACTGCTGGACATCACTTTGAATTAACCACTCAAGTCCGTGCGGGTGTTTAACAGGTAAACAGCACGTAAAGCGAGAGCTGCAGGCATAAAACAGAGCTCTTTCTATCTGTGTTTGACTAGTTTTGACTGAGCCTAGGTCCCGGGTGTGTGGCACAAAAACCTGAAATAAAAAACTGAATTTGTATGACAAGAAGTGAAACTGAACTCTGATAATGAATTAGGGAGCCAAATTTTTCAAGTAAATGAAATACAGTTTCAATTTTATCGCAATACACATTCAAACCAATAGATTCAACTTCAAATTAGGTCATTCAGATTCAAATTTTAAAAGCAATTATTCAAACTGATTAATTCAGGTTCAGATTCAGTTATTCAAATTCAAATAATAAAAATTCAAATTCAGGTTCTGCTGGCACAAACGTTATCCCATACCCCAGCATTATGAGGATATGTCCTCATAATCCTGATGCAACGTAGCACAAGTGAAAGATGGACCTAGCCCATATAGCCAACTTAGAAGCTACCCCAAATACAAGGTTAAGGAAACAAGAGGGTGATCAGGCCTCCATATTTCCCTTGGCAAAAGTGGTGCCTGTTACACCACACAACACTTGGCCCCAACAAAATAAATTTGTCTCGTAGACATATATACACAAGAGACTGAAGAAGGAAAAAAACCAACCGTAGCCAATATATGGCCTGCTACAAACATTTTCACCGTAAAGTAAACCCATTTGTCAAAAACTGGTTAACAAAGGGAGGAACTAAGAACGGTTAACAAATAATATACTTGAACTCCTCAAATATGGTTTCTGAACCATGGACTCTAGTAATCTGTTCACTGACTTAACCAACTGCCCCACACGTCCGTGTCTGAGTATCAACCCCACCATGTGTGCAAGTGTCAGCATAGTCTGAGGGATTGGTCTGTGGTGCAAGTGAGGTAGAAGAGTGGTCAGTTATGGCACCAATGGGACTAGACACCGGGCTCAATGAGGCTGGCTTCTTCTGTTCAGCCAACTCGGAGTCAGTGGAAGTTTCAGACATCTCTGCAGGTTCCCCTTCATCACTGGGGCTTGGCACAACCTGCTCAATGACATCCCGAGCCAGTACCTCAAACATTGAGTCTGTTCCATTACAGTTGTAATCCTCCTGAGAGGATTCTTCACTGTCTAAAGACAAGTCAGTTGGATGACCATCCTCTCCCACATCAGACTCAGGGAGTGACAAGAAGTTGACATCAAGTAATAGATTCCTGTGCACTACTCTTTGATGTCCTTCCGGGTCCTGTATTGTGTAGACATGAGTGCTAGGGTTCACATCAACAACTGTGTACACTTTGTCCTCCCACTTGTCAGCCAGCTTCCTCTTGCCTCTTTCCCCTTTATTGGCCACCAAAACATGATCTCCCACCAACAGGTTGGTGCCCTTAATGCACCTGTTGTACAGTTTGGCCTGGTGTTGTTGCTCAGAGGATGAGTGATTTGGGGCAATTTTCATTGCATTTTCCAGGCATGAAAGCAGACGGCGTGTGCATCATAGTCAGCCAGTTCAGGGTCATTCAGGACCTGCTTGAAAATAATGTCCACCAGCAGCCTAGGGACACAGCCAAACATCAGGAAAAATCGTGCATAGCCCATTGTTTCATGGACAGTGGCATAAGCAAATGTGAGGGTTTGGATCTGCTGTGGCCACTACTGATTTTCTTTAAGGGGAAGTGTGCAGAGCACGTTGCCCAAGGTGCAGTTGAAACGTTCTGTGCCCCCATTACCCATTGGATGATAAGCAGTGGTATGAAATTTTGCAACACCAGCCAACTGTAAGAGCTGTGCAATCAGTTTGCTTTCAAAATCTGTGCCCTGGTTGGAGTGGATTCTCTCTGGAAAGCCATAGATACAAAACACATTACCCCAAAGCTATTCAGCAACCTGCTTAGCTGTTTGATTGGCACAAGGAAAAGCATGGACAAGTTTTGTGAAGTGGTCGGTGACAACTAGATGATCCACAGACCGCTGTTTACTGTCTTCAGCCGACCAAAAGTCTATACAGACCAACTCCATGGGAGCAGAGCTCCTGATACTTTCCAAGGGTGCACGAGCAGCTGGTTCTGGAGACTTACAAAACACACACCTTTGGCAAGACTTAACATATGTCTGTACATCATTTTCCATATCAGGCCAATAAAAGCGCTGCCTTGCAAATGAAAGGGTGCGGTCCTGACCCTGATGACTTGCCAAATCGTGTATGCCTGACAGTGCTTTTTCCTTGAGACTTTGAGGCAACACAATATTGGTACCTTATCTGTTTGAACACTGGATCCCTTGTCACCCTATACAGCACATTGTCTCGGGTGTGTTGTTTGTTCCACTGCTTCAGCAACCTGATGACTTCGGGATCAACACCAAATTTCTCACGCCTAGATGGTTGTTTTTTGGCTCTAACAAAGGGCAGCAGCTTAGAGATGTTGGGATCTCACTGTTGACTTAACTATAATTCGTGGTGAGAAAATACAGGCAGTGTATCTTGACCACATGATAGTTGCTGGACATGTTGGATCAAAGAGAATGCTCTGGACTCTGCAGCATCAACTCAAGAACAGTGGGACTGACAAAACACCCTGACCTCATCGATAGCACACACACCCCTTGATGTTGGTTGAATTGCTGAGCGATAGGATTGAGTCTGACAGCTGAACCTGAAGGTGTCTTGGACAGAGTCCTCACACGCTGTGCATGTTTCCTGCATTAGCGTGGGGTAAGGCTCCACCAACAGCCTCTGGCCAACAAATTTTGCAAAAGGGTCACGACTCAAAGTGTCAGTCACGGTGTTGACTTTCCCTGGTAGGTGCTTAAGATCAAGGGTGTAAGAGGCAAGCTTAGATGCCCAGCGGATTTCACAAGCATCAAGTTTTGGCTTTGTCAAAAGGTAGGTTAGTGGATTATTGTCGGTCCACACAGTAAAACTTCTCCCCTTCAGCCAGTGACTAAATTTCTCACATATGCTCCATTTCAGGGCCAAGAATTCCAGTCTGTGGGCTGGATATTTCCGCTGAGACACACTAAGTCTTGCTTGCAAAAAAGGGATTGGTCTGGCTTTTGACTCTCCTTGGGGCACTTGAGATAAAACTGCACCAAGGCCATCTAAAGACACATCAACTGAGAGAATGAATGGTTCATGAAAGTCTGGATGAGCAAGCACAACACATTCCAGGAGCATGGTTTTTAGTCACTCAAAAGCATTTCCACATTCCTCTGTCCAGTCCACAGAGGTAAGCTTACAAAAGATGCCCTGGGACTTCCTATCCTTGGCTAACTTTCCCCGCCTCTTTTGACCAGCTGTGAGTGTAAACAAGGGTTTGGCAGTGGAGGAACAGTTGGGGATGAAATGTTGATAATAAAACACTATGCCAAGAAAAGATTTTAAACGTTGAACAGAAAGGTGTGCATCTGTCTTCTTCCACGAGGTCTTGGACCTTCATGTTGGTGATAACATCCACCTTAAGGGGATCAATGGGCACGCCCCCACCATCAATGACATGGCCCAGGAATTTAACCTCCTTTTTAAGCAGGTGACACTTCTTAGGGTCCAATTTTAGGTTATTCTCCCTCAGTCTTTGAAACACTGTATGAAGCCTGGACAATGCCTCATCCTCTGATGGTGCAAAAATAAGAAGATCATCAAGGTAACAAAGGAGTTTTGTGAAGTTCATGTCCCCAAAGATTCCAATCATCATCATCGTCCTCATAAAAGATGCTGGGCTGTTACACAACCCCTGGGGCATGTGGTTGTACTCATACAGCCCACAGGGTGTTGTGAAGGCTGTATAACTCTTGT
This sequence comes from Pholidichthys leucotaenia, assembly GCA_020510985.1. NCBI lineage: Eukaryota > Metazoa > Chordata > Actinopteri > Cichliformes > Pholidichthyidae > Pholidichthys > Pholidichthys leucotaenia. The sequence goes on along the minus strand of CM035840.1, from coordinate 406,902,648 downwards.
CATCTTCATGCACTGGAATGTTGTAAAAGCCAGAGGTGAGGTCCATTGTGCTGAACAAGCAAATGCTACCAAGGGCAGCCAGACAGTCAGACTGGTGTGGCAAGGGATGGACATCCTTCAAGTTGCGGGCATTCAACCATCTGAAATCGGTGCAAATCCATAACCCACCATCCTTTTTCTAGACCATTACCAGGGGTGAGGCATATTCACTGGCAGATTTCCTGAAAATCCCCTTTTCCTCCATATCATTGAGCACCTGTCTTAGCTTCTGATAATGGGCTGGGGGAACTCTCCTGTATGGTAGTCGGAAAGGACGATCATCAGTGAGACAGATGCGGTGTGTATAGCCCTTGATTTCACCACAGTCCAGTGGATCCCTGGTCCTGATATTCTGTCAGTAGCTGTGTAAGCCAGGACTTACAAGCTTCAGTGACATGACATGAAGCTACATCAATGTCACCAAGACCCAAGTCTGATAGGCTTTTGGTTATTTCAAGAGTGGAACGGGCACTGGATGAGGCACTGTGTTGCTGGCTTTCCAAGCTGGATGACCCTTTCACTGCATGAACATGAGTGTCCCCAGCACCAGGCTGTTGTTTGTCTGAAGCTACATGTAAACCCTGAAAAGCAATGAAATCCTCAATTGCCAGGCATGGCAACACATCAGCCAATTTACATTTCCTTTTCAGTGTGACAGGTCTGTCAGAGGGGTTCACAACAGTGATTGGAACCCATCTATCACCCCAGAGAGGTGTAACAAGGTGGCCCACCAGTACACCATGTGGTAGTTTTTGAGCGGATAGGCTCCGCAACAACAGTGCTGCCAGCAGACATAGGCACATTAGCTGGAAGCTTACCCCATACGAGGTGTTCATGCTTGGCTAACAGTGTCACTGTCTGGGTTAGCCTGACAGTGCCAATTGTGTTGGGGGCCACACTCCCTTTCCAGCGTTCAACTTTAGTAAACATTGACAGGAAGCAGTCAATTTCAATGTTCATATTAATAGTCAATGTTCATGTTCGTATTTGGATGCAATGTTCCAGTAATCGTCACTACCTTTTAGAACATGAATCACATGTTTGATGACATTTGAGCCCAAGATGAGATCATCATGCTGGCCAGGCACGACCATGGTGGACACAACAAAGCGGACACCATAAAGTTGCATCTCCAGATCATAGAAACCCTCAGGCCAGGTTTGAAGTCCACCACAGCCAATCAAAATAATGTCTTCTTTAGAGTGTTGCTTCTCTGGTAACACACCAGCAGAACTGAGTTTCTCAACAGCAAGTTCACTAATGCTACATGCATAGACCCAGAGTCTAACATGCCTTTGACTTCCATGCTGTGGTTGATGAGGACTGGAGTGTAGAATAGCTCACCAAAAGCTCTGATTCTTTGAACACCCTGAATGACTATTCTGGCACTGTGACACAAGTATCCTCATACAGATCTACTGGGTCTGCTTCAGAGAGGGATTTGTCAATGTCACCCACACCGCCCCTCCACGGGTGTGGGTTTTCTAGTTTAACTAATGGGTCTGTCCACCAGCATTGTTATTGGTGCGCATACAGTGTCGCTGATTGTTCCACAGGGGACAATCCCTCTTCCAGTGACTGGGTGATAAGCATTTCAGGCATATGGCTTCCCATCTACAGTGGGACAAAGTTGAATGATTAGCAGCCTTACAGACTCGACACACCCTTTGGGGAGATTGAATCACTGAAGCCTGGGTGGTCAAGTTGGCTGGGACTTGTGTGTTTTGGGTGACCAACCAGTCTAACAAACTTACCAAGCTTTTCACACAATCACTATCAAAACCAGAGACACTTCAGTCTGCCTGCATCAGTGGCACGGTTGTGTCTAAAGGGGGGCAGCTGTCAACTATCTAGACAATCAGCACTTTAATATTGAGGTGCAGGATGTTAAAAGGGAGTTCTGCGCTGTAAAAGTGAACAAAAGTCAGGGCCCTGATAATATATGTGGGCGCTTGGTAAGGTCCTGTGCACATGAACTGAGTCCCATATTTCATTACATTTTCAATAAGTCCTTACAGACACAACATGTGCCTAAGATCTGGAAAGAAGCCGTGGTTGTTCCCGTTCCAAAATCCAGCTGTCCTAAAACGGTAAACGACTTTAGACCAGTTGCTTTGACTTCAATTTTAATGAAAATTTTTGAAAAACTGGTCAGATGTGAGGTCCTAAGGCAGACTGAGCAGGCATTGGATCCTCTGCAGTTTGCCTATAGGCCTCACAGAGGAGTGGAGGATGCCACTGTCACTCTGTTTAACATGCTTTTTAAACATCTGGATTTTAATGGGACACATGCCAGGCTTTTATTTGTGGACTTTTCTTCCGCCTTTAATACAATCCAACCTCATATCTTAGTTGAAAGGCTCCTGCAACAATTTGACTTGAGCAATAATCTGGTGGGTTGGATTCTGGATTTCTTAACCAACAGGACGCAGAGAGTAAGGGTCAATGGTACATTGTCTGACCTAAAGTGCTCTTCTACTGGCTCTCCTCAGGGGTGTGTGTTGTCACCACTACTCTTCATCCTGTACACAAACATGTGTCGGAGCAGACATGACAACAGACACATTATAAAGTATGCTGATGACTCAGTTATTGTCAGTCTCCTCCAGGATGGTGAGAGTGGCCACGGCCCAGTAGTTGATGATTTTGTTCACTGGTGTGAGGATTCCTACCTGCAGCTGAGTACAACAAAAACTAAAGATATGATTATTGACTTTAGGAGGAAAAATCCCAGGCACAAAGTCACCATACTAAAAGGCCAGACCACCGAATGTGTACAATCGTACAAATATCTTGGGACGATTATTGATAGTAATTTAAACTTTGAAGTGAACTGTGAAAGGGTGTGCAAAAAAGGTCAGCAACATTTTCATTGCTTGAGAAAACTTGCACGCTTCCAAGTTGACCGAACCATAATGACAATGTTTTATCGGGCTTTTATTGAATCTGTTTTATCCTTTTCTTTAGTGTCATGGTTTGGTCAGATAAAACTGAAACAGAGGAAATCCTTGGATCAGGTAGTTAGATGGTCCAGTCGTTTGCTTGGTGAGTCACAGCTGAGCCTGACATCCCTGTACACCAGACAAGTACAGAGGATGGCTACCTCCATTTTAAATGATGACTCCCACCCTTTGCACTGCCACTTTCAGCTTCTTCCCTCAAGACGGAGGTTTGCTGTCCCAAAAAGTAGAACCCAGCGCTACAAAAACAGCTTTGTCCCTGCTGCTGTCAAAGAGTTGAACAAGCTGTAAAAATATATTGTACATAATTTAGGTACCTATTTATTAACTTCATTTTATATTTACTTATTTTTGTAGGATGCCACTTGGGTTCTAAATATTTTATTGGGTTTTAGACCTTTGAGTTTTTTAACCTCTTTGACTAGTTTTTTTTTTTTTTTTTTTTTTTTTTTTTTTAATTTAAGTTTTTGTAAAGGGTATACAGGTCGTTACAGCAGTGCATTGTTTACATTTTCATCACATGTTCCCTTATTTTCTGATATCTGACAACATTGGAAGATTAATTCTTACAACACCCCCTTTTTTTTTTAAAGTGAAAGAAAAAGTGAAATTAAAGAGAAAAAAACAAAACAAAAAAACAAACAAACAAACCAGCAAAAAACAAACAAAAAGAAAAAGTAAGTAAATAAAGGTAAAAGAGCATCTGAGTAGCGTTGGAACAAAGAGCGGAACCATTATTGAAATGGTATTTGTCAAAGATTAGATCTAATGGAAGACACATATGCGATCCAGGGTTGCCAAAAGTTCATGAACCCATCCATGTCCTGTCTCAGTGCGAATGTCAACTTTTCCATCGAGTAAATGTCTTGGATCACGTTAATCCAATCTTCAGGTGTAGGACAGTCCTTCAACATCCATTTTTTAGTTAGAGCTTTTTTGCTTGCCAATATTAAAACATTGAATAAGTATTTTTCTCCTCGTCTTTCCAGTGAGTCCGGTAGTAAACCCAAATACAAAGTTACAAAAGAAAAGGGAACTGTTATTTTGAATATTTTCCCCAATATTGTCTGTACATTGGTCCAATATTGGTGGATAACTGGGCATGACCAAAACACATGAAAATGATTTGCAGTCTTTTCACCACACAAGCGCCAACAGTTCAACCCCTTATGGGTAAATTTATTTTGTGCAGGTGTTCTGAAAAATCTTACCAAGTTTTTCCATCCAAATTCTCTCCACTGCAGGGATGAGGTACTTTTCCATTGCTGTTTATTTAGCTTTTCCCATATTTCCAGTTGTAAAGTGAAATTCCCCTCTTTTTCCCATCTCTCTTTTATATAAGATGTGTTGTCTCCTTTTAAGTCTTGAAGACCTTGGTATATTTTAGAAATGTATCTGATCCCTGGGATCCCTTTATATGCCATTAAGAAGACCTTCAGAACACCTGACTGGGCCCTTTCCAAATCCTCCTTTTTAAGTATATTGCTTATGTGGTGTCTAAGCTGGAAGAACCTGTAAAGGTCTTGATTTATTAGGCCTTGTTTTTTCAAATCTTCAAAACTTCTTAAGATTTGCCCTTTAAAAAAATCGTAATATTTTATCAGCCCTTTCTCCTTCCACTTTTTAAATCTGGTGTCTGTTTTATTAGGAGTAAAGTCTTGATCATAGGCAATCCATTGCAGAAGTCGATAGGGCTCTTTAGTTTGATTCTGTCTGACTATCTTAAACCAAATTTTTAGCGGGGTCTCTATCCACGGGTTAGTGTTATTCAAAAGCTTAGGTAAGGCATTGTTCCCTATTATCGCCTGTAGGGGGATGTCACTTGTTATTTGGCATTCGATCTCCTTCCATTGTGCAGTGTAGACTGGGTTACATATCTCTACTAAAGTTTCAATTTGTGCGGCTTTAAAGTAGTCCCTGATATTTGGCAGCGCGAGCCCACCTTTGTCTTTGTTTAGCTGTAGGGTTCTATATCTGATTCTAGGTCTCTTGCCCTGCCATATGAATCTTGAGATCCTTCTGTCCAGTTCCTGCCATGTTTTTTTGGGAGGTTCTACCGGTATTGTTTGGAAAAGGTATAGAAGACGTGGAAGTATATTCATTTTGACTGCTTCACAGTCTTCACAGTTATGGGCACATAATCATACCATGTAGGATAACTAAGTAGACGGTTATGCTGTTTCATTCCATCTAGCAACAATGCTCTGCACTGTGTGTGTTTATATATTTGCATATTTATTCCATCTAGCTACAATGCTCCGTACTGTGGGTGTTTATATATTTATATATCTACATATTATTCCATCTAGCTACATTGCTCCGCACTGTGTGTGTTTATATACTTGCATATTTATTCCACCTAGCTGCAATGCTCCGTACTGTGGGTGTTTATATATTTACATATTTATTCCATCTAGCTACAATGCTCTGCACTGTGTGTTCATATATTCATATATTTATTCCATCCAGCTACAATGCTCTGCACTGTGTGTCTGTGTGTGTGTGTATATATATATATTTTATAGTAATACGTACATATGTTTATTAGCTGCTCTTGCTTGCTTGTTTTTTTTTTCTTGCCTTCTGATTGTTGCTCTGAGTGTTGCTATCCCTGTGCTGTTGCAATCCTGGAATTTCCCCGTTGTGGGACTAATAAAGGCTTATCTTATCTTATCAATTCTTTGTGCAGTACCCAAGAATGGTATCATATTCCATCTTGTTAGGTCAGATTTTATTTTTGTCACCAGTGGATCATAGTTTAGTGATATAATTTTGTTGAGTTGTTTCGGGATATTGACCCCCAGATATTTCATAGATTCCGACTCCCAGTTAGTTTTGAGTTTGCTTAGTGAATAATGATTTGGGTCATAGTTGAATGTTAAAATTTGGGTTTTATGCATGTTTAATTTGTACCCCGATAAATCTCCATACTTTGAAAAAATTGAGGTTTGTTCTGGTAAAGAAGTGTCCGGCTGCCCTAGGTATATTAAAATGTCATCAGCAAAGAGTGCTATTTTATGTTCCTTCTGACCAAGTGTAATACCTTGAATTTTTTGATTTTGTCTTATCCATTGGCTCAGAGGTTCTATGAAGATTGCAAAGAGCAGTGGAGACAGGGGGCAGCCCTGACGACATCCTCTTTCCAGTTCAAAAGATGATGATAAATTACCGTTAATCCTTATTTTAGCTGTTGGTTTTTTATATAATGCCTGTATAGTTCTAATGAAGTTGTTATGAAAATTGAAACTGGATAAGATTCTATATAGAAAAGACCAGTCAACCGAATCGAATGCTTTTTCAGCATCTAATCCCAATATGACTGCATTTAAGTTATATTTTTTTATATGATGAATTATGTGTAAAGTGCGTCGAATGTTGTCTTGTGTCTGTTTTTGTCTTATAAAACCTGTTTGGTCTAAATGAATTAGGTCTGTCAGTATATTTTCTAACCTTTTGGCAAGGATAATGGTAAAAAGCTTATAGTCCTGATTTAGTACACTGAGTGGTCTGTAGTTGGAGCACTCTAGTTTATCCTTTTCAGGTTTAGGTATAACTGCAATGACCCCTTCTCTCCAGGAGGGGGGGATTTCCCCTGTGTGGAGGACATAATTAAATGTTTTCAGGAGGAGAGGAGATAGTTGCTGTTTAAAGGTTTTGTACCACTCTGCTGTATAGCCATCAGCTCCTGGGGATTTGTTAGCTTTAAGTTTCATAATTGCTTTTTCCAATTCTTTAGGATGTATTTCTGACAGTAGTGTTTTATTTTGTGACTCCGTAAGTTGGGGAAGGTTTAATGTGTTTAGGAATGCCTCGGATGCGTTTTTATGTTTTTTGTGGGAGTATAAGTTCTTATAGTAATTCTCGAAGCTTTTAAGAATATCCTGAATTCTGAATTTTATTTCCTTTGATACTGGGTCTCTGATTTTGTAGATTGCTCTTTCTGTTTGATGTTTCCTCAATTTATAGGCTAGCAATTTTGCCGATTTACTGCCTGCTTCATAGTATTTTTGTTTCAAAAGTGTAAGTTTCTTCTGGATTTCTATTGTGTAGATCTCATTTATTTGGTTTTTAATTTCCTTAATCTTGAGCGAGTCAGTAGAATGAGTGTTGCCTTTGTGTTCTTTTTCTAGGTTCCTAAGTTCTGACTCTAATGTGGATAGTTTTTCTTGTCTTAGTTTCTTTTGGGTTGCCAGTTTTGCAATAATCTTTCCTCTTATTACAGCTTTGCATGCATCCCACAGTATTAAAGGGGATACTTCTCCATTATCGTTTTCTTCCAAATATCTGAGAATATCTGATTCCAATTCATCTTTCAATGGTCCTTTCAGGACATTTGAATTTAACCTCCAAGAAAATGTATTATTTGTGTATTTTTGGATATTTAAGTCCATGTAGATCGGACTGTGGTCAGAGAGATCCATCAGTCCTATTTTACATGTTTTTACTCTTCCAATGTCTCTATTAAACATAAAAAAATAGTCAATCCTTGAGTAAGATGAATGTGGAGTTGAGTAAAATGTATAGTCTTTTACACTGGGGTTGAGTTCCCTCCACACGTCACAGATTCCCATTTCTTTTAGTAGCATCCGAGTCTTCCTGTTTTGGGTGTTATTTTGATGTGGAGAATTACCAGAAGCATCCCAGTATGGATTCAGTCTAAGATTGAAGTCCCCACCACATATCACTAAACCTTGAGCTTTAGTTATCATTAGGTCAAATACATTTTTATAAAATTTCCAGTTTGCCCCTGGGGGAGCATACACATTCAGCAGGGTGATATCTTCTCCCTCTAGCCGCCCAGTTACCAAACTGTATCTCCCTTCTTTATCTTTGTGTTCTGATTTTTTTTCAAATGTAATTTTGGTTGATATCAATGTCGCTGCTCCCCTCCTCCTCCCTGACTTATATGAAGATGAAGAGATCATTTTAAACCCTTGTCTACTGAGTTTATTGTGTTCCACGTCTGTTAGGTGGGTTTCTTGTAAAAATATTATTCCCGCTTTGTCTTTTTTCATTTTGCCTAGAATCTTGGATCTTTTAACTGGATTCAGGATTCCTTTTACATTATATGAAATTATTTTGGTTACACCCTGTTTCTCCATTGTGTTGTTTTGTTTAGTATAACTGTGTGGAGGCCGTCTTTTGTGCTACTCAGAAACTGAAAGAACGTTAAAAACAAGAAAAACATTAAGAACATAGTATATAAAACTTTAAAACAAAAAGCTGTCAGAAGAACTTCCTGAGCTGAGGTTTTTTTAAAGACCCTGGAAGAGCCTTGATGGAGTGAAGGCCCTGAGGGAAATTCCTCAAACTCTGTTACGTGTTGAGGGCCCTCTCTTACCCCTGTAAGTTGTCCCATGCTTTTAACGTGAGTTTCAGAACCCAATCCAAACTTGTAATGATTTTTTTTTTCCTTTTATGCCTAAACCCTGTGAAATTGTGTGCACCCTCCCATCCCCATCACATTAAACATTCACGCAAAAACAGTATTTGTTAGTATGAGGAGAACATGTGGATTATTGTCACATTTCTATTTTAACAAGTTTTTTTTTTTTTTATTAAAAACACTTATTTGTTTCAAATATTATGACTGTTCCATGAAATGTTTTACCACATGCTGAATACGTATCTCCTTTAATGTTTGTTACCTTGTATGAGGGGGGTTGGATGTGCGGATTGATTCAAGAGAAAAAAAAAAAAAGGTCGCTATTCCAACCTGAAAACGGATAGTTTATCCGCGACGCTCTGGCGCTGGGTTTCCCGCTGCTGGCCCATGGATTTTGAAGGTCTTTGTGTTGTCCATGTTTGCGCTTTGATCTTCTCACTCGGGTCTGCTGCGGGTTTAAATACCGTTACCGGGAGCCCTCTTCTCGCCATGTCAGCTGTTGCTTCTTCCGCCGAATTATAGAGACATGTTTCTTCGCCGTAGAAGACCCTTAACTTCGCAGGAAATGGCGTCTGAAAGCGCAATTTCTTCTCTCTTAACACCTTTTTCGCGTCATTGTATTCCCTGTGCTTTTTAAGGACCTCCGGGGCGTAATCGTGTTCCACGAAGACTTTTCTCTCCTGGTGCATAAATCCTTTTTTCTGCCAGGCCAGTCTTACAACCTCTTGTTTTATTTTGAAATTGGAAAATCTTACCAACACCGAACGTGGGGGCACTTCCGCCGCCGGCCTAGCGGCTAATGAACGATGTGCCTTTTCTATCTTCAGGTCGGTGGTTTGTGGAATATCCAATTTCTCTCTTAGTAAGGATTCTACGCATTCTGCCATTGAGTTAAAACCGTTTTCGGCTCCTTCTATCAGACCATGGATTCTTATGTTTTCTCTTCTTTGTCTTCCTTCTTGGTTGGCTAGCTTAGCCTCTATAGATGCTTGTCTTTTGCGTAGGTCCAGCACAGAATCTTCGAGCACTTTTATTCGTTCCTCTGTTTCCAAGATTCGGTTCTCGGCCTGGTCCACTCTGCTGTTTGTCCTTTTCAATTCTTCTCTGAATTCCCGAAATTCGGCCGTAACCTCTCGGCGAAATCGTCGTAGCTCTTCAAATAGTGATTTCAGGCTAACCTTTTTGTTAGCTACCACCAGTTCCTCATCTTCTGAACGGAGATCTTCCAGTTCAGATTCTCCGGCCGATACGTGTCCTCGCCTGGAGAATTTCAGTTTCTTCTGTTTTCCTTTAGACATGATGATTTTGTCTTTTGATTTTCACTCCTCCAAAAATCCGTTAAGTTTGATTTTCAAGGTGTTATCTTGGATTGGGTCTGAGAGCTTCAGTGTTAAGCTGCAGTCGCCATGGCGTCCAGACCGGAAGTCTCTTTGACTAGTTTTTAACTTTTAATATGACCCTTCTCTCTTACCTCTGGTTTCTCCCTTATCTCTTTGTCTTTTTATACCCTGATTGATGGAGCCTTGAGTATTTTTATCATGTTTATAGTCAGCTTCATGTGTGCCTGTGTTTGTGTCTATGTTGAATGTAATTAGTGGCTTGTAAATATGGATGTCACCAGACTGCAAAACAAATCTACCTACGGGTACAAATAAAGGAACCTGAACCTGAACCTGAACCTGAACCTATGGGCACTTGAGAGTGGGAATGAACTTTGTGCATTGCAGTGCTTAGTTTCAGTGGTTTCATATTTGTAGAATGAGTTTTCTACTCCTGTACGTGTTCATCAAGCCTCTTTTGAATCTCACAAGCGGACCACTTCTCTGCAGATTTGAACTTGAAAACACTTGCAAGAGACTGGTCAGGGCAGTGTTTTATGAACATCATACTAACTTCATGGCCTGGATCATTAATGTGGCGGCCCTGCCTTTGTAGACATTCATTTGCAACATCTACAGTTTTATTCAAATTAAGCCAGTACTCCATAGCTTCTTCACCTGGCATAGACAAGGTGTTGTAAAAATCAGCCAGAGGCATGTTGGAGTATGACAGTTCACTAAAATGTTGTTTCAAAATATCAAAAATTACGTGGGGATGTGCAATATGGTTAACAGATTTGTCATTGCGTAGCTTTATTCTCACCACATCCCCTGCTTTGCCCATAAGCCTCCTGAGGATTTCTTGTGGAAGTTCATGTTCTGGGATGGCTTGCTTTTTCAAGAATAATGTTACAAGACTTCCCCACTCATGGATAGTGAATTTGTCTGAGCCGTCACCTCTAAATATCAGAGGTTCCCTTGCATCTGATGGCATGACAACATTGATGCTAGGTAGAGTCATCTCTGGTGGCTGAGCAGGAGCACCATCAGTACTGTGCATGCTCTTGTCAGACTGCAGTTTAGCCGTTATGGATTCACCAATTTTCTCAGCTAACTGTGTAATGAGTAAACTCAAATCTGGATTCTGCTCTACTGGGGATGGCATAGCATGATCTACATAACGTGTCGAGGTAAGCTGTGGAGTGCCCAATATTGTGTTTCTGGGCCCAGGTGACTTGGTATCTAGGGTCTGGCTAGGAAACCGCCTCCCAACACCGAACTGGTCCTGGAAAAACACACCATCTGCATCACTGTCCCCCAAGTCAAGCACATACATCCTGCTGGCCCGCCGCATCCGCGGAGAGAGAGCTTAGACTTTCTGCTGCACATCCACCAACCACAATGCTCCGCACTGTGTCTATATATATATATATATGTACATATGTATACTAGCTGCTCTTGTTTTTTCTTGCCTTCTGATTGTTGCTCTGAGTGTTGCTATCCCTGTGCTGTTGCAATCCTGGAATTTCCTCATTGTGGGACTAATAAAGGCTTATCTTATCTTTTCTTATATGTCTTACCCTTTTTCATCTTCTAGTCACACTATGCACTGGAAAAAAAAAACTCTTTAGAAAAGTGGCATAAAATTAAAATGTGAAAACAAAACAAATTACAGGGTCAAAAAAACCTCATCAGTTTCTTAGATGCATTCACAACAAAAAATTCTTGTATTTTTCCACACTAATCCATAACTACACAGGTTTCAAAATCACATAATTGTCTCCTTTTTTTAAACTTATTTTCATTTAGCAAAAGTAATGAAATCCCCCTTCAGTTTTTTCTGTAATAAGTCAATCCATGAAAAAAAGTAGAAAATCAAAATAGTCCAAATAGTGCAAGCAACTCACTGAAACAAGAGGAACCAAACAAGGAAATGCCTGAGTAACATGAAAAAAAAAAGATAGTTTCCCTCGGCGAACAAGCTGACGCTGTTCTCCAGATCGATCCTAGAAGGTTATGGCACCATTGTAATGGGCGTGTGTCCTGGCACAGTCCTGTGCCTAACCAGGTGCCCACTCATTAACCCTCAGTATACTCTGTGTTGTGTATAAACACGTATAAATGTTAAATGTATAAACATGTATAAATGCAGCAGACACTCTGCCTGCTGAGTGGAACGGTCACGCGGGCGGCATGCTTCTGAACTCCACACGGATGATGGTCACACACGTTGTTCGTGTGCGTGCTTGTCGACCGTCATTCCTTCATAATTTTTTTTTTAATTTATATTTCCTTGGCGTGGCTTGGGCTTGGGCCACTCAGAGGTTGGTTCTAGGCTGCATGTGGCCTGTGGGCCACTAACTGAATAGGCCTGCACTGGGCCATGCCCCCCCATTAACAAAATTATGTTTTTTCTGAAGTGAATGGCTATACTGAACATGAAAATAAATATTGACGTTGACAATTTTAGGATGTCATACTTATCTTGACCAATATGGGTAAGTACAGAACAATATACCACACTGCTCTTAGACTAAAAGTTCCCATTATCCAGCATTAATAATGTGACAAAAGTGGTTCTGAAAGGTTAGACAATATATAACTTTAAATAAATGTATTAAATCCAACATTTTTGTATACTTCTTATTGATACACAAAAGATTCTTCCTGAAGACCTGTAATTGAGATCACAAGCACTCATAGATACTTATGTGTGTTGCATGTTTTCATTTCTATGATAATAAAACTTTTGATACGCTATATGTATATAATTTTTTTCAGCAGATTATTTCAGATTGATGCTGTGTTCCATTTGGCACCAAATTGTATCATGTTTAGACATAGTCATGACATCTTGCAGTATAATATTTTTATATCACCATGTTATAATATAATAATAATAATATAACATAATCTATCATATATATCATATAATTAAATGATCTGGGGTCTTAAACAGGCATTTGTGTTCCTTTCTTAAAGTCAGTTTTGATGTAGTTCACGCAAAACACTGGGGACCCATATATAAGTGGTGGATTTTCAATGTTTTCAAAGCTTAGGGGAAATCTGTGACAGTCTGATGATTCTTTATTTATTTCGGATAGATTAAAAGTAAAGATTTTAAAAAAAACAGAATAATATAACAAAGGGAAAAAAAGAAAAAAAAATCCAACAAGGTCAAATTAAACAGTAACTCCTCTGATTATACAGTTCAACATAAGTTATCCGAAATGGGTGATGGCTGAAGCCGCAGCTTATATTGCCCACCCATATTCCATCCAAGAATTCAAAAGAAAAACAAAACAAGAGCGATTACAATTCAGAACAAAGCTAAGACAAAATGTGACAAAAAAAACTAAGCAACAACACAACACAGACTGGATATGACAATCCTTATGTGATTTTACATGTCATCTTGTATATATGTTTGGAGTATTTCTTCCTTTAGTTTTTGTTTAAATTGTCCAAGCGTTGTACATGATTTTAATTCAGGTCCAAAATCATTCCATAATCTGACTCGTTGCACTGAAACACAGTGTTGCTTGGTGGTAGTTCTGAGAAAGTCATGGCTTTCTCAGATGAAAGCCATGACTATTTTTCTTAATTCCTTAATAGATCTGCAGAATCTAGTGTATACATATTTTCCCTTTTTTAAAATTACCGCTATAATACCATGAGGCTGATACAACCAATTGTTTGTTTGATTTTTTTAAGTTTTTTTTTTTTAATTAATTTTAAACTCTATACAAAGAAAAAGCAAAATTCACAAAACAATACAGGACCGGTCAAACATATTCACAGCAGCTTAAAGACAAAGAAAGAGCCACCAAGCAAATGTTTTTTGTACATGGGTTTTTCGTTACACGTCCACCTGCAGTCCACTTGAGTCCAAACCACCGTTCAATCCCAATGCTTCCAACGGCTTCGTCCATTTTTGTAGATAGACTCTAGCTTTCCCATCAATATAATATCCCAGTCTTATTAAAGTCAGGGTTTCCAGGATCAGCGACTTCCATATAGCAACAGAGGGAGGTTCATCTCCGACCCACTTCACCATAATGACTTTCCTAGCCAACAATAGAAGTGTTTGAATAACATCCTCATATTGCATCAAAGAGTCAGGAGCATTTCCAAGTAAACATAGTAGAGGACTGATTGCTACTTGTTTACCTACTGCTTTACTTATGTTTGTGCATACTGCCCTCCAGAATGTCTGAATGATATTACATTCCCACAGACAATGAAATCTTGTGCCAACTTGACTTTTACATTTAGGACAATTTGATGAAATTCCTGTTTTATATGTACTATAAATATATGGAACCAATTGTTTTGTTTTGTTTTTTTAATTTTGGATATTTTCCCACAAAGCTGTGATTTTGTATCATTGTATACAATGTTGAAGTTTCTGCCTTTTGTCAGTTTATGATTTCTTCATTCTCAAACACTTTAGTCTCAGATATAAAGTTTGTCTCTTTTAAGTTTGATTCTTTTAACCCTCAAGCGACCAAGCTATTTTACGGACTGAAATGACCAAGTGGGGTCATTTATGACCCCATTGTGCTCTGTACAGGGATCCTTATTATAAATGGCTGGTTGGAGGTTTATCATACCAAAACTACTCCCTGTATTTAAGACAGATATTTTATAATGATCTCATGTAAAATGTGTTTGCTAATAATACTTTTATTGCAAGAAATAACCAAAACGCAGACTGTAAGAACAACATTACATTTATTTAGACAGTCCTTGTCAGTTCACTCTTGGAACATCATCATCATCATCATAGTCATCATAGTCATCATATCATCATCACGATGATGATGATACCTATTATTGTAGTTACGATGATGATCATGATACCTATATTATGGCATTTTGCGTAATGGTGGTTTTCTTGTGGACGGTGATCCGGATCACCACCAAAATCTAATCATCTGTCGGATACCCCATTTCTGACAATCTGTGAAAATTTCATGAAAATCCATCCATAACTTTTTGAGTTATCTTGCTAACAAACAGGCAAACAAACAGACAAATCCAGACAAACAGACAAATGTAAATCTTGCTATCCTAGGTCTGTTAGCTATGGTTCACTGCAATACAATATAAAGTACTGATTAGAAGTGGAAACCGGAGTGGTGGCTCAGCTGGTAGAGCATCTGCCCCACACCCGGGAGGCAGGGGTTCAAATCCCGGCCGGGTCATACCAAAGACCATATAAAAATGGTGCTTTCTGCCTTCTAGAGTGGTGCTCCGCATAATGGAATGGGGAAAGTAAAGTTACACACAGAGCTACCAGAGGACTGACCCCCCGCTGTAGCTTTCACTACTTACAGTAGCTGTGTGGCCTAGGGTCAGAGAAACGGAGATAGGCGCCGCCCATATACACCTTCAGGTGTGAAGGGATTAACTAACTAACTATTAGAAGTGGAACATTTGAATAAAATTTATAAAAACCAATGTTTAAAAACCAGTGCTTCTCTTCAGGGTCATAAATGACCCCACAAGAGTTTGCGATGTCTACGCCACACCAATTGGTTGATCCCTGCAAAAAACTATGAAAGTGTGTAGGATTAGTAGACTGACAAATTCATGCGCTGGGGTTGTAAATGACCCCACTCGGTCGCTTGAGGGTTAATATCTGCCTGCCTGCCTCAGGGACTGCAGATGGAAATTAGTGAAAACCATAGGCATATTTATGGGGGGATGGGGGGCTTCCAACCCCCCAAAAATCAAATCTGTCCAGTATACCCCCCCACCCCCAGAACCATATAATTATAATTAATTAAAAAAAAATCTACAAGTGAGTATGAAGAAGTTGTCGTTTTTTTCATTTGCAAGCAACGAAAAGTAACATTTCTAATAATCAAACAATGTACCCCCCCTTCCCTGTAGACTTAGTATTGCCCAACCGGTCCATGCGCCTTCTCTGGTCAATACTCTAAGTCATTTGTAGGGGCAGCAGGTGAGGACGTGCGTATAGGTCGAATGCATTCAGCTCACAAGTGAGACAGAATGAAAAGAGCTCCACAAGGACAACAAACCATGATAAATTGTTGGTTGTCAAATAAAAGGACAAACCCCTCTGTCCAAAAGGAGGTAAATATATTGTTGATTTAGCTGGTGAATTGTTGTTTGAAGTTAGCTGGTTGCTAGTTTGCTGTGAGTTAAAGCTATGGGAGTACGCCACAGAATAAATGTGCTCCCTGATTTAGCTGATCTGAGAAATCATTGGCTCATCTCATGCAAATTTGGGCTTTATATTGTCTTAATCACTCATGAAATGTGAGTAGAATGGATTTGTTCATCAACTGTTAAAGGTGTGTTCACACCAAACGCGAACAGGCGGCGCAAATCCATACAAAGTGAATGGGAAGACGCGAGTATGCACGAATTTGTGTAGTCGCGCGTTCGCATCAGCTAGATTCTGCTGTCACCAGAGTAAAATTATCACCATTGCAGAGTAAACTAGTTAGAAAATGAAACTCACTCACGGGGAGACAGAAGGACTGGGAACTCTTCAGCTGAATCGGGATTTTGGAGTTATTTACCCGCGGTTTCCGGCCATGGACGTCCAAGCAAGCTAGCAACGTAAACGCCCATCATCTGTGAAGTTTTGGAGGCTTGAGACAACATTTTCAGGTGAGCCCCCGGTCAGATAATGTAAACCTAAGCATGACGTTATTTGGGGAATTTCCACAGCAGGCTGAACACAGCTGCAAAAGTTTTAAAGACAACTTTGTCTGTCTGCATCTTACTATTCATGTCTGTTGGCATGTTTACATTGATTTATAATGTAATTGTGCCGCGTGAAAAATTTGCCTGTTCGCGTTTGGTGTGAACGCACCTTTAGAGTGAAATTAACATATGTTTCAGCACTCATCAAAATGTTAACAGCTCCGAACATTTATCAAGGGCAAACAAACTCTCTATACCACTGGTCTTTAAATATAAATGCCTTTAAATATTGCTTATCATCCCCACAAAATTCAAGTTAACCTTAAACTGTTCTGTATTTTTAAAATGTCATGATTTTGATAATTATAAAATTCAATTAGAAAGCAAGTTTTACCACTTTCAATTATAGACTAAGTCACTCTGAAGGCTATTCTTAAATATCCATGCTAAAAGAAATTGATTATTTTCCCATCAGATCATTTTCAGATCTTCTATCTTCTGTTAAAATACCACAACTGCACAAAACAGTATCTAAAGGAATATGTAAGAAATAAACACCAAAGAGATGAATGAAAGAACAGATGCATTTCATCAGCTTAAACTTTTTAAAATATCTCATTAAGGAAAATACAGCACTCTTAAATTTTATCCATATGCATAATGTGTTAAAATGAGTTCAAAAGCACTACAATACAGCATCACCGATTAATTTGGAATTTAATTATTGAGCTTAAAGCCACATTTCTAGTTTTCTGTTCCCATTTTATTTAATCACAAGATAGCATTACACAAATTAGGCAGTGACCAAACACTGAGATATTGATGGCTTATTATCATCACTGTATAGTGATTTAGCTCCTAGTATAACAAGATTCATCACCTTAACACCATACCTTTTGAGTATGTTGGTGTTTAAGGGTCCATCTGCAATAAAGGAGCACTAAAAAAATTAATAAACTGATAAATAAAAAGTTGCAATGCTTCCTCGGTGGCAGCGGCGGTGTGTGACGAGACTCGGTTGGAGGAGCGGGACGGGAGACCAGTTACGGCGACTATGAGCAACGAGACCAGCAACGGAAGGGGCTAGTTGGCTAGCTGAGGCCCAGCTGGATTCGAGGACGATCGGATCAGATTCTGGCGATATAAGCAGAATTTATTTTACTATCCACAGATTTTCTTTTTCCTTCTTTCCAAGAAAGACTGAAGATGGCTGCCACCGGATTAAAAAGTGGGCTGATGGGCACCACTAATAAGCCTTCTCTACTTCCTCTTCGTTTTGTCTTTGTGTGTCTGGACCTGCAACAAGAAGGATTTTCCAACAAACTCAACCAAAGGTGAAGTTAAAAAGTTTTATCTGTATGGATTTGGGCTTGGACATCTCACCCTACACTCTATGTGGTCTTTAAAAGCCCTGAGCAAAAACTTCCAAATTAAGGCAAACATGGCTGTTAAGCAAAAATCACAATATGGCAGAGGATATACAATTAAAGTTCTGTTAGTTCTGCTACTTCTGGCAGGAGATATTCACCTTAACCCTGGACCTGCCACTATTAAACAGCTGACCACTGGGTTAGCACAAAACCGAGCTGCACAAAAGCAAAAACAGCATTTATTTTTCCAAACTGTTAATCATGCACGAGTTCTTTGGGACACCAAGGCTAAACCAAAGGGGATCCTCGGCGGTCATTTAAACATACGGAGCATAATCCCCAAAAGAGATGAGATTTCGGTGTTGCTGTTGGACTCAAATCTGGACTACCTTTGTCTCTCAGAAAGCTGGCTACACAGGAACATAGACACTAATATGATCGATATTGTGGGCTACCAGTGTTTTAGAAAAGACAGGCAGGTAGGGAGGGGAGGAGGTGTTTTAATTTACATCAAAGAGAAATATAAATGTCAACTGGTTGATTTGAATACTTCACTTGAATGTTTAGCTGTTAATGTATGTCTCTCTCCGGTAATGAATTTCAACATTGCAGTAGTGTACAACCCACCGTCACACAACTCTTCCTTTTATAATGAATTAAGTGATCTGGTTAAACAACTTGAGAAGAACAGAGAAACGATAATTCATGGTGACTTTAATATCAACTGGTCTGATAAAAAAGACAAACAAAAACTGAAAAGCCTCATGACTAAATTTAATTACCAGCAAATCATCAAAGGACCCACCAGGATAACCAAACAATCCAGAACACTTATTGACATGGTATTTACTAATAAACCAGAACGAATAACCAGAACCTATAATCTTGTAACTGGTCTCTCAGATCATAACATGGTTCTTGCTGTCAGGAAACTTACTAAAAAGCGACTACAGTATTTTGGGGGAGTCGATATTGACAAATCAAATTTTATTATCCCCAAATCAAAAAATGAGGAGTTTGAACATTACTTAGAGAATCTAAATTGGGAGCAGCTCATGTCAACATGTGAAGTAGATGATTGTTGTAATTTTATAACTGCAACAATCACAAAGTCTATAGAAAAATTTTCAAAGCAAATTAAAAGTAGACAACAGAAGATTAGCCTACCATGGTTAAATAATGAAATAAGAAAACTTATGAAGAGGCGAGACTATGCACTGAAAACATCACTAACCTCCAAACTACAAAATGATCACCTTGTGTACAAAAGTTTAAGAAATAAAGTGGTACATGAGCTGCGAAAATCAAAAATATCTTATTACAATAAACTGATAGATCATGCAAAGGGTAACAACAGTTCCCTATGGAGGCATTTAAATAACTTAACTAATAAAAAAAACGATCAGAAGGGGGTAAAGGAACTTAGAATCAATGGCAAGACCGTCAGTGACAAGGCTACTTTGGCAAATGAATTTAATTCACACTTTGTGGGCTCTGTGGAAGACTTAACAAAAAATTTTGTGCTGCCAAATGTGCTCAACAACACAAATTCCATACTTCCAACAGATACTTTTCACATCGATGAGGTAAATGAGAAGTTAATTGCTGGTATTGTTAAAACACTGTCAAACTCAAAAACTAATGATATCTACAATATGAGCACCTCCTTTCTCAAAATGCACAGCAAAATATTAATCAAACCACTGACTCATCTCATTAATCTCTCCATTAGGTCTAGTACATTTCCATCTGGCTGGAAAAAAGCTGTCATCATACCAGTTCATAAATCAGGCAGTAAAGACGATATATGCAATTACCGCCCAATCTCTATTTTACCAGTCCTATCTAAGGTTCTTGAAAAAGTTGTAGCTACACAGCTGATAGACTACTTACAAGACAGTCAACTTCTTCATCCACATCAATTTGGTTTTAGACCAGGATACTCAACAGAAACAGCAAATTGTTGCCTTATTGAAAACGTCAAACAGTCCTTGGACAGGGGTAATGTGGTAGGAGCTGTTTTTCTAGATCTCAAAAAGGCTTTCGATACTGTAAACCACAGTTTGCTTTGATCCAAAATGGTATCTTTTAACTTCTCCCCAAATACATTAGAATGGTTTGCATCTTATCTCCAGAATAGAGAACAGTGTGTAAAAGTTCACCAGGATAAATCCTCATTTTTAAACAACCGCATGGGTATCCCACAAGGGTCCATTCTTGGTCCTTTACTTTTCAGCATTTTTATTAATGACTTGCCGTTACACTGCTCAGCTGCAACATGCCAACTTTATGCAGATGATGCAGTTATTTACACAGCTGCCAAGACTCCAGCACAGGCTGCAGATGTACTGTCTACAAGTATGGTTGATGTCCAAGAGTGGCTCCTCAAGAACCATCTATTGCTGAACCTTCAGAAAACAGTCTCAATGTGCTTTTCAATCAAAAAATGTAACCTGCAACATTTTAAAGTTAATATACATGATCATGACATCAGTTTAGCTACAGAATTCAAATACCTTGGCATTGTACTAGATCCTCAACTCAAATTTAATCTTCATATAAAGAAAATTTCAAAAACAGTAAAAAAAATCTGAACTGCTTTAAATTAATTAGATATTACATACCTTACGAAGCAGCTGCACTGTATATGCATTCTATGGTTTTTTCTCATATATCATACTGTTTGACAGTCTGGGCTCAAGCAGCCCCTTCCACAATAAGACATATAGGTTCATTATATAATCAAACCCTAAAAATCTTGGACAAAAAGCCCATTAGGTGGCATCACTGTAATGTTTTAAAAAAATACAACCTATTGAGTTTTGAGAGCTTCATTGACCTCTGTCTTCTGAAATTAACGTTCAAATGTTTCCATAAATCAGCACCCGAGCCACTTGCTGGTTTCGTCCAAAGACAGGACAGCAGCAGAGCCACCAGGAGTTCTGTTAACAATAACTGTAAAATATTCCACCGCAGAACCACATTTGGACAAACAGCTTTCTCTATAAAGGGCAGTCACATCTGGAACACAATGCCAAATGAAATTAAAATAATAACGGACTTTAAAACATTCACTAAAAATGTTAAAAACTGGCTGAAAAATAAACAAGAATGTACTCATGTATGAATTAATTGTCTGCAAAGTGAGAGTGAATGAAGGGAAGGAATAAATGTATTTGTTTATAGTGAGTGACGGAGGGAGGAAGGCCTGAAATAGGCAAATGTGAGTTATGTTATATGTGTTAAATGTGAGTCAGGCTGTTATATTTGTGTATTTATAATATTTATAATATTTATGTTAAATGTGAGTCAGGCTGTTATATTTGTGTATTTATAATATTTATAATATTTATAATTGTGTATTTATAATTTTTCTGCATTGATGTATGTGGTTATTGTGTATATTTTTTATCTTGATTCTTTTTTCTAAAGCCCATCCAGGGACAAGAGTTGCAAATTAGCTAATAGCTATACACTCTATGTGCAACACATCATATTGATTGTCTTTGATTAATTGTCTATGTTTATTGCACTGTCCCTGTCAAATAAACTAATCTACTACTACTTCCAGCATTTTTTTCTTGCAACATTTGTCATCTCCTCCAGCCTGTTGCTTTTACTGTGTGGTCACTTCAGTACTGAATATACAGTATTTGTATGTATGTATATACATTATATATCAACTAAAAGCATATTATAAACCTATTTAAAGTTAGAGCTGTTCTCACTACCAACTTTTGGGGCTCCAAATATTCTGTCCAGTCTTTTTTCTCCCTTAGTTAATAAACTTCATCAGTGTTTTATGTAGTACTGTGACGTTTCTAATGTCACTTTTTCATGTGTGCAACTTTTTTGTCATGGTTTTACAGCTTTTCTTGTAAATCAGAGACATTTTTTTCTTGAAAATTTGCCTACTTTTTGTATAAAAATACAGTATTTCCCCCATGTTTTCCACCTAAATTCACAGTTTCTCATAAAAATGTAGGATTTTTCTCAAATTTGCATTTTTTTGTTATGGAAAATACTAAGCCTTTTTCCTTACATATTTGCAAAATCATTTAAATTTCTGCTTTTTTGACCATCATCAAGTTGCTACTTTCTTCTTGTGAATTTATACTATTTTCTCCTAAATTTGCATGTTTTTTTTTTTTCTGGTAAATTTGGCAAAGGTAAATTTGTTATTTACCTTTGGGGGATGGGGGGGCAAATATCTGAATCCTAAATTTGAAAACTGACTGTCATTGTAAAAAATTAAATGTCTAAATAATGAATCCAGAGTAAGTTTTTAATACCAGGATGATTTAATCACAAATCTACTCTCAGATTTACTACGAGTAAGTGCTCATAATGTCTCTGCAGGCAGGATAATGGTTACTTTTGTCATAGTCTAGCTGACTAAATCACCGTAGTGTCCTTACTTCATCTGCTTGGTAAGATATAGCCACATGGTGGCAAGTGGTGACATCATAAATTAATGAAAAAACATTAGTCCTTGTTATGTCCATAACCAATACTTCAATAATGAGGCTGAAGATGCAGTAGAACAGAACTTTATTACACAAACTCACTGAACCCAAAGGCGCTCCCATCAAGGCAGAGGTGCTGGTCGAAAAGAGACCGTGCCTCTTCCGGGTCGACCTTTTATACCCTGGGTGGCAGCGGAACCAGAAAGGTGTAGCCGTCACCTATAATACAATATAATAATAATCATCTTTAATACATCCCCCCCCCATAGAAAAGTCCAAAACACACACACCATTTACGCCCACCCAAATTTATAACCCGACTCACACACCAACAGTAAGTATAACAATGGTTCCTATCCATGCACACAAATAGCTAAAACTAGAGGGGGACATGTGGACTACTGTCCCACCCCCACACGGCCAGACGGGTAATTCTGCCGTCTCTATCATCATACAGTCCATGGGACAAAGAAAGCTGCCGTGGTCCTTATAAAATACGTAAAATAATCCCAAAACATATGTACAACCAAATCTTTTCAATTCACTCAGTGAAACAGTTAATGTGTACAGGTGCATCTCAAAAAATTAGAATATCATGAAAAAGTTCAATATTTTTTGTCACTCATTTCAGAAAGTGAAACCCATATATTATATAGATTCATTACACAGAGAGCGATATATTTCAAATGTTTATTTATTTATTTTTTCCACAATATCTTTATTGAACCTTTTTTTTTTAACAAACATAACACAAACAATCAAACACTAACACTAAAGTACTACAAAAAAAATGCACTAAAAACACCTACAACCACCAACAAAATCAAGTCTTCAACAATGCTCCTCTGTTTAGTCTAGACAATCCATTACATAAGTATACATATTATGTTCACCAGTTTGGAATTTACAAGGTCCACACACATCATTCACCTTCTTCTTCAAGAGTTATGTTTAAATTTTTTACATAATCAATAAAAGGTCTCCATATATTCTCAAACACACTTTCCTTTGATTTCAGTATATATGTTATTCTTTCTAATGGAAGGTTTGTTAACATCTGTCTTAACCACTGAGTCACATCTGGTCTATGAGTCTTTTTCCACAGTAATGCAATACATTTTTTGGCGTTAAGCAAACTGAGGTCTATGAATGTTCTTTCACTTTTATTAAAGTTATGCTTTTTTGGGTACAGACCCAACAAAAACAGTTTAGGATTCAATATGATTTGTTTTGAAATTATTTTTTCAATTGTTACCCTCACCTCTTCCCAAAATATTCTAATTATTCTACATTCCCATAAACAATGAAATAGGGTTCCTTTACTTTCCATGCATTTTGTGCATGTATCTGGTATGTTTTTGTTATATCTATTTAACTCCACAGGTGTAACATACATCCGCATTAACCATTTAAAATGTATCAATTTAAGACGTACATTTATTGATTTGGTTTGAGCTTCTGTACAAGCCAATTCCCATTGTTCCTCTGAAATTTCAGTTTGCAGATCTTCTTTCCAGTAGTTTAATCTTTTCTGTGAGTTTTCACTTGAGGATAGTGTCAATGAGTTATAAAACTCTGAAATAATACCCTTTCTTTTACTATCTTTCATCAACATTTTTTCCAAGGATGAATAAATAGGTCGAGTGAGAGCATTATTTTTGGTTTGATCGAATAAAGTTCCTAAGTTGAAGATATTTAAAAAAATGTGTTCTATTAAGATTAAATTTGATCCTCAGCTCTTCAAAAGACATTATGTTATCTGAACATGACAAATATAAATCTTGAATTTTTTGGATCCCTTTTAAACTCCATACTTTAAACACAGCATCCGCTCTCCCTGGTTTAAAATATTGATTACCCCATATTGGACTAAATTGTGACAGTAAGTGTGGTTCGTTTAAATATTTTTTAGTTTCACACCATATTTTAATCATATGTTTTACAAATGGGTTTTTAACTTGTTTCTGTAATTTTTTTGCCGAGTCTGAATATATGAATATGGGAAGAGGTAAAGGCAAATTGTATGATTCCATTTCAGTCCAGTGAGGGAGATCATTTGATGAAAAATAATATGTCATAGACCTCAGTTGTGCCGACCAATAATACAACATAAAATTTGGACATTTCAGACCTCCACGATCAAATGGTAAATATAATAAAGACAAACGTAATCTAGCCCTCCTGTTGTTCCATATAAATTCCACTAACTTTTTTTTAATTCTTGAGAAAAAATCTAAAGGTGGTGGTAAGGGAATGTATTGAAATAAATAAAGTATTTTAGGTAAGATATTACTTTTAAGTATATTGATTCTCCCAATCATCGACATTGGTAGTGACATCCATCTCTGAAGTAACTCATTAATATCTGTCATTAAGGCTTCATAATTGACACTGGCGACTGATTCTAGCTTAGGCACAATTTGGATTCCTAAATATTTAAACTGATTTACAACATTGAATTGATTTACCTCAGGGGCTGGGTAATTTCTCTGGGTCTCATTTAGCATTAATATTGAAGATTTAGTTTTATTTATTTTATATCCTGATATTTCCCCAAAATTCTTTATTAAATTCAACAAGGTCGGAATTGATTTTTTAAGATTCGACATAAACAAAATTATGTCATCGGCATACAGGGAGATTTTATGTTCTGTTGGTCCAACTTTAATTCCATATATTTGTGACTGTAGACGTATCACCATCGCTAAAGGTTCAATTGCCATAGTAAACAGTAAAGGTGAAAGTGGACAGCCTTGTCGACATCCTCTATTGATTTTTATTGATTTTGAAATATTGTTATTTGTTAGGATTTCTGCTGTAGCATTATTATATATTATCTGAACCCATTTTATGAAATTATTTCTAAGTCCAAACCTTTGTAAGACTTCAAAAAGAAAGGGCCATTCGACTCTATCAAAGGCCTTTTCGGCGTCCAGTGATAGGACAGCTGTATCCGGTGCTTCTTTATTAGAATAAATAATATTAAATAGTCTTCTTACATTATGGAAGCCTTGTCTTCCCTTTATAAAGCCATTCTGATCTCGATTAATAATATTTGGTAAAATTTCTTGTATTCGTCTTGCTAAAATTTTACAGATTATCTTAAGGTCGGCATTTAATAGGCTTATTGGTCTCATATTTTCACATTTATTAGAGGGTTTACCTGGTTTTGGCAACAGTATAATTAAGGCATTATTCATGTATGATGGTAAATTACTATTTTGAAATGCTTCTAAAACCATTTCCAAAAAAGGCTTTATTAATTTATTCTTAAATTTTTTATAAAGGTCAACTGGAAGACCATCTGGTCCTGCACTTTTTCCTGATTTCATATTATCAATGGCTAGCCCAACTTCTTCTTGACTAATTTTAGACTCCAGTATCTCCCTGTTTTCATTTGAAATACACGGTATAGATAGTTCGTTCAAAAACCCATTTAGTTTTGTTAAGTCAGATTCATTTTTGGTATCATATAATTTTTCATAGTAATCTCTAAAGGCTCTATTAATTTCTAAAGGATCTATAACTACCTGTCCGTTACTTATAATATTGGTAATTGGTGTTTTAAATT
Organism: Pholidichthys leucotaenia; assembly: GCA_020510985.1. NCBI lineage: Eukaryota > Metazoa > Chordata > Actinopteri > Cichliformes > Pholidichthyidae > Pholidichthys > Pholidichthys leucotaenia. The sequence goes on along the minus strand of CM035840.1, from coordinate 406,876,856 downwards.
CTAACTGTTTAATCTGCCATGCCAATAATTTTCCTGATTTTTCACCTTGTTCATAAAAAGATTGTTTCAATCTTAGAAGACTCGAGGCAGCTCTATTCGCTGATTTTTTGTCATATTCAGCTCTCAAAATCAGTAATTCGTTCTCCAACCTTGGATCACTTCCTGCATATACTTTTTCTTGAAGAATTTTTATTTTATGTTCCAATTGAACTCTCTCCTCTCGAGTCTTCTTAGATTTTGAACCTGTATAACTAATAATATGTCCCCTAATAAAAGCTTTGAAAGCCTCCCACTTTACACATGCTGATGTTTGTGTAGTATTGATATCAAAGAACTCATCTATCTGTTTTTCTATGTACTTAACAAATTCCTCATCTTGAAGCCATTTATGCTGAAATTGCCATCTACCTGGTTCCTTTGTCAATTTCTTATCTACATATATTAGACAGCAGGGTGCATGATCAGAGATCACGATGTTGTCATAAAAGCAGTTTTGAATCTTGGACCTTAATTCTACGGAGATCAAAAAATAATCAATACGTGAGAAAGTCTTGTAGGTATTGGAATAACAAGAGTAGGCTTTAACTTGTGGATTCATTTCTCTCCATATATCTAGCAATCTCAATTCTTTCATAAAATGAATAATGGTCATCCTACATCCATTGTGCGTACAGTCCAGTCCTGTTGATCTATCTATACCGGGATTCAATGTACAATTAAAATCCCCTGCTATTATATGTTGCCCTGTAAGTGATGATAAGATAAGAAATAAATTAGCAAAGAACTTTTGATCATCTATATTGGGACCATATAGGTTTACCAAATTTATATTTTCTAATAACAAAGATCCTTGAATGATTAAATATCTTCCAAATTTGTCTCCAATTACATTTTTCACTTGAAATGGGACTGATTTATGTATGAGAGTCATAACTCCCCTGGCTCGGGATGAAAATGATGAGGTGAAAACACTTCCTTGCCATCTACTCCTAATTCTTTTTACATCCTCCTCTATTAGATGAGTTTCTTGTAAAAACACAATTTTTGTACCCATATCTTTTATTTTATTCATAACTTGTTTAAGTTTTTTTAATTTTTGTAGACCTCTGCAATTCCATGAAGTTAAATTAAGATTAACGCTTTGGTTTATGATCAATAGGGAGTTTAGGATTACCTTGCAGTATAAACATGCTCATACAGAGAAGCAAAAACATGAGTGGTTGAACATTCATCCTACAAACTACACACAAACAAATTCCCCCTTCCCACATTTGTGGTAATCCCCCCAAAATCAAAAAAAAAATTCCGTCTCCCGATATAGCCATCGACCGTTCCACATCCACGAGGATCAGCCAAAGCCACTCCTTCTTCATCCTCCCAATCACCCTAACTCTGCTACTTTTAATGACATAACATTAACTCTCTTCTGTAGTTTTCCAACTTAACTCCAAAATTTTTAGCAGCTTTGTACATCATAGTTTTGTTTTTTTTGTTTTTTTTAATATATAATACAATCTATATTTTGTAAACTTGCTATTTGCTTCAAGTCAGTCAGATGCCTGTGCAAATGCTTAAATATTCTACCTTATATTTTGTTCATGCTAAGCTCCCACCAGTCTCTTCTTGGATCTTCTTGATGAACTCCTGCGCCTCCTCTGGAGTCTTGAAGATGTGGGTTCTGCCCTCATACGTGGTCAACAGTCTCGCAGGATAAATTACACCATGACGAATCCCAAGGTTGCGCAGCTCTTTACGTACGGGATCAAACTGCTTCCTCAATTGTTGGATTCCTGTGGCCAAATCTGGGTAGAACCGCACCTGCTGGTCCTGGTGTTTAATCTGGCCTTTAGCTCGCGCAGCGTTGAAGATCTTCATCCTGTCTCTGTTGCTGATAAACTTCATAATAATCGTCCTCGGTGGTCCCTTATCTCTCCGTGGGCCGATACGATATGCACTTTCCAGAACGACTGCTGATTGCAGCACCGCGCTGCCCAGCGCCTCCGGAATCCACTTTTCCAAAAAGGAACATGTGTCCCGACTTTCGGATTCCTCCGGTAGACCAACTAGTCTCAAGTTGTTCCATCTCGACCGGGATTCCAAGTCCAAGACAAAATGTTTATTTATTTTAATTTTGATGATTATGGCTTACAGACCATGAAAACCCCAAATTCAGTTTCTCAAAAAATTAGAATATTACATAAAATTAATTTTAAAAAAATAGATTTTTAATACAAATGTGGACCGACTGAAAAGTATGTCCATGTACACACTCAATACTTGGTCGGGGCTCCTTTTGGATTAATTACTGTATCAGTGTGGCGTGGCATGGAGGTGATCAGCCTGTGGCACTGCTGAGGTGTTATGAAGGACCAGGTTGCTTTGATAGTGACCTTCAGCTCGTCTGCATTGTTGGGTCTGGTCTCTCATCTTCCTCTTGACAATACCCCATAGATTCTCTATGGGGTTTAGGTCAGGAGAGTTTGCTGGCCAATCAAGCACAGTGATGCCATGGTCATTAAACCAGGTTTTGATACTTTTGGCAGTGTGGGGGGGGGTGCCAAGTCCTGCTGGATAATGAAATCAGCTTCTCCATAAAGCTTGTCAGCAGAGGGAAGCTTGAAGTGCTCTAAAATTTCCTGGTAGACGACTGCACTGGCTTTGATCTTGATAAAACACAGTGGACCAACACCAGCAGATGACATGGTTCCTCAAATCATCACTGACTGTGGAAATTTCACACTAAACCTCAAGCAACTTAGATTCTGTGCCTCTCTGCTCTTTCTCCAGACTCTGGGACATTGATTTCCAAATGAAATGCAAAATTTACTTTTATCTGAACAGAGGTCATCTGCTGGTGTTTTTCCACGGTGTTTTATCAAGACCAAAGTCAGCGCAGTCGTCTATCAGGAAATTTTAGAACACTTTGTGCTTCCTTCTGCTGACAAGCTTTATGGAGAAGCTGATTTCATTTTCCAGCAGGACTTGGCACCCCCCACACTGCCAAAAGTATCAAAATCTGGTTAAATGACCATGGCATCACTGTGTTTGATTGGCCAGCAAACTCTCCTGACCTAAACCCCATAGAGAATCTATGGAGGATTGTCAAGAGGAAAATGAGAAACCAGACCCAACAATGCAGATGAGCTGAAGGTCACTATCAAAACAACCTGGACCTTCAAAACACCTCAGCAGTGCCACAGGCTGATCACCTCCATGCCACGCCCCATTGATACAGTAATTAATCCAAAAGGAGCCCCAACCAAGTATTGAGTGTGTACATGGACATACTTTTCAGTTGGCCAACATTTCTACTAAAAAACTATTTTTTTAAATTAATTTTATGTAATATTGTAATTTTTTGAGAAACTGAATTTGGGGTTTCCATGGTCTGTAAGCCATAATCATCAAAATTTAAATAAATAAGCACTTGAAATATATCAGTCTCTGTGTAATGAATCTATATAATATATGGGTTTCACTTTCTGAAATGAGTGACAAAAAATATTGAACTTTTTCATGATATTCTAATTTTTTGAGATGTACCTGCACATTCACACCCCGCTGTGCCAGCCCCCCACCCCAACACACTCACCCCATAACTCGAGCAGATCACACATCACTCATGTAATTAAATGCAATAGTACAAACAGTGTTGGGCTCTTCCTTTTTTAAAAAACAAACCGGGCAATCACATAGCAAGTACGTGTGAAACATATCAACGACATGGCCTGGGCAATTCACACATATTAACATTACTGCACAACCCCCCTTCCTTCCTGATAAAAGCTGCTCTCACTCTTTTTTTTTTATAACATGAGCACTTAACCCAGCCACTTTTATGCATCTACCATGTTGACAAAACAACAACGCAGCCCCGGTGGTGCACACATCAACATTTCAGTCAATAACATGTTAATAAGCCACCCCAGAACACATTGCCCCCTTGCCACCATACAGTTTCGATGGGAGATCACCCCCCGGAGACCTGTCCGGCAGGTCCCGACCAGAGCTTCTTCTTCGCTTCCCCCCCGGAGACGAACCACGTCGGAGCCCCGACACCTCCTTCTCCTCACCGCCATGCCTTAGCTCGTTGGGGTGTCTCCATGATCCATCGGACATCTGAAGATAATTGTCCTCCCGGACGGCCACCACCTGCAGCCGTCCCTGGTCCTCTCGTCGTTTTCGCTTGCCATGAGCCCCTCTTAGCCGAGCCTCCTCCCTGGGTCGAACCATGTCAGCGATCCCCAGGGGAGCTCGACTCAGCTTCACATGTCCACGACGTCTAGATCGGGCTTCCTCTCTGAGTCGAACCGCTCCAGCGACCCCTTGAGAAGCCCGACTCGGCCTCCAGTGTTCCTGAGTGGCACGTCTGTCCACTGTGCCAGCCGGTCCTGCCCCGCTCTCTTTCATTTTGAATGCCGGCAAAGCCATTGCAGCCCCTTGCTTCTCGGTACCTCCTGGCCGAACTCCGGAAGCAGAGGGAGCCGTCCTCACAGCTCCACCTGCCATCACGGGCGTTCCACCATTCCGCCCAGTTCTCACATCCAGGGTAATTTGGGCCCTGGCACCAGAACCCTCCCGCGATGGCCCTGGGTGGTCCTGTCCATCTCCCAGAATACTTAGCCAGTAATCGTCCCATACCGCATCGTCCACCACTCTCGGAACCAGCCAGTCCCACAAACCACAGCCCGACCACTCCTCTCCGATACCACTGGTGATTGTGAAACCCAGTCCATAAAATAGGTCGCAGCCCATCACGTTCGACCCCCTGACAGTCTCCACGAACTGGATATTAGACACCACAGCTGACTTGTATCCCGCCGTCAGGTCCAGCAAACCCACGATGGCTAACCTGTTACCTCCATAGCCACAATACAGTGTCGACAGTCCTCTCACATGGTAATGTGGGAACAAACTCCTCACAGTAGGCCAGTTCAACACGGATGCCGCTGTGCCCGTATCCACCAACAACGGCACTTCCACACCATCCAGCATCACGTCACAACAAATACGCCCATCTGCACTCAAGGAGACGGTGTGAATAACCGTAGGAGTCGTGGCAGGGGAATCTGTTCTGTGTCATCATTCCCCTCTTTCAAACTTTTTGCAGGCCCTGGCGAAAATGATATAGGAGTCCACACTTGCCGCAGTGTTTGCCCCTCGCCGGACACTCTCTCGCCTTGTATCAGTGCTTGGTGGACCTGCAGCCCAAACATCTGGGTGACCCCGGGGCAGACCTAATCTTAATAACAGTAGCGCAGTCTTCTTTTTCTTCTGCGCTGTCATCGCTACCCGGGTCCACAGCCTGCACCGCTGATTGTGAGTGAGACTGCCTCAACGTTGTTCTCTCACCAAGGTCCTTTGATAGTTTATCTGCTGCTTCGTACTGTTGAGCTATCTCCACAGCTGCATTCAACCTCAGTTCACCAGAGTGCGTGAGGAGTCTGGACCATGTCGCAGAACATAACGTGTGCTCCGCTAACTGATCGCGGACCGTTTCTTCCTCCAAAACCCCAAATTGGCACTCTCCAGCCAGCTGGCGCAGGTCCGCAACATACCATTGCACCAACTCTCCCGGCTGCTGGCGTTGCTGTCAGAACTGGATCCACTGGACGATGACGTTCTCAGGAGCGCGAAAGTAGTGCACCATTAGCTCAACCACGTCCTCAAAACTCTCACTCTCTACCAATGTGCTGAGAATATGTTGCCCTTTCATGCCAAGATTATGGACCAGTATCGCTCATGCACGTAGTTTTTCCAGTTCACCAAGGCTCAATGCCACCAAATAATTTTGGAACACTGCAAACCACCTCACCCAGGGAACTGGCAGGTCGCCTGGGAGCTCCAAAAATGACCAGATACTAGAAACTCCTTTTTCCTTAGCTTTATCCTCGTCGCCAAATGTTATGTCCATAACCAATACTTCAATAATGAGGCTGAAGATACAGTAGAACGGAACTTTATTACACAAACTCACTGAACCTTAAGGTGTTCCCGTCAAGGCAGAGGTGCTGGTCAAAAAGAGACCGTGCCTCTTCCGGGTCAGCCTTTTATATCCTGGGTGGCGGCGAAACCGGAAAGGTGTAGCTGTCACTCATAACACACAATATAATAATAATCATATTTAATACATTACAGTCCTGTCAGAATAAATGTGTTAATCACCACAACTGATTAATAACAAAATAAAATGAGTGAAGAATAATGGTTATTAAGCCTCATTCAGCAGCTCGATTAACCTCAGTTAATACTGATTGTACTGTTCAGATGGGTACTGCACTGTTAAGAAGAGGTAAAGAACATTTTACATCTTTCCAAGTTTTTGGCATTGCAAAATCTAGCATGAATTACATCCTCAAACTTGTCCATGAAGTACCTCTTTTAAACCATTTGAACATTAACTGAGCTTTTTTATATCAGGAGCAAGAATGTGGCAGCAGCAGGGTGAACCAAGAAGGAGAGGAGAGAGGTGGTAAAGGTAACCAGAGAATCAGCACAGGTGTCCAGAGGGAGAGAGAGAGAGAGACAGCACTGATGACTAGAGAGAGAGAGGAGGCACAGGAGGCACACATGGCCAGGAAACAAGAGTCAAAACTTGATTTCTACCAGTGCTGAAATATTTAACACATAATAGGTATTAAGTAGGCCTGTTGCTTCATAATGGCATAGACTATTACAAGGCTGAATATAGATTTGGTACATGAGTGAAATAATTTTTACAACTGTTACTAATATGGGGCAACGCGGTGGCGAAGTGGTTAGCACTGCGGCAGCACAGCAACTCACCCTTGGCTGGGGGATCCTGGGTTCGATCCCAGCCTCCAACCAACAGTGATCTGTGTGGAGTTTGCATGTTCTCTCCATGTCTGTGTGGGTTTACTCCGGGATTTCTCCGGTTTCCTCCCACATGCCAAAAACTTGCAGGTTAGGTTAATTGGCATCAAAACTGGAGACTCTAAATTGTCCTTAGGTATGACTGTGAGAGTGAATGGTTGTCTGTCTGTCTGTGTTGGCCCTGTGATGGACTGGCAATCTGTCCAGGGTGTACCCTGCCTCTCGCCCTAAGATGCTGGGATAGGCTCCAGCTCCCCCGCGACCCGAAAAGGATTAAGCGGAAGAAGATGATGGATGTATGGATGGATGGATGTTACTAATATGGGAATGCCAAAATAAAGGGGTAAATTAGCGTTGTCCTTTTAGCAAAGTTAACAATTTTGCACTTTTCCTCCACACTAGGATACATATACTGTCATTTTTTGCTTAAAAAATCCTTTTCCTTTAAAAATGAAAAAGAGGACATTGGGGACAACTGCCTGTACTGATGACCTGATAGTCTTATAATAAAAAGATTTTTAAAAAAACCCACTTATATGGGCAGAGATCTCACCCCCCCCCCCCCCAATGTTTGAAGCAAAGTTACGCCCTTGATGAGAATGCTATAATCTGGTACAGAGCATCTTTATCCTGTGTTTAATGTTTTTTTTCCCTGTACATGGTCCTTGACAAATAAACCAATAAACTAAACTGACAAATGGCAGGGATCCAATTTTATGAGAGAAAGCTCTTTTTTCTTGAACATTAGTGTAACGACATCCTCATATTAACCATTTCATTTGTACTGTATCTCTCTGTATGCATTAGCTTTCACTTTAAACACTACAACTTAACTAACAACTCAGTGCAAGCAGCATAAGAGCAATCCTATTCTTGTTATAACCTTCATGGGATTTAGGTTATCAGACTCATTTAAAAAATTATTTGTTATAATGGCTCACATAAATGTATTTTGTTGATTGTTTCAGGGTATACATGTAGCTTATCTTTGTATTGTTTGTTTGTGCTTTCTTGCATTTATTGAAAACTTACATTTACAAAAAAAAATACATATATTCTTGCATTTTCTTGTATTGAATGTTTTTTTTAAGATATGTGTTATTTTCTTGTAAGCCCAGGAACCTTCAAATTTAAAGCTGAAGTATTAGCTAATGTAATAATGTAGGGGTAAAACACTTCTTAACATTTATAAGAAATACTATTTTAAGAAGAATCCAATAACATCTGATTTACTTTTTAAAAATTATGAAATCATTTCATAGTTCATGTGTTGTTTGGACTTCCTCAGCACAAGCACTACCATAAAGATACAAACAGACAATGTTAAGATTCACAAGATCAGTTTATTATTATTATTATTATTATTATTATTATTATTGTATAGAGAATCTTACAATAAGCATGTAGTGAAACCAAATGAAAAAAACAGCATAAAGTATTACCTGGAGTGTCAGCTGTGTTTCGAGGACAAGAGGTGTCCCTCCACAGATAACAGCAGCTCCACTGGAAGTCTGAGTTTTTTTCCATATGGAGATGCTGTTACAGCTGGCAGGACCCACAGATAAAACACAGCTGACAGCACAAAGGCAGACACAATATTTTCACCCCAGATTTAGTTTTTGCTGACGTGTGCTATAATACAAGAGGGGTTATGTTTAATAGACAGTGGAAACTTACTTTAAACATGCTCATCTTTTCTATCCCTTCATAGTCAGATTCTCTTTGATGTCTTGCGTATCATTCAAAAGACAATTCCTGAAATTCCAGTTAGGCCAGTTATATTATTACACACACTGTGATGAAATACTGCTGCCCTCTTTTGGTCAACTTTTGTTGACCTCGGTGAACTTGGATCAATTTATTGCAAGGCCTTGATGTCACAATATCGCCCACACCCAATAAACACTTTAGTGTCAGCCACAGTCATGTTTCCTAATCTAGTTTGTTAAACTGCTTCTCAGATTACAAGTTATCCTTATGATGCCAATAAAAATCAGGGTCATTCATTCATTCATTCATCACATGCTGCTAGTACCCAAGGGTGTCATCTCAGCAAATTAATTTCCAGGTGCATTGCAATTGTGCATTGAAATGAATGCATAAGTGAATGAAAAGGTCAAATAAATATGAGTGGTAAACAGAAGCAGGCATCCTTTTCTCTTTTTTCATGCACACATCACCTCCTTCCCAGAATCTCTCTTAGCATCATTATGATGGCTGAGCTTTGGCCTTTAACCCTTCCTGTGAAGCAAAAACAGAATCATAAAGCAATTAAGGAGAGATTAAAGAGAGACCTTCAGCCCCATTGTCTCGTCTGACTTTGCCCAGGCTGATATATATATATATATATATATATATATATATATATATATATATATATATATATTTCCAATCAGATAATTCCCTGTGAATGACTGTTGCACACATAAGTCCAAATTGACAATAATTTTAAACATTTGTCAATGTTTTATGTAGATATTTCAAGAGGCAAGACTTTTTGCAACAGAAATTAGCTGTGAAAAATCAATTTTTGCCCAAGTTAAACAATCATTCATTAACCTAATAGAATAGAATTGTTCTTGCCTGGTGACAAATAAGTAGCTATAAGTGTATAAATTCGCAATAGATTTGTATTATTCCAAATCAGTAGAAAATAGTTAAAAGATTATCTGTTAAACTTTTTACATCTTCCGCAGACTAATGTGCCTGCACAGTGAGAGCAATGTTAATTTTTAAGCAAGACAAAATTAAAAAAAAAATAAAAAAATCTCAGAATTTTATTTTTGTTGATCAAAACTCAAGTTGTCCCTTGACTAAAAAAGTCTACAAAACAGTGAAAAGTTAATGCACGAAGACCAGTATTTTTCTTTATAAAATCATGTACATTAAAAGGTAATACTCACTCAAAAATCCAGCAAAGAGGGTTCATTTCAGTTCGCATTTCAGAGAGAAATCTGCAAAACAAAGAAAAGAAAATGAAATGTAAAAGAGGTGAAATCAGTGAGTGTGAGAGCTTTCAAAGAGAGACAGAGAAGAGCACAGAGAGAGAGAAGTTTAACTCTGAGTAATGGCCCACTTGTGAATGAGGAGCTGCTTAAGACTGTGAGGGGGGACAGGAAAAATTAATCATTACACTTGCTGTAAATATGTAACAGACCCAACCTAGACATAAAAGTCAGCAAACTGTATTTCGTTTAAACTCCCACGTACACACAAGGAAGAGATAAAATAATAGAAGCAGGAGATCAGCCAATGAGAGCAGCACATTAGGCTGTAAAACACAGCAAAACGGCCTCCATCATGAATACACTGCTCATCTCATTCAACGCAGTTGCATTAAAAATAAAAAATAAAATAACTTAAAAATACATACTGCAAAATGTAGAAGTAATTTAAGGTAACTGATCAGTATGAGAAAACACTGACTTATTGTATTATTTCCAAAGAAACACACATTTATGAAAGTGACATGTGCACGGAGACAAGGGTAAAAGTCCACAACCAAGCCTTTAATGAGCTGGCTGAGGTCATTCATGGAGAGTCTGTTCAATAAGGTAAGTGAGAAGCAAGGATTCACAACAGCCAAGGTCATACGCATGAAATAAGTCAACTGCGTCCATTTTTTTATTTTCACTGATTTAATTTTCTGTCTGTTCCTACTAAAGAAACTATGTTTTCTTCAAAATAAGTAATCAAATCAGATAATTTGGGTAAAGAGTTAGTTAATTCGTTCGTTCTATCACCCCTCCCAAGGTAAAGGTCATCAACAAGAGATCTCCAGAGCTTTTTGTCCTGTGCGTTTGCTTCAAGCTGGCTCCAGGTGATGCCTAGCTATTTTGCGCCTGCCTGTGGGTCTCAGAGCCAGGCTTTTCTTGACCTGCCCCTACTCTGTTTCCCCTAAGCGTTCCAAGACAAGGCCTGCCTGATTTTCATCTCAATTTCATGTTCTGCTAGTACACTATATTGCCGAAATTAGAGACACCCTTCCAAATGACTGGACAAAGCAAGATCCATAGAGACATTGATGGGCGATTTTGGTGTTGAGGAACTTGACTGACCTGCACAGAGCCCCAACCTCAACAGGCTTTCCACAAGGTTTAGGAGTGTGTTTATGGGAATTTCTGACCATTCTTCCAGAAGCACATTTGTGAGGTCAGAGACTGATAGATGAGAAGGCTTGGCTCGCAGTCTCTGCTCTAATTTATCCCAAAGATGTTCTATCGGGCTGAGGTCAGGGATCTGTGCAGGTTAGTCAGGATGCTCAACACCAAACTTATTCATCCATGTCTTTATGGACCTTGCTCTGTGTATTGGTATCCAGTCATTTGGAGGGATGTCCCAATACTTTTGGCAATACAGTGCATCTGCTGTGTCCTCTCCTATAGGCTGATGCTACTGATTTTCCCTGGCCAGTGGATCTTCAGGAAGGATGAATATGATGTTGGGGAAACATGAGCAAAACAAAACATAAACCAGAAAATTAATAGGGAGGGGGATTTACTGTTGGGGAACCTTAATAGAAAAAATAAACCAAGCTGAGAAGTGCAAGTGACAGGAGTGAATAGAAACAAGGTCAGTGAAACTCAAACAAAAAGCAATAAAACAAATGAGCCAGACAGTGACACTATTATTCACATTCTTCTTATCCAACATAGATTAGGCTGGAGCCTGAACTAGCTGTCGTGTCAGCAGTCCAACGCAGCACCAAGAATAAACATGCAACCACACACCATTGCATGCTAAATCAGAATCTAAATCCTAACCTAGCATGCCCATCTTTAGAATAGAATAGAATAGAATAGAAAAGGCTTTATTGTCATTGTACAGTACATCAAAATTGTGGATGCTCCACCAGGCTACTGTGCAATAAATTAAGAGAGAAGAATTAGATAAAACACGGTTACAGAACACACGATTAAATACACGACTGAAATAAAAATAGCCCAGGATTATGGAAATATACACAGATATGGAAGTGGCATCACGGATGGAACTATGTACATAAGAGTGTAGAGTGCAAAACACACAATAGAGCACACAATTAAATAAAATGGCCAAAGGATTATGGAAAATATACATAGGTAAGATAAGATAAGATAAGCCTTTATTAGTCCCACAACGGGGAAATTCCAGGATTGCAACAGCACAGGGATAGCAACACTCAGAGCAACAATCAGAAGGCAAGAAAAAAAAACAAGCAAGCAAGAGCAGCTAATATACATATGTACATATTACTATAAAATATATATATACACACACACACACACAGACACACAGTGCAGAGCATTGTAGCTGGATGGAATAAATATATGAATATATGAACACACAGTGCAGAGCATTGTAGCTAGATGGAATAAATATGTAAATAAATAGGTATGGTAGTGGTTTCACAGATGGGTCAATATACATGAAAGTGTGGAGTGCAAAGACAGATATATTATTATGATAGTTAAAAAGGTCCTCAGTTCTGTGCATGTGAGCATTCGGGGGGGGGGGAGGGGGGGCTCTGACTGTTTGCAGTTTGGATGGCCCAGGGAAAGAAACTGTTTGTCCGTCTGGAGGTGTGGGACCTGATTGATCTGAACCGTCGTCCAGAGGGGAGCAGGTCAAACAGGTGGTGTACGGGATGTGAGGGGTCTCCTGTGATGGCCTTGATCTTTCTGAGACAGGAGGATCTGGAGATGTCCTCCAGGGAGGGCAGAGGGCCACCGATAGTTTTTTGGGTGGTGTTGATGACCCTCTGCACAGCAGAGGATGTGAAGAAACATGTAAACCAGGAACCTTTAAACATCTTCAGTGGACCTTGAACTATCAAAATCTGTTTGCTGCCTTTTGTTAGATTGCACTGCTTGATGCTGTCTTATAATTCATTCATAAAAATCCTAATCCAGAAGTAAATCTGGTAATTTGGACTATCATCCCAAAATCAAACCACTTCCTGTTTGAGTGGGCAGGGCTGTGAGGAAGATATAATATTGACATGCAGATGTGTTGAGGAGTTTACCATCATCAAACCTGTGAAGTCTGGTGCAAAATGGGTCTTGTATGAATGAGTTATAGCAACCTCCTGTTTCATGGTGAAGGGTGGGAATTGTAAAGGAAGATAGTGGAATTAAGATGATGTGTACAGTCAGTCCATCAGTCATATCCAAATTTTATTCATATCCTGATGAAGTTTGTGTGACATAAGGGAATTGGGCCTTAGGGCTTGCTATAGCCTGGCCGTGGCGGGGTCAGAGTGACGTCAGGCAGGCTACAGCTGGGGATATACGTATATATCTGAGCTTGGTTCAATAAAGTGAGAATGTTCAGACCAGCTCCTTTTCGACTCTCTGTTATTGAGATGTTGTGGAGGAATAAGATCAGGCGAGATGCAACGAGCTGGAAGGTTGCAGAATTTTATTTCCTCCATTAAAATAAGAAACACTTGTAGCGCTGTGCACTACTGTGTTCTTGAGGCGTGTATAGTAAGCTCTTTTATACAGACAGAGAGAATGCATGGCACATTAGCAGACCAGCTCCTTCTCGGCTCTCTGTTATTGAGATGTAACATTTGGCGACGAGAAGAACAATGGCAACGTGCGTAGGACAGATGCCAGTGTTTCTGGAGCGCCCAGGCTTGCCGACGATTTTGTGGGCTCAATGGAAGCAGAGCTTCGATATATATATATGACAGTGGCGGGCCTAGGATCGGTCAGCAAGGAGAGACAAAGTGTAATGATTCAGTGTCTCGGCGCCGAGGGACAGCAAATCTTTTTCGGGCTGTGCCAGAGTGGCTCGCTGGAGGATGGTCTGAAGGCCATGGACAGCACATTTAATGACATGGTCACAAACCGTCGGTGTGAATTCTTTGAGCGACGGCAACGGAGGGGTGAGTCGCTACGTTTGTTTCTAGTAGAGCTCCTTAGCTTCGCTCGGAAGTGCGATTTCGGAGCAGGAACACTCAGAGTAGTGAGGGACAAGCTAGCACACGACACCAATTGCACAAGGCCAGTGACCAAGCTAAGAGTAGCTAAAGAGCCACCGTCGTGGGAGGAAGAGCTGGACCTGGTAAAAAGAGAAGAGTCAGTGGCCCAGTTGGAGCTAACAGCTAAAGTTAGCGAGGGGCTGACTGAGAGCAATTTCCCGCCGAGTGTGGAGGTTTGCACGCTAACAGTACGACGTGGAGGGTCTAGAATGTAAAGGAAGAAGAAGCGGACAAAAAAGAGCGGCATTACGAGTCAGAGGACCTGGGGGCCCAGCCATGACTGTACGCATGGAGAAAGGCCCGTTGAAGTGGCACGTGCTCCAGCTGGATGGAGTTGATGTGCCGCTCATGGTGGATTCGGAGGCTGGAAAGTCCTTCCTGAGTCTACCCACACTGCGGAGGCTGTTCCCCGCGAAACAAATTAATGATGGAGCGGTGAGACTGTTTGGCTATGGACATGCGAAGATTGAAATGGTGGGCACAGCGGACTTTGAGGTAACCTGCGGGTCAAAACGGGTCACCAGCTTTACCTTCTAGGTGGCGCGCTGGGGAACTGACCTTTTGGGAGTTGACCTGTTGGGGCAGCTGGGTTTCTCTATGATAGACCCGGGGGGTTGAAAGGTACTGTCCATGAGCTCGGACTGGCACCTCCGCTGGCTGGCCTTGTTTGAGGGCCTGGGCCACATTGAGGCATTTTATCATCGGCTTCTTGTCAATGAGGCCATCACGCCGAAAATACAGCCTTTGAGGCGCCTTCCGCTGACACTGCGAGACGAGGTATCAGCAGAACTGACCAAACTACTGGAGTCAGGGGTCATCGAAAGGGCTGATGCATCACTGTGGATTTCTAATCTGGTTGTGGCCAGAAAGAAGGAAGGGGGCATCAGACCATGCATCGACCTTAGAGTTGTGAACAAGGCGGTCATCCCGGATAAATGTCCACTGCCGACTATGGAGAAACTCACTGCGGCGTTCAGCAGGGTGAAGATCTTCTCGAAACTGGATCTGCGTCATGGCTACCTGCAGGTGTCGCTACACCCGGACAGCAGGAATCTGATGGCCTTCGTGACCCACATGGGGGTTTTCCACTCCACCAGGATGCCTTTCGGGCTGAGCTCAGTGCCAAGCTGCTTCCAGAAGGTCATGACGACCATGCTGTCCGGCCCAAAGGAGGTAGTCATGTAACTAGATGATATTGTGGTGCATGGGGTGTAGAGAGAGGAACACGACGAGAGGCTGGAAAGGGTCTTGGAAATGTTGCAGGAACATGGGGTCACGCTGAATGGCGAAAAGTGTATCTTTGCAGAGGACGCAGTGGACTTTGTGGGGTTCCGACTGTCTGGAGACGGACTGACACCGCTGGTTTCGAACGTGGAGGTGGTGTTTCACCTCGCGGACCCCTCCTCACCAGCTGAGATTTCTTTGTTCCTGGGCATGGTTAACTTTTATGGATGGTTTATTCCCAGGTACTCGGAGACGATCGAACTGGTCCAGGCACTGCTGAAGCAGGATGCACCTTGGAACTGGACTCCGGACTGTTCGGTGGCAGTGTAAAAGTTGAAGCAGCAGCTCACCTCCCCACCGGTTTTGGCCCATTTTGACCTGAACTGCTCCCCTATAGTAACTAGTGACACGACCGGTTCCGCCCTGGGGGCAGTGATGTCACAGGTGCAAGATGGTACGGAGCGTCCCATGACTTTTGCGTCGAGGTCTCTGTCGGCAGCAGAAAAGAAGTATGCCGTGGGCGAAAGAGAGGCGCTGGCCTGTGTGAGGTGGCATATCTATCTCTACGGGCATCACTTCACGTTAAGAACAGATCACCAAGCGCTCACGACACTGCTCGAGACCTCAGGGTCGGGACACAGGCCACTGAGGATCCACAGATGGTCTGAGAGACTGAGGGCCTACAATTTTGAGACAAGGGACACACCAGGCAAAGACAATGTCCTGGCGGACCTTCTGTCTAGGGCCCCGATGTGCGCTCTGGCACCGGACTTAGGGGCGGTGGACTCAGATGAGACGGAACTGGTCCACGCTCTGCATGGGGCACTTCGAGAAATCATGTCCCCTCAGGAACCCAGGGAGGTTTTGGAGAGTGACCAGGTGATGAGAAGGCTGTGCTCAGCGATCAGAGAGGGCTGGCCAATGTGAGCGCTGGGTGAACTGGCCCTGTTTCATCCGTTTAGGGACAAGCTCAGCTGCTGGAATGACGTGTTTGTGGTTAGAGGGCAGTGCGCCATCATCCCAGTAGCTCTGAGAGGACGAGTATTGGAAAATGCTGCATGAGGGGCACCTAGGGGTGGTCAATGTCAAACAACGTAGCAGGGACTCAGTTTGGTGGTCGGGAATAGACAAGGACATAGAGACAATGGTGAAAAACTGTGTGCCATGCCTGGAAAGCAGGAAGACCAGAAGACCACCACCCCTCCCCTACGACCGGTCACGTTCCCTACCGGATCCTGGGAACACGTCGAATTGGGCATTTGCGGAGAACTACATGCAGCCCCCTCGGTAGCAGGTTCCTTGTGTTGGCATATCACCTGTTGTCTAATAAATGGCCAGAGGTGCTCCTGACTGGCTCAGTGGCAACTGAGGTGATCACGGAGCTCCTGGCATCATTGTTTGCCAGATGGGGGACCCCGAGTTCCATCACCAATGACAATGGCCCACAATTCATTTCTGGGCCTTTTTTGAGGAGTTCCTGAGAGTCAGAGTAGTTGAACACATCAAGACAGCGGTGTACCACCCGCAGGCTAACAGGGAGGGGGGGGGAGAGAATCAACAGGACACTTAAGAATGGACTAAGGACCCACTTAGTGGATGGGTTTACGTTCGCTTATGCCCTGAACAACAGCCTACTCCATTATAGAGCGTCGGTGCACACCACAATAGGACACTCCCCGGCTGCACTGATGCTGGGACGTGAGTTGCTGCTACCAGTGAGACGACTGGGGCTGGGACAGATGGAGTGGGGTGAGGACTCAAGGGCGCCAGGTCACTATGCACCAACGGAAAATGAAGGAACTGTTCGACAGGAAACATCGGGTGAGCAGTCACGGCCTTGAGGTGGTGGATCGGGTCTGGATCAAGCACCCCATCTGCGCCCACAAGCTTCAACCATTGTGGGTTGGGCCGCGGACGATTGTGAGATGGAGAGGACCAGATACTTTTGAACTGGATGATGGGTCCCAACAGCATGCGAGTAGGCTAAGGAGGTCCCCACCAGAGGTGGTGAATGACCCCGCCATGGACTGTTTCAGTGACAGTTGGGACTGGAGGGTCCAGGTGGATGCCGACCCTCAGCCAGAACCAACAGTGCCAGAGGCAGTGTGCCCTCACGAGGGACGCCCAGCTAGAGATCATCAGAGACCCAGATACTTGGACAATTTTATGACCTGTGACCAGTATGGTTGAGGACGGCTCTGCTGTCTAGAGAAGGGACTTGTAGATTGCATTGTTATGTTCTATGTTCATATGTGTTTATAGTTATTTTACTTATTCGGGTGCTTCATTTGTATTCTTGACTTTCCGGAGGGGGGAGGGGGTGACATAAGGGAATTGGGCCTCAGGGCTTGCCATAGCATGGCTGGGGCAGGGTCAGAGTGAAGCCAGGCGGGTTACGGCTGGGGATATATATACTGTATCAGTGAACTTGGTTCAATAAAGTGAGAATGTTCAGACCAGCTCCTTCTCGACTCTCTGTTATTGAGATGTTGTGGAGGAATAAGATCAGGCGAGATGCGACGAGCTGGAAGGTTGCAGAGTTTTATTTCCTCCATCAAAATGAGACAGAGTTGTAGCGCTATGCGCTACTGTGCTCTTGAGGCATGTATAGTAAGCTCTTTTATACAGACAGAGAGAATGCATGGCACATTAGCATATTGGTATACATATCAGTCAATACACATGATTAGCATGACCAACTGGCACCCGGACGTCCTCTCCTTAATCCGGGGATGTCTAAGCAATAGTCCATTGTTCTGGTTGTCCCCCAGGGGCTCTCTGTCCGTATGCAAATTGTCCTCTGCTTCCTGCAGACATGCTGAGTGTGAGGAATGTTCCTGTAGAGTGTTGTGGGTCACCACAGGGCTCCCCCCCAGAACACTTAGCAGGGGCTGTGATACCCTCCCCCACCCCCCATCGTTTGGCTCCAGCTCCGGTTTCCAGCACGTTGAACGGCCGTGGATCGTGGGTGCTGGGGGCTGGTGTGCGTCGTGCATAATGGAACAAGACGGCGATCGGCTGGCTTTAGGGAGTGAGGTGCGGGAAGAGTGCTGTGGAGGAGGAGGAGGGGGAGGGGGATGGGAGTAAGTGAGTTCCGGCCCAGGATGTCAAAGGTGTCTGGGCTGCGCAAAAATTGTGTGTGGATCCGTGATGGTGAGGGACTTTCCCAGTAAACCGGGGCAGTAATCCGCAGCGACTGAAAAAAAAATTAAGTTTCTGACTCTTCTCACGGCTCGATTCCGCAAGGATGTGGGGAAGGCGAATGGCCAAATTCCCCGAGGATGCGTAGCGGCTGTGAAACAACTGCAGCTGTGTGAGGGACTTGGCGGTGTGGCTTTTGGTGCAGATGCAGCCCAAAAGCCCTCAGGGACAGCAATCAGCTAGGCTCCCGTTGTGCGCCGTGGCTGAGAAACCCATACAAAGTCCTGTGTGCGGGCTGCACATCTGTTTCAGGTGCGTGAGCAGCCCTGAAGGTTCCGAGACTGGCGATCGGCCGTGTTTCTCGTGCATGTGCAGCGGCGGAGGACGATATATCAGTCTGTGGAGCCGGATTGTCCCTGTGCGTGGCACACGCTTGGCACAGTGACCACATAACTGGCAGTTGTGCTGTCCTCATAATCCTGCGGTGTGCATGCGGGGCTTCATTGTCGCGAGCTGAGTCAGGGTCGGGGAGCTTGGTGGAAATCAACGCAGTCAGCGCCAGTGATCGTCCCCGTTCAGGCTGCTTCCTTCGTTTCGTTCGTGTCGCCGTTCATGGTGCGTGTCGGTCCCAGCGCTGCACTCCGGAGAGTGTGCTCTGGTGAGGATAAAGAGGCTGCAGGCATTCTCTGGTCCTCTGTGTCCACAGTGCAGTGAGAGGGAGCAGACGGTCATTCTCTCTCGTCAGGTCACCAGTGTGTAGGAATAAGACACGTCTAGGGTCACCAGTGTGGAGGAATAAGATCAGGCGAGATGCGACGAGCTGGAAGGTTGCAGAGTTTTATTTCCTCCATCAAAATGAGACACACTTGTAGCGCTGTGCGCTACTGTTCTTGAGGCATGTATAGTAAGCTCTTTAATACAGACAGAGAGAATGCATGGCACATTAGCATATTGGTATACATATCAGTCAATACACATGATTAGCATGACCAACTGGCACCCGGACGTCCTCTCCTTAATCTGGGGATGTCTAAACAATAGTCCATTGTTCTGGTTGTCCCCCAGGGGCTCTCTGTCCAAATGCAAATTGTCCTCTGCTTCCTGCAGACATGCTGAGTGTGAGGAATGTTCCTGTAGAGTGTTGTGGGTCACCACAATGTAACAGTTTGAAGTGATTGTCTTGAACTGGTTTGAAAGAGTGTTAAAAGACTGAAAAAAGCCACTTCCTGTTTAAGCCACTTCCTGTTTAAGTGAGCGGGGCTGTGAGGAAGACACAATGCTGTCATGCAGATGTGTTCAGGTCTGCACTCTGATAAATCCTGGGAAATTTGGAACAGAACCGACAATGTACTAGTGAGCAGCAGCAACTTCTTGTCTTTTGGCGAAGGATTGGAATTTAAAAGTAAGCCAATGTACAGTGAGTCACTATCTAAATTTTATTCATGTCCTGATCAAGTCTGAAGTGATTGTGTTGGACTGGCTTGGAGGGGTGTATAAAAGTAAAAAAAAAAATAAAAAAGCCACTTCCTCTCTGATCATGCACCCTGTTGTCTAATATATGTAGATAAAAAATTGACAAAGGAATCAGGTAGATGGCAATTTCAGCATAAATGGCTTCAGGATGAGGAATTTGTCAAGTATATAGAAAAACAGATAGACGAGTTCTTTGACATCAATACTACACAAACATCAGCATGTGTAAAGTGGGAGGCTTTCAAAGCTTTTATTAGGGGACATATTATTAGTTATACAGGATCAAAATCTAAGAAGACTCGAGAGGAGAGAGCTAAATTGGAACATAAAATAAAAAGTCTTCAGGAAAAAGTGTATGCAGGAAGTGACCCAAGGTTGGAGAATGAATTACTGATTTTGAGAGCTGAATACGACAAAAAATCAGCGAATAGAGCTGCCTCGAGTCTTCTAAGATTGAAACAATCTTTTTATGAACAAGGTGAAAAATCAGGAAAATTATTAGCATGGCAGATTAAACAATTGGAAATTAAAACACCAATTACCAGTATTATAAGTAATGGACAGGTAGTTATAGATCCTTTAGAAATTAATAGAGCCTTTAGAGATTACTATGAAAAATTATATGATACCAAAAATGAACCTGATTTAACAAAACTAAATGGGTTTTTGAACAAACTATCTATACTGTGTATTCCAAATGAAAACAGGGAGATATTGGAGTCTAAAATTAGTCAAGAAGAAGTTGGGCTAGCCATTGATAATATGAAATCAGGAAAAAGTGCAGGACCAGATGGTCTTCCAGTTGACCTTTATAAAAAATTTAAGAATAAATTAATAAAACCTTTTTTGGAAATGGTTTTAGAAGCATTTCAAAATAATAATTTACCATCATACATAAATAATGCCTTAATTATACTGCTGCCAAAACCAGGTAAGCCCTCTAATAAATGTGAAAATATGAGACCAATAAGCCTATTAAACGCCGACCTTAAGATAATCTGTAAAATTTTAGCAAGACGAATACAAGAAATTTTACCAAATATTATTAATCGAGATCAGAATGGCTTTATAAAGGGTAGACAAGGCTTCCATAATGTAAGGAGACTATTTAATATTATTTATTTTAATAAAGAAGCACCGGATACAGTTCTCCTATCATTGGACGCCGAAAAGGCCTTTGATAGAGTTGAATGGCCCTTTCTTTTTGAAGTCCTACAAAAGTTTGGACTTGGAAATAATTTCATAAAATGGGTTCAAATAATATACAATAATGCTACAGCAGAAATCCTAACAAATAACAATATTTCAAAACCAATAAAAATCAATAGAGGATGTCGACAAGGCTGTCCACTTTCACCTTTACTGTTTACTATGGCAATTGAACCTTTAGCGATAGCGATACGTTTACATTCACAAATATATGGAATTAAAGTTGGACCAACAGAACATAAAATCTCCCTGTACGCCGATGATATAATTTTGTTTATGTCGAATCTAAAAAAATCAATTCCAACCTTGTTGAATTTAATAAAGAATTTTGGGGAAATATCAGGATATAAAATAAATAAAACTAAATCTTCAATATTAATGCTAAATGAGACCCAGAGAAATTACCCAGCCCCTGAGGTAAATCAATTCAATGTTGTAAATCAGTTTAAATATTTAGGAATCCAAATTATGCCTAAGCTAGAATCAGTCGCCAGCGTCAACTATGAAGCCTTAATGTCAGATATCAATGAGTTAACTCAGAGATGGATGTCACTACCAATGTCGATGATCGGGAGAATCAATATACTTAAAAGTAATATTTTACCTAAAATACTTTATTTATTTCAATACATTCCCTTATCACCACCTTTAGATCTATTCTCAAGAATAAAAAAAAAGTTAGTGGAATTTATATGGAACAACAGGAGGGCTAGATTACGTTTGTCTTTATTATATTTACCATTTGATCGTGGAGGTCTGAAATGTCCAAATTTTATGTTGTATTATTGGTCGGCACAACTGAGGTCTATGACATATTATTTTTCATCAAATGATCTCCCTCACTGGACTGAAATGGAATCATACAATTTACCTTTACCTCTTCCCATATTCATATACTCAGATTCGGCAAAAAAATTACAAAAACAAGTTAAAAATCCATTTGTAAAGCATATGATCAAAATATGGTGTGAAGCTAAAAACTATTTAAAAGAACCACAGTTATTGTCACAATTTAGTCCAATATGGGGTAATCAATATTTTAAACCAGGGAGAGCGGACGCTGTATTTAAAGTATGGAATTTAAAAGGGATACAAAAGATTCAGGATTTATATTTGCCATGTGCAGACAACATAATGTCTTTTGAAGAGCTGAGGATCAAATTTAATCTCAATAGAACACATTTTTTTAAATATCTTCAACTTAGAAACTTTATTCGATCAAATCAAAATAAAGCTCTCACTCGACCTATTTATTCATCCTTGGAAAAAATGATGATGAAAGATAGTAAAAGAAAGGGTATTATTTCAGAGTTTTATAACTCATTGACACTATCTTCAAGTGAAAATTCACTGAAAAGATTAAACTACTGGAAAGAAGATCTGCAAATTGAAATTTCAGAGGAACAATGGGAATTGGCTTGTACAGAAGCTCAAACCAAATCAATAAATGCACGCCTTAAATTGATACATTTCAAATGGTTAATGCGGATGTATGTTACACCGGAGGAGTTAAATAGATATAACAAAAATATACCAGATACATGCACAAAATGCATGGAAAGTAAAGGAACCCTATTTCATTGTTTATGGGAATGTAGATTAATAAGAATGTTTTGGGAAGAGGTGAGGGTAACAATTGAAAAAATAATCTCAAAACAAATCATACTGAATCCTAAACTGTTTTTGTTGGGTCTGTACCCAGAAAAGCATAATTTTAATAAAAGTGAAAGAACATTCATAGACCTCAGTTTGCTTAATGCCAAAAAATGTATTGCACTATTATGGAAAAAGACTCATAGACCAGATGTGACTCAGTGGTTAAGACAGATGTTAACAAACCTTCCATTAGAAAGAATAACATATATACTGAAATCAAAGGAAATTGTGTTTGAGAATATATGGAGACCTTTTATTGATTATGTAAAAAATTTAAACATAACTCTTGAAGAAGAAGGTGAATGATGTGTGTGGACCTTGTAAATTCCAAACTGGTGAACATAATATGTATACTTATGTATTGGATTGTCTAGACTAAACAGAGGAGCATTGTTGAAGACTTGATTTTGTTGGTGGTTGTTGGTGTTTTTAGTGCATTTTTTTTTTTTGTAGTACTTTAGTGTTAGTGTTTGATTGTTTGTATCATGTTTGTTAAAAAAAAAAAAAAGGTTCAATAAAGATATTGTGGAAAAAAAAAAAAGAAGCCACTTCCTGTTTGAGTGGGTGGAGCTGTGACAAAGACAATATTGACATGTTAGTTAGTTAGTTAATTCCCTTCACACCATGTTGGTGTATGGGGCGGCGCCTATCTCTGTTTCTCTGACCCTAGGCCATACAGCTACTGTGAGTAGTGAAAGCTACAGCGGGGGGTCAGTCCTCTGGTAGCTCTGTGCGTAACTTTACTTTCCACGTTCCATTATGCGGAGCACCACGCTAGAAGGCAGAAAGTACCATTTTTATATGGTCTTTGGTATGAGTATGACCCAGCCGGGATTTGAACCCCTGTCTTCCGGGTGTGGGGTGGATGCTCTACCAACTGAGCCACCACTCCGGTATATTGACATGTACATGTGCAAAATACCCTTAAGAGGGTATCATATCATTTGTGGACTGGCTTGGAGGGGTGTAGAAAAGTTTAAAAAAAAAATAAAAAAGCCACTTCCTATTTGAGTGGTTGGAGCTGTGACAAAGAAACAATATTGACATGTACATGTGCAAAATACCCTCAAGAGGGTATCATCATCAAACATGAAGTTTGCTGCAGAATGAATCTTGCATATTGTAACGTCGGGGCTGTGATAAGGGGGTGGGGGTTTTCCTGGCATGCTTGCGCTGCAGAAGATTCAAATACTGTATCTGTGTGTTCTAAGTGTTATTCGTGTGTTCTACTGTGCCATTATAACTGTGTAATAAGACCAGTTGTGACAGTGATGTTTCCCTATATGTGCCAAATCATGTGTCTGTGTCACCATGAGTGAAATGAGGGTCTGTGTAAATGATTTCCCCTCCGTTCTGTGTTGTGAGTGGGTGTGTATAACTAAAGCCTGTTTCGTCACAGCAATCTCTCCTTATTGTGTGAACCCTTGCAACGTCACACTGGTGTCAGAAGTGGGATTACGGAGAAGATGGAAGCAAGAATCAGGATGGAGATTCGGCAGCTCAAGCGACTCATCGCTTAGCTGGAGATGGACGACAAAGCCGAGACACCAACCCCGGGAGCTGCTCGCCATGATGAATGGAGCAGCGGACCCAACGGGGCCAGCATACCCCACCTTCTGCCTTTCTCAAGGCAGGGAAGGCCAAACAGAGCAAACCAGCCCTGCTTCCTGCCCTCTTCAGGGCAGGACGGGCCAGCGATTCCACTGCGACCAGGGGCGGTGATCGACCAAGAGGCACCCGTCTCACCAATCTGCCAACGGGCCAAACTCCCCCGCTATGGCGGCGAAACCCTGCTGGACAACTATCTGGTCCAGGTGGAGCTGGCTGCTGCGCTGAACGACTGGACACCCAAAGAGACCACCGTGCAGGTCGGGCTGGCCCTGGAGGTCAGGGCTCTCTGCACACTGTCTGACCTCCGGCCTGAGGAACGTCACAGCTGGCCAGCGCTACAAGGAGCGCTCCAGAGGTGGTTTGGGAAAACAAACAACGTTGAGCACATCCAGGAACAGCTGGCCAACTGCCAGTGGTTCTGGTTAAGAAGAAGGACGGTTCGTGGTGGTTCTGTGTGAATTACCAGCGCCTGAATGACATCACCCGCAAGGATTTCTACCCTCTGCCCCGCATCAATGACACGCTGGATTACATCACCGGCTCCAGCTGGTTCAACTTGCTGGACCTCTGCAGCAGCTGTTGGCAGGTAGAGCTGTCACCGGAGGCCCGCCAGAAAACAGCCTTCTCCATCGGGCAGGGACTGTGGCAGTCCAAGGTTATGCCGTTTGAACTTTGCAATACCCCGGCCACCTTTGAACGTCTAATGGAGCGAATGTTGGCTCATGTGCCCCGGAGCTGCTGCATTGTTTATCTGGATGACCTGCTGGTTCACGCAGTTGACTTTGATGGTGCCCTGTCCAACCTCCGGGAAGTATTAGATGCCATCCGACAGGCCGGGCTGCGGCTGCACCTGCAGGAATGACACTTATTTCGGTGAGAAACCACCTTCCTGAGCCACGTTGTCAGCACTGCGGGAGTCGCCACCGATCCAGAGAAGGTGGCAGCGGTGAAAAACTGGCCGGTGCCGCGGGACGTGGGAGAGTTGCAGAGTTTTCTCGGACTGGCCTCCTATTATAGGAGGTTTGTCAAAGATTTCACCACCATCGCCAGCCCGCTGCATCAGCTGACGCAGAAGGGCCACACGTTTGAGTGGAGTGAAGACTGTGCTGCTGCTTTTTCCCGACTTCGTTCGGCACTCATTGGAACCCCTGTGCTGCAGTATCCCGACCCGAACCGCCCTTTCATCGTGGACACAGATGCCAGCAACCAGTGCATAGGGGCGCTGTTATCCCAGGAGGGAGAACATGGAGAGCAGGCAGTTGCTTTTTTCAGCAGCATTCTCAGCAGAGCCAAAAAGAATTATTGTGTTACTCGCCAAGAGCTGTTGGCTGTCATCCAGGGGCTTCGTCATTTTCACCCATATGTGTACGGGGGTGGGGGGTGGGGGGGTTTCCAGCTCAGGATAGATCATGCTTCCCTGACCTGGCTACTGAATTTTAAAATGTCGGATGGACAGTTAGCGAGATGGCTGGAGGTACTGCAGGATTATGATTTTCAGATTGTGCATCGGGCAGGCCGCCTCCATGCCAATGCTGACGAGCTGTCTCGGCGACCCTGTGCTGTGGAGGATTGTCGGCACTGCCAGTGGGCAGAGGACTGAGACCAAGCCATCCCATGGGCTGCTGCTCTCCGGACCGCTGTGAGCAGGAATAACACAGTGGCTCACAGCTGCTCCTGGGATAATCAGTCAGCTCTCCCCAGCAATGATGTCACAGAGGCCCTCGGCACACAGCACCTGCAGAGTGAGCAGGATGGAGATCCAGTCATCTCCCGGGTTAGGCAGGGATTGGACGTGGGCTAGCGGCCCGCCTGGGAGGTTGTGTCCATGTTGGACCCAGAGACCAAGGCCCTACATTCCCAGTGGGCCAATCTCCGCTGTCACGAGAGTGTTGTGTATCGGCAGTGGCAGGCTCCAGCTGGGCAGCATCACATCTGGCAGCTGCTGGTTCCCCAGTGGCTCCACCCCAAAGTGCTCCAGTCGGTCCATGGGTCATGGGGACAGGCCACTTTGGGGTGACGAAGACTCTGCAGCATCTTCGGGCCCGGTTCTACTGGCCGGGATGTCGCCAGGAGGTAGAGCTCCATGTCCACCACTGTGACACCTGCACGGCTCAGAAAGGGCTGACTCAGCAGTCCCACGCCCCCTTGCAGCAGTACCGGGTGGGGGCACCCATGGAGCGGGTAGGAGTGGACATTCTGGGCCCTTTCCCGACCATGGATCGGGGGAACCGCTACATGCTGGTCGGTGATGTTTTGTCGGTTCGGTGCACCGGAGGAGCTGCACAGTGATCAGGGATGGAACTTCGAGGCAAAGGTCTTCGGGGAGGTCTGTAGGTAGCTGGGCATTCGCAAGACTCGGACTACCCCGCTGCATCCACAAAGCGACAGCCTGGTCGAATATTTTAATCAGACTAACCACTCAGCTCGCCATCCTAGTGGACCAGCGACAGCGAGACTGGGACCTGCATCTGCCCTTGGTTCTTTGGGCATACCGGACGGCAGCTCAGGAATCCACCTGGTGCACCCCTGCAGCACTGATGTTTGGACGCAAGCTGTGCACACCGGTGGATGTGGTGTCCCCCCCAACCCCACCCCACTCCCGGAGCCGTAGGTGGAGGGCAAACCAGGGTTGGATTATGTGTTTTGCTTGAGAAAATGTCTCCACACGGTGCACAAACTGGCTCGGGAGGCCCTGGCAGCGGCCAGGGGAGGGACTTTGCACCAGGCGATCAAGTCTCAGTTTTCTGCCCGGAGCGCAGAAAGGGACTGTCGCCAAAACTGGCGAGCCATTGGTCAGGACTGTGCATGGTCCTACAGAGACTGTTGGATGTAGTGTACAGGGTGAGGCTGCAGAAGAGGAACCGGGTCATGGTGCTTTACCGTGACCGTCTCGCCCTGTACCAGCCCGCCCCGTAGCAGCCATCTGCCCCACGGGTGGTCGAGCCAGAGGCTTCGTCCCAACTGGATACATCGACCAAGGCGCAAATGGACAATAACAGGCCTGTGTGTGCTGGTTGCCGACAACAGTGACCTCCCTGACACCAGGACGGATTTGTGTTGGACTTTTGAGTTGGACTTTATTATTCTGGGGACAGAAACCAGTCGGGAAAGGGGGGGGGGGCAGTGTAACGTCGGGGCTGTGATAAGGGGGCAGGAGTTTTCCTGGCATGCTTGCACTGCGGAGGATTCAGATACTGTATCTGTGTGTTATAAGTGCTATTCATGTGTTCTACTGTTCCATTATAACTGTGTAATAGACCAGTTGTGATAGCATTTTCCTATATGTGCCAAATTTTGTGTCTGTGTCACCATGAGCGAAAGGAGGGTCTGTGTAAATGACCTCCTCTCCATTTTGTGTTGTGAGTAGGTGTGTATAAATAAAGCCTGTTTCATCACAGCCATCTCTCCTTATTGTGTGAACCCTTGCAATGCCACAATATGTATAAGAGCTTTCTCCTTCATAGTGAAAGATCAAATTTGGCGGCATGCTGAACCCACACCCTTTGACACAGAAAGATTCCTTTAATAATTTTTAATCACAAACGGCTTAAGACTATGCTGAAAGTGATTGAAGTTGATACATTAAAACGTGTTGGAGGAGTTTGATAAAATGCAACCACAGGAAAATGGTGAAAAATTAGTATGAAAATCAAAATGGCTGACTTCCTGCTGAGTTTAGGCTGTGAGTATAAGAGGCTTTTTTGTAGGTCTTCCCAAGGTACATATGTACGTATATTGAATTTCATGCATGTCATTGAAAGCAGTGGGTGAGGTTGAATTTTTTAAATCTTGTAGGGGGTGCCATGGAGCCATTTGGCCATGCCCACAAAATATTTGCATGTAGATGAGTTCAAGAGTGGACTGCTATTAACCATACTACATTTGGTGCATTTGATGGGATGAGAATCAGCACCTCCAAGTCCGAGTCCATGATCCTCAGCCGGAAAAGGTGGATTGTCCTCTCCGGGTTGGGGACAAGCTCCTGCTCCAAGTGGAGGAGTTTCAGTGTCTCGAGGTCTCATTCATGAGTGAGGGGAGAATGGCGCGAGAGATTGACAAACGTATCAGAGCAGCATCTGCAGTGATGCGGACGTTGTACCGGTCTGTTGTGGTGAAGAGCTGTCAATTTACCTGTCAATCTATATTCCCAACCTCACCTATGGTCATGAGCTTTGGGTGATGACCGAAAGAATGAGATCGCGGATACAAGCGGCTGAAATTAGCTTTCTCCGTAGGATTGCTGGACTCACCCAGATAGGGTGAGGAGCTCAGTCATCTGGGAGAGGCTCAAAGTAGAACCACTGCTCCTCCACATCGAAAGGAGCCAGTTGAGGTGGTTTGGATATCTGATCAGGATGCTTCCTGGACACCTCCTACTTGAGGTAGATGATTTGTTGCAGATTGGATCATATTTATGCAATTTATAGCAGTTTTTATTGTTATGACAAGAAACCAAAATTTGCCATGGCGCTATGGACACGCTCCTCACAGCATTCCAGTTTTGAAGTGATTGCAATGGACAAGCCCTCGCAGATAAGTTCAAGAGTAAAAACATGGCACTTCCTGTTCTGAGTGGGCAGAGCAATTACAAGGGAAGAATATTGATATGGGGATGTGTCCAGGGAGAGATTGTCATCATTGCTATAATGTTTGGTGCAAATCAGATCTTTTATGTTTGATTTATGGCAACTTCCTGTTTCATAGTGTCATGACCTGAGTGCCGAGCTCGTCCATGCTCGGGTCGTGCAGTATTTTCCTCCCATTCGATAGTATTTCTTATGGTCCCGCAGGGCTCTTATTCTGACAGCGTCTCTGTGGGGCTTCCGGCTGTCAGAGCAGAGCTGGCTGTGACACCTGGAATCAATGGAGCTGATGACTGCCTCATCAGCTGTTTCATCCCTGGCCCTATTTAAGGGAGCAGCTTTGGTTACCCCCGGCTGCAACCTCGTCTGACATTCATCGTCAATTATTCCTTCATCCAACCTCCATCCTAGATCCTCTATTCGTGCCTTTTCCCGGTAAGTGTATACCTTAGTCTGTGTGTTTCGTCAGTGTGTCGTAGTCTTAGTTATTGTGTGTTTTGCCCCCCATGGCTTATTATTTTGTACTTTTACCCAGTGTTAATAAAATACGCAAACTCATCGGCTGGCTCTCGACGTCTCATTGATGGCTCGTGAGGGCCATCGGTGACAGTAGGTCGCAGCAAGACTGAGACGCCGGTCACCGTGAGTTTGAATTGGACTTGAGTTTTTCCCCTGTTCAGCGTACCAGTGTGCTGGGAGATGGCGTTGCCGCCCAAGGGCTACGCTATGAGCCTAGGCTATGAACTTGTCATGGCTCTCATTGAGATTGATGGAATACTCTCCAACGCTCGTAGCCATCTTGTCCCCAGCAGCTCGCGCTAGTACCTGGACCTCGCTGAGGCAACAATTAACCGCCATCCTCGCTACGCCGACCACCCTGAGATCACGGCGAGGATGGCGGACATCTCTGCTCAACGGGAGAAGCTCCATGGGCTGGAAGGAAACTCCGGCAGGAAGCCTAAGAGGAGGCATCCTCGCTCCTCGCTTCGGGATCCCATTCCTGCTCCAGATCCCGTCCAGGAGTTTGCACCTCCTAGGGGCTTTCCCCAACCGAGTGAGACGTCAGTTGGGATTACCCCGGAGGATTTACAGCTGATAGCGGCTGCCATCCGGGACCAAGTGGCTGCAGCTTGCTCCGCTTTCCAACCTGCACAGATCTTGAAGCATGTGAAGGCGGCGGTCAGGCTGTTGGATGGGAATCCAGAACTGTACGAATACCCTGAATACATTGACCTGCTCGCCTCGGTTTCCGTGCAGGAGCAGCGTTGCCCTGACCTCACCTTCGCCTTGCCCTCTGCCAGAAAATGTCATCACCACCCAGACTGCAAGCCTCAGCGAGAGCCCCGTCCGGATCCAGTTCCGGGTAGCCGCACGAACTCTGTCTCCCAGCCAGCTGCAGCCTCCGGGTCTCGTCGGAGGAGTAAGACAGCTGCCTCCGCCTCCGGGTCATCTGTCCCCACTGTTCCGTCAGCTCCTTGATCCCGGTTCGCCTTGGCTGTCTCCCCCCCACCCCAACGCCCCCTCCAGCTGCTGTGAACTCCTCGAGTCCGTCTCCGGCTGCTCCCGTTCCTGATCCGGTGTGAGAGGCTCCTTCTCGTCTTCCCGGGGGGCCCTCCATCTCCATCCTGCAGGGGAAGAGGGAAACCAAGTCCACTGCAGCGGGTCCCATCGATCCTCAGTGAAGCAGGCAAGTGCACGTTCATTCTTTTCCCTCACTGGGTGAATTGCCTTGTCTGATTCCTGGGGGTGTAGCGCAGGGTTTACAGTCCCCCGAGCTCCCTCCACCTGCTGCAGTAATTAATGGTGAACCTGCTGCTTCTGTGTCTCCTTCCCCTGAGTGTTCCCTGCAGTCAGGACTACACCGCCGGACGAGGAAGGAGCCTGCGGCCCTGGAGGGTTTGGATCCAGCCCCGAAGCCACGTCATGGGCAGAGGAGGAGGGTGGATTGCTTCTTGGAGCCTGCACCGACGACTAAGCGTCCCCGGGTCTCCACGGAGGAGCGGTTTGACCCAGCAGGTCGGGAATCTCCTGCCACCCCGCCGTGCGGGTCGTCGGCATGGATGTCAGCGTTGGAGGGTCCTCAGACTGTGGAGACCATCATGCTGGCTGCGGAGCCCACCATAGCCGAGTGGGAGCCAGAGGACATCCTTCTTCGTCCTGAACCCGGATCGCCGAAGTCCTGGACGGCGACAGAACTCGAGATCAGGCAAGTGCTCTATTTTGTCTTTCTCCTTTCTACTCTTGAGCATTTTTGTCTGTCTCTCGGGGAGATGAGCCGGGTGCAGCCGTCCGCTGCATCAGAGCCTGTCTCGCCGGGTTCTGTCGCTGCTGGTGATCCTGATTCTGGTTCTTTTCCCTCTCCTGAGCCTTCTCCCAGGGTTGCCGGTGATAATAATAAGTTTATTTATAGAGCACCTTTCACAGACAGAGTCACAGAGTGCTTAACATGGTAAAAAACAAAATAAAAACACAGGTATGGGTAACCCCCACAACAGCCACGGACAAGCAGAGCGCTCAGCTGGAGCAATTGGCAGAACAATGGCTGATATCAATAGGCAGCCTCCCTTTGTCTAGTTCAGGCGCCAGTATCCTGCTGTTATTTATGACTTCCTGTTCTGTACTGTAATGCAAATGTCTTCCTGTCAGTAATCCTCCAATTGATGTATGTGACTCTCAAATGCAAATGTCCCATGCCTTCCTGCAGTTACTTTGATGATAATGTGCCTTTCATGTATTGTCTGTAACTGGGTATAAAAACTGCATATGCTCTGTAGCTCACTCTCTCTCTGACCACTGCTTCTGATGACACGCATTCTGTGTCTCCTCACGAGAGCCTGAGGACCCGCTCCAGCCCGCCTGCACAGGGCTGGAGTGAGTTCTATGATGGCGAGATGAATGATTAATAAACACCCTCAAAAACTCTCAGTTCGCTGCCTATTATTTCATACCGCCACACAGGCACATAAAACAGTAAAACAAAGTAGACAGTAAAAGCACATAAAAATACAATCGGCACATAGTTAAAAAGCCAGGCTAAAAAGGTGGGTCTTTAGTTGCTTCTTAAAAACACCAATGGAAGGTACAGATCTAAGTTCAAAAGGCAAGGAGTTCCACAGTCTGGGAGCAACAGCAGCAAAGGCTCTATCGCCTTTGGTTTTGAGCCTAGTACTAGAAACTATCAATAGATTCTGATGAGAAGTCCTGAGAGACCTGCTGGGCTGGTGTAGAGAGAGCAGGTCACTAATATAAAAAGGTGCCTTTTCATGAATGGCTTTGTAAGTAAGAACAAGAACTTTAAAATCAATTCTATGTCACGACCTGAACGCTATCTTTTCTCTGCGTTCAGGTTGTCCAGTGTCGCTCCTGCTCCGGGATAGTCCGTACCGGGTCTTCCATGGCCCGCTCTTTGACAGCGCCCAGCTGATTGCCAGCTGTCTAGTTCAGCTGCGCTGGGACAGCTGTCTCCTATTCCTAATCATCTCCCCCATTTAAGCGAGCAGCCGAGAGTTACTCGTCGCTGCGACCTCGCTATGGGAAGACGTTCCTTGTGTTTCCCACGACTGTTAGCTCCTACGACTAGCTTCAGTTCGCCGTTACCTCGGCGCTTCACCCAGAGTAAGTGTTGCGACTCGGCGTGTGTTTTTCCCTCGCCGCCTCTCTAGCCTTTCTCCCTGGGTGGTATGTTACCCTTAGTTCTGTGTGTGTTTTAGCCCCACGTGGCTCTTTACTTTGCTGTCCGTTATTTAGTGTAGTGTGTGTTTTGTGTTAATAAATTACGCTAATTCACTGGTCGCCCTCGTATCTCCTTTCTGGCTCGTGAGAGCCAGAGTTATGACATTCTATAATTTACAGGAAGCCAGTGCAAGGAGGCCAAAACAGGAGTGATATGACAGAATCTACTGGACCTAGTTAGTAATCTTGCAGCAGCGTTCTGGACTAACTGTAGGCGGTGTAAAGAGGATTTGCTAAGACATGTAAAAAGAGCATTACAATAGTCCAAACGTGAAGAAACAAAGGCATGAATAATGATTTCTAACTGAGTGTAGGAAACCAATGACCTAATTTTGGATATATTCCTAAGGTGGAAAAAACAATTCCGGGTCAGAGATTTGACATGCTGATCAAAACTCATCGATTGATCGAAAATGACACCAAGATTTTTTAGATTAGACTGCACATTAGAGCTTAATGAACCAATGCTATTAACCAACTTAGGAATTAGATTATCAGGTGCTACAATAAGGACTTCAGTTTTATCAGCATTAAGTTGCAAAAAGTTACTAGACATCCAGTCCTTGATTGCAGACAGACAATCATGAATAATTTTTAAATTGTCAACATGGTCAAGCTTAAAAGAGAAAAGTAGCTGTAAATCATCAGCGTAGCAGTGATAAGACACACCTTTAAATTTGCTGATAATAGAACCAAGTGGCAGCATATATAGGACAAATAAAAGTGGACCCAGAATAGAACCCTGAGGCACCCCACAGGTTAAAGGAGCAGAGTCAGATGAATAAGAGCCAGCAGCCACGGAAAAGCTCCTACCAGAAAGGTAGGAGAAAAACCAATCCAGAGCTTTTCCAGAAATACCTATCCAATCTCTAAGCCTTTGTAACAAAATAAAATGATCAATAGTATCAAATGCTGCAGTAAGATCTAATAACACTAAAACAGAGCATTTGCCAGAGTCTGATGACATTAAAATATCATTTGACACCCTGAGAAGAGCGGTCTCTGTTGAGTGTTGCCGGTGATGAGTCGGTCCTGGTCTCTGTTCTGGAGGATCTGGGTTCGGGGTTGGAGGCCGTTCCTGGTGCTGTCCCGACCCAGTCGGGGCCCATCGTGGGTGCAGCCGCGACCCAATCGGGGCCCATCGTGGGTGCAGCCGCGACCTAATCGGGGTCCATCGTGGGTGCAGCCATGATCCGATTGGGGTCCATCGTGGGTGCAGCTCGGGCTCACGTGGGATCCGACTGGAGGACAGTGCCGATTCCTGTGAAGATTGGAGGTGGAGCTGCAGATCCCCCTCTGAGCGACACCGGGCTGATCCCTCATCCTTCCCCCGCTCTTCGTT
Source organism: Pholidichthys leucotaenia (assembly GCA_020510985.1). NCBI lineage: Eukaryota > Metazoa > Chordata > Actinopteri > Cichliformes > Pholidichthyidae > Pholidichthys > Pholidichthys leucotaenia. Next base: position 406,843,084 of record CM035840.1, on the reverse strand, counting down.
TCCATCCATCGGGAGCCGCTGGGACTTCCCGTTTTTGGCTCAGCTCTCCCTCGCTGTCCCTTTCCATAGGGAGGCCATCTCCGAGTGCTCTCCTGCAGTTCTGGTGGCGGAATGACGTGGGTCAGCCGCCTGGGACATTGCTTCGCTGGTTTGGCGTTCTGGGCCGGCCTCCCGACGAATTGAATTTTCTACTGGGCGACCTGGTTCGGCCGCTGGAGGTTCTGTCTCTCCGGGCCTGGGACTGGGGTAGGCCGCCCGGACTCTTCCCTTTTCCCTTATTGGTGATCTGGACACTAGACGCAGGCAGACCACCTGAACTTGTTGTTTTTTCCCCATTACGCTCTGCCTGTCGTCATTCCTGTCCCCCCACCCCTCCTCTGTGTGAGTAGGGATGTTTTCGTTTGAAGTCTTGGACTATATTGAACTGTTTATCATTGCTCTTCTGCGTGTGTTTTTTTTTCCTTCTCGACAGTCTGAGATATGCCCTGGTGTTGCCTCTGCCAATTATTGTTTTCTCATTGTGCTGTATGTATTCGCCACTATTTAGCGTGGGTTTTTTTTTCTCCTCTTCCTTCCCCTGTTTGAGGGATGATGTGTGGCTCCCATTTTATTTTTTCTGGGACTGTTTATCTTGGTCTATGGATGTTGTATTTCTATTTGTGGCCTGTTGGCCTGGTATTTCTGTTATTTGCATTTATTGTCCCGGTTGTCCTTTGCCTATTCATGTGGGGCAGGGGGGGGGGGGTTCCCTTGCTCTGTTGTGCACTATGCCTGTATTTGTTCTGTTTTTGGCCCTGGTCGTTGTTTTTTGTGTCTTTTCTTTGATTCTTGCCCACCGAGCCTTTTTCTTCCCTCCACCCGCCCTGGGTGAGATTTTGTATCCTTCTGTGGGGGGGGGGCTTGGATGTTACTATTACGGCCAGAATGCGTCGTTCGTGGGGAAGTACTGTCATGGCCTGAGCGCCGATCTTGTCCGCGCTCAGGTCATGCAGTATTTTCCTCCCATTCGACAGTATTTCTTATGGTCCCGCAGGGCTCTTATTCTGACAGCGTCTCTGTGGGGTTTCCGGCTGTCAGAGCAGAGCTGGCTGTGACAGCTGGAATAAATGGAGTTGATGACTGCCTCATCAGCTGTTTCATCCCTGACCCTATTTAAGGGAGCAGCTTTGGTTACTCCCGGCTGCGACCTCGTCTGACATTCATCCATCCTCCATCCTAGATCCTCTATTCGTGCCTTTTCCCAGTAAGTGTATACCTTAGTCTGTGTGTTTCATCAGTGTGTCGTAGTCTTAGTTATTGTGTGTTTTGCCCCCCGTGGCTTATTATTTTGTACTTTTACCCAGTATTATTAAAATACGCAAACTCATCAGCTGGCTCTCGGCGTCTCATTGATGGCTCGTGAGGGCCATCGGTGACACATGGCAAAACATCAAACTTTAAGACCCTATGCAGGCCACACCCACTGAGGAAAACTCAAGCTTTTGATAACTTTTAATTCCGCATGTCTTAAGAGTAAAACTACTGTTTTTTGAGGTCAACAGGGTGAAAACTGAAGAAGATGTTTGATCAAACACAACGTGTGCAAATCGCCAAAACTGACTGTTCAATCTAAGTTGGACAAGTTCCTGCTGGGTTTAAGCGATCACTTCAAAAGGATTTCTTGTTCATCTTGGTGGGTTCTACATGTTTTCTGCATTTCATATTTTTTGGCGAAACTGGTGGGCAGGGCTGTACTTCAGGGGGCGCTAATGGTTTTTCGCAGGACCTGTAAAATACAGAAATTTTCACCAGTCTTGACACGCCTGCAAAGATTTCATTACTTTTTATCAATGTTTAGGCCTGAAATTGCCAATTCATTTTCCAGAACAATAAAAAATGCTTCCATTTCAATAGGCCTTTGCACCAGTGTTCAGGTCTAAATACACCCCTCCTTCATTTCTTTCTTCAAATAAACCTGAGATAAGAAGCTGTACACTTGATTTAAACTCCTCAAGATATGAATGATCTTTTATTTACATAAAAAGTTAAAACTGCAAACATTATCTGTAAAGATCTGGACGCACTTTGGACTTTGAACCCATTTGTTGTGTTAATTACTCACATATTTGTTTGTTTTTTTTCTACTGTGACTTACTCACTTTGTTCCTTCCAAAATCCAGAGACAATTACTAAAGTCAAAAATTCCTGCAAACTGCTCAGTCTTTGACCAAAGTCTGCCACAGTAACAATTTTGTAAATCAGTTGCCAGGGAGAAACTTCTTTCCACCTTATGAGTCTCGTTAAGTAAATGTATTGTGACATTGTGAGGGTTCACACAAGAAAGGAGAGATGACTGTGGTGAACAGGCTTTATTTATACACACACACACTCAACACAGAACGGAGGGGAGGTCATTCACACAGACCCCCGTCTCACTTATGGTGACACAAACACATGATCAATCACTGCTCTAACTGGTCTTATAACACTGCTGTGTCATTATAACGCAGTTATAATGACACAGCAGTAACACTTAGAACACACGAATAATAACACTCTTTGAATCCTCCGCGGCGCAAGCATGCCGGGAGAATCCTCGTCCCCTTAACACAGCCCCGACGTTACAGTATTAAACATATATTAAACAGGAAATGTTAAATAAAAGTTAAACTGTTTCTGAATATCTTTTGACTTCTAGGCGTTCTGGTTTAGGAACATTAAACACCAACAAATTCATTTTTGCATAATTTCTTACATTCATCCACAATTATTTCATACTAATTTATATTTAGACTACTACACTGGTCTGTAGTTTATTCTCTGTTACAGTTTTTTTTTAATGTTTTGATTGCAGTAAGGCTTAAAGTGATTAGAGATAAGTGATTAGAAACTGCTACACTTACTAATCAGAGCCCAATAAACAAATACAGTATTTCTTGTGTGTAGCATGTTTATATTGGTCTGTCTTCCTCTTGAAACAAGAACTACAGCACATTAACACCAGACTTGATGCATGGAGAGTGCATGCAACTTCCTTGGCTTGCCTTCTCAGTGAAGTCAAAAGGTCAAAGGTCAAGATTACAGGGTAGGTGTGGGTCTATATACAGTGGATATAAAAAAAAAAATCTACACACCCAGTCAGAAGAAGGGTACAAAAGAATTTCCAAGGCATTAAATATCCCATGGAACACAGTGAAGACAGTCATCATCAAGTGGTAACTAATCACTATATCTATATATATTACATTATTATTTGAGGAGGTACAGGAAAGTATTCAAAGGAAGAGATTGGCAAAAAAAAAAGTGGGATAGGGAGATGAAGAAAGTAGGCAGGAGTATTTGGAATCTAGGTGCATAGCAAAGAGAGAGGTGGCAAAGGAAAAGGCATATAGTGAGTTGTATGAGAGGCTGGGCACTAAGGAAGAAGAAGGACTTGTACTGATTGGCTAGACCAGGGGTTGACAACTGGGGGCTCCAGAGCTGCATGCAGCCCTTCAGCCCTTATCCTGTGGCTCCCTGCAATTATATCTCAAAACACATGTAAATTAATGTTCATTTTAATTTATTTTATTTTTCAAATTATTGTTTATTGCAATTGGATACATTTCTCAAAGGAAACATACTTTTACGAATATAAAATATATATTTTTGAAATTATTATGTTGCCAACCATGGGTGACTGCATCACATCTGACAGTAGCGACACAGAGAGCCTCTCGGCCTCTCAGTGCATGTGGAGAGCACGGAAAGCAGCAGCTTCCTGCCACCCTCGGTAAGACATGAACAAATCCAGAAAAAGTCAAATCACAGAGGAAAATAGAGTTTAATTCTGTGAGGACAGATTAATTTTTGTTCATGTATGGTTGTTGTGGAGAGAATAGTTTGTTTTTCTTATTTCAGACAAGCATAAAAAGGAGATGTTTTTACCTTTACATGTTTCAACTGTCCACTGCAGTCTTCCTCAGAAGTGTCAGCTGATTGCTGTGAAGTGTCATTTATCAGCTGCCGTTCCTATTCTTGCCTGAAATAAGAAAACTAATAATTAAAAAGGACAAAATTAACCTACTCAAGCGACGTAATTTGTAGTGAGAGTAGGGAGCAGGTGGAAGAGAACCTGGAGAGGTGGACGTATGCTCTCGAGAGAAGAGGAATGAAAGTCAGTAGAAGCAAGACGGAGACGTGAGTGTGAATGAGAGGGAGACAGATGTAACAGTGAAGATGCAAGGAGTAGAGATAGTGAAGGTAAATGATTTTAAATACCTGGGGTCAACCATCCAAAGCAATGGAAAATGCACGAGAGAGGAAGAAGAGTGCAGGCAGGGTGGAGTGGGTGGCAATGAGTGCAGGGGTGATTTGTGACAAAAGGGTAGCAGTTAGAGTGAAAGGGAAGATTTACAAGACAGTAGTGAGACCTGCTATGATGTAGGGTTTGGAGACCGTGGCACTGACAAAAAGACAGGAGGCAGAGCCGGAGGTGGCAGAGTTGAAGATGCTAAAATTCTCATTGGGAGTGACTAGGAGGGACAGGAATAGAAATGAATTTATCAGAGGGACAGCTCAGGTTGAGCAGTTTGGAGATGAAGTAAGAGAGGCAAGGCTGAGATGGTTTGGACATGAGCAGAGGAGGGATAGTGGATATATTGAACAAAAAATGTTGAAGATGGAGCTGCCAGGCAGGAGGAATATAGGAAGACCACAGAGAAAATTCATGGATGTAGTGAAGGAGGACATGGAGAGGGATGGTGTTTCAGAGGCACAGGGGCTAAAATCCCATTTCATTGTTTGGGGGGGTGGGATTTGAGAGCTTAATTTTTGAGGGGGACATAAAAAATGCCATTTTTTGCTGTGTTGTCTGATACTTTCTCAAATGTCTTATATAATGATATTAGATAATTATGTCATTGTTCGTGATTAGTCCATATCCTGCCTGTCTACAGGTTTTCACACGATCACCCAGCAATACCAAAAGTTGTATTGGGTGGTTGGTGTCAATTACACCATATATGATCTAACAAAATGTCTTTGCTCAACATGAACATTGGTCTGATCCCCACCACACCAGCTTTACAAGAATTTAAAGCTCAAAATAAGTTCTAAAACTAGAAGAAATACCTTAATGAATAACTAAACTGCTTAAAACTGTTCTTCAGAAATATGTATTTATTAACAAGCAACAACAAAACAAAATCTCAATATGTCTTAAAACTAGGGCTGTCAAACAATAACATCTTTTAATCTGATTAATCATAGTGATGCTGTGGATTAATTTACAGTAATCATGATTAATACCCATCCATTATTATGTTTCTTTTTGTGGAGGCAAAAAGACTCATGACTGAAGAAATGAACAAATATAGACAAAAATGCATCAAAATAAACAAAATAAGCAAAGAAAACAAACACAATTGGCAGCAAAATCTAGAAAAAATGAACAAAAATACACAAACTTTACGGGCAACAATGTATTTGAACCACTTTTCTACAGCGAAAAATGCTGAAAATATTACTCTATCATACAATTTACAATATGAACAGAAATGTCCCACTCCTTTTTTTATCCTGATGATTTTTCATCATCATTAATACTGGATAAGAAAACAGTTTGTGTCTGCAATGAAGGAATGTGCACTTAAACACATCCTCCTAACTATCTGAAGGGTCATCCATTTATATTTATTACATTTGCAACATTTTACTTATTTATTTGGCTGTTTTTCATATAGTAGCAATTATAAAGGAAATGGGTGAAGTACACACGTGGACAAAATTATTGGTACCCCACTGTTAATGAAAGAAAAACCCACAATGGTCACAGAAAAACTTGAGTCTGACAAAAGTGGTAATAAATAAAAATTCTATGAAAATTGACCAAAGAAAATCAGACAATGCTTTTGAATTGTGGTTCAACAGAATAATTTTAAAAAACAAACTCATGAAACAGGCCTGGACAAAAATGATGGTGCCCCTAGAAAAGATTGAAAATAATGTGACCATAGGGACATGTTCAACCAAGATGTGTCCTCTAATTAACATCATAGGTGTCTACAAACTTGTAATCAGTCAGTCGGCCTATTTAAAGGGTGACAAGTAGTCACTGTGCTGTTTGGTGACATGGTGTGTACCACACTAAACATGGACCAGAGGAAGCAAAGGAGAGAGTTGTCTCAGGAGATTAGAAAGAAAGTTATAGACAAGCATGTTAAAGGTAAAGGCTATAAGACCATCTCCAAGCAGCTTGATGTTCCTGCAACTACAGCTGCACATATTATTCAGAAATTTAAGATCCACGGGACTGTAGCCAACCTCCCTGGACGTGGCCGCAGGAGGAAACTTGATGAAGAATGGTAACAAAAGAGCCCAGAACAACCTCTAAACACATTCATGGTGAACTCCAAGGTCAAGGTACATCAGCGTCAGATCGCACCATCCGTCGTTGTTTGAGCCAAAGTGGACTTCATGGGAGATGACCAAGGAGGACACCACTGTTGAAAACAAATCATAAAAAAGCCAGACTGACTTCCGGTCTGGACGCCATGGCGACTGCAGCTTAACACTGAAGCTCTCAGACCCAATCCAAGATAACACCTTGAAAATCAAACTTAACGGATTATTGGAGGAGTGAAAATCAAAAGACAAAATCATCATGTCTAAAGGAAAACAGAAGAAACTGAAATTCTCCAGGCCAGGACACGTATCGGCCGGAGAATCTGAACTGGAAGATCTCCGTTCAGAAGACGAGGAACTGGTGGTAGCTAACAAAAAGGTTAGCCTGAAATCGCTATTTGAAGAGCTATGACGATTTCGCCGAGAGGTTACGGCCGAATTTCGGGAATTCAGAGAAGAATTGAAAAGGACAAACAGCAGAGTGGACCAGGCCGAGAACCGAATCTTGGAAGCAGAGGAACGAATAAAAGTGCTCGAAGATTCTGTGCTGGACCTACGCAAAAGACAAGCATCTATAGAGGCTAAGCTAGCCAACCAAGAAGGAAGACAGAGAAGAGACAATATAAGAATTCATGGTCTGATAGAAGGAGCCGAAAACGGTTTTAACTCGATGGCAGAATGCGTGGAATCTTTACTAAGAGAGAAATTGGATATTCCACAAATCACCGACTTAAACATAGAAAAGGCACATCGTTCATTAGCCGCTGGGCCAGCGGCGGAAGCGCCCCCACGTTCAGTGTTGGTAAGATTTTCCAGTTTCAAAATAAAACAAGAGGTTGTCAGACTGGCTTGGCAGAAAAAAGGATTTATGCACCAGGAGAGAAAAGTCTTCGTGGAACACGATTACGCCCCGGAGGTCCTTAAAAAGCGCAGGGAATACAATGACGCGAAAAAGGTGTTAAGAGAGAAGAAACTGTGCTTTCAGACGCCATTTCCTGCGAAGTTAAGGGTCTTCTACGGCGAAGAAACATGTCTCTATAATTCGGCGGAAGAAGCAACAGCTGACATGGCGAGAAGAGGGCTCCCGGCAACGGTATTTAAACCCGCAGCAGACCCGAGTGAGAAGATCAAAACGCAAACATGGACAACACAAAGACCTTCAAAATCCACGGGCCAGCAGCGGGAAACCCAGCACCAGAGCGTCGCGGATAAACTGTCCGTTTTCAGGTTGGAATAGCGACCTTTTTTTTTTTTTTTTCTTGAATCAATCTGCACATCCAACCCCCCTCCTACAAGGTAACAAACATTAAAGGAGATGCGTATTCAGCATGGGGTAAAACATTTCATGGAGCAGTCATAATATTTGAAACAAATAAGTCTTTTTAATAAAAAAAAAAAAAAAAAAAACTTGTTAAAATAGAAATGTGACAATAATCCACATGTTCTCCTCACACTAACAAATACTGTTTTTGCGTGAATGTTTGATGTGATGGGGGTGGGAGGGTGCACACAATTTCACAGGGTATAGGCATAAAAGGAAAAAAAAAAATCATTACAAGTTCGGATTGGGTTCTGAAACTCACGTTAAAAGCATGGGACAACTTACAGGGGTAAGAGAGGGCCCTCAACACGTAACAGAGTTTGAGGAATTCCCCTCAGAGCCTTCACTCCATCAAGGCTCTTCCAGGGTCTTTAAAAAGACCTCAGCTCAGGAAGTTCTTTTGACGGCTTTTTGTTTTAAAGTTTTATACACTATGTTCTTAATGTTTTTCTTGTTTTTAATGTTCTTTCAGTTTCTGAGTAGCACAAAAGAGGGCCACCACACAGTTATACTAAACAAAACAACACAATGGAGAAACAGGGTGTAACCAAAATAATTTCATATAATGTAAAAGGAATCCTGAATCCAGTTAAAAGATCCAAGATTCTAGGCAAAATGAAAAAAGACAAAGCAGGAATAATATTTTTACAAGAAACCCACCTAACAGACGTGGAACACAATAAACTCAGTAGACAAGGGTTTAAAATGATCTCTTCATCTTCATATAAGTCATGGAGGAGGAGGGGAGTAGCGACATTGATATCAACCAAAATTACATTTGAAAAAAAATCAGAACACAAAGATAAAGAAGGGAGATACAGTTTGGTAACTGGGCGGCTAGAGGGAGAAGATATCACCCTGCTGAATGTGTATGCTCCCCCAGGGGCTAACTGGAAATTTTATAAAAATGTATTTGACCTAATGATAACTAAAGCTCAAGGTTTAGTGATATGTGGTGGGGACTTCAATCTTAGACTGAATCCATACTGGGATGCTTCTGGTAATTCTCCACATCAAAATAACACCCAAAGCAGGAAGACTCGGATGCTACTAAAAGAAATGGGAATCTGTGATGTGTGGAGGGAACTCAACCCCAGTGTAAAAGACTATACATTTTACTCAACTCCACATTCATCTTACTCAAGGATTGACTATTTTTTTATGTTTAATAGAGACATTGGAAGAGTAGAAACATGTAAAATAGGACTGATGGATCTCTCTGACCACAGTCCGATCTACATGGACTTAAATATCCAAAAATACACAAATAATACATTTTCTTGGAGGTTAAATTCAAATGTCCTGAAAGGACCATTGAAAGATGAATTGGAATCAGATATTCTCAGATATTTGGAAGAAAACGATGGAAAGATTATTGCAAAACTGGCAACCCAAAAGAAACTAAGACAAGAAAAACTATCCACATTAGAGTCAGAACTTAGGAACCTAGAAAAAGAACACAAAGGCAACACTCATTCTACTGACTCGCTCAAGATTAAGGAAATTAAAAACCAAATAAATGAGATCTACACAATAGAAATCCAGAAGAAACTTACATTTTTGAAACAAAAATACTATGAAGCAGGCAGTAAATCAGCAAAATTGCTAGCCTATAAATTGAGGAAACATCAAACAGAAAGAGCAATCTACAAAATCAGAGACCCAGTATCAAAGGAAATAAAATTCAGAATTCAGGATATTCTTAAAAGCTTCGAGAATTACTATAAGAACTTATACTCCCACAAAAAACATAAAAACGCATCCGAGGCATTCCTAAACACATTAAACCTTCCCCAACTTACGGAGTCACAAAATAAAACACTACTGTCAGAAATACATCCTAAAGAATTGGAAAAAGCAATTATGAAACTTAAAGCTAACAAATCCCCAGGAGCTGATGGCTATACAGCAGAGTGGTACAAAACCTTTAAACAGCAACTATCTCCTCTCCTCCTGAAAACATTTAATTATGTCCTCCACACAGGGGAAATCCCCCCCTCCTGGAGAGAAGGGGTCATTGCAGTTATACCTAAACCTGAAAAGGATAAACTAGAGTGCTCCAACTACAGACCAATCAGTGTACTAAATCAGGACTATAAGCTTTTTACCATTATCCTTGCCAAAAGGTTAGAAAATATACTGACAGACCTAATTCATTTAGACCAAACAGGTTTTATAAGACAAAGACAGACACAAGACAACATTCGACGCACTTTACACATAATTCATCATATAAAAAAATATAACTTAAATGCAGTCATATTGGGATTAGATGCTGAAAAAGCATTCGATTCGGTTGACTGGTCTTTTCTATATAGAATCTTATCCAGTTTCAATTTTCATAACAACTTCATCAGAACTATACAGGCATTATATAAAAAACCAACAGCTAAAATAAGGATTAACGGTAATTTATCATCATCTTTTGAACTGGAAAGAGGATGTCGTCAGGGCTGCCCCCTGTCTCCACTGCTCTTTGCAATCTTCATAGAACCTCTGAGCCAATGGATAAGACAAAATCAAAAAATTCAAGGTATTACACTTGGTCAGAAGGAACATAAAATAGCACTCTTTGCTGATGACATTTTAATATACCTAGGGCAGCCGGACAATTCTTTACCAGAACTAACCTCAGTTTTTTCAGAGTATGGAGATTTATCGGGGTACAAATTAAACATGCATAAAACCCAAATTTTAACATTCAACTATGACCCAAATCATTATTCACTAAGCAAACTCAAAACTAACTGGGAGTCGGAATCTATGAAATATCTGGGGGTCAATATCCCGAAACAACTCAACAAAATTATATCACTAAACTATGATCCACTGGTGACAAAAATAAAATCTGACCTAGCAAGATGGAATATGATACCATTCTTGGGTACTGCACAAAGAATTGAAGCAGTCAAAATGAATATACTTTCACGTCTTCTATACCTTTTCCAAACAATACCGGTAGAACCTCCCAAAAAAACATGGCAGGAGCTGGACAGAAGGATCTCAAGATTCATATGGCAGGGCAAGAGACCTAGAATCAGATATAGAACCCTACAGCTAAACAAAGACAAAGGTGGGCTCGCGCTGCCAAATATCAGGGACTACTTTAAAGCCGCACAAATTAAAACTTTAGTAGAGATATGTAACCCAGTCTACACTGCACAATGGAAGGAGATCGAATGCCAAATAACAAGTGACATCCCCCTACAGGCGATAATAGGGAACAATGCCTTACCTAAGCTTTTGAATAACACTAACCCGTGGATAGAGACCCTGCTAAAAATTTGGTTTAAGATAGTCAGAGAGTGAAGCGGCATGAAAAAATAAGCAGCAGTGCTGTGGTTTTAAGCAGGTTTTATTATATCATGTCGCCTTCACGGGATCCCCTCTCCGGTGCATAGTGGAGCAGCCCGGAGCGGGATCCCTAAGCTCTCAGAGAAGGAGAGGCGGACACGCGTGTGTCTACCAGTTGCAGGATCTGAGTGAGAGAAGAAGAGAGAGATTGCGTTACAGAGTTGCACCTTAAATACTTGATCATAACAATACATCAAAAAGACATACCCCACAGTCTAGAATGATCAAAGGGACAACAGAACAGGCAGGAGGTATTTGCATTTGTAAGCCATACATCACAATGGGCAGATTAGCTAGACCTCGCTCTAAGTGCAAGACAAAGAGGCTAACAAGCACATCTACATATTGATCTGAGTCTCTAGGTCACAGTAAGGACAGGATGCATGAGTACAAAGGATGAAAGGCATCGATTAACATCACATAGGTGAGACAGAAGAAACTCGTCTACCTGTAGACATTAATACACCAAAGCACATCTAAGATGCTCAGAAAAAGCATAGTAAGGACAAGCCATATGCACACTATACAGAATGGCGCATTACATCACAACACATGCATGTTTGCATCACAAATACATGAATGGCACATTGCTTCTCAGTAATGCAGCAGAAAAACAGAAAAGAGGGCTGAGTGTCCTTAGTCTGTTGTGGGGTTAAAACGAACCGCCACACACGCTCCCCCCCAGAGGACGCGGCAGGGGGTCGCGACCTCGATAATCCATCTGTGTGAGCGAGCTGTGGGAGAAGCTCGCTGCAGGCGGAGGGGGAGGGAGGGGAGGGGTAGTAAGTGCCGGCAGGAGCTGTGAAATCGTCCTGAGCCGTGCAAAAATTGCTTGCTGCTCCGTGACGTCGAGGGTTTGTCCCGTTGCACGTGCGGAGATCACAAGAAGAAAAATTAGTCTCTGACTCCTCTTGTGGCCATGAAGAAAAGCAGGAGCGGCTGTAAGAGAAAAAGTAAACAAAGCAGGGGGACTGTTGGCTTTGGGTGCTGAAGCAACCCCAAAGCTCCCGGGAACAGCTGACGGCTGAAAACCCGTTGTGCCGTGGCTAAGACCATTAAAAAATCCAGTGGCGAGCTGCGTGCTTGCTTCAGGTGAACGAGCAACCCTGAAGGTTCTGTGGGCAGCGGCGGAGGACGATGGCGGTCTGTGGCGTGGCTGAGACTGTTAACAAATCCTTCCAGTATGCTGCATGCGTGCCTCAGGTGAGCGAGCAGCCCTGAAAGGCAGCGGCGAAGGAGGAAGGCAGTCTGTGGAGCCATTACTTGTCCCATGCGTGATGCGCCGTCCTTGTAACTCCCCGATGCGTGCGCGGGGGTTCAGTGCGTGGGTGGGCCGCTGGAGTGGTGAGTCAGGGTGCAGAAACTTGGTGGAGAACGGCGCAGACGGCGCCGGTAAAATCCAGGTTGAGCTGTGGCTGTAGATTGGCCATGGTGCGTTGGAGCGGTGAGAGGAAATAGACGATCTTTAGTCCCTCAGGCCCGTGCAGATACGTTGGAGCGGCGGGAGGGAATAGACGATCTTATGTTCCTCAGGCTCATGCAGCTGCGTTGGAGCAGTGTGAGGAAGTAGACGATCTCCGTCCCTCGGGCTCGTGGAGACGCGTTGGTGCGGTGCGAGGCAATAGACGATCTTTGTGCCCCGGGCTCGTGCAGCAGCGTTGGAGCGGTGAGAGGGAGGAGACGATCGTTGTCGCTCGTGCGGCCATGGTGCGTTCAGTTCCACGCGCTGCGCTCCCCGTCGGCCCTGGAGGTTGCCGTCGTGGAGAGAGGACGAGGTGCGTGCGCTCTCAGTGAGAGCGGCCGGTCCAGCGTGGTTGTGCAGATCTCAGGCGACGGAGCATTCATGCCCGGGTGTTGCGTTCGCTGGCCGCTCGTTTTTTTCAGCGTCGGTTCGCCAGCGTGGCCATCCAAAACAGAAGGCTGCGTTGCACAAAGCGTGTGCGTCTTCAAGGGGCCACTAACGCAGCTGTGTGGCTGTCCAGCTCGGAAGGTTGCTTTCGCACAAAACGTGTGCGTGTTCGAGGGGTCACCAGTGAGGCGGCATGGAAAAATAAGCAGCAGTGCTGTGGTTTTAAGCAGGTTTTATTATATCATGTCGCCTTCACGGGATCCCCTCTCCGGTGCATAGTGGAGCAGCCCGGAGCGGGATCCCTAAGCTCTCAGAGAAGGAGAGGCGGACACGCGTGTGTCTACCAGTTGCAGGATCTGAGTGAGAGAAGAAGAGAGAGATTGCGTTACAGAGTTGCACCTTAAATACTTGATCATAACAATACATCAAAAAGACATACCCCACAGTCTAGAATGATCAAAGGGACAACAGAACAGGCAGGAGGTATTTGCATTTGTAAGCCATACATCACAATGGGCAGATTAGCTAGACCTCGCTCTAAGTGCAAGACAAAGAGGCTAACAAGCACATCTACATATTGATCTGAGTCTCTAGGTCACAGTAAGGACAGGATGCATGAGTACAAAGGATGAAAGGCATCGATTAACATCACATAGGTGAGACAGAAGAAACTCGTCTACCTGTAGACATTAATACACCAAAGCACATCTAAGATGCTCAGAAAAAGCATAGTAAGGACAAGCCATATGCACACTATACAGAATGGCGCATTACATCACAACACATGCATGTTTGCATCACAAATACATGAATGGCACATTGCTTCTCAGTAATGCAGCAGAAAAACAGAAAAGAGGGCTGAGTGTCCTTAGTCTGTTGTGGGGTTAAAACGAACCGCCACAAGAGAATCAAACTAAAGAGCCCTATCGACTTCTGCAATGGATTGCCTATGATCAAGACTTTACTCCTAATAAAACAGACACCAGATTTAAAAAGTGGAAGGAGAAAGGGCTGATAAAATATTACGATTTTTTTAAAGGGCAAATCTTAAGAAGTTTTGAAGATTTGAAAAAACAAGGCCTAATAAATCAAGACCTTTACAGGTTCTTCCAGCTTAGACACCACATAAACAATATACTTAAAAAGGAGGATTTGGAAAGGGCCCAGTCAGGTGTTCTGAAGGTCTTCTTAATGGCATATAAAGGGATCCCAGGGATCAGATACATTTCTAAAATATACCAAGGTCTTCAAGACTTAAAAGGAGACAACACATCTTATATAAAAGAGAGATGGGAAAAAGAGGGGAATTTCACTTTACAACTGGAAATATGGGAAAAGCTAAATAAACAGCAATGGAAAAGTACCTCATCCCTGCAGTGGAGAGAATTTGGATGGAAAAACTTGGTAAGATTTTTCAGAACACCTGCACAAAACAAATTTACCCATAAGGGATTGAACTGTTGGCGCTTGTGTGGTGAAAAGACTGCAAATCATTTTCATGTGTTTTGGTCATGCCCAGTTATCCACCAATATTGGACCAATGTACAGACAATATTGGGGAAAATATTCAAAATAACAGTTCCCTTTTCTTTTGTAACTTTGTATTTGGGTTTACTACCGGACTCACTGGAAAGACGAGGAGAAAAATACTTATTCAATGTTTTAATATTGGCAAGCAAAAAAGCTCTAACTAAAAAATGGATGTTGAAGGACTGTCCTACACCTGAAGATTGGATTAACGTGATCCAAGACATTTACTCGATGGAAAAGTTGACATTCGCACTGAGACAGGACATGGATGGGTTCTTGAACTTTTGGCAACCCTGGATCGCATATGTGTCTTCCATTAGATCTAATCTTTGACAAATACCATTTCAATAATGGTTCCGCTCTTTGTTCCAACGCTACTCAGATGCTCTTTTACCTTTATTTACTTACTTTTTCTTTTTGTTTGTTTTTTGCTGGTTTGTTTGGGTTTTTTTGTTTTTTGTTTTTTTTTTCTCTTTAATTTCACTTTTTCTTTCACTTTAAAAAAAAAAGGGGGTGTTGTAAGAATTATTCTTCCAATGTTGTCAGATATCAGAAAATAAGGGAACATGTGATGAAAATGTAAACAATGCATTGCTGTAACGACCTGTATACCCTTTACAAAAACTTAAATAAAAAAAAAAAAAAAAGCCAGACTGGAACTTGCCAAACTGCATGTTGACAAGCCACAAAGATTATGGGAGAATGTCCTATGGACAGACAAGACAAAACTGGAACTTTTTGGCAAGGTACATCAGCGCTATGTTCACAGACGCAAAAATGAAGCATACCAAGAAAAGAACACTGTCCCTACTGTGAAACATGGAGGAGGCTGTGTTATGTTCTGGGGTTGCTTTGCTGCATCTGGCACAGGGTGTCTTGAATCTATGCAGGGTACAAAGAAATCTCAAGACTATCAAGGTATTCTAGGGAGAAATGTGCTGCCCAGTGTCAGACAGCTTGGTCTCAGTCGCAGGTCATGGGTCTTGCAACAGGATAATGACCCAAAACACACAGCTAAAAACACCCAAGAAGGGCTAAGAGTGAAACACTGGACTATTCTAAAGTGGCCTTCTATGAGCCCTGATCTAAATCCTATTGAACATCTGTGGAAGGAGCTGAAACATGCCGTCTGGAGAAGGCACCCTTCAAACCTGAGACAACTGGAGTAGTTTGCTCATGAGGAGTGGGCCAAAATACCTGCTGAGAGGTGCAGAAGTCTCATTGACAGTTACAGAAATCATTTGATTGCAGTGATTGCCTCAAAAGGTTGTGCAACAAAATATTAAGTTAAGGGTACTATCATTTTTGTCCAGGCCTGTTTCATGAGTTTGTTTTTTAAAATAATTCTGTTGAACCACAATTCAAAAGCATTGTCTGATTTTCATTGGTTAATTTTCATAGAATTTTTATTTATTACCACTTTTGTCAGATTCAAGTTATTTCTGTGACTATTGTGGGTTTTTCTTTCATTAACAGAGGGGTACCAACAATTTTGTCCACGGCTGTACCTTGAACTAAATGCACTCTTTGGCTCCTAAGGGGGGGGGGGGGGTGTCTATCTTGCACACTCTTTGGAACACCATGTCACAACAAACTGGTCTCCATCTCTCTAAACAAAAGAACCAATGTTTTTCTTCTGGTGTCACTGGATCCAGCAAACTCCTGGCAGATCATTTTTATGTCCAGTTTGTCTAGTCTCTCCTTATGGACATTACAGACAACCACATTGTTCAGTCTGTCTTGGACCATAGTAGCCCAAAGCCAACTCTTAAGTCTGTGCAGTGCACTAAAACTCCTCTCAGCTTCACATGAAGACACTGGCACTACCAACAAGATCCTAGTGAGTACCTCCACTTGAACAAACAACCCCTCACCTCCACTGTCAGCCCCATGAGAATTCTCTACTCCCTCTACACTGCTGCTACAGGGGTATTTGTTGCAAAAGAGGGGCAACTGCATGGAGACAGAAGGTCTGTTCATCTCAGGGTACTGATCTAGAGAGTCATCTAATTCCCCAGTGAGGAGTGCACTCTCCACCTCTTGCAGAAGCTTTAAACTCTCCTGGTTAAAGCGCTCACCAGACTGAACCTCCACACTGTCCAGCACTTTAAAGAACTCTGCCCTGTAGTAATCTATTGATTTCCCAGCAAAGCGTCTTGGATGTTTCAACTCAATAGATTCAATGGCTTCAATGGAGTCAACCAATGTAGCTTTCTCATATACGTATTAAACATTTCCATAAACTCCTCTTTCCTTTATATGGGCATTTTTCAAGAAACAGCTTTAATATTATTGGGATCTTCTTACTTACTTGTAGTTTCGGTGCACTGAAAAATGACTGGCTGTCTGCTACTTTTCTTTTCTCTGCCATAACTGGACAAGCACAAGCACACAGGTTATTTTCAGATTTAGGAGAGATGTAACACCTAACAACAGATAATGTGCATAATTAACCTTGATTTATTTTTCCTTCAGTAAAAGAAAAAAGTTTTGGCATGAATGTGTAGGCTACAAGTCCAGAACACTGAATTAAATATCCAGTATAAAACACATGACTTCAGATTCAAATTTATGATCCGGTCTAAACTTCATAACACAGTGTACCCGTGTCATGATGCATCGTTACATTACATCCCAACTAATTAGCTTAACATGCTATATACTGAGTTTATGTAAAGCATGCTGGCAGACTTTGGACAAATGAGATGAAAAATCACTTTTCATGTTCTGTATGTGATTGTTGAAAACATGGACTGATAAATAACTTAATAACCGTTCACTCATTAAGCTTTCAATGCACTTACTTACTCCTAACCGCTCTCTGCCTCTCTGTCGGCATGTGTGTAAGGAGCCACAGCAGCCCCGCCTGTGGGGGAGAAGCAGATTGGACTAAACCACTGTGAGGATGGAGGGGTTCAATCTTTCAATAGTTATAAATGTTAAACAATGTGTTTTTAAGTCACACCACTTGTATTGTGCCTTCAATGAACATTACTGTTATGTCGGTAATGGAAGCCAAGGATGAGACCGAGTGTTGAACTGGACACAGATTTATTTGCAACTCTCTCTCACAATACAGGTGCATCTGTCAGGCAGAGAGGAGGCCAAGAGGCCACCCCTCTCCCTCACAGCCCTCTTATACCCTGGGTGGCAGCGGAACCAGAAAGGTGGAGCCACCACCCATGTCACACAATAATATGTCCCCATAACTCAACACAACACTCCCCCCCCCCCCGCTTCAAAAATGGTCCAAAACACACACATACAGTTGAAACCCTCCCCAATTTGGAATTGAATCATGCACTAAAAAAAAAACTAAACAGAAATACCTAAAAGGCCTATCACATTCACTCAATACAACTAAAACTGAGGGGGGAGGGGCAGGTGGACTACTGTCCCACTCCCACATGGCAAGATGGATTATTCTGCCGTCTACACTAAATGAACAGTCCCACTAAACAAAAACTGCAATGTTCCTAAAAATAATATAAAACAAAATAATCCCATTAACAGAACTAAATAACACATCGGTTGTCCCACTTTTCCATCACCATGCATAATATATACCATCCAACTGTCAGCTTGCCCCAGGAGAGGAACCACCCCCCAGAAAACCGTTGGATAATTCCACTCCAGTGCAACTTCTCTTCTTCGCTCCCGGACACAACCAACGTCCAGGTCCAAACTCCTCCTTCTTCTCCCTGGCGTGCCGCAGCTCATTGGAATGCCTCCACGAGCCATCAGATAGCTGGAAGTAGGCATCCTCCCCAACAGCCACCACCTGTAGCCACCCCTGGTCATCTTCTCTCCGACGTTTGGCCCGAACACCTCTCAACCAGGCCTCCTCCCTGGGTTGGACCCCCAGAGGGGCCCTACTCAGCTTCCAGTGTCTGTTTGGCACGTCGTTTCACCGTGCCAGCCGGTCCTGCCCTGCTGTCTTTCATTTTCACTGCCGGCGTCGCTGTTGTGACCCCCTGCTCTCCAGTCCCTTCCAGCCAAACTCCGGGAGCAGAATGGGCCAGCCACTTGGCGCCACCCGCCATCACGGGCATTCCACCATGCCGCCCAGTTCCCTCAGCTAGGGTTACTTGGGCACTGGCACCGGGACCCTCCTGTGATGGCCCTGGGTGGGGTTGGTTCTCCTCATTGTCCAGATTACTAGGCAAAGGTTTGTCCCACACAGCTCCATCCATCGTTCGCGGAACTGGCTGGTCCCACAAACCACAGCCCAACCACTCTTCTCCAACGCTGCTTGTGATGGCGAACCCTAATCCATAAAATAAATCACACCCCATCATGTTCTCTCCATGGGCAATCGTGATGAACTTCAGGCTGGACACCTCTGCCAACTTGTACCTAGCCGTCAGTTCCACTGACCCCACCGTGGCCAGTCTTCCTCCACCATATCCACGCAGTAGCGCCGAATCACCTCTAACCTGATACTGTGGGAAGAAACTCCTCACGGTTGCCCAATTTAACATGGATCTCACCGCTCCTGTTTCAATCAGCAACGGCACTGTTACTCTGTCCAGTTCCACCATACAGTAAGAACGGCGGTTGGTACTTGGGGATACAGTGTTAATAACTGTGGGAGTTGAAACAGGGAAATCCTCCTGATGTCTCGGATCCCCTCGCTCAAACCTATAACATGCCCTGGCAAAATGATGCAAGAGTCCGCACTTGTCGCAATGTCTTCCTCTTGCAGGACACTCTCTGGCCTCATAACAGTGCTTGGTGGACCCACAACCCAAACACCTGGGCAATCCCAGGGCGGACCTCATCCTGACAGCATTAGCGTAGCCTTCGTCATCCTCCATGCCATCATCACTGACCAGGTCCACTGCCTGCGCAGTCGACTCGTTCAAATTGGCAATGTGACGCTCTCTCAACGAGCTCCCGTGATAGCTTGTCTGCTGCCTCAAACTGCTGAGCTAACTCGATGGACCTGCATAATGTCAGCTCGCCTGAGTATGTATGGAGCTTCGACCTCGTAGCTGGGCAAACAGTATGTTCCACCAACTGGTCGTGAACCATCTCTTCCTCCAATGTTCCAAACTGACAGTCCTTGGCCAGCTGGCCTAGGTCTGCTACAAACCGCTGCACCGACTCACCAGTCCGCTGGTGGCACTGCTGAAATTGGATCTTCCGGACGATGACGTTTTCCGGGGCGTGAAAATGTTGCACCATTAGCTCCACCACTTCCTCAAAACTATTACTCTCACCCAAAGTGCTTAAGACACGCTGACCTTCCATTCCTAAGTTGTGAACAAACAGTGCCCGTGCCCTCAATTTCTCCAGTCTTCCAAGGTCCAAAGCCACCAAATATGTTTGAAAGGCGGTGAACCACCTCGTCCAAGGGACGGGCGGCTCAGCGGGAAGCTCCAAAAACAGCCGAATTGATATAACCCCCACGTCCATACCTTTTTACCCTCGTTGCCAAATGTTATGTTGGTAATGGAAGCCAAGGACAAGACCGAGTGTTGAACTGGGCAGATTTATTTGTGACTCTCTCTCACAATACAGGCACATCCGTCAGGTGGAGAGAAGGCCAAGAGAGCACCCCTCTCCCTCACAGCCCTCTTATACCCCGGGTAGCGGCGGAACCATAAAGGTGAAGCCACCACCCGTGTCACACAATAATATGTCGACAAAACCCAACATAACGATTACTATGCTATTCAAATAAAAAATGTTTGTGTTTACAATGTGATGTTTGGGGGGGGGACAACTTTATGGAAGGGGGGACATGACCCCTGCATCTCCCCTGGGATTTACGCCCCTGCAGAGGCATGGGAGTCGCACCTGTGGGTGTTGTGGATTTTTTTAACACCCACAGTTTTCAAGGGGACACTGTTGAACACCCACAGTGATGGGTGGTGCTTATTTCCATCCAAGGTATACTCATGTCTGATGTGTGTGTGTTTGTTTGTGAACATAAAATTCCAAATTTCATGTTGTGATGCTCTTGGTCTGTCCCTTTGCCCCCTGAAGTGCTCCCCTGGAGAGTTTATACATGCAGTTGGTGATTTATTTTTTAACAAGAGGATGTTCATAAATTTAGTATACGGCATAAATGTAATTTCAGTACAAATTTGCAAGAATAAAGATGTAAAAACATGATAAGCGATGCTAATTTACAATTTAAAAAGTTTTAAATTCATTATGAGCAGGTCACAAATTTACTAGAAAAAGTTGCGTTTTCATGAAAAAATTCACAACTTCCAAATGCTGAAAAAAAACTCTATTTCCAAGAAAAAATGTTATAAATATACAACAATGAAGCTGCACATTTACAGGGAAAAAAAATGCCAGTTTTCTAGAGCATTTGTCATGAATTATCTGCCGTTTAGAGGCAGAAATAATAAACCCACTCGCAGGAGTACGTTGTGTGCATTTTATTGTGCAGAACAAAAATATAACAGTCCAAATAAACAATAAACGGAGAGCTAAGGGAGTACAGGGATACCTCAAGGGTGCTCAACAGAACAGGTGAGTAAAACATGGGGGAAATGTTCTATGGCAGACAGGACTGTTGAGGAGGAACGGATATGTCTGCTCTTTTCATCTTCTCTATCTCCTCAGCCCCCAGCCAGTCTCAGCAGATGACTGCCCCTCCCTGAGCCTGGTTCTGCTGGAGGTTTCTTCATGTTAAAAGGGAGTTTTTCCTCTCCACCCTCACCAAGCGCTTGCTCACAGGGGATCGCCTGATTGCTGGGTTCTTTCTGCAATTGTGGGGGTTTCCCCTACAATTGAAAGTGCTATGAGATGACTGTTTTTGTGAAATGGAGCTATATAAATAAAGTTGAAATTGAAATTGAAATAAGTACCCGGGAAGGGAACCACCAGATGGAACTGGTCAGCAGGGGCGAAACAGTTTGTATTCACGCAGCTGGAGCAGTCCGAGTAAATCCGTGAAGTCCACAGAGTGAGGGAAACAAGGAAGGGAACTGACAGAAGACGGCTTCTCTGGAAATACACCTCAATAACCCGACAATGCACAACAGCGAACCCAATTGTTAAATACAAGAGCACTAACGAGCTGAGTGCATGCCGGTGAAGAGAGAGAGAGAGTGGGACAGCGTGAGTGAAAACAGGTGTGTGTGTGTGTGTGTGTGTGTGTATGCAAGGAGTGCATGAGAGTGAGAATGAAGGTGGACATGTAAGTGTGTGTGTGTGCACGAACAAGAAGGGGAAAATAAGGAAAGGCGGCCAGCTGGTACAGGCTGGCAGGAGAGAGGGGCGTGGCTGAGCTGTCAACAACTGAGCAATCAATCAATCAATCAACTTTATTTATAAAGCACTTTAAAAGCAACACTCGCTACACAAAGTGCTGTGCTGTACAGCAAGAGAACATAAAAGCAGGGCACTAACACAAAGGGCACTAACACAAGAACTAGAGTAAAAAAAATATAGAATAAATTCATAAATAAAATAAAAAGTAAAATAAATAAAAATCCATTTCATTCAATAAAATCAATGTCTCATACTGGGTCGAAGGCCAGGGAGTAAAGAGCTCAGAGCCTCCCAGGAGGAGCCTAGAGACAACTTGGGGGGAAAACACACTCCTGAGGGCACAACAGTCATCATGCCAAGGAGCTGGGCTGGCAGGTCCAGCCCAGTCCATGACAGCATTTTCTTTTTTCTTTCTTTCTTTTTTTTTTTTTTTTACCTTTTTCTCTCAGAATTGTCCAGTTTTCTCACCAATTAGTGAGGTTTTTCTTGTAAACTAACATTTTTTCTTGGAAAGTTATAATTTTTTTTTTAATAAATGTGCAACTTTTTCCTGGCACATTTATTATTTTTATAGTAGATTTAGTATTTTTTCATGTAAATTTGCCATGTTTTGTGATAAAATTGTTACCCCCCCCCCCCACAGATTTACAACAAAATAATCATAAACTTACAACTTTTTTTTTTTACAAAATTTGCAACTTTAATTTTTCCTCATTTTTTCATGATTTTTCTTGTACATTTGCTACTATCCTCCCACTGGGAAACTAAGTTGCCCTGTACAAACTATTCTTGCAATCTTTATGAGGATGGAGGGTGGCACGTTAACAGCAGGTGAGGATTTTGGCTCATTTTGCTGACAAAGGTCCATCCATCCATCCATCCATCCATCTTCTACCACTTTTCTGGAGGTCCAGGTTGCAGAGGCAGCAGTTCAAGCAGAGAAGCCCAGACTTCCCTCTCCCCAGCCACCTGCTCCAGCTCTTCAGAGAAGATACCAAGGCGTTCCCAGACCAGCTGGGAGACATAGTCTCTCCACCGAGTCCTGGGTCTGCCCCGGGATCTCCTCCCAGAGGGACATGCCCGAAACACCTCAAGTGAGAGGCGTCCCGGAGGCATCCTGATCAGGTGCCCATACCAACTCAACTGGCTCCTTTCAACGTGGAGGAGCAGCAGTTCTACTCTCAGCCTCTCCCGGATGACTGAGCTCCTCACCCTATCTCTGAGGGTGAGTCCAGCAATCCTATGAAGAAAGCTCATTTCAGCCGCCTATATCTCATTCTCATCTCAATCTCATTCTTTCGGTCATTACCCAAAGCTCATGACCATAGGTGAGGGTAGGAACGTAGATTGACTGGTAAGTCAACAGCTTTGCCTTAGAGCTTAGCTCCCTCTTCACCACAACAGACCAGTACAACATCCGCATCACTGCAGATGCTGCTCGAATCCATCTGTCAATCTCTCGCTCCATTCTCCCCTCATTCGTGAATAAGACCCCAAGATACTTAAACTCCTCCACTTGGAGCAGGAGCTTGTTCCCAACCCGAAGAAGACAATCCACCTTTTCCGGCTGAGGACCATGGACTCAGACTTGGAGGTACTGATTCTCATCCCAGCCGCTTCACACTCAGCGGCAAACCGTCCCAGTAAAACCTGTAGGTCATTGCTGGATGAAGCCAGCAGGACATCATTTGCAAACAACAGAGATGAGATCCTGTGGTTACCAAGCATGACATCCTACATTCCCTGGCTGCGCCTAGAAATCCTGTCCATAAAAATTATGAACAGTGTGGTGGACACACATACGTGACCTGCTTTGTGACTCACATTTTAGATCAGAACAAAGGCAGAGCTTCCTTGGAAATTACAGGAAGCTGCAAGGATGTTAGCTTTGGTATGCAAGGCTTGAGACTGTGGGGGAGTAATTAAAGGATTAAAGAGGAGATGCATTGTTACTGTGAATTTTAATGCAACGTGGTCTGTGAGACATGTGACTTGTGAACTGTAAGAGTCCTGGTATTTAAGGACGAGAGTTTCCTGTGTTGGCCCCTTTCTTCTTTGAGATGTTGGTGATGTGAATAAAGCTGACTTGAGAGAGAACTCTGTCTCGTCATTCCCACATTCCCACAACAGGATCGGTGACAAAGGGCAGCTCTGGTGGAGTCCAACTCTCACTGGGAATGAGTCCGACCGAGTGTTGGCAATACGAACCAAACTCTCACAATGGTCGTACAGAGACCGAATAGCTCGTAACAGCAAGCCCGATACCCCATACTCCCAAAGCACCCCCCACAAAAAACCCATGAGGGATGCGGTTGAATGCCTTCTCCAAGTCCACAAAGGTAACAGCCTTTTTTTTAAAAAGATTTACTTATATAAATGGAGGTTTAATATTTTATTTATTGAAAGAAAAAACTTTTTTTATCCCAGCATCTTTGGGCGAGAGGCAGGGTACACCCAACAGATTTATTTTTCAATGGAAGCTGCCAATTGTTTTTTTTTTTTTTATCATTGACCCTTTGTTCTGTAAATACATAAGTAATGATGAAGACCATGGTTTTTGTAAAAATCTATTGGGTATTAAATAGCCCCCCCCCCCCCATGCCACAACGCCCACACATTTGAAAAGCTTGCTACGCCTCTGTAACGGGAAGATGCAGGTGACATGGAGGCAGATGATCCGCTGTGGCGACCCCTAAAGGGAGCAGCCAAAAGAAGAAGAAGAAGAAGAAGAGGAAGAATAAGTATAACTGGGTGCTTTGGGCTGTATTGATGTGAAAATGAATCGTCAGTAGAAAAACAGTGCTATTGTGTGTTTGTAGCTGTCAATATCAGTTTTGGGATTTATTTTTTTTTTTTTTAAAGTGACTGTTTTCGCGTTTTTCTGTTTGATCGTATCAGCTCCCGTAGTGTAGAAACGGTGTTGACTGCTGTGTGAGTAGCTATTAGCTAACTTTCCCTGCCTGTTTTAGCATATATTACTGCCGTGAAAATAATAAAGTGACACCCATGTTTGCCTTATATGTAGCATAAAACACGAATTGGTATCAAGTCTCTTGATTTAGTTTTATTTTAAAATCACGGTGGTCATAAAACCTTTCCAGCTAGCTCTCGCCTTTTGAACGTTAGCAAAGCTAATTTTAGCTCTCATGTAAGTGTTAGTCGTGACATGAAATAACTGACGAGAAGAGGGAAACCTCATGGCGAAAGAAAATCCTGATATTTGGCCACATATTCCCAGTCTAGTAGTAAATGTTGCAGCTCCAGACAGATCGATAAATCTCATGCCGTTTTACTGGCACTGGGTTAGCATCGTGTTGTGACAATTATTCCAGCTACTCATTAACCTACAGTGAATAATATTTGTTTAACAGTATGTGTAAATGGTGAAGGACTCGTTGACGTAACGATATATTTTGTTTTAGGCAACAATGGCAGAGCTTACAACACTGGAAAGCCTGTTGGAGATGGGCTTCGACAGAAACAGAGCGTGAGTGATCCATTCATTCAGAATCGAAACTAGTCGAGTTGCGACTGCGGCGTAACTATAACGGCTTTAATCTAATTCCCTTTCAGGGAGAAGGCAGTGGCCAAAACAGGAAACCAGGGAATAGAGCAAGCCATGGACTGGTGAGTCTGTGAAAATGTCCAACAGAAACCCTTCAGCATTAGTTTCATACTGGTACCACCAACTCCACACACCAATGCCTTCTGACCATAACCCCCCCCCCCCCCAAAAAAAAATAAAAAAAATTGTTAAACCTGAATTGTCAATATGGACATAAGCTTTTCTGAAATTAAAGCAATACAACTATAAGGCAGTCATTCATCTATCCAGGTGGGATGGAGTTGTGGGTCTCAGACTTCTGTCCCCCAGCCATCACCTCCAGCAGCTTTGAATGTACACAGAGGGGTTGCTTACATAACAACTGTTTGACTGAAACTTGAAAAATGAATCCTGCCCACACGTAGCTGTTATGTCTGAGAATGAGGCAAGGACAGTGGGCATGAACTGCACTCTCCTTTATTCAATACACAACTAACTATATATAGAAGGGTGGCGCCGTATCGCTTCACGGCCAGTTCGCCACGTGATGACGTTGCCTACGGCGAGCCACCACATCCAAACACCACAACAGCCATCCATCCATCCACCTTCTTCCGCTTAATCCTTTACGAGTCGTGGCCGGGGGCGGGGGGGGGGGGGGCTGTAGCCTATCCCAGCATCTTTTGGGCGAGAGTCAGGGTACACCCTGGACAGATCGCCAGTCCATCACAGGGCCAACACAAAGAGACAGACAACCATTCATTCTCACAGTCATACCTAAGGACAATTTGGAATCCCCAGTTTGAAGCCAGTTAACCTAACTTGCATGTTTTTGGCATGTGGGAGGAAACCGGAGAAATCCCGGAGTAAACCCACGCAGACACGGGGAGAACCTGCAAACTCCACACAGATCACTGTTGGTCGGGGGCTGGGATCAAACCCAGGATCACAAAAAATTGTCCACACAGATCCACAAACTGCTGTAGTGTGCCAGGCCTGTTTGTGTGCAAACTGATTCGCCCTCTATAAGAAATATAAAATTTGTATGTTTTTTCTTTTTTTTTTTTAAATTAAACAACAACGAGTAAGTCAAAAAACTAACAAAAAAAAAATACATAGATTCATAAAACCATGTTTGTTGGGGCTTGGGAGAGGGTCAGAAATGTCTAATTTACTGACAGCAGGTGTGAATATTTTATAAGTTGGAATCGTTAGTCATAACTTAGAGAAGAAGCCCAAGTAAGGAGAAACAAATGTGGTGGGGTGCTTAATCAGGTTGAGGAGCAACAGGGGCAAAGCCAAGTTTTAAATCAGAGAAGGCAAGGACAGCTTCAGGAAGAAGATGGAGGACAAGCTGCAACAGAGCGACATCGGCGGGGTCTGGAGAGACCTCAAAACCATATCTGGGCTCCAGAATACCTCCTCCCAGGCCACGGGGGGCAGGGAGTGGGTGAACAATCTGAACCTGTTTTTTTAATAGGTTTGACCAACTGCCCTCCCCTCCGCCTGCACAACAATCACTGCTGCCTCTACCGTCATTGAGACCTGCTGTTCCCCCCCCACCAACACCCCCTACTCAAAGCACACAACCCCCCAGCCCCAACCTGACCCTCACTAAGACCCAGGTGAGGGCGGAGCTGAGGAAGATCAAGGCGAGGAAGGCCTCGGGTCTGGACTGCATCAGCGCAAAGCTCTTCAAGTCCTGCGCAGACCAGCTGTGTGGGATTGTGGAGCACATCTTCAAATTATCACTGTTTTCTTTTTGCACTACCGACTGCACTATGTGGAACTCCACAATATCTGCTGCTTGTTAATATATTTAAAAATTGCATAGATTAGTATTACTTATTCATATTCTACCTTTTATTGCATGCATAGTTTTTTATTTTTATCTTTAGTGCTACTCCATGTTTAATGTTGCAGCATTGCACCGAGACAAATTCCTAGTTTGTGTACTACATGAACAATGGCAATAAATCTCATTCTGATTCTGATTCTGACATCTTCAACCTGAGCCTGAAGCTGGGGAGGGTACCACAGTTGTGGAAAACATCTTGTGTGGTACCCGTACCAAAGACTTCCCACCCCAGAGACCTGAACAGCTACAGACCAGTGTCCCTGACTTCTCACCTGATGAAGACCCTGGAGAGACTGCTCCTTGCTCACCTCCGCCCCCTGGTGGGACCAGCGATGGATCCACTCCAGTTCGCCTACCAGCATGGCATCAGGGTGGAGAATGCAGTGATCTTCCTCCTTCACCGTTCTCTGTTCCACCTGGAGAAGCCTGGGAACACAATGAGGATCATGTTCTTTGACTTCTCCAGTGCTTTCAACACCATCCAACCGGAGATCCTGAGGGACAAGCTGCTGTGCGCAGGGGTGGACCAGCACCTGTCATCGTGGATCCTGAACTACCTCACAAACCGGCCACAGTTTATGAGAACCCAGGATTGTGTGTCCGACACGATCATCGGCAGTACGGGGGAACCCCAGGGAACAGTTTTGGCTCCCTTCCTGTTCACCCTTTATACTGCGGACTTCTCACACAACACAACACACTGCCATCTACAGATGTTCTCTGACGACTCTGCGATTGTCGGCCTCATTTCCAACGGAGATGAAGCTGAGTACAGAGGACTTATCCAGGACTTTGTGGACTGGTGCCATCGGAACTGCCTCTAGATCAACGCGAGAAAAACTAAGGAGCTGGTGGTGGACTGCCGCAGGCAAGGACAACCCCTCACAGCACCAGTAAACAACCAGGGAACAGACATTGAGATGGTGACATCCTACAAGTACCTGGGTGTTCATTTGAACAATAAACTAGACTGGTCACACAATACCAACGCACTCTACAAGAATGGACAGCGCAGGCTGTTCATACTGAGGAGGCTCAGGTCTTTTGGTGTACAAGGGGTGCTCCTGAAGACCTTCTACGATTCGGTGGTGGCATCAGCCATCACTTTTGGAGTAGTCTGCTGGGGCAGTGGCATCACAGCAGCCGACAGGAAGAGACTGAACAAACTGATCAAGAAAGCTAGCTCTGTCCTGGGGCAGCGCCTTGACCCAGTGGAGGAGATAGGAGAGAGAAGGATGGTGGCTAAACTGTCATCTCTGCTGGAGTCCAAGTCCCACCCTATGCAGGATATACTGAACGCATTGAGGAGCTCATTTAGCAGTAGGCTACATCATCCTAGGTGCGCGACCGAGAGGTTTCGTAGGTCCTTCCTACCTACGGCTGTCAGACTTTGTAACTCAAGCAGGGCTACTCATAGAGATGGTTAAAAAAAAAAACTTGACAACCTAATAGTATTGAATGCAAAAGACGCAACAAACTTACACAAAATGGTCCTCTCCAGTATACAACTAGGACAATATAAATTGCTACGGAGGGTGACAATATGTGTGGGTACATATCCATACTATGTGGGGTAACTAAATAGACTGTTATGCTGTTTATTCCATCTAGCTACAATGCTCCGCACTGTATATATTTATATATTTATGTGTACATATGTATATTCACTGCTCTTATTTTCTTACTTTTTAAATTATTGCTCTGAGTGTTGCTATCCCTGTGCTGTTGCAATCCTGGAATTTCCTCATTGTGGGACTAATAAAGGCTTATCTTATCTTAAATCTTTTTTCTTTATGTTGACTGCCTCCATATTTTACCTTTTTCATTGTTCAGCAAAGGTAAATGTCCTTTTCGATATGTACAGTATTTCAGTCTGTAAATCCTCCTTGCTTATTCATTTGATGATTTTATTTATAAAGCTCCTTCTATGCAAAAAAAAAATATGCAGTTAAGAGTGCTTTTTTTAAACAAAATCCTAACTACAAACACTTCAATCTTAAAGCTTAACAGACGTGTGTGGACTAGCTCAAATTTATTATGAAGTGGGGCTTTGACATCACTGTTCCTCAGCATTCCTGTCTATGCTGAGGTGGTACAGGCTGTCTGGGAAAAAATCACTTTGGAGCCTGGATTCAAACCTTTATAGTTTTACACCTCTAAAATCCAAGCCTTGTTTAACCGAATGGCTGAAGTGAAAGAAAAGTTTGTCTATTTAGGTAAAAACATTATGTGTACGGCCCCTCAGGCATTCCCAGGCCAACTTATCTGCAGTCACGTTACACCCACAACTGCGTGTTCTGGATTCAGATGTGGGCATGGTGGTTAGGGGGCAGGTTGGGTTTAGCAGTGAGGACCTCTCAAAACCTTACTTACTATACCTTCCACTCTTGTCTTGCTGTCAGCCAGACCCTTCTCCACACAGAACGCTTCTCAAACGGCTCCTTTTTATGTGGAGGAGCATTGGTTCTACACCAAGCCTCTCCTAAATAACCTCTCTTGGGTGAACTCTGCCACCCTATCATTTGTATGTCTGGTTTTATCCTTTCAGTCATTACCCAAAGTCCATGACATATGTGAGGGATGGGGCATAGACTGACCAGTAGATCAACAGCTACACTTTTGAGTACAGCTCTTGCTTCAGCATGATATATTGGTATAACATGGTCGTGACCATGGAAGCTACTTCAGTTCATTTATCAGTCTCCTGTTCCACTCTGTCCTCATTGTCAATGCTGAGACAGTCCTAATATTGGTGAAAATAGATTGGGAGTTGTCTTAAAAGAAATGACCACTCTGCATTATGGAGACATTGTCCATCACCAGTAGTATCCCCTCTGTCAGGAAGTGCAATTGGGTGACTGTACTGCAGTTACTACAAATTGTAATTTCTTTGTGTAAATAAATAAATAGGGTTGAGTAACTAAAGCATGGTTAAACTCAGCACCCCCCCCCCCCCCCATAGTCCCTAAGGAGTGTAGCTGCAGGTGTGAATATTTGATTATTTCAAATAAAAATATAATGAATGTACTTAAACTTTGTTTTTTTCTTTGTGATGCTCTCTCCTCAGGTTAATGGAACATGAGAATGACCCAGACATCGATGAGCCCTATGTAGCTCCTGTGGGGAACGTCCTTGGAGAAGAAGCACAAAGCCAGGCCAGCACAGAAGAGCCTACTCTTGGAGACACAGCTGAAGGTCGGGTGTTGTTACACTGTTTTTGGAGGGGAGAAAAGGTCACAGTAGTTTCATGGCGAGTAGCACCAGAATGTGCAATACAATTTTATGTACCAGTTTTACAATGTAAAAATGTGTTGTGATGACATTTCAAAAATATTTTTTCTTTTATTTGTATGTACTTTGTATTTGTTTTTTTTTATTTAAGTTTTTGTAAAGGGTATGCATGTCATTACAGCATTGCATTGTTTACATTTTCATCACATATTCCCCTTTTTTGACAACATTGGAAAAAAATTATTACAACACCCTTTTTTTTAAGTTTTTGTAAAGGGTATACACATCATTACAGCATTGCATTGTTTACATTTTCATCACATGTTCCCTTTTTTTTGTTTTTTGACAACATTGGAAGAATAATTATTACAACACCCCTTTTTTTAAGTGAAAGAAAAAGAATTTAAAGAAAAAACAAAAAACAAAACAAGAAAAAACAAAAACAAAAGAGCAAAAAACAAAAAAATAAAGATAAATAAAAATAAATAAATAAAAATAAAAGAGCATCTGAGTAGCATTGGAACAAAGAGAGGTGCCATTACTGAAATGGTATTTGTCAAAGATTAGATCTAATGGAAGACACATATGCGATCCAGGGTTGCCAAAAGTTCAAGAACCCATCCATGTCCTGTCTCAGTGCGAATGTCAACTTTTCCATCGAGTAAATGTCTTGGATCACGTTAATCCAATTTTCAGGTGTAGGACAGTCCTTCAACATCCATTTTTTAGTTAGGGCTTTTTTACTTGCCAATATTAAAACAGTGAATAAGTATTTTTCTCCTTGTCTTTCCAGTGAATCCGGTAGTAAACCCAAATACAAAGTTAAAAAAGAAAAGGGAACTGTTACTTTGAATATTTTCCCCAATTTATTTATTTAGCGAATGCAAAGTCCTTAAGCCAAGCAGTTGCCTCCTGGTTTGCTGTATGAAGGGTGTGTAATCCTCCTTCCAGTCTTTGGAGCGGGCAAGCCTCTATGATGTGTTCCATTGTTTGCTCCTCTCCACATGCGCACAGTGGGCTAGGGCTACTGCCCCATCTGTGAAGGCTGGCCAAGCAGGGGCCATGTCCAGTCCTGAAGCGATTGAGTGTAGACCACTGTCTCCTTGGGAGGTTGGTGCCCGGGACCTGTTGGTTGGGGTTTATCACCAGCTGTTTGTTTGGGACCTCCTTGGTCTCCCATTCCTCTTGCCAAGCTGTCTGGATGGTAAAGTCAGCTGGGGGAGGGTTTTTCCAAATCGGCCGTCTGGATGAAAGTCGGGCAGTGGGTGGGGTGTAGATATCTGCATGGACTGGTAAGTGAGGAAAATCTTTAACTTTTTGGAGCATCCTTTGAGTTAATGCTGCTCGCCGGATGTGTGGGGGGGCTATGTTTGACAGTACAGGGAGCCAGGGGAGTGGTGTTGAGCGGATTGTTCCAGTTATAGTTCTCATGGTTGAGTTGAGCTGGGTGTCTACATGGTGTGTGTAAGATGACCTGGACCAGACAGGGGCACAATATTCTGCTACAGAGTATGAAAGGGCCAGTGCTGAGGTGCGCAGGGTGGAGACTGCCGCCCCCCATTTTGCACCAGCGAGCTTGCAGAGCAGGTTGTTTCGTACTTTCACCTTAGCAGCCGTCGCCTTTAGATGTTCCTTGAAGGATAAGGTCCTATCAAGGGTCACTCCAAGATAAGTTGGATTTGGGGCATGCTTAAGCTTGAGTCCGCTCAGGTGGATGTTTAGTTCTCTGGCAGCTTTTGCATTGTGGAGATGAAATACACTGGAGACGGTTTTTGCTGGGCTTGGTTTTAGGCGCCAGATTTTGCAGAACTGGTCCAGTTTAGCAAGATCTTCCGTGAGCACCCGTTCCAGTGGTTCAAAGTCTGGTGCTTGGAATGCCAAACAGATGTCGTCTGCATAGATGAATTTGCGGGATTTTGTAGTAGGCAGGTCGTTTATGTAGAGGTTGAACAGAGTTGGAGCTAGAACTGAGCCTTGTGGGAGTCCGTTTTTCTGCATTCTCCATGCACTTGTGTTCTGACTGAGGTGGACTCTGAACCTTCGGTTGGTCAGCAGGGTTTTTATAATTGCTGTTGCCCAAGCAGGGATTGCCTTTATAAGTTTCAGGAGGAGGCCTTTGTGCCAGACGGTATCATAGGCGGCTGTAAGATCGAGAAACACAGCCCCTGTCTTCAGTCTGCTCTCGAAGCCATTTTCATTGAAGGTGGTTAGGGCCAGTACTTGTTCTCCTGTACTGCGGTCCTTGCGGAAACCTGCTTGATCCACACTTAGAATATCCTCTATTTCTGGGGAAATGCGTTGCAGTATTAGGCGCTCCATGATTTTGTAAGGAACGCTGAGTAGGGAGATTGGGCGGTAGCTTGCTGGTAGTTTGTGGTCTTTGCCAGGTTTTGGGATGGCAATGACCTTTGCTGTCCGCCATTTCTTTGGGATCGAGTTTGTTTGTGTGATCCTTGTGTAGAATTGTGTCAACCAGGTTAGGGCTCGGGGGCCAAGATTTTTCATGAATTCTGGGAAGATGTTATCGTATCCTGCTGCCTTTCCACATTTCAGGCCCTGTAGGACTTTCTCCAGTTCAGCAGCCTCGAAGGGTTCAGGGTTCGTTTCCTCTACAGGCATTTTTTGGTGTTTTTTTAGCTCAGTTGTAACTGCTCTTCTTTTTCCCCAATATTGTCTGTACATTGGTCCAATATTGGTGGATAACTGGACAACACCCTTTTTTTAAGTGAAAGAAAAGAAAAATAAAAAAAAAACAAAAGAGCAGAAAAATAAAAGAGAATCTGAGTAGCGTTGGAACAAAGAGAGGTGCCATTATTGAAATGGTGTTTGTGGAAGACACATATGCGTTCCAGGGTTGCCAAAAGTTCAAGAACCCATCCATGTCCTGTCTCAGTGCAAATGTCAGTTTTTCCATCAAATAAATGTCCTGAATCACGTTAATCCAATCTTCAGGTGCAGGACAGTCTTTCGACATCCATTTTTTTTGTTAGAGCTTTTTTACTTGCCAATATTAAAACACTGCATAAGTATTTTTCTCCTCGTCTTTCCAGTGATTCCGGTAGTAAACCCAAATACAAAGTTACAAAAGAAAAGGGAACTGTTACTTTGAATATTTTCCCCAATATTGTCTGTACATTGGTCCAATATTGGTGGATATCTGGGCATGACCAAAACACATGAAAATGATTTGCAGTCTTTTCACCACACAGGCGCTAACAATTCAACCCTTTATGAGTAAATTTGTTTTGTGCAGGTGTTCTGAAAAATCTTACCAAATTTTTCCATCCAAATTCTCTCCACAGCAGGGATGAAGTACTTTTCCATTGTTGTTTATTTAGCTTTTCCCATATTTCCAGTTGTAAAGTGAAATTCCCCTCTTTTTCTCCATCTCTCTTTTATATATGATGTGTTGTCTCCTTTTAAGTCTTGAAGACTTTGGTATATTTTAGAAATGTATCTGATCCCTGGGATCCCTTTATATGCCATTAAGAAGACCTTCAGAACACCTGACTGGGCCCTTTCCAAATCCTCCTTTTTAAGTATTTTGTTTATGTGGTGTCTAAGCTGAAAGAACCTGTAAAGGTCTTGATTTATTAGACCTTGTTTTTTCAAATCTTCAAAACTTCTTAAGTTTGCCCTTTAAAAAAATCGTAATATTTTATCAGTCCGTTCTCTTTCCACTTTTTAAATCTAGTGTCTGTTTTATTAGGAGTAAAATCCTGATCATAGGAAATCCATTGCAATAATCGATAGGGTTCTTTAGTTTGATTCTCTCTGACTATCTTAAACCAAATTTTTAGCGGAGTCTCTATCCACGGGTTAGTGTTATTCAAAAGTTTAGGTAAGGCATTATTCCCTGTTATCGCCTGTAGGGGAATGACACTTATTATTTGGCATTCTATCTCCTTCCATTGTGCAGTGTATACTGGGTTACATATCTCTACCAAAGTTTTAATTTGCACGGCTTTAAAATAGTCCCTGGTATTTGGCAGCGCGAGCCCACCTTTGTCTTTGTTTAGCTGTGGGGTTCTATATCTGATTCTTGGTCTCTTGCCCTGCTATATGAATCTTGAGATCCTTCTGTCCAGTTCTTGTCATGCTTTTTTGGGAGGTTCTACCGGTATTGTTGGGAAAAGGTATAGAAGACGTGGAAGTATATTCATTTTGACTGCTTCAATTTTTTGTGCAGTACCCAAGAATGGTATCATATTCCATCTTGCTAGATCAGATTTTGTTTTTGTCATCAGCGGATCATAGTTTAGTGTTATAATTTTGTTGAGTTGTTTTGGGATATTGACCCCCAGATATTTCATAGATTCCACCTCCCAGTTAGTTTTGAGTTTGCTTAGTAAATATTGATTTGGGTTATAGTTGAATGTTAAAATTTGGGTTTTATGCATGTTTAATTCGTACCCCGATAACTCTCCATACTCTGAAAAAACTGAGATTAGTTCTGGAAAAGAGGTGTCCGGCTTCCCCAGGTATATTAAAATGTCATCAGCAAAGAGTGCTATTTTATGTTCCTTCTGACCAAGTGTGATACCTTGAATTTTTTGATTCTGGCTTATCCATTGGCTCAGAGGTTCTATGAAGATTGCAAAGAGCAGTGGAGACAAGGGACAGCCCTGACGACATCCTCTTTCCACTTCAAAAGATGATGATAATTTACCGTTAATCCTTATTTTAGCTGTTGGTTTTTTATATAATGCCTGGATAGTTCTAATGAAGTTGTTATGAAAATTGAAACTGGATAAGATTCTATATAGGAAAGACCAGTCAACCGAATCAAATGCTTTTTCTGCATCTAATCCCAGTATGGCTGCATTTAAATTATATTTTTTTATATGATGAATTATGTGTAAAGTGCATCTAATGTTATCTTGTGTCTGTCTTTGTCTTATAAAACCTGTTTGGTCTAAATGAATGAAGTCTGTCAGTATATTTTCTAACCTTTTGGCAAGGATAGCGGTAAAAAGTTTATAGTCCAGATTTAACACACTGATTGGTCAGTAGTTGGAGCAATCTAATTTATCCTTTTCAGGTTTAGGTATAACTGCAATGACCCCTTCTCTCCAGGAGGGGGGGATTTCCCCTGTGTGGAGAACATAGTTAAATGTTTTAAGGAGGAGAGGAGATAGTTGCTGTTTAAAGGTTTTGTACCGCTCTGCTGGAAAACCATCTGCTCCTGGGGATTTGTTAGCTTTAAGTTTCATAATTGCTTTTTCTAATTCTTTAGGTTGTATTTCTGCCAGTGGTTTTTTATTTTGTGACTCAGTAAGTTGGGGAAGATTTAATGTATTTAGTAAGGCTTCGGATGTGTCTTTGTGTTTTTTGAGGGAGTACAAGTTCTTGTAGTAATTCTCAAAGCTTTTAAGAATTTCCTGAATTCTGAATTTTATTTCCTTTGATACTGGGTCTCTGATTTTGTAGACTCCTCTCTCCGTTTGTTGTTTCCTCAATTTATAGGCTAGTAATTTTGCCAATTTGCTACCTGTTTGATCATATTTTTGTTTCAGAAATGTAAGTTTCTTCTGGATTTCTGTTGTGTAGATCTTGTTTATTTGTTTTTTTATTTCCTTAATTTTGAGCAAGTCATTAGAATGAGTGTTGTCTTTGTGCTCTTTTTCTAGTTTCTTAAGTTCTGACTCTAATGTGATTAGTTTTTCTTGTCTCAATTTCTTTTGGAGTGCCAGTTTTGCGATAATCTTTCCCCTTATTACAGCTTTGCATGCGTCCCACAGTATTAAAGGGGATACTTCTCCATCATCATTTTCTTCCAAATATCTGAGAATATCTGATTCCAGTTCATCTCCCACATGCCAAAACATGCAGGTTAGGTTAATTGGAGACTCTAAAGTGGCCCTAGGTGTGAATGTGTGTGTGAATGGTTAAGGGATAGCGCTGTATCGTGGCAGCTTCATCCATTCAGGTGGTGGATGACCCTCAATTTCCCCTCTGGGGATCAATAAAGGATACTAAATCTAAAAAAAAAATCTTTCAGTGGTCCTTTCAGCACATTTGAATTTAACCTCCAAGAAAATGTATTATTTGTGTATTTTTGGATATTTAAGTCCATATAGATCGGACTGTAGTCAGAGAGATCCATCAGTCCTATTTTACATGTTTTTACTCTTCCAATGTCTCTATTAAACATAAAAAATAGTCAATCCTTGAGTATGATGAATGTGGTGCTGAGTAAAATGTATAATCTTTTACACTGGGGTTGAATTCCCTCCACACGTCACAGATTCCCAATTCATTTAGTAGCATCCTAGTTTTTCTACTTTGAGTGTTATTTTGATGTGGAGAATTACCTGATGCATCCCAGTATGGATTCAGTCTTAGATTGAAGTCTCCACCACATATCACTAAACCTTGGGCTTTAGTTATCATTAGGTCAAATACATTTTTATAAAATTTCCAGTTAGACCCTGGAGGTGCATATACATTCAGCAGGGTGATATCTTCTCCCTCTAGCCGACCAAGTACCATGCTAAATCTCCCAATCTTTGTGTTCTAAATTTTTTTTCAAATATAATTTTGGTTGAGATCAATGTCACTACCCCCCTCCTCCTCCCTGACTTATATGAAGATGAAGAGATCAGTTTAAACCCTTGTCTATTAAGTTTAGTGTGCTCCAACTCTGTTAGGTGGGTCTCCTGTAAAAATATTATTCCTGCTTTGTCTTTTTTCATTTTGCCTAGAATCTTGGATCTTTTAACTGGATTCAGGATCCCTTTTACATTATATGAGATTATTTTGGTTGCACCCTGTTTCTCCATTGTATTGTCTTATTTAGTATAACAGTATAGTGGCCCTCTTTTATGCTACTCAAAAACTGAATGAACATTAAGAACACAAAAAACATTAAGAACATAGTATATAAAACTTTAAAACAAAAAACTGTCAAAAGATCTTCCTGAACTGAGGTCTTTTTAGCGACCTTAGAAGAGCCTTGATGGTGTGTTGGCTCTGAGGGAAATTCCTCAAACTTTGTTACGTGTTGAGGGCCCTCTCTTACCCCTGTAAGTTGTCCCATGTTTTTAACGTGATTTTCAGATCCCAGTCTGAACTTGTATAGATTTTTTTTTTTATGCCTATACCCTATGAAATTGTGCACAACCTCCCACCACCATCACAGCAAACAATCACGTTAATACAGTATTTGTTAGTGTGGAGAGTTCATGTGGTTCATTGTCACATTTCTATTTTAACAAGTTATTTTTTTTTAAGACTTATTTGTTTCTAATATTATGACTGTTCCATGAAATGTTTTACCTCTTCATATTTGCTGATTCTGCATCTCCTTTAATGTCTGTTACCTTGTAGGAGGAGGGTTGGATGCGCAGATTGACTAAAAATATTGTTATTCCCTCCTGAAAGCGTCCAGTTTTTCCTTATAGCCCTTGCACTGGGTTTCCCGCTGCTGGCCCGTGGATTTTGAGGGTCTCTGTGTGCACCACGTTTGAGCCTTGATTCTTTCAGTCGGGTCTGCTGCGGGTTTATACACCGTTACCGGGAGCCCTCTTCTCGCCATGTCCCTGGTTGCTTCTTCTGCCAAGTTGTAGAGGCACGTCTCTTCCCCGTAAAAAAAACCCCTCAGCTTTGCCAGAAATGGAGTTTGAAAGCGCAGTTTCTTCTCTCTTAGTACCTTTTTAGCGTCATTGTATTCCCGACGCTTTTTAAGGACCTCCGGGGCGTAGTCATGCTCCACAAAAACTTTTCTTTCTTGGTGCATAAATCCTTTTTTCTGCCAAGCCAGTCTCAAAACCTCTTCTTTTGTTCTGAAGTTGGAAAACTTCACCACCACCGATCATGGGGGAGCTTC
Organism: Pholidichthys leucotaenia; assembly: GCA_020510985.1. Taxonomy (NCBI): domain Eukaryota; kingdom Metazoa; phylum Chordata; class Actinopteri; order Cichliformes; family Pholidichthyidae; genus Pholidichthys; species Pholidichthys leucotaenia. The sequence continues at coordinate 406,804,973 of CM035840.1, read as the reverse complement.
CGCCAATGGCCTTGGGGCTAATGAACGGTGCGCTCTTTCTATTTTCAAATCAGTGGATTGGGGAATTTCCAACTTCTCTCTCAGTATGGTTTCCACGCATGCAGCCATTGTGGTGAAACCATCCTCGACTCCTTCTTTCAGACCATGAATTCTTATGTTGTCCCTTCTTAGTCTTCCTTCCAGGTCGGTTAGCTTAGCCTCCAGTCTTGTCTGTCGTTTAAGTAATTCCAGCGTGGTTTCTTCCAGCCCTTTTATTCTTTCCTCTGCTTCCATGATTCGGGCCTCAGCCTGGTCCACTCTGTTGTTTGTCCTTTTTATTTCGTCTTTAAGTTCACGAAATTCGGCCCAACACTCTCGGCGAAATTCTCTTAATTCTTGAAGTATCGTTTTTAAGCTAGCCGTGTTACTAGCCTCATTTTGCTCCTCTATTTCCGAGTGGTTGTTGTCTTCGAGGTCAGATTCTCCGGCCGATGCGTGTCTTGGCCTGGTAAATGTCGATCTCTTCTGTTTTCCTTTAGGCATAATGACTTTGTCTTTTGATTTTCACTTTTCCATAAGTCCGTTAAATCTGATTTTCATGGTATTTTCACGGATGGGAGGTGGGAGCTTCAGCGTTAAGCTGCTACCACCATGGTGTCCAGACCGGAAGTCTGTACTTTGTATTTGTTGGATGTTGAAGTGGGAGCTTGGTGGTGCAATGGTTAGTGCTGTCACCTCACAGCAATTGCATGTCTGTGTGGGTTTCCTCCCACAGTCCAAAGACATGCATGTTAGATTAATTGGCATTAACTGGGGGTAAATTGTCCTTGGGTATGAATGTGATCGTGAAAGGTTGTCCGTCTGTCTGTGTTGGTCCTGTGATGTACTGCCGATTTGTCCAGGGTAAATCCACCCCTCGCCCAAAGAAGCTGGGATGGGCTAACCCCCCCCCACACACACACACACACACACACACTCCCGGACCTGCAATGATTAAGCAGTTAAGAAAATGGGTGGTTGTTGAAGCAGCAGAAGCAAGCAAAAATAAACAGTCATGTAGAACAACTGGTTACACTATCTGTAAAGAATTTATCTTTTTGTTGTGTAACATGTTTCCATTGCTAAAGAGACAAAGTCTGAACTCCAAACAATTTATCAGTTTATCTTCCTGACTTGAGTTCCAGGTAGTTGATCCACTTCATTTGCTTGATTTTTTTTTTTTTTTTCAAGTCAACTTGATTTAAATAGTGCCATTTCACAACAACAGTCATCTCATAGCACTGCTCAAACTGTAAGGAAGAACCCCACAATTACAGAAAGACCCCAGCAATCAGGTGATCCCCTGTGAGCATGCACTTGGCGATGGTGGAGAGGAAAAACTCCCTTTTAGAAGGAAGAAACCTCCAGCAGAACCAGGCTCAGGAAGGGGCAGTCATCTGCTAGGGGGGTGGCTGGGAGGTTAGGGGATAGAGAAGAAGAAGAAGAAAAGAACAGACATGTAGACAGCAAACAACACGATGGGGACTCAATCTATGGGAGAGAACAAACAGATGTTAGTGACCAGCAAAAATATTTCATTGAGAGTGAAGAAAGGAGTGAAGCCCAGTACATCATTGGAGGTCCCCCAGCTGTCTAAACTGATTAGCAGCATAGGGTTCAGGGTCACCTGATGTCAAAATGGAAGGTTTTAACCCTATTCTTAAAAAATATAGATCGAGTCTGACTCCCAAATCCAGATTGGCAGCTGGTTCCAAAGGAGAAGAGCCTGATAACTGAATGCTCTGCCTCCTATTGTACTTTTGGAAATTCTAGGTATTACAAGTAATCCTGCAGTTTGGGGGCGTAATGCTCTGTTAGGATGGTAAGGTATTATCAGATTTTTTTTAATAACAATTGGCCTGATTTTTTAGAGCTTTGTAAGTGAGAAGGATTTTAAACTTAATTTTAAACTCTATGGGAAGCCAGTGAAGGGAGGCCAGAACCAGTATGATATGCTCTCTCTTTCTAGTACCTGTTAAAACCCTAGCTACAGCATTTTGGATCAGCTGAAGATTTTTAGAGATGTTTTAGGACAGCCTGATAATAAAGAGTTACAATAATCTAAACTAGAGCTAACAAAAGCATGGATTAGTTTCTCAGCATCACTCTGAGACAAGATGTTCCTTATCTTGGCAGTATTAAGCAGATGATAGAAGGCAGTCATAGCAACAAGTTTAATATGTGAATTAAAGAACAGCTCTTGATCAAAAATAACTCCAAGGTTCCTCACAGTACTATTAGTAGAAAGAGTAACCTCATCCAAACTAAGAGTTTGATTTGGGAAGGTATCTCTAAGGTTTTTTTGGGCCAACTAGAAAGACTTCAGTCTTATCTGAATTTAATAGTAAGAAATTACAAGTCATCCAAGCGCTAATTTCCTTAAGACATGCCTCTAATTTGGCTAATTGATTACTGTCATCAGACTTCATTGACAAATATAATTGTGAGTCATCTGCATAACAATGAAAATGTATGCAGTGCTTTCTAATAATATTGCCTAGCAGAAGCATATACAGTGATCCCTCGCTACTTCGCGCTTCACCTTTCGCGCCCTCAGTGCATCGCGGATTTTTCAAAAATATTCATCAAAAATTCAAAATTGAGAAATAATGGGCGGGCGTTAGCAGAAGGCAGGGAGACTACATTAGACCATCAGGTGTCAACACGGAGAGCCGCACAACTCTCTGTTCGCTGTTGTCGTGTTGGCTGGGCTCGAAATCTCGCAAGCTGATTGGCCGAGACGTTTCACCCCGCAAACTGATTGGCCGAGACGTCTCACCCACCTCCTCTCCCTGCCGAGCGCCGAGGGAAGAGAAGGAAGACCGCATTCATTGCTCTTTATCGCTCGTGTTACGTAGTCTCGCAGCGTGGAACTTTTTGCTGTTCTCTTGTGCCATTTTGTGCGAAATAGTCTTCCCGTCGAACCACTACGCCGCCTCCTGCAGCTTCAGCTCTATCGGAAGCTGCCCTCGATGATCCTGCGCCTCCAGCACCTCACGATGAGGCGTCACCTGAGGAGCAGTAAAGCTCTCATTAACCTGTGCAGTAAATCATTTTCATCTTGAGTTACGTATCTTGTTATAAGAATAAAAGAGTTCTAAAAACATATTTATGTACACTTTGTTTACATCTACGTATGTATGTACACGTACACACACACACACGTATCATATGAGAGTGAGAGAATGAACGTACGTATTGTTTATGGATGACGTCATTGGGGTGACGCTACTTCGCGGTTTTTCACTTTTCGCGGTCGGTTCTGGAACCCATTAACCGCGATAAGTGAGGGATCACTGTATAAACTAAAAAGAATAGGGCCTAGAACAGATCGCTGTGGAACTCTGTGGAACTCTGTGGTTGAGCTTTTAATTAGAAGAAAACTCATTATTGGTATGAAAAAACTGGAACCTATTAGATAAATAAGATTTAAACCACTGCAAAGAAGTTCCATTAAGTCCAACAAGGTGTTCTAATCTATCAAGTAAAATATTATGATCAATAGTATCAAAAGCTGCACCAAGGTCTAGAAGGACAAGTACAGAAACAATTCCATTATCAGATGTGATAAGGAGGTCGTTAGTGACCTTCACTAAAACTGTTTCAATGCTGTGATGAATTCTAAACCCTGACTGAAACTTCAAATAAACCATTTCCCTGTAAGTGATCAAATAATTGCATAACAACAACTCTTTCTAAGATTTTTGAAATGAAAGGCAGATTAGTGTTTGGTCTATAGTTAGCTAAAACTCTAGCATTGGCTTTTTAAGTAATGATTTAATTATAGTCATTTTAGTACATGACCTAATGTTAATAAAGAATTGATTATTTGAAGAATAGTGCTACCAATAAACGGGAAGACTTTTTTAAATAACCTGGTAGGAATAGGGTCTAGTAGACAAGCTGAAGTCTTGGATGAAGAAATTATTTTATCTAACTCTAAAAGGTTAATTGGAGTAAAATCCAAATAAATATCAGTTGAAGGAGTTGTAGTTGTTACTGTATTTAAATTAATAGTGGAAGGTTTACTAAATTTCTTTGGTGGGGGGTTTACTGTGCCCATACTGAGGTTATTTGATTTATGGTTTTAGATATGCAGATTACAGTATATGGTTTACAGAAAGTTGTCTTTACTTTGGTCTCATGTGTTGTGGTTTCAGAGACAGCAGGTGAAGACGGCGGCTACATTGAAACTGAAGATGGTGGGAAGCGGCCAATGACAGATGAGGAGAAACGTGAAAAAGTCAAAAGGTCAGAGTACAAACATGAAATTAAGACAGGATGAATTTATTGTATTTGTAGGAAAATTCTAAGTAAAATAATAGTGTCACCTGTTATGTTATTACAGTTTTGATTAACATTGTAGTGGTATACATTCAGTTTAGAAAGCTTGGGATCAGTCCGCCAAGGTCTCCGCCTTTGACCGCCACCTAATCAACATAGCACTGGACCCCCATGATCCCTCCTGCAGGTGGTGAGCCCACTGGAGGGCGGACCCATGTAACTCCTTCGGGCTGAGCCCGGCCGGGTCCCGTGGGTGGAAACCCGGCCACCAGATGATAGCCTTCGAGCCCCTCCCCCAGGCCTGGCTCCAGGGTGGGGCCCCAGTGACCCCATACCGGGCGGGGTACACTGAATCCTTGATATAGAATTTATCATGAGAGTCTGTTGGATCTTTCTTAGTCTGGCCCTTCACCCTGGACCAGTTTGTCTTGGGTGACCCTATCAGAGGCAAATTGCCCCGGACAACATAGCTCCTGGGATCACTGGGGCATGCAAACCCCCCACCACGATAAGGTGACGATCCATGAGGGGATTGTCTTCTCTTGGTTGGGGACAGGCTCCTCCTCCAAGTGGAGGAGTTTAAGTATCTTGGGGTCTTGTTCACGAGTGAGGGGAAAATGGAGCGAGAGATTGACAGACGGATTGGAGCAGCATCTGCAGTGATGCGGACGTTGTACCGGTCTGTTGTGGTGAAGAGGGAGCTTAGTTCTAAGGCAAAGCTGTCGATTTACCAGTCAATCTACGTTCCTACTCTCACCTATGGTCACGAGCTTTGGGTAATGACCGAAAGAACAAGATCGTGGATACAAGCGGCTGAAATGAGCTTTCTCCGTAGGATTGCTGGACTCACCCTCAGAGATAGGGTGAGGAGCTCAGTCATCCGGGAGAGGCTGAGAGTAGAACCGCTGCTCCTCCACATTGAAAGGAGTCAGTTGAGGTGGTATGGGCATCTGATTAGGATGCCTCCTGGACACCTCCCACTTGAGGTGTTTCAGGCATGTCCCACTGGGAGGAGACCCCGGGGCAGACCCAGGACCTGGTGGAGAGACTATGTCTCCCAGCTGGTCTGGGAATGCCTTGGTATCCTCTCTGAAGAGCTGGAGCAGGTGGCTGGGGAGAGGGAAGTCTGGGCTTCTCTGCTTGAACTGCTGCCTCCGCGACCCGGACCTCCGGAAAAGCGGTAGAAGATGGATGGATGGATGGATGGTATACATTCAGTATGCAAATAAGAAAACGTATGACTAACATGACTAGGGCTGCAGGTAACGACTATTTTACGGCTGGGGTAATCACCCACTCTAATCAAAGATTACTTGAGTAATCTGATACTTTTTTTTTTTAAAGAAACTTGCATTGTCCAACATCTGTGGAACTTTCTTTCCTAAACAGCAGTAGTAATTGTACCAAACACTCAATAACAGGTACACATTTATTGCAGTGCTTATTGCAATGTTTATTGTATAGACCGTAACTTTAAACAGTACATTACACCATAAATATTACACGGCTGATTCAAATACAAAATATACTGCATGGGTACATATTCATATTCTGTAGGGTAACTTAATAGACTGTTATGCTGTGTATTCCATCTGGCTACAATGCTCCCGCCCTGGACGCCTCCCACTTGAAGTGTTTCTGGCACGTCCCTCTGGGAGGAGACCCCAGGGCAGACCCAGGACTCGCTGGAGAGACAATGTCTCGCAGCTGGTGAACGCTTTGGTATCCTCTCTGAAGAGCTGGAGCAGGTGGCTGCGAGAGGGAAGTCTGGGCTTCTCTGCTTGAGCTGCTGCCTCCGTGACCCGAACCTCCCGAAAAGCGGTAGAAGATGGATGGATGGATGGACAATGCTCCCGCACTGTGGAACTGGGCATCCTGGCAGAATTAAAAACAATATCTGTCACAGGTCTGTGGTGGACCACTCCCAGATACACAGGGTAAGACTGGACATCCTGGCAGATAAGCATATCTGTCACAAGGTCTGTGGTGGACTTTTGCCAGTCGGTGCATCGTGACATGCACTACACAAAGAGCAGAGATAAACAAACCTATCATCTGGTCAGTCATTGCAACAGATACTGGAGTCAGTTTGTCTTGGCCTGTCCTTGCCACTGATAATACCTCTATCTGCCAAGAATGTGCCACTAGTCCAGCAAAAGCTAGCGGTACTCAAATAATTTGCAAGCAGTTTCATGAAATGGTCAGTCAGAAAGCAACTCATATTGGCTCAGATGTCGCCTGGGTTAACAAGGTCAGGAGTTCCTGGCAGCGGAAGGCGAAAGACAGAGCTGCGTGGAGGAATCTGATCAGACCTAAATGAAACAGTCATTGTCGCCTCTGACAGACCGCTATGATGACATATGTATATTCACTTGTTCTTATCTTTTTAATTATTGCTCTGAGTGTTGCTATCCCTGTGCTGCTGCAATCCTGGAATTTCCCCATTGTGGGACTAATAAAGGCTTATCTTATCTTATCTTGAAGTTCTTTTCGCTAGCTGTTAGCATCCGCTAGCAGACGTGTTAGTATCCGGCTGCTAACAGTGGTGGCTATACAGTAGGTTTTTCATATATATTGTGGAGTGTGTAAATGAAGAGGCAGATTCATTTCAGACGATTTATTACACACTCACATCTCACAAGCAAAGAACAGACTGATTATTCTAGCAGGCACTCTCCTCTTAAGTCTCATGGCATTTCTCCACACACAACATGACATTTGCATCACACTGCATTCAACCCCCTACGTCCTTGACTCCTTCCTGCTATCTCGCCAAGAACTTCCTGAGTATTGTTCTCCCATGTTTATCCACTGTCTCTTGTCTGAGATGCTAAATAATCTGGCTCCCCCAAAGTGCTAAACTTCCCCACCCCCAGCATCTTAGATAGAACAATAGAATAACAGTCCACATGCTGTGAGAGAATAATAGAATATCAGTCCACATGCTGCTTGGGCTTCCGTCTCCTCCCGTATCTGCTGTAACTGGGGTTTACCGCCTCCGTTGCGCTGCTGTGCCGGTGGGGGGCTGCTGGGAGTGTGTCTGACTGCGGGTGGGCTGTGACTGGGGGGGGGGGGGCACTTCGGTCCGTCCGCATGGCTGCTCTGGTGAATCGTTTCCCTGGGGAGCTCTCCGTGGGGGTCTTCCACGCCGAGGGGCCCTAGCCAACAGCACTTGCTCGTTCGCCACAACGAAAGTGGGTTTGAGTCTGTCTATGCCAATTTTTTCCCTCCTACCCCCCAAGTCTAGCAAAAAATGCTTATCCCCTGTTTCCAACACTCTGAACGGTCCATCATAGGGTGGGCGCAATGGAGGGCGGTGGGCGTCGTGTCTGACAAACACGAACTCCACGCTCTTCAAAGTTTTAGGCACGAAAACACGCAGAAAACTGTGGTGGGCAGGGCCCGGCAGCGTCCCTGTGTTTGCGCTACGCTGCAAAAGCTGAGATGGGCAGATGTCCGGCGCGGGATTATCTGGCAGAAATTCCCCGGGTAGCTGTAGTGGCTGTGCAAAAACGAGCTCTGCCGGGGAAGCTTCCAGATTCTCTTTTGGCGCGGAGCGCAACCCCAATAAGACCCACGGCAACCTGTCAATCCAATTTGCATCCGTCAATGAAGCCCTGGGTGCTGCTTTCAGTGATCTATGAAAACGCTTGCATAACCCATTGGCCTGTGGGTTGTACGCGGTTGTGTGGTGAATTGTAACACCCAGGCTGCGGGCCATCACGGACCAGAGTTCGGAAACAAATTGAGGGCCCCTGTCAGACGTAATGTCCGACGGGGCTCCAAAACGCGCCACCCATGCTGTTAAAAAAGTGCGCGCTACGTCTGCGGACGTGGTTGCCGCCAGCGGGACCGTTTCTGGCCAGCGTGTGGTGCGGTCCACCACTGTCAGGAGGTGCGTGCACCCCTGTGATGGCGGGAGGGGGCCCACGAGGTCCACGTGAACATGGTCGAACCTCTTAGCCGGAATACGAAACGGCTCCAAGGGAGCCTTCGTGTGTCTGTGTACCTTGGCTCGTTGGCACGCCACGCAGGCTGCAGCCCACTCTTTCACTTGTTTGCGTAGGCTCGGCCACACAAACTTCTCTCCCACCATTTTGACCGACGCACGCACTCCTGGGTGCACCAGAGTGTGAACCGACTCAAACACGCGACGGCGCCACGCGACCGGGACCACCGGACGCGGGCGACCCGTGGAGACATCGCAGATTGGGGGGGGGGGGGCGCCATCTTGCAGCACCCTGCTCTCCAGCCTTAACCCTGTTGGTCCAGACTGGAGCGCGCGCACGTCTGCATCACTAATCTGCTCCGCGGCCATGGCTGCGTAATCTATCCCCACGCAGACCGGGGCCACCACGGCGCGCGAGAGGCAGGCCGCCACCACATTCAGTTTACCCGACACATGTTGAATATCGGTAGTAAACTCTGAGATCGCGGCCAGCTGTCTCTGCTGCCGGCCTGACCACGGTTCTGAAACCTTGGCCATCGCGAATGTTAGCGGCTTGTGGTCCACGAACGCGGTGAAGCTGCGCCCTTCCAGCCAGAACTGGAAGTGGCGTATGGCTAGGTGGAGAGCCAGCAACTCTCTGTCGAACGTGCTGTATTTACGTTCGCTGTCGCGCAAAGTTCTGCTGAAAAAGGTGAGCGGCTGCCAAGCCCCGGCGACGCGCTGCTCCACGACAGCCCCTATGGCCACGTCTGAAGCGTCGGTGGTGAGCGCTATGCGGGCCGCCGGGTCCGGGTGCGCTAGCAGTGCGGCGTTTGCCGGGGCTGCTTTAACTTCTGAGAACGCCCGCTCTTGCTCCGGGGTCCATTCGACCCTATCCGCGGGTTTCTGTTTCTTGAGCGCGGCGTACAATGGTTGCATGAGCTGCGCCGCGCGGGGAAGGAAATGGTTATAAAAGTTCACCATCCCCAAAAATTCCTGCAGCGCCCTGACCGTCTGAGGCCGGGGAAAATCCGCCACGGCGCGCACCTTGTCGGGCAGCGGGATCGCTCCTACCGGAGAGACGCGGTGCCCCAAAAAATCAATCTCCATCACGCCGAACTGGCATTTCACCGGGTTGATTATTAACCCGTGCTCCTCCAACCTCCGGAAAACCGTCGTGAGGTGGGTTTCGTGTTCGTCTTCGGACGCACTGGCTATCAGGATATCGTCCAGGTAGACGAACACCAATGGGAGATCGCGCAGCACTGCATCCATCATGCGCTGGAACGTCTGTGCCGCTCCTTTTAACCCGAATGGCATGCCCAGGAACTCGAATAGACCGAACGGAGTTATTACCGCTGTTTTGGGTATGTTCTCAGCGCGCACTGGGACTTGGTGGTAACCACGGACCAGGTCTATTTTGGAAAAAATGCGTGCTCCAGCAAGGTGAGCGGAAAAATCCTGTATGTGGGGAATTGGGTAGCAGTCGTGCACTGTGGCGTTGTTCAACCTGCGGAAATCCCCGCACGGTCACCACGATCCCTCTGCCTTAGGGACCATGTGTAGCGGGGATGCCCATGGGCTGTTCGAGCGCCTGATGATGCCCAACCTTTCCAGGTTGGCGAACTCCTCGCGCACTATGGCCAGTTTAGCTGCGTCCAAGCGCCGAGGTCTTGCAAAAATGGGCGGCCCGGTGGTGGTGATAAAGTGTTCCACCCCGTGTTTAGCGATGGCCGTGGAAAACGTCGGGACCGTGAGTGCTGGGAACTGAGTGAGCAGTGTGTGGAACTTACCACCTGTAGCTGTGACGTTGGCTTGTGCTGTTGGCTGGGTCACTCGAGCTATACAGGGGAGAGAGTCAAAGGACAGTGACTCTGGTTAATTGATGTTGCTAACCAGGTGCCTGTTAGCAACATCAACCACTAAACCATGTGCACACAGAAAATCAGCCCCCAGTATATGGTAATTCAGTGCTGCTACGACAAAAGTCCACTCATATGTACGGCCGTGTAGAGATAAGAGCAGAGTCCTCTCACCAAAGGTCTTAATATCCGAGCCGTTTGCTGCCAACATCTCGGGGCCGCTAGGTCCTGCCAGCCGGTCAGCGTAGGTCGGCAGGATGAAACTCTTCTGGGCTCCGGTGTCCACGAGGAAACGCCTCCCCGAGCGTGCATCCGTCAAGTAGAGCAGCTTGTTCTCTTCACCGAGGGTCGCAGCTGCTACCGACCCCCAGCCTTGGCGTTTTCCCGAGCCAAGGCACGGGCGCTTGAATTGGCACGGGGGCGCACATCTGCGTGCCTTCTCTCCGAAGCAGTGGTGGTAGAAACAGAGTGTGTCTCTCTGGTGCTCCTTGGCCCCCGCTGCTGCTACCGTCGGTGGCTCCTCGCCTCCTCTGGTCGTCTCGCTGGGCTCCGCCACTGCCGCGTTGACTGTGATCGCCCTGGTGGTGAGGATGATCCGGTCTGCCTCCTGGGCTAGCGCACGGTAGTCGCGTGCGGCCAGCAACGGCGAATTGGCCAGAATCGCTCTCGCCACCGTCGGAAGGTTCTGGAGGAAGAGGTGGGCAAACAGAAAGTGCCCGTCGTCCGTGCCCATTAACGCCAGCATCTTCTCCATCATGTCTACGGCCAAACCATCTCCCAACTCGGTCCGCGTCAGGAGCCTCTCCGCTCTCTCACAGTCCGAGAGCGTGTAGCGCTGGATGAGCGCAGCCTTGAGCGCCTCATATTTGCTGCTGGCTGGTGGCTGCTCGAGCAGGCTCGCTACCTGCTGGGCTGTGCGGGCGTCCAGCGCTGCGACCACATGGTAGAATCTGGTGTCGTCTGCCGTTACTCCCCGGAGGGCGAACTGGGCCTCGGTGAGGTGGAACCAAGAGCGCGGGTTGTGCTGCCCGAAATCCGGTAGCTTGCCTGAAACCGCACACGCGTGGCTGGAGGTTCCAGTCCGGGCTGTCTGTGGGATGGCCGCCGCCTCGCTGTAGCTTCCTGACTGGGCCGGCTCCGGGGATCTTGCCTCGTGTTCCATAATACGTCTTGGGTCACCGGTGTGGAGTGTGTAAATGAAGAAGCAGATTCATTTCAGACGATTTATTACACACTCACATCTCACAAGCAAAGAACAGACTGATCATTCTAGCAGGCACTCTCCTCTTAAGTCTCATGACATTTCTCCACACACAACATGACATTTGCATCACACTGCATTCAACCCCCTACGTCCTTGAGTCCTTCCTGCTATCTCGCCAGGAACTTCCTGAGTATTGTTCTCCCATGTTTATCCACTGTCTCTTGTCTGAGATGCTAAATAATCTGGCTCCCCCAAGGTGCTAAAATATAAGCATAATTAGCATAGCTGACTACATTCTATTCATCTTAATTTTAAATCTAAATCACATACCTTGTCTCAGGAGTGCTGGCTGTGCATGATGTGGGATGCTTTCTGCCGAGACACTAACATCCGAGGTTGTAGCATGCTAGCTCGCCGCTCAACTTTAGCATGTACACATTGCACAGTGTTTTCCTTCAGTTTGAGCTTGAAATGATTCCAGACTTGAAATACTTTTGTCATTTTTTAAAAATTTTCTTTCTTTGCTGGCCCGTCACTATGCCGCTCTGACATGGCGCCGTTAAACAAATCTGCGTTTTGTTTAGGTAGCGTGACCAGAAGAAGGTCGTGCCGAAGGTCATATAGACCGAAAGTGCTACATTAAACAACATGTTGACGCATAAATTTTGAATCAAGAAGTTTTTGTAACTGAATTATTTGAGTAATTGACCCCGGTTACATGGTCACAATAAACCTATTACTGGGAATAAACCGATAATGGCAATAATCAGTTTAGTCATGTTTACATGCACTGAATAAACATATTATTGGAGGGTAAACCACTTGAATTAATGACCCCGGTTACATGACCTTTATCGGGTTATTCTGTTTACTTGGCCACTTCAATAATCAGATAACTCCAAAAAGCCAATCATAATCGGTTTATTTGTGTACATGTAAATGTGGTCATTGTTGCAGCCCTAAACATGACACATTTCAATACATATAATAGGCAGGTAAGTACCAGAGCTAAAAGGTCCTTTTAGCTGCCATGTCTTTGTGGGTCTTAATCCTATAAAATACACCCATGGGTCACTTGTATACCATTAAAATATCAAAATGCTCACTTTAGAAAGAAATATACACTATTTTTATTTAGATAAACTCTTAAAGAACCAAGCAGATTGCACTTCCTGGGTTTTGTGTCTCAAACAAAAAGCCCTGCCTTCAGTTCTCCAAGTTTCCAAATCTAACAAACTCTGACTGCTTCATCACTGCTGATTGGCCCATTCAACAAAAACAAAACAAAAGTTATCCAGTCATATTTGGGTAAAATACTTCAGTTGATTTATGCACCTGCATGAGGTCAATGCCATTGCCAAAGTACATTACCAAAGCAGTGACCAGCAATTTTTTCTCATGTGCTGGTTTGAATGCTTTGTGTTGTTGCCAAAACAGGTTTCTGCTGCTGTGTAGAGCAGTTTCTGTTTGTTGCATGTTTTTGTTTGGACAAGAGTAGATTATGATGAAGTTGGAGCTAATAAATGTTTAAAAACAACTTTTTACACAGTGGCTGCAACAGAGAAAAAAATAAAGACATTATGGTACGTCCATCCACTGCCGCTGCCATCATTTTACAATCTATGACAATGTAATAATTATTGGGGTTGGGACGAGTCATAGAAATGTTCTATCTCTGCTTAACTTCTATATTCTTTTAAATTCGGAGTGTTTATCCAACTCGCTTGAGAAGTGGCCCCACGGTGAATGAGTGGAGCGAAGCAGAGGTAGGAACCAGGAAATGTGAAGGAGAAAAGAAAGCAGACCAATCATAGCTCTTGTGGCCTGTGTCACCGACGTGCAGCTCTCCTTCGCTAGAGAGGTGCACTTCGGACATGCAGGGGGGTATTGTGTCTCTACTGTTTCAACACCATTGTAGCTGCATGGCGTTGAAGTGGGTGCATAAATCTAGCTTAACAAGCAAGCTAAAAATCTATTGTTTTAGAATTTAGGCAGAACTTAATAGAGCTTTAAAACAACACAAATTGTTTTTGTTTTAAAAATACATACAGTATCTCACAAAAGTGAGTACATCCCTCACACTTTTATAAATATTTTATTATATCTTTTCATGGGACAACACTGAAGATATGACACTTTGATACAATGTAAAGTAGTCAGTGTACAGCTTGTATAACAGTGTAAATTTGCTGTCCCCCCAAAATAACTCCACACACAGCCATTAATGTCTAAACCGCTGGCAACAAAAGTGAGTACACCCCTAGTGAAACTGTCCAAATTGTGCCCGAAGTGTCAATGTTTTGTGTGGCCACCATTATTTTCCAGCATTGCCTTAACTCTCTTGGGCATGGAATTCACTAGAGCTTCACAGGTTGCCACTGGAATCCTCTTCCACTCCTCCATGATGACATCACGGAGCGGGTGGATGTTAGAGACGTTGCGCTTCTCCACCTTCCGTTTGAGGATGCTCCACAGATGCTCCATAGGGTTCAGGTCTGGAGACATGCTTGGCCAGTCCATCATCTTTACCCTCAGTTTCTTTAGCAAGGCAGTGGTCATCTTGGAGGTGTTTTTGGGGTTGTTGTCATATTGGAATACTGCCCTGCAGCCCAGTTTCCGAAGTGGAGGGGATCATGCTTTGCTTCAGTATGTCACAGTACGTGTTGGCATTCATGGTTCCCTCAATGAACTGTAGCTCCTCAGTGCTGGCAGCACTCATGCAGCCCCAAACCATGACACTCCCACCACCATGCTTGACTGTAGGCAAGACACACTTGTCTTTGTACTCCTCACCTGGTTGCCACCACACACACTTGACACCATGTGAACCAAATAAGTTTTTCTTGGTCTCATCAGACCACAGGACATGGTTCCAGTAATCCATGTCCTTATTCTGTTTGTCTTCAGCAAACTGTTTGCGGGCTTTCTTGTGCATCATCTTTAAAAGGGGCTTCCTTCTGGGATGACAGCCATGCAGACCAATTTGATGAAGTGTGCAGCGTATGGTCTGAGCACTGACAGGCTGACTTCCCACCCCTTCAACCTCTGCAGCAATGCTGGCAGCACTCATACGTCTATTTTCAAAGGACAACCTCTGGATATGACGCTGAGCACGTGCACTCAGCTTCTTTGGTCGACCATGGTGAGTCCTGTTCTGAGTGGAACCTGTCCTGTTAAACCGCTGTATGATCTTGGCCACCGTGCTGCAGCTCAGTTTCAGGGTGTTGGCAATCTTCTTATAGCCTAGGCCGACTTTATGTAGAGCAACAATTCTTTTTTTTTCAGATCCTCAGAGAGTTCTTTGCCATGAGGTGCCATGTTGAACTTCCAGTGACCAGTATGAGAGTGTGTGAGAGCGATAACACCAAATTTAACAACCTGCTCCCCATTCACACCTGAGACCTTGTAACACTAACGAGTCACATGACACCGGGGAGGGAAAATGGCTAATTGGGCACAGTTTGGACATTTTCACTTAGAAGTGTGCTCTCTTTTGTTGCCAGCAGTTCAGACATTAATAGTTGTGTGTTGAGTTATTTAGGGGTGCACTCACTTTTGGGAGATATTGTGTATATGTCATTGAAGATGTCATTACTATGAATTAATCCCTAGAAAATGTAAAATATGGGACCTTTAAGATTCAAAGTTATAAATATCTTGTCTTTTACATTGTTTGGACTTTGATGTCACACATTTTTTCCAGTCTTCCTCTTTCAGCTCTCTTTATTATATAATCTGTTTTTTTTAAACGTGTTTATTAATATACTTTTTGCTTTCAGTCATTTTGTAGAATTTTGATTGCCATTTTGTATTAATCTAAACTTTTATAAAAGATTGTACTTTGCAAGTTTAAATATTTAACAAATGAGAACATAAGCCCTTAACTGTCTGTAACTTTAACTGTATTTTGTAGAAATTACTTTGCAATATATATGTAGAACTGGATGAGTGAAATAAATTTAAAATATTTTTAGTTAAAATATCCATTAAACCCTTTGGTTAACAAAATGCTGTATGCATGTGCTTCCAAGTATTTTTTTTTTCCATTTTGTTTCCATAAAATGGATTGAGTTGGATTTAATTGTGTTCGTCGTGTAAAATAATAAGTGGGCTGATGGCTATGTTGGTGTGTTTTTCAGGTTGGAGGAGCTGATGCGTGTGAAGCAGGCGGAGAGAAGAGAGCGAGAGCGGGCTGAGGAGGTGGAGAGGGAGAAACACCGGAGGAAGCAGGGCCAGGAGCTGCAGCAAATTCGTCAAAAACTGCAGGATGATGAGATGAAAAAAATCGCTGAGCAGCGCAGGAGAGAGAAAATGGAGGACAAACTGGCTCGGTAACACACAATCACAGCTTTAAGCAGTGAAAATCATTTTTTGGTAATGATTATTGGCTTTATCTGGATATGAACCAGATTATTGTGTGATTGCTGCCTTTTTGACACAGTCCACATACATCTGTTTTTGTTCCTTAATTTCATCTTGATTGTTTTAAAGTGACACTCTGCCAAAAATCACATTTTTTTCTGTTGTTAATAACATGTTTTTTGTGATTTACAAGACTTATCAAGAGCAAAATCAGACCTCAGGTTCAGGTTCCTTTATTCGTACCCGTAGGTAGATTTGTTTTGCAGTCTAGTGACATCCATATTTACAAACCACAATTACATTCAACATAAACACAAACACAGGCACACATGAAGCTGACTATAAACATGATAAAAATACTCAAGGCTCCATCAATCAGGATATAAGACGAGATGAGAGAGAAACCAGAGATAAGAGAGAAGGGTCATATTAAAAAGTTAAAGACTAGTCAAAGAGGTTAAAAACTCAAAGGTCTAAAACCCAATAAAAGATTTAGATCCCAAATAAAAATCCTACAAAAATAGGTAAATATAAAATTAAATTAATAAATAGGTAACTAAATTATGTGCAATATATTGTTACAACTTGTTCAACTCTTTGACAGCAGCAGGGACAAAGCTGTTTTTGTAGCGCTGGGTTTTACTTTTTGGGACAGCAAACCTCCGTCTTGAGGGAAGAAGCTGAAAGTGGCAGTGCAAAGGGTGGGAGTCATCATTTAAAATGGAGGTAGCCATCCTCTGTACCTGTCTGGTGTACAGGGATGTTAGGCTCAGCTGTGACTCACCAAGCAAACGACTGGACCATCTAACTACCTGAATCCAAGGATTTCCTCTTGTTTCAGTTTTATCTGACCAAACCATGTCACTAAAGAAAAGGATAAAACAGATTCAATTAAAGCCTGATAAAACATTGTCATTATGGTTCGGTCAATTTGGAAGCGTGCAAGTTTCCTTAAACAATACAAATGTTGCTGACCCTTTTTGCACACCCTTTTACAGTTCTCTTCAAAGTTTAAATTACTATCAATAATCGTCCCAAGATATTTGTAGGATTGTACACATTCAGTGGTCTGGCCTTTTAGTACGGTGACTTCATGCCTGGGAGTTTTCCTCCTAAAGTCAATAATCATATCTTTAGTTTTTGTCGTATTCAGCTGCAGGTAGGAATCCTCACACCAGTGAACAAAATCATCAACTACTGGGCCGTGGCCTCTCTCACCATCCTGGAGGAGACTGACAATAACTGAATCATCAGCATACTTTATAATGTGTCTGTTGTCATGTCTGCTCCGACACATGTTTGTGTACAGGATGAAGAGTAGTGGTGACAACACACACCCCTGAGGAGAGCCAGTAGAAGAGCACTTTTGGTCAGACAATGTATCATTGACCCTTACTCTCTGTGTCCTGTTGGTTAAGAAATCCAGAATCCAACCCACCAGATTATTGCTCAAATCAAATTGTTGCAGGAGCCTTTCAACTAAAATATGAGGTTGGATTGTATTAAAGGCGGAAGAAAAGCCCACAAATAAAAGCCTGGCGTGTGTCCCATTAAAATCCAGATGTTTAAAAAGCATGTTAAACAGAGTGACAGTGGCGTCCTCCACTCCTTTGTGAGGCCTATATGCAAACTGCAAAGGATCCAATGCATGTTCAGTCTGCTTTAGGACCTCAAATCTGACCAGTTTTTCAAAAATTTTCATTAAAATTGAAGTCAAAGCAACTGGTCTAAAGTCGTTTACCGTTTTAGGACAGCTGGATTTTGGAACGGGGACAACCACGGCATCTTTCCAGATCTTAGGCACATGTTGTGTCTGTAAGGACTTATTGAAAATGTAATGAAATACAGGACTCAATTCCCGTGCACAGGACTTTACCAATCGCCCACATACACTACCGTTCAAAAGTTTGGGGTCACTTAGAAATTTCCTTATTTTTGAAAGAAAAGCACCGTTTTTTTCAATGAAGATAACTTTAAACTAATCAGAAATACACTCTAATATCTAATATACATTGCTAATGGGTTCTAGCTGCAAATGTCTGGTTTTTGGTGCAATATCTACATAGGTGTATAGAGGCCCATTTCCAGCAACTATCACTCCAGTGTTCTAATGGTACAATGTGTTTGCTCATTGCGTCAGAAGGCTAATGGATGATTAGAAAACCCTTGTGCAATCATGTTAGCACAGCTGAAAACAGTTTAGCTGGTTAGAGAAGCTATAAAACTGACCTTCCTTTGAGCAGGTTGAGTATCTGGAAAAAATTATTATTTCAAATACAAATCATTATTTCTAACCTTGTCAATGTCTTGACTATATTTTCTATTCATTTTACAACTCATGGTGGTAACTAAGTGTGACTTTTCATGGAAAACACAAAATAATTGTCTAGGTGACCCCAAACTTTTGAACGGTAGTGTATATTATCAGGGCCCTGACTTTTGTTCACTTTTACAGCACAGAACTCCCTTTTAATATCCTGCACCTCAATATTAAAGTGCTGATTGTCTTTGAGTTTCTGTTTCAAATCTTGGGTTTCTGTGCTAAAATCAGAGGAATCAAAACGACCATAAAAACAATTAAGAGCATTAGCCAGCTCTGTGTCTGAATTAAAACCATCTAAAAACACATGATTACTGCGCTGTGTGCTCTGAAGGCCTGCAATAGTTTTCATACTGGCCCAGGCTGAACCAAGTTTCTTTGTTGCCATCTTACTTTCCAATTCTGATTTATAATTCTGTTTTGCTCTTAAAATTTCGCACTTCAGCTCTTTTGTGGCAACCTGTAGCTCAGAAACAGACCCCTGTTTAAAGACAAGTGCTTTCCTCTGTAAGCAGGATTTAACTGATTTTGTAACCTATGGCTTGTTGTTGGGATATATTTTGACACGTTTACGTGGAACGATCATATTTTTACAGAAAGCCATGTATGAGCATGTGACGTCTACCAAAGAGTCCAAATCATCCCCGCAGGACTGTGTGAACACCTCCCAGTCTGTACAGTTAAAGCATTCCTGGAGGCAGTGCACTGAATCCTCTGTCCACACATGTATGTCTGGCCTTCACCTTGTCTCTTCTGAGAGCAGTTTTATATGTGGGCAGCAAATGTACACAGTTGTGATCTGAGGATCCTAAAGGAGGAAGGGGAAGTGATTTATAGGCCCTCTCAATGGATCCATAGCACAGGTCCAATGTCTTTTTTGGCCTGGTTGGGCAGGAGACATACTGATAAAAGTTTTTAAGTGTCTTCTTTAAAGAAACATGGTTAAAATCCTCAAGAATAAAGTTTGGAGCCTCTGGGGAAATTGACTGCAACCACTGTACCACATCAAAGATGGTGCTGGAGGCGGAGTCAGTGTCTGCCCCTGTACACAGTCGTGATGAAAAGTTGGGGGAACTCGCGGGGCAGATAAAAGGGGCGTAGTGACACGGACAAAAGCTCCACATCGGGTGTACAGATGCGCTCTCTGACCGTGACAGATGTGCAGTACTGTTTATTAATATATAAACATACGCCGCCCGTGACGTTTCCCCGTTACCTCTTCCTGCCGATCCGAGCGAAGTGGGGCTCCAAAGCCGTCAATCCACAGGTCCGCATCCAGGTCTTGCGCCGTAAGCCACGTCTCCGTGTAAGCCAGGGGTGTCAAACTCATTCCACGGAGGGCCAAGACCCTGCATGTTTTACTTCCACCCAGTGTCTTCAGCAGGTGTTTTCACTGATTAGCAATCAGTGGGAAGAAATTCAGTGAAATCACCTGCTGAAGACACTGGGTGGAGGTAAAACCTGCAGGGTCTTGGCCCTCCATGGAGTGAGTTTGACACCTGTGGTGTAAGCCATGACACAGCAGTTCTTGAAGTCCTTCTGATAGCGTACATTCCCTTGAATTTCATCCACTTTATTTCTCAGGGATTGTACGTTCCCCAAAATCATGGAAGGAAGAGGAATGCTGTTCAGCTGACGTCTCCTCAGGCTTAATTTCACGCCTTCACGCTTTCCGCATTTCCTCCTCTTGTCTCTCTTTTCATTGCTGTGTCCATGAAAGTCTCTTAAAATGAAGTCCAGCAGTTGCGGCACAGACTCGATCACAGATGCTGCATTATCCGTGTTTAAATGCAGTAACATGTCTCTGGAATACTGTATTCTTCCCGGCATGATCGTGATTGCGCTTACCTAAGGACAAAGAGCCGGTGGGAAAGAAGCAGCAGTGCAAAAGTAAGGAGGAAATCCATACTGATGGTACAAGGGACCTCTTCGTTATACAGTCCACAAACATTCAAGGACAAAAACGACACAGAGAATTACGTTTAAACACATTAAAGTGCGTAAAAACAGAGACACAGACGACGGACTTTTTTCACCAGCTGCCGGTCGCTGCGTGCGCATGCGCCCAAACCAGTTCCAAGTCTGTGTTTTTCTGCTGTGAATTTCCAGTTAAGCTCTGCCTCCCCCAAAAGGGTGACTTTGGACAGAGCATTTCTAGCTATGTAAGTAAGCATTCCTGCTTTGCCTGATTGGTTAATGTTATAACCAATCAGGCTAAGCACTGGGCATGGCTAAACACCCGAGTTCACTCCCCCAAGGGAAGAGGGAGGAGCCGACATGGCTCTGCGGATGGAAGATCACGGTCTACCTACCACTGACCATGCTGACAGTCAGCGTCCCTTCCCGGGGACGGCGCAAAACCAACCCCGGCCGCCTGTAGTTTTCCACTGCTGGGGCTACCATATTCTGGAACCCCGTAGCGCATGTGGGCCGCGGTCAGCTCGGAGACCTGAGTCCATCGGCTGCCGCGCCACACGTACAGGGTCCCAGAGGTGCCCACGGAGGAATGGGAGGTACATGGCCAAAAGGCCGAACCAGATCTGCTCTCAGCAGATGAAGGTGCCAAGACCGCCACCTGTCCATTTTGCATTCGTTTGACTAGGTTCGGTGAAGGGGTTTTCGGTGGGGGGGACACAAAACTCCCTGGGTGCTCCATTCCGTCCCCGCCACGGACATTAAACCTCCTGCTCCCTCCGGAGGATGGAGGCGAGTTGGCCATTGTTTAGCGAAGCAGTCTTCGGTGTTCTCAGGTCAGAGGGGAGGGCTGGCCTTGTAGCATATGCTACTGGTGGGTGGAAGTATGGGTGGAGCTAATTAGAATATTCATAGATTCACACATACTTAAGTAGGTGGAAGATGTAAAAGCTCTTTCCAAGCAATTCTAAGGCAATGAAAGTGTCATGAATCCGGGTTGGAGGCCAACCCGATTCTGACTCATGGTTATGCTTTGACCTAGTTTCCTCCTGACAGCTCGGGCACGCCCCCTCCTCCTGTCAAGCTCCGTCAGCTGTACTCACTGGGTCACACACACACTCACACTCCATTCACTCTCATTCACATGCGCTCTCACACACCTGTTCCCAATCAGTTCTGCCCACGCATTCACACCGGCAATCTCTTTCCTCATTAGCGTTTGGAGTATTTGTTGGCGACCGCCGAGGAAGGAGATTGTCGGGACATTCCCCTTCATACGCGGCAGCGTGTTCCTCTGTGTATGGTTATTTCACTCCCAGCGTTCTACCCAGCCTGACACTTCAAGATGATCCATACCTTGGTGTTTCAGGTGGTCTGCTTCTCTGCCCCTGCCTCCTGTTTGCACGGCCGCCCTAAATTCACTCCAGACCTGTAAGTGTTCTTAGCCTTTCTCCTGTGCCAGCAGGCCTGCAGCATTAGCCTGCTCGCCTTTCCTGTTTTGTGCATTACGCAGACCTGTAGCACCAGGCTTTATATTCACCAGGCTGTTGAGTATTCGGCAGGCGCCCTGTAACCTTGGGGGCCAACTCTGTCATTACACCTCTCCGTACTCCATACTAAGTGTGTTGACTGAACTGCATTTGGTGACAGTTGGATTGTTTCGTTGGTGAATCTTAATAAACACAGCACTCTCTACTGCTGCGATTGGGTTTTGCATTCTCTCTCTCGTGCACTATATAATGGCGCACAGGGGCTCATGACAAAGGTTTTTTTGTCAGTAAAAAACCACAATATACACACGTGGACAACATTGATGGTACCCCTCTGTTAATGAAAGAAAAACCCACAATGGTCACAGAAATAACTTGAATCTGACCAAAAGTGGTAATAAATAAAAAGTCCATGAAAATTAACCAGTGAAAATCAGACAATGCTTTTGAATTGTGGTTCAACAGAATTATTTTAAAAAAACAAACTCATGAAACAGTCCTGGACAAAAATGATGGTACCCTTAACTTAATATTTTGTTGCACAACCTTTTGAGGCAATCACTGCAATCAAATGATTTCTGTAACTGTCAGTGAGACTTCTGCACCTCTCAGCAGGTATTTTGGCCCACTCCTCATGAGCAAACTGCTCCAGTTGTCTCAGGTTTGAAGGGTGCCTTCTCCAGACGGCATGTTTCAGCTCCTTCCACAGATGTTCAATAGGATTTAGATCAGGGCTCATAGAAGGCCACTTTAGAATAGTCCAATGTTTTGCTCTTAGCCATTCTTGGGTGTTTTTAGCTGTGTGTTTTGGGTCATTATCCTGTTGCAAGACCCATGACCTGTGACTGAGACCAAGCTGTCTGACACTGGGCAGCACATTTCTCTCTAGAATACCTTGATAGTCTTGAGATTTCATTGTACCCTGCACAGATTCAAGACACCCTGTGCCAGATGCAGCAAAGCAGCCCCAGAACATAACAGAACCTCCTCCATGTTTCACAGTAGGGACAGTGTTCTTTTCTTGGTATGCTTCATTTTTGCATCTGTGAACATAGAGCTGATGTGCCTTGCCAAAAAGGTCCAGTTTTGTCTCGTCTATCCATAGGACATTCTCCCAGAAGCTTTGTGGCTTGTCAACATGCAGTTTGGCAAATTCCAGTCTGGCTTTTTTATGATTTGTTTTCAACAGTGGTGTCCTCCTTGGTCGTCTCCCATGAAGTCCACTTTGGCTCAAACAACGACGGATGGTGCGATCTGACACTGATGTACCTTAACCTTGGAGTTCACCATGAATGTGTTTAGAGGTTGTTCTGGGCTCTTTTGTTACCATTCTTCATCAAGTTTCCTCCTGCGGCCACGTCCAGGGAGATTGGCTACAGTCCCGTGGATCTTAAATTTCTGAATAATATGTGCAACTATAGTCACAGGGACATCAAGCTGCTTGGAGATGGTCTTATAGCCTTTACCTTTAACCCCTTGCACTGCGGTCAATTTCCCTAAAAACGCCAAAAATTAACGTGCCCAAATTAAATCAAAAGCTGTTCTTCAACCCTTTGCAGCATCTTCATGGGGTTGGTCTCATTTGAAAGAAAACACTTTGAATTTTTTGGCAAAACAGTCATAATCTCTCTAAGTGCTCCGGCCACTGAGTTACAGTCATCTAAACATAGTGAACTTGTAGAAAATAAATTTGGCCTGGGTGTTTTTTTGGATACAAATGCTTGCACATTACATAACACACACATTACATAACACACAGCTTCAGATCCGGGCTGGAAAATGCAACAGAAATGTAGAACCAAGTGTTATCCAGCTGAGGTCCAAATTTTGTAACAATACCACAAAAATTGAATATATTACACAGCTTTTTACTCAGGTTGTTCCCAGGCGTTTTGGAACTGTGCCAAATTGTGCCAAATGGCACAGTTTGGAAAAACGTCTGTAACTTTTGAATGCTTCAATGTAGAAGCTTCATTTTGGGCTGTAATGAAAGGTCACACTCAGGGCTGTCTGTGTGTGTGTGTGTGGGGGGGGGGTTTGTTCCCCCCCCCCCCCCCGCTACAGAGGATGGACATCAGCCATCGTTACACAACGGATTAGCCTCATGTGGCAATGTGGGACAGCAGTGCAGTCACCGCGGCTTCCCTCCCCCCTCGCTACAGAAGAATAGCGGGGGTGGGGTGGGGCGTTCACGGTCTGGATGCGGCGAACAACCCCTTGTACCGCGGCGCACGAACTTCAGACTTCGTGCGCCGCACAGTTGTAATTTACCGATCAGTCAAAAGTCATTTTGGATTACAATTTTCAGGGATAAATAATAATTTAGCTTATAACACCTTACCTCTTCACAGCAGCAGAGTCCTAGCGAACTTCTCTTCCTCACTGTCAGACGAACGCGACGCTGGTCCGCTCGTGGTTCTGGTCTCGCGACCCGATCAAAACATAATTCCATTATTGCGGTTTTGTGCTTCCATGATTGCGGTTTTTGGCAAACGATTTTTCAAAACAAATAACAGTAGTAATTAAAAAAAGACTGGCGAAGGCGTGTGTGTCACTCAGCCTTCGTCGTCAGCCTCCGTCGGTCTATGACCATGGAAGAAATCATAACATCTACTCTGCTGGAACCAAAACAAAATAAGCACCGCCTGTGGTCGAACATGCCGATGCGCAAATGGCACTCCCTGTCACACAGGTTGCATTTGTGGATGGTCTCCATGCTGCTGGGTCTGTGGGGTTCTTCCTGCAGGTCCTTTTTTGATCCGCTGCAGCAGTCAGTCTTCACCCAGCCTTAAAAAAAACAGCTCGCGAACTTCTCTGCTTCAATTGGCTCACTGCATTCACAGCGTTGGGAGGCGGGTCCTTCTGGCTAGGTTTTCAGTCATTGGTTCTTCAAGGTTTCAGAAACCCAATTCAAGGCTCTTATTAGTTGAATGAGAGGTCAATCAGATGAACTAATCTGTTCGCGGCTGTGTCTGCAGCTTTTATTTTCAGTGTGCGCTTGGACGCCATACACCACCTACATCACAATCTCCATCATGCGTCCTAGAGCGCACGAGAGCGCCCTCGTGCGCTCTAGGACGCAGAGACTTGCCCGTCCGCGGTACAACGGAGCGCAAGAGGTTAACATGCTTGTCTATAATTTTCTTTCTAATCTCCTGAGACAACTCTCTCCTTTGCTTCCTCCGGTCCATGTTTAGTGTGGTACACACCATGTCACCAAACAGCACAGTGACTACTTGTCACCCTTTAAATAGGCCGACTGACTGATTACAAGTTTGTAGACACCTGTGATGTTAATTAGAGGACACATCTTGGTTGAACATGTCCCTATGGTCACATTATTTTCAATCTGTTCTAGGGTTACCATCATTTTTGTCCAGGCCTGTTTCATGAGTTTGTTTTTTAAAATAATTCTGTTGAAGCACAATTCAAAAGCATTGTCTGATTTTCATTGGTTAATTTTCATAGAATTTTTATTTATTACCACTTTTGTCAGATTCAAGTTATTTCTGTGACCATTGTGGGCTTTTCTTTCATTAACAGAGGGGTACCAACAATTGTGTCCACGTGTGCACTATTTTGGGCAATACATATTTGTTTTTTAGGGGCTTTTAGAGCCATCGGAGTGCGTCTTTAATCCTGTTACCCAGGCAATGCCTACATTACCCTTAACGTTCCATGTCCCGTGAGCAGGACATTTTAATGTTTCTGCTGCCACACAGTGAAGTGTGGTAGACATGTTTAGAGTAGGTAGTCATGCCTTACATCATTTAAAAGCTTAGAATTTATTAAAACAAATTTCAGACAAAATCATAACACGAGATTTAAGTAGGGCATCAAACAAGCTGGGCAGCGCGGTGGCAGAGTGGTTAGCACTGCGGCAGCACAGCAATTCACCCTTGGCCAGGGGATCCTGGGTTCGATCCCAGCCCCTGACCAACAGTGATCTGTGTGGAGTTTGCATGTTCTCCGGTTTCCTCCCACATGCCAAAAAGATGCATGTTAGGTTAATTGGCATCAAACTGGGGATTCTAAATTGTCCTTAGGTATGACTGTGAGAGTGAATGGTTGTCTGTCTCTCTGTGTTGGCCCTGCGATGGACTGGCGATCTGTCCAGGGTGTACCCTGCCTCTCACCCAAAGATGCTGGGATAGGCTCCAGCCCCCCCGCGACCCGAAAAGGATTAAGCAGAAGAAGATGGATGGATGGATGGATCAAACAAGCTAGCACAACATAGCAATATAGCATTTACTCACCAAAGAAGCTTCCTTGTTGTCCTTGAATTAATGATAGTCCAACAAATATGGTCTATTTGTATTGCAAAAGGTCCAATAGATTAATTTGAATAAGATTTATTGTCCATCTAGATCAGGGATGGGCAACTGGTGGCCCATGGGCCACATGTGATCCCTGGTCTGATTAACTG
This sequence comes from Pholidichthys leucotaenia, assembly GCA_020510985.1. NCBI lineage: Eukaryota > Metazoa > Chordata > Actinopteri > Cichliformes > Pholidichthyidae > Pholidichthys > Pholidichthys leucotaenia. The sequence goes on along the minus strand of CM035840.1, from coordinate 406,779,165 downwards.
CGGTCCGCCAGTCCATTTCCAAAAAAATCAATTATTTATTTATGTCACGTATTGGAACTGCATTCTTAAATGCAATTATAGAGTCCGCCAGCAGAAGGAGCTCTAATGGAAACCTAGGTGCCGCTCTGTGCGAGTGGTGGAGCGAGAATGAGGACATCACAGAGATACAGAGAGAGCAGCAGTGTGCACTGGAGTGTTGTAAGGTATGTGTTGCATGCTGAGACCACATTAATAGGCTGTAAACAGCAGTAAATGTACACAGTAGGTTGCTTTTAAACAAGAATAAATGCTACAGCTCCTCAGTAGTGATGGCAGGTGAAGCCTCATGGAGCTCGGAGGCTTTCCTTCTGATTGTGCTGAAAAAGATTCAAAGCTTTGAGGTTTTTTCTAAAGAGCGCAAGAGAAGCACTGACATTGTTTCAATTCCATGTCAGCAATAAAAGTTCTGAGACTGTGGTCGTTTGGGTCTGCTGATTTTTTTTATTTTTTTTTCATTTATTCCAGTGGCTCTTAAACTTTTTTTTTATTCGCCATTTTGGAGAGACAGACGATTACCAAGCCCACCTGCACGCAACTATTTCTTTGCCCCTCCACACCCACAATGAATCCAAGAGCAAGCTAAGCCTCGTCATATTTCCTTTTGTTAATTGTCATCCAGAATTTCTTTTTGTTCATCATTTTGATAGAGAGTTTTAAAAATTAGGTCATGATATATTTTTATCCATCCATCCATCCATCTTCTACTGCTTAATCCTTTTTTGGGGGGAGGGGCTGGAACCTATCCCAGCATCTTTGGGTGAGAGGCAATCCTGGAGAGATTGCCAGTCCATTGCAGGGCAGATATAATTTTATCAGTAATTTTAATTCTAATATGATAAAACACTGAGTAGCTTTTATTTTCATCTGCATTTTTCAGTTTTAATTGTGAAACTTCTGACTTTGCACTTTTGAGCCAGGCAAAATGGCTGGATCATTTAAGGAGTAAAAGTAATTTACCAATCCGATACATTAATAATAATAAAATGAAGGTGTGATCACGTTCTCAGCCGCGCTATGCGTGGCTTCTATAAACAGAGGCAATGAGTGTCACATCACTGGCACCCATCTGTGGGACTCACCTCAGTATGTTGCTATGTGGTATCAGCATTTACGATTTTACACCACCAGCTTGCTAAAACACTTGCAAAAGTATCACGGCAAAGCAGTATACTGAATTCTGTCAAGAACCAAGCAGAAGGACATGTGTCACACAGCAGCAGCTGCTGCAGTGCTGCTTTTCCAGCTCGGGAGGCTAGATGGTAAAAGTGAAACCTAAGAAGAATGAAACTGAAAGTAAAAACCAGACTGAGTGTACCTTTTGGGAGAGAGTCTTACAGTTGATGAGAGGTAGGTGACAGAAAAATAAATAGCTTTTTTTTTGTATTTTGTATGCTTAATTAATCTCAGCGGGTGCAAGGCTACATGAACATGAACTGGAACAGGAATGACTTCAAAATATGAGCAAACCTAAAAGCTAAGAATGAACAGAGAATAGTATCAGAAACACTACTAAATAAACCAAGGACCAGGAGAATACTTGTATAATAATAATAATAATGGATGACAAAAATGCAACTTATAGGATTAGTTCCATTATTTTTGTAGCTGCAGCGTTTTTTTTTTTTTTACCTCATGCATAAAGTGGCATTTTGAATTTCATCTGAATGTTCAAAGTTTTGTATAAACTTGAATTTAAAACTTAAGAATGCTGGCATTGTTACATGCTCCTCTCAATAGTGATTCCTCTCACTACACTAAAAATGTGATTGTTAAATCATCCTTACGGATCTGGGCTCAGTTTAAACGCTATTTTGGTTTGCAGTCCTTTCCTACCCTTGCTCCTTTAACGGCCAACCATGTTTTTTCTCCTTCCTTAATAGATGGGGCATTCACCTTGTGGTCAAACCATGGCATTAATGCAATTAAAGACTTATATCTAAATAACATTTTTGCATCCTTCCAACAACTTTCTGATAAATTCTCTCTGCCCAAGACCCACTTTTTTAGATATTTGCAGGCCCGAAGTTTTAGAAGTAACGTTTTTCCTACATTTCCCAATCTTCCCGAAACTATGGCCTTAGATTTTTTTTTTTTGAACCACTCTCATTAAAAGGTGCAATCTCATTATTTTATAACCACATCAACCTGCTGTGCATGGAACCTTTACATTTTTTAAAAGCCCACTGGGAGGAAGACTTGGGTATGCCAATATCCGCTTTAGTTTGGTCAGAGATTTTGATGCGTGTCCATAAATCATCCATTTGTGCCAGACACAACCTCGTACAGTTTAAGATGGTGCATCATGTCTACCTCACTAAAGTTCGCCTTTCCAAGATGTTTGAAAATGTTTCACCTCTTTGTGATCGCTGTCAGCAAGCCCCAGCCTGTTTAATACATATGTTCTGGCTCTGCCCCTCCCTATATACTTATCGGACAGAAATTTTTGCCTCACTATCTAAGATCCTGAAGGTAGACATCCAACTGGATCCTCTTGGTGCCTTGTTTGGTGTTTTCCCTGCCTTGTCTTCTCTGTCAGCTGCCAAACGGGACGCTCTAGCCTTTATGACTCTCCTGGCTAGGAGGCTAATTGTAATTAAATGGAAATCTCCAACGCCTTCATCACACACTCATTGGATTAAAGATTCACTTTATTTTCTTAAATTGGAGAAGATTAGATTCTCTCTCAGGAATTCTTCGGACACGTTCTGGAATATATGGGGGCCTTTTTTTGACCTGACAGAGAACACGGACTTCTTGTCCATCCCTGTCTGACAGTTTTGATCTAGGTTTGATCTAGTTTTCCTTCTCTTTTCCACTGCCTCTCTTGGATAAAGCGCCATTGAGGTGGCTACTCTAGGTTTCCTTTTTTCAACTCTGTTTGGTGTGCTGGCTGAATATAATATTTATAATTTTTTGTACATTTTTTAAAAATTTTTTATTTGAAAATAGGGTTTTTTGGGTGTTTTTTTAAGGGGGAGTATGTTCAGAAAGTTTACTCTATGGGTTTTGTTTCTTTTTTGGTTTAATGATTTCTGCATACTTTTTTAAAGTGTAACATCGTCACATGTCAAAATTTTACATTTTAGTATGCTGCATTACCTGTTGTGACTTGGTTTAAATGTGGATTATATTGAAAAACTAACCAATAAACAAAGTTTAAAAAAAAAACCTTCAAATTTGTAATATATATATATTCTTTGACTTTTGGATTTCTGTTTTTATATACAGTGGTGTGAAAAAGTGTTTGCCCCCTTCCTGATTTCTCATTTTTTGTATGTTTGTCATACTTAAATGTTTCAGATCATCAAACAAATTTAATATTAGACAAAGATAACACAAGTAAACACAAAATGCAGATTTAAATGAAGGTGTTTATTATTAAGATAAGATAAGATAAGATAAGATAAGCCTTTATTAGTCCCACAACGGGGAAATTCCAGGATTGCAACAGCACAGGGATAGCAACACTCAGAGCAACAATCAGAAGGCAAGAAAAAAAACAAGCAAGCAAGAGCAGCTAATAAACATATGTACGTATTACTATAAAATATATATATATACACACACACACAGACACACAGTGCAGAGCATTGTAGCTGGATGGAATAAATATATGAATATATGAACACAGGGTATTAAGGGTAAATTAAGGGTTATTATATTTTATATATATAAAATATATATTTTATAATATATATATAATATAAAATATATATTTTATATATATTATATATAATATAATATAATTATATATAATATAATATAATATAATTTAATTATAATATAATATAATATAATTATATAATAATATAATATAATGTAATATAATATAATATAATATAATATAATAATATAATATAATATTAATTATTATAATATAATAATATAATATAATATAATTATATAATATAATTATATATAATATAATTATAATATAAATATAATATAATTATAATATAATATAATATAATTATATATAATATAATATAAAATATATATTTTATATATATATATATAAAATATATATTTTATATATATATTATATATATTATATATAATTATAAGATAAGATAAGATAAGATGAGCCTTTATTAGTCCCACAACGGGGAAATTCCAGGATTGCAACAGCACAGGGATAGCAACACTCAGAGCAACAATCAGAAGGCAAGAAAAAAACAAGCAAGCAAGAGCAGCTAATATACATATGTACGTATTACTATAAAATATATATATATACACACACACACAGACACACAGTGCAGAGCATTGTAGCTGGATGGAATAAATATATGAATATATGAACACACAGTGCAGAGCATTGTAGCTAGATGGAATAAATATGTAAATATATAAACACCCACAGTACGGAGCATTGCAGCTAGGTGGAATAAATATGCAAGTATATAAACACACACAGTGCGGAGCAATGTAGCTAGATGGAATAATATGTAGATATATAAATATATAAACACACCCAGTGCTGAGCATTGTAGCTAGATGGAATAAATATGTAAATATATAAACACACACAGTGCAGAGCATTGTTGCTAGATGGAATGAAACAGCATAACCGTCTACTTAGTTATCCTACATGGTATGATTATGTGCCCATACATATTCTCACCCTCCATAGCGACCGGTATGTTCCTAGTTGTATGCCGGAGGGGACCATTGTGTAAGTCTATTGCATCTTTTGCATTCAAAAAACTATTAGTTTGTTACGTCTTTTTGCTATCTCTGCGAGCAGCCCTGCTTAGGTTGTACAGTCTGACAGCCGTTGGTAGGAAGGACCTACGAAACCTCTCGGTTGTGCACCTGGGATGATGTAGTCTGCTGCTAAATGAGCTCCTCAGTGCATTCAGTATGTCCTGCATAGGGTGGAACTCGGACTCCAGCAGAGATGACAGTTTAGCCACCGTCCTTCTCTCTCCTATCTCCTCCATCGGATCAAGGCGCTGCCCCAGGACAGAGCTAGCTTTCTTAATCAGTTTGTTCAGTCTCTTCCTATCGGCTGCAGTAATGCCACTGCCCCAGCAGACCACTCCAAAAGTGATGGCTGATGCCACCACCGTGTCATAGAATGACTTCAGCAGCGCCCCTTGTACACCAAAAGACCTGAGTCTCCTCAGCAGGAACAGCCTGCGCTGTCCCTTCTTGTAGAGTGCATCAGTATTGTGTGACCAGTCTAGTTTATTGTTCAGATGAATACCCAGGTACTTATAGGATGTCACCATCTCGATGTCTGTTCCCTGTATATTTACTGGTACTGTGAGGGGCTGCCCATGCCTGCGGCAGTCCACCACCAGCTCCTTAGTTTTCCTCGCGTTGATCTGGAGGCAGTTCCGATGGCACCAGTCCACGAAGTCCTGGATAAGCCCTCTGTATTCAGCTTCATCTCCATTGGAGATGAGGCCAACGATCGCAGAGTCATCAGAGAACTTCTGTAGATGGCAGTGTGTTGTGTTGTGTGAGAAGTCCGCAGTATAAAGAGTGAACAGGAAGGGAGCCAGCACCGTTCCCTGGGGGGCCCCCGTGCTACTGATGATCGTGTCGGACACACAGTCCCGGGTTCTCACAAACTGAGGCCGGTTCGTGAGGTAGTCCAGGATCCATGATGACAGGTGCTGGTCCACCCCTGCGCGCAGCAGCTTGTCCTTCAGGATCATCGGTTGGATGGTGTTGAAAGCACTGGAGAAGTCAAAGAACATGATCCTCACCATATTCCCGGGCTTCTCCAGGTGGGACAGAGAACGGTGAAGGAGGAAGATCACCGCATCCTCCACCCCAATGCCATGCTGGTAGGCGAACTGGAGTGGATCCATCGCTGGTTCCACCAGGGGGCGGAGGTGAGCAAGGAGCAGTCTCTCCAGGGTCTTCATCAAGTGGGACGTCAAGGCCACCGGTCTGTAGCTGTTCAGGTCTTTGGGGTGGGAAGTTTTTGGTACAGGTACCACACAAGATGTTTTCCACAGCTGTGGTACCCTCCCCAGTTTCAGGCTCATGTTGAAGATATACGTCACAATCCCACACAGCTGGTCTGCACAGGACTTGAGGAGCTTTGCGCTGATGCCGTCCGGTCCCGGCGCCTTCCTCGCCTTGATCTTCCTCAGCTCCGTCCTCACCTGGGTCCTGGTCAGGGTCAGGATGGGGGGCTGTGTGTTGGGAGTGGGGGGGTGTTGGTGGAGTGGGGAGTGGGCAGCAGGACTTGATTTCTTTAGAGGCAGCAGTGGTTGTTGTGCAGTCAGGGGGGAGGGCGGTTGGTCAAATCTATTGAAAAACAGATTCAGGTTGTTCGCCCACTCCCTGCCCCCTGTGGCCTGGGGGGAGGTATTCTGGAGCCCCGAGATGGTTTTGAGGTTTCTCCAGACCCCGCTGATGTCGCTCTGTTGCAGCTTGTCCTCCATCTTCTTCCTGAAGCTGTCCTTGCCTTCTCTGATCTTTCTCCTCAGCTCCCTCTGTACGGACTTCAGCATCTCCCTGTTCCCTGACCTGAAGATCCTCTTCTTCTCTCTCAGAAGTGTTTTTATCTCAGGGTTGATCCAGGGTTTGTTGTTTGAGTGACGCCGTATGGTCTTGGTGGGAACGGATTTGTCCACACAGAAGCTGAGGTAGCCCGTGAAGGTGTGAATGAGGCCATCGATGTCCTCACCATGTGGATCGCAGAGCTGCTTCCAGGCGGTGGCTTCAAAACAGCCCTTTAGGGTGTCCATTGTCTCCTCAGACCATAACTCCACAGTGTGCATGGCCGGAGGTTGTCTGTGCACTAGGGGTTTGTACACCGGCCGGAGATGAACCAAGTTGTGATCCGATCTCCCGAGTGGGGGGAATTGTGATGAGGTGTACGCCTCCTTAGTGTTTGCGTAGAATAAATCCAGTGTTTTATTGTCTCTAGTGTGGCATGTGACATACTGGGTGAACGTGGGTAGAATGGGAGACAGTGAAACATGGTTGAAATCGCCTGAGATGAGGAGAAGAGCATCTGGGTGTTCTGTCTGCAGCCTGCTGGTTACTGAATGGATGACGTCACGTGCTGTCCCAGCGTTCGCCGTCGGATTTGCATAAACAACAATGCAGATCACGTGTGAGTGTTCTCTCGGGAGATATGTAGGCCTCATGCTAACAGCTAGCAACTCAATGTCTTTGCTGCAGTGTCGTTGTTTAACAGTGATATGTCCCGGTCTGCACCAGTTGTTGTTAACATACATTATCACTCCACCGCCCCTAGCCTTGCCACTGTCTGGTGTTCGGTCAGCTCGTATCATGTGAAAACCCTCCAGCTCAATGTTAGCATCTGCTGCTAGTTCAGTTAGCCACGTCTCAGTAAACAAAAGGAGAGAGCACTCCCGGTATGTGCTATCATAACGGGAGATAGCCGCTAGCTCATCTAACTTTCCCAGTATCGACCGTACATTTCCCATGACAACAGATGGAAGGGAGGGTCTGTACCTTATATTTTTTGTCCTCCGCCTTACTCCAGCCCGGCAGCCGCGGCGTTTTCGCCTCAGTTCTCTCGGTATGTCGAGTTTTTCCAGTGGGACCGGGTGGCGGTTGAATGCTAGCAGCTGTTCTCTGCTGTATCGTATCCTGCTATAAACAGTGGCTCCGTCCACCGGCTCAGGAGACATTTAGGACGATCTGTGTGTCCGTGATATAAGTGGGGTGAAAAAAAAAGACGGGTCAAAAGAGAGAGGAAGGGAAAAAGACTCGGAATCGAGCCGCTGTTGCAAAAGGCAGCCTACTCGTGTGGCGCCGGGGGGGGGAAAAAAAAAAAAAAAAAAAAAAAAAAAAAAAGCATCGCGAAGGCCCACGGCGGGTGTTGACGCGATGTGATTTCTGCCCAGTGCTCAGGTCTCCAAGGTGAACTGCCTCTGGCATGTTAGATCAAGGCAGCTAAGGGAAGTCGGCAAGTCAGATCCGTAACTTCGGGATAAGGATTGGCTCTAAGGGCTGGGTCGGTCGGGCTGTGGTGCGAAGCGGGGCTGGGCTCGCGCCGCGGCTGGGGGAGCAGTCCCCCCGTCGCCCTTCCCTCCCCCGCCGCCGGAGGTCCGGCGCGCGGCCCGCCGCCTGGGGCCCCCGTCGCCGCGGCGCTTAATACTAAGCGCAGCCGGCGGGGCGTCTCCGGCTTTTGAGAAACGTTTATACGTTTCTCAAAACGACCCCTATATATATTATAATTATAATATTATATATTATATATTATATATAATATATATATATATATATTAAGGGTTACCCTTATTATTAAGGGTAAAAAAACGAATCCAAACCTACATGGCCATGTGTGAAAAAGTGACCTCCCTCTGTTCAAACATAAATTAACTGTTTATCACATCTTTGGAAAGCTGAGATCAATTTCTCTAACCACACGCAGGCCTGATTACTGCCACACCTGTTCTCAATCAAGAAATCACTTAAATAGGACCTGCCTGACAAAGTGAAGTAGACCAAAGATCCTCAAAAGCTAGACATCATGCTGTGATCCAAAGAGATGAGATGAGAGATACTTTATTTCGAACAAAAAAAGCAAAAAACATAAATGACAAGTGCAATAAAAGTGACCGTGTACAGTGCTCGAAAAGGAGAAGGAAAAAGTTAACATTTACTCCAACTCCTCTTTTCCCTAAATACAACCCATGTGAAATACTGTATATACATATTGCCTCAATTAAGAACCCCAAGTAGACTATTACTGTATTTTATACATAACTTTGACACCCATCCATCCCTGCATACATCTATACCCAGCCCCAAACAACACAGATATACACAGTGCTGTCCCACCTACCATACCAGAGTGAGTTTAGTGCATCTTACATATTAATACTACACCGGTGACATACTGTATATTCTTTTAGCAAATAATGTTTATACCTCTTTTTGAATTGATTTCTGTTTGTACATAGTTTCAGTTCCAGCTCCAGACTGTTCGACACATCCACCCCACAGACAGATATGCCCATACTTTTCTTTGTTGTTCGTACCTTAGGTTTTGTAAAGCTTAAGGTAAAAAAAAATCCAAACCTAAATGGCGGTGTGTGAAAAAGTGACCCCCCCCCCCACCCGGTTCAAACATAAATTAACTGTTTATCACATCTTTGGAAAGCTGAGTTTAATTCCTCTAGCCACACCCAGGCCTGATTACTGCCACACCTGTTCTCAATCAAGAAATCACTTAAATAGGACCTGCCTGACAAAGTGACGTAAACCAAAAGATCCTCAAAAGCTAGACATCATGCTGCGATCCAAATAAATTTAGGAACAAATGAGAAACCAAGTAATTGAGATCTATCAGTCTGGAAATGGTTGTAAAGCCATTTCTAAAGCTTTGGGACTCCAGTGGACCACAGTGAGAGCCATTATCCACAAATGGTGAAAACATGAAACAGTGGCGAACTTTCCCAGGAGTGTCTGGCTGACCAAAATCACCCCAAGAACGCAGCAACAACTCATCCAAGAGGTCACAAAAGACTCCACAACAACATCCAAAGAACTGCAGGCCTCACTTTCCTCAGTTAAGGTCAGTGTTCATGACTCCACCATAAGAAAGAGATTGGGCAAAAATGGCCTGCATGGCAGAGTTCCAAGATGAAAACCACTGTTGAGCAAAAAGAACATAAAGGCTCGTCTCAGTTTTACCAGAAAACATCTTGATGATCCCCAAGACTTTTGGGAAAATACTCTGTGGACTGACAAGACAAAAGTTGAATTTTGTGGAAAGTGTGTGTCCCATTACATCTGCATGCCTGCCAACTTTTAAAACCTGAAAAGCCTAGTAGCTAGCCAGGGTCCAGGGGCCGCAGGCCCCGGTAGGTTCAGGACAAAGTCCTGGTGGGGGGTTCAGGGGGGCGAAGCCCCCCGACGGCAAACAAATATTAGCATTAAATCAAGTTAAAATGTGGCTAACAACCTCATATTTCTTCAACAATCATGTTTCTATTTTCCTTAAATTGTCAATGCAGATATGCTGATGGAAAAGATCAAGGACAAACTCTGTGGTAACTCTCAAGCATTGTTGTTTTCCATGGTGCACCTCTTAGCTTTCTTCAGTTGGTCTTTTGAATGGAACACACTGTGGCACTTGTTACCCGAAGCTGTCATCATCATTTTCCTGGTCATGAGGTTGCCCAGAACTTTAGTTGACAGACTGGACCTGAACTCAGTTTTGTTCTTGTTCACATGGCTGAATATGCGCTCACAGTCCGCAGTAATAATTCCTGGAAATGCTTTGGAGTATTCCTCACAAAAAGACTTGCCATGTGTGTGGATATGGATTATCATAGTCTCTTAATTTTCTTAACCGGGTTCATCTATATTTATTTAAGTCAGTAAGATCTCTGATTATTATACTCTTTTTCTTTCTTAGGTGTTCCATTTAGTTTGATCCAAACTCTACAATTTCTTGTCCATGTTGCCTGTATCTTATTTTTGTCTTTTGAGCATCCGTGCTTGCTGTGCTATTTCAGCTTTAGTTTTTGTTAGATGTTCATTTAGGTAAACTTCTGTTCCTCGTAACTTTCTGGCCTGACTCAGTATGTCATTGTTTACCCAGGGATGTGATTTGGGGTTGGGGAAATTATCTGAAAATTTAGCAGGGGGTCTGGGGGACACAGTCCCCCAGCGGGGTCCGGGGCAGAGCCCCAGTGGGGGGGCAAAGCCCCCCGAAGCTCCTGGGTTTTTATGATTTTTAAGTACCAGAACTGTGCTTAAATGACATAAAACAAACAGCTGAATGCCACTTATTACTGTATAATATTGACTTATGTTCCAAGAAGATAAAATCTCTGAACTTAGTTCAGAGATTTTTTGATCTCTTCCATGTCCTCCTTCTTTGGTGGCATTTTTACTGACCTGTTGATAGTAAAACAATCTCTGCTGGTGACGCCGATATCCGATCCGACCGACCTCGAATCCAGCTGGGCCTCAGCTAGCCCCCTCCACTGCTTACCGCCACTGCAATTGAGCTCCTGTCCAGCCGGGGTACCGGCAGCTCCTCCACCGAGTCCCGCCGCCGCTGTAGTTGAGCTCCGATCCTGCTCCTGTCCAGCTGGGGTCCCGGTAGATCCTCCACTGAGCCCCGCCACCTACCGCCGTTTTCCTCAGTAGTTCCTCCGCCGAGCCCCGCCGCTGTAGCTGGGCTCCAGCTACAGTCGACTTATCCAGCTGGGGCCTCGGCTGCTCCTCCACTGGTCCCCGTCTCCTACCACCGCTGTACTTGAACTCCGATCCGGTTCCCGTCCAACTGTTGCCTCGGTTGGTTCCTCCGGCAAGCCCCAATCACCGGGGACGGAGTCGCTTCTTTGTATCGGTGTTGGGTGCTATGACTAGCTATGGCGTTAGCTATAGCGATAGCGTTAACTTAGCAAACGCTTCAGGTAAATTTAGATACGATTCCTAGCGATCTCGTGTTTGGAATTGCTTTCGTGTTTTTTTTTTACGATTTAAAATTTTTGACTGAATTTTTAGTGAAAAACCATAATTTTGATTAATAAAGCCGTAACCTGGAATGAGGTCTTGAAAACCGTAACCATTACGGCAAAACCGGAGTAGTTGGCAGGTATGCATCTGGAGTAAAAGTAACACAGCATTTCAGAAAAGGAACATCATACCAACAGTAAAATATGGTGGTGGTAGCGTGATGGCCTGGGGCTGTTTTGCTGCTTCAGGACCTGGAAGACTTGCTGTGGTAAATGGAACCATGAATTCTGCTGTCTACCAAAAAATCCTGAGGAGAATGTCCGGCCATCTGTTCATGACCTCAAGCTGAAGCGCACTTGGGTTCTGCAGCAGGACAGTGATCCAAAACACACCAGCAAGTCCACCTCTGAATGGCTTAAGAAAAGCAAAATGAAGACTTTGGAGAGGCCTAGTCAAAGTCCTGACCTGAATCCGATTGAGATGCTGTGGCATGACCTTAAAAAGGCGGTTCATGCTTGAAAACCCTCCAATGTGGCTGAATTACAACAATTCTGCAAAGATGAATGGACCAAAATTCCTCCACAGTGCTGTAAAAGACTCATTGCCAGTTATGAGAATAACTGATGAGAATAAAAGCGCTATATAAGTGAATGCCATTTACCATTTTATCGCAAATGTTTGGTTGCAGTTGTTGCTGCTAAGGGTGACCCAACTAGTTATTAGGTTTAGGGGGCAATCACTTTTTCACACAGGGCCATGCAGGTTTGGATTTTTTTTTCCCTTAACAATAAATACCTTCCTTTTAAAAACTGCGTTTTGTGTTTACTTGTGTTATCTTTAATATTTAAATTTGTTTGATGATCTGAAACATTTAAGTGTGACAAACATACGAAAAAATGAGAAATCAGGAAGGGGTAAACACTTTTTCACAGCACTGTATGTACAAAATGCAACTAGTCATTAACAAAGTATGTACTTTTATTGTTTTAAATGAGAGAGTTGGTATCGGGTTTGTATCGGAATCGGCCAATACTCGAAAAGTTACAGTATTGGTATTAGCCCTAATTCTGTTAGCACTTGTGATACTTCAGAGTATATTTGTTCTTTTAAGATCTTGTTTCTGTCATTAACTGTGTTGCATATTTTTATTTCTTTCAGACAAAGGGTTAAAGAAAAAATAGCACGAGACAGAGAGGAGAGAGCACAGAAGGTAAAATGTTCAATTAATTTTTCATCAATTTTCGTGTTTTCTATTTCTCCCACTTTTTTTTTACCCTGGCAGTCTGGCATAAATGGTAAGTACTATAAATTTTTTCCTGTTTAGTTTGGAGGTGGAGCACCCGTGAGCACAGCTGCTTCATCCCAGCCCACCCCACCCAGTCCATCATCACCCACCGGTCAGGGCCCCCCACCCACTAAAAAGGAGTATGATGAGTCCAGGATACAGGTGCAAGACTCAGTCATGTTGTGCCTTTAATTTTCTGCCTCTAAAAACGTTTTAGAATAAAGTTTTCTCTTCTCCTCTTCCACTATGACTGTACTCTTCACAGGTCCGCCTGCTGGATGGCTCGACTATCACAACAGTCTTCAAGGCCCAAGAGCCATTGGCGGCAGTGCGTGTCTATGTACAGATGAACGGTAACACACCTGAGGGTCAGGACTTTACGCTGCTGTCACCATACCCCCGTCACGTCTACACTGACCTGGACATGGAGAAGCCCCTCAAAGAGCTGGGTGAGCTGGAATAAAGGTTCTGCTGTCTAACTTTTTAAAATGGCTGAGTAAGGATGCAAGTTATCAATTAATTCATTAATCATTAGTTGCTTTACCTTTTCGGTCGATTAACGATTAATTGATCAGCGGCAATAATCCTGAGAATCTGACTTTCCCTTGGAACAATACAGTCTTTCCATGTATAATATAAAAAGTTAATTACTTTTTGATATACTGAATAAAACATAAGCATCATATTCCTCAATGATTTATTGTACCATCTGCATTTTTTTCACTACAGACAATGGCATTTGTAGTTTAACAAATTCTGTCCTGTATAGCGTGTACTATGTATTGGTGCATTGCAGTAAATTACAATGAAATTACAATTACATTTATAGTTGACTTTAAAGGCCAAATGTCACGTAACAGGGTACTTTAAATATCTTGAAACTAGATATAAAAGGGAACCGATCCGTTCGGGTCTTGGTGCATATGCTTCAGTAACAACGGAATATTCGTTAATTTAAAACTGCCGCGCTTGGCCTGACACGGCCCCTGGAATCGCCTGGGGAAGAAGGCGGAAGTGACGAAATCGATTGTACCCTAGTTTGATGCTTGGGGTATTTCAATTGATTGTTTATATGGAGACTGGAAGGTTGAAGTGAGCAACAAGAAAGAAAAAATTGGATATTTCACCCATACCTTAAAACGGGACTATCAGGAACAGCTGGGTAATAAGGGACACTTCTCTGGGAAATGTTTTCATACCTGTCAAGTGAGACGTTTTCGCCGTACTTCAACACCGTAAAAAGTGGCTATAAGGGACGGCGGAGCAACAAGGGACACCTCTCTGGGAAATGCCCCAAATGCAACTCGTGTTGTTATTGTCAAATATTTTAAGGATTCATGGATATTTGACAATAACAACACAACTCAGCGTCCGGCGCAAAATAAAAAAAAAAAAAGCACAATTCTGTATTTGTCAGGCGATCTCTCTCGGTTCCGCAACCGCTGCACAGCTGAACGTGTTAAACCATTGTCCTAATGACTTCTCATTGTAGTGAGAATAGCTCCCCTGCCCGCCCCGACAATCTGACTAATGATTGACTCCACACTTTGCATTGTAGTGATAATAGCTCCCGCCAAGCCATCTGCCAGCACCAGCTGTGGGGGATCACACACAGGACGTGCTCCGCAACACGTCCTGTCCTGTTTTTTCCCCGTATTTTCCTTAAAATATTTGACAATAACAACACGAACTACATTTAAAACATTTCCCAGAAAAGTGTCCGCCACCACTCCGCCGTCCCCCACAGCCGCGCTTGGCACCAAAATACGGCGAAAACGTCTCACTTGACAGGTATGCGCCTCCATTTTCATATTGATCTGGTCAATTTCTTGACAGCAGCGGCTCTCCTCCACTGTAATAATAATGGCTTCCGAAAAATCAATATTTATGGGGCGCCCTCGACAGACCCCCTTCGGCTTCGCAATTCTGGAGGCGATTAATGTCCAGTTCAATGACATTTTCCGCTGGTTCTGCTCTCTGGTCATCGTTGGAACTGTTGTCATCAGACAAAGCATCTGATTCCGTCTCGGACGGAACCGTCTGTCTGAACCGTCTGTCTGAACCACTGACAAAAAAAAAGACAAAAAAAAAAAGACAAAACTAAACTAATTTGTTCACAATCGCTGTCACTTTCCGTCATGATTGTCCAATGTTGATAAGTGTGAATGTGGATAGGCAGGGCAGCCAGGGTACAACTGGTGATGTCAAAAACATGGGCGTGGTCTGGACTGGCTGTCACAAGCCAGCAAGCAAGGTGGGGCCTTCACCTGGTGTATTTTGTGCAATTATGTAAATACAGGTGGGTGATATGGTCTCCGGTATGAATATTTGGTTTAAGCTATGTGTATTTTATCTAAATTCGTTGTCATTTAGAAAAAAAAATTACGTGACATTTGGCCTTTAAAAACAATAACCAAAATCATAAAATTTATTCAAAAAGATCTGATTAATTTCTCTGTGTAATAAATATATAGAAGTTTATCTTTTCAACTGTATTACAGAAATTTACCTTTCACAGTGTTCTAATTTACTGAGATGAACTAGTACTGTTTTAACAGGAAAATAAATGGAGCTGCTTCATCTGTTGCATGTTAAACGTTATCAGAGTACCCCGGCAATCCAGGCAGACCCAGTACGATCCGGCCTATCTCTTGTTGTCTGATGATAGGGTTATGCGCTTTACTAGATGGCCCTGCAAGCGATGTGGATCGTTGGTCACCTCACCTCACCTCAGCGGACATTTGAATAGGAAACACAGATAAACACAATGAAGTAAGATAAAATAAAATAAGGCTTTATCAATCACACTGTCACCATATCACAGCGACAGAGTGGAAATTAATCAGAAGGCTGTCTGTCATTATTCTGACAGATTATATTAATTTTGAAGCTGCAGCAGACAACTGTGTCTGCCACAATTACACAAATATCACAGCAGCTGAGAGTGAGAGCTTTCTTTAAGAGCATATTTTTACTTACTCCCCCAGAGTCTGCAGCAGCTCTCTGACCATCTCTGGCTGTTGTGAACCTGACGCCAGCCTGCCCTGCTAGTCCAAACCCGGCTCCTCTGCTACTGTGTTGAAATGTTACCTCAGTGGCAACTTAGGTCTGGTCTGCTTTTGTGTCTAGCGGTGGGTTGAAGGTAGTGGGTATGGGTTTTTGCGCTTGAGTAGTCTTTTTCCTTGCTCCGGTCCATTTCTTTGCCCTGCTTATTTTAAGCTGGCAGATGGATCTTCAAGCTCACATGCCATTGGAACTTGTTTTGAGTCTCCGACATACCCTGGAAGGACGAGACATTTTGCTCTGCACAACACATGCACTCTGGGGAAAGGGGGGGGGGGGGGCTTGGCGTCTTCTTCTTCTCTATTTCTTTAGTTTCAGTTGAAAGGAGGCAATGGGTGACCGTGTGCGCCCCCACCTGGATGATGACACCACTACATTTAACTCCCATTGAAAAGGACTGCTGAGTTATCAATTAATTGGCAACTAATTTAACTTGGCCAACTAAATTCTTATCAACAATTAACCAAAAGCCAATTAATCATTAACATCCCTATGGCTGAGTGAGTTCTGCAGCCTCTCATCACAATGTGGCCAAGTGATGAATGTTGACCAAAACACCGCTAAAGTGAGGTGTAAATGGAGTTGTATCATAATGTGATCAGATTGTGCAAGTCACATCACACATTAACACCAGCATTTTTTCAACTTTCCTTGTGTGTGTTCAGGATTGGTGCCTTCAGCCGTGCTGGTTGTTACCAAAAAGTAAGAAAAGGAGGATCTGCTCTGAGCCTACCTCACCACTTCCACGACTTCAACACCAGATACCCCACAAATGGACTGATCCACAAAGAGATCTGATGTCGTTTTCTATTATTCAGTCAGCAGTTACTGAGCTAAAATAGGGTTCTGTGATGTTTTTTTTTTTTTTTTTCAATGGAGATATGAGGTAAATGGATTTGTTTGTGCTCATAGCTGGCTGGTGATGGATTCTGCTTCAAGGAACGTTGTTCTTGGTTAAATACACATGTATAAAACAAACCGACCACAAATGGCCAATTTTAACAATCTTTACCTAGACGAATTCTGCACAAAACCTACATAAGCAGTTCTGAAAGGGACTCAAGTTTATTTTACTTTGCCATTTTTTCTATGGGGATAGATGTCTGCACTCACCAAAATAAACAATAAAACTGATATGAACATTGGGAATCATGGGCTGAATTTTGTTAGGCCAGCTTTGAGATGCATTTAGGTGATCAAAGGAACTGAATGTTTGTTGTTGTTTTTTTTTTTATAAAATTAGTAACAGAACTGAGGAATCCAGTTTACTTAAGATTTAACTAAAGCTGAGTATGTTTATGACTAAGAATAACTCCAGATCTGATCTAACATGCTGCTTCTGAAAATCTTCTTCTCCCTACCCCTTCAATATTCTAAGCCTCTATAGGCTATAGCACAAAGCACTGTTTTACCAATATACACAATACAAGAACTTTAGTAATAGTAAGCATTTGAGCTGTCACTTGTTAGATTTGAGGAAAAATAAGTGGATGCTCACAAAGCTGACATGATGCAGCTGCAGTGGTGTGAAAAAGTGTTTGCCCCCTTCCTAATTTCTTGTTTTTTGTATGTTTGTCACACTTAAATGTTTCAGATCATCAAACAAATTTAAATATTAGACAAAGATAACACAAGTAAACACAAAATGCAGTTTTTAAATGAAGGTGTTTTTATTAAGGGTAAAAAAAAATCCAAACCTACATAGCTGTGTGTGAAAAAGTGATTCCCCCCCCCCCCCCGTTCAAACATAAATTAACTGTTTATCACATCTTTGGAAAGCTGAGTTTAATTTCTCTAGCCACACGCAGGCCTGATTACTGCCACACCTGTTCTCAATCAAGAAATCACTTAAATAGGACCTGCCTGAAAGTAAACCAAAAGATCCTCAAAAGCTAGACATCATGCTGTGATCCAAAGAGATGAGATGAGAGATACTTTATTTCGAACTAAAAAAGCAAAAAACATAAATGACAAGTGCAATAAAAGTGACTGTGTACAGTGCTCGAAAAGGAGAAGGAAGAAGTTAACACATATTTACTCCAACTCCTCTTTTCCCTAAATACAACCCATGTGAAATATATACATATTACCTCAGTTAAGAACCCCAAGTAGACACCCATCCATCCCTACATACATCTATACCCAGCCCCAAACAACACAGATATACAGTACTGTCCCACCTGCCATACCAGAGTGAGTTTAGTGCATCTTACATATTAATACTACACCGGTAACATATATTCTTTTAGCAAATAATGTTTATACCTCTTTTTGAATTGATTTCTGTTTGTACATAGTTTCAGTTCCAGCTCCAGACTGTTCCACAAATCCACCCCACAGACAGATATGCACATACTTTTCTTTGTTGTTCGTACCTTAGGTTTTGTAAAGTTTAAGTCTCCTCTCAAATTATAATCATTGTCTCTCTCTTTTTTAAATATTTTTTGTATATTAGATGGGAGTTGATTATTAATTGTACATTACTTGTGCTGTCTTAAATTTAACTAAATCCATGAACTTTATGGCATGTGACTTTAAAAACAATGAGTTGGTATGGTCTCTATATCCTACATTATTTATTATCCTGAAGAAATTCAGGAACAAATGAGAAACAAAGTAATTGAGACCTATCAGTCTGGAAAAGGTTATAAAGCCATTTCTAAAGCTTTAGGACTCCAGCGAACCACAGTGAGAGCCATTATCCACAAATGGCGAAAACATGGAACAGTGGTGAACCTTCCCACGAGTGGCCAACCAACCAAAATTACCCCAAGAGCACAGTGATGACTCATCCAAGAGGTCACAAAAGACCCCACAACAACATCCAAAGAACTGCAGGCCTCACTTGCTTCAGTTAAGGTCAGTGTTCATGACTCCACCATAAGAAAGAGACTGGGCAAAAATGGCCTGCGTGGCAGAGTTCCAAGACGAAAACCACTGCTGAGCAAAAACAACATAAAGGCGCGTCTCAGTTTTACCAGAAAACATCTTGATGATCGCCAAGACTTTTGGGAGAATATTCTGTGGACTGACAAGAAAAAAGCTGAACTTTTTGGAAGGTGTGTGTCCCATTACATCCGGCATAAAAGTAACAGCATTTCAGCAAAGTAAAGTTATACCAACAGTAAAATATGGTGGTGGCAGTGTGATGGTCTGGGGCTGTTTTGTTGCTTCAGGACTTGTAAGACTTGTGGTAAATTGAACCATGAATTCTGCTGTCTACCAAAAAATCCTAAAGAAGAATGACTGACTATCTGTTTGTGACCTCAAACTGAAGCGCACTTGGGTTCTGCAGCAGGACAGTGATCCAAAACACACCAGCAACACATCTGAAGGGTTTAAGAAAAACAAAATGAAGACTTTGGAGTGGCCTAGTCAAAGTTCTGACCTGAATCCGATTGAGATTCTGTGGCATGAACTCAAAAAGGCGGTTCATGCTTGAAAACCCTCCAGTGTGGCTGAATTGCAACAATTCTGCAAAGATGAGTGGGCCAAAATTCCTCCACAGTGCTGTAAAAGACTCATTGCCAGTTATCACAAATGCTTGATTGCAGTTATTGCTGCTAAGGGTGGCCCAACCAGCTATTAGGTTTAGGGGGAAATCACTATCACACAGGGCCATGTAGGTTTGGATTTTTTTCCCCTTTAATAATAAACACCTTCATTTAAAACTGCATTTTGTGTTTACTTGTGTTATCTTTGTTTAACATTTAAATTTGTTTGATGATCTGAAACATTTAAGTGTGACAAACATACAAAAAAATGAGAAATCAGGAAGGGGGCAAACACTTTCTCACACCACTGTATCAGTAATAAGACCTGGAGGGAGAATTAGTAAGATGTTAAAGCTAGAATTCTCTCTAATCAACACTGAGAAGTTTATTTTTTGTAAATTTGTTAAAGCCAATGATATTGATTATAATTCCATTTATTAAAGGGTAAAAACATCTATGGCGGTGAATCCTTTTTATAGGCACACATCTCTTTAATGATGTCAAATCACAAATTGTCAGTATAATAGCTTTTGAGTTTTTTTATACAAACAATTGTCATGTGGGGAGATTATCAGAGGTTTGTGCTTTATAATACGATTTTCTATATCTAGTTGAGGCTTTAACACAGGGATGGGCAATGTATACAGTGCTGTGAAAAAGTATTTCCCCCTTCCTGATTTCTTATATTTTTGCATATTTGTCACAAAAAATGTTTCAGATCATCAAACAAACTTTAATATTAGACAAAGATAACCCAAGTAAATAAAAATGCAGTTTTTAAATAATTATTTCATTTATAAAGAGAAAAAAGCTATCCAAACCTACCTGGCCCTATGTGAAAAGGCAGTTGCCCCCAAACCTAATAACTAGTTGTGCCACCCTTGGTGGCAACAACTGCAATCAAGTGTTTGTGATAACTGGCAACAAGTCTTTTAAATCGCTGTTGAATTTTGGCCCACTCTTTGCAGAATTGTTTTAATTCAGCCTCATTGGAGAGCTTGAGGTCACGAACTGATGGCCGGACATTCTCCTTCAGGATTTTTTGGTAGAGAATTCATGGTTCCATCAATTACAGCAAGTCATCCAGGTCTTGAAGCAGCAAAGCAGTCCCAGACCATCACACTACCACCACCACGTCTGATTGTTGGTATAATGATCTTATTGTAAAGTGTTGTTAGTTTTACACCAGATGTAATGGGGTGCAGGCCTTACAAAAGGTTAAACTTTTGTCTCAGTCTACAGATTATTTTCCCAAAAGTCTTGGGGATCTTCAAGATGTTTGTTTTGGCAAATGTGAGATGGCCTTTTGTGTTCTTTTTTGGTCAGTGGTGTTTTTTGTCTTGGAACTCTCCCATGGATGCCATTTTTACCCAGTCTCTCTCTTATTGTTGAATCATGGACCAGTGTCCAAACTGAGGTAAGTGAGGCCTGCAGTTCTTTAGATGTTGTTCTGGGTTTTTGTTTCTCATCTGTTCTTGAATTTCTTTAGATCACAACATGATGTGTTACTTTTGTGATCTGTTAGTTTACTTCACTTTATTGGACAGGTTCTATTCAAATGATTTCTTGATTCAACAGGTCTGGCAGTAATCAGGCCTGGGTGTGGCTCATGAAAATGAACTGAGCTTTCCAAAAAAAATAATCATGCAACAAGGGGGGCAATTTTGTTTTCCCTTAATAAATGAAATCGTCATTTAAAAACCCTGCATTTTGTATTTACTCAGGTTATCTTTGTCTAATATTAAAATCTGTTTGAAACATTTAAGTGTGACAAATATGCAAGAAATCAGGAAGGGGACAAATATTTTTTCACAGCACTGTACCATGGAGAGCCAATCCACCACAGGTTCTCTTTCCAACCAGTCTCTTAGATGATTTTACTGAATTCCTTCCCATATTGCTGATCAGTTGAAAGACGTGCCTTAGTGACTGGCGGGGAAAAAAACTCTGCAGGGTCATGGCCCTCCATGCAACATATTTGCCCACCCCTGCTGTAGCACTTCACTGGAGATAATTTTCAGACTAAGATCCCATACAACACAGACTTTGTTTTTTTTAAATAAATATGTCTTTAGGTCTTCATCAAGTTTTCAAGAATGATATTTCACAACATGCATTCCTGCAGCTGCACTGCTAGCCATGCCAAAGCATTAAATGTAGAACTTCCCCCACATTAATAGGCCTGTCAAGGCAACACTGTCAAATTTGATTTGGGTGTATCAAGTTCCTTCTAGTGTGTAAACCAAACTTTTGCAGGCCATAATCCATAGCCCTGAGTTTGAGCTTTGCAGGGATTTTTCACCCTTATAAAGGACAATAAAACAATCACAGTTCTGATGTGACACACTATAAAACACCTTTATATACTGTACATTAGAAAAACGTAGCCAGTGGAATGGTACAAAATGTCAATCATACATCGCCTCTGAAGTTGGATAAACTGGATGACTTAAAAACACGAGCACATGGGATCAGGCTGGCCAAAAAATACAAAAATAGTTCTGGTTAAAATGCAAATACACTGGACTGAAAATGATCATTGCAGTTTCCTCCTGCCATCATCTTTCTATCCTCTCTGACAGAAGAACACACAACTTGTTTTTGCACAAATCCAGGGCAGAGAGATGATTCGGGTAGGGATAGCGAGCAACGAGGGATGCTGGGATAGATTTTTGCAGATTGAGCCATCCTGCATACTGCAGGAGTGCATGATTCCATTTATTGTTCTGCAGTCTTTTGTTGTGTTGCCTTTCCTTAGCTGGGTGGATAGTAGCCCTGGTTGTAGTTCCAGGTGTTGTGGTAGCCGTAGCCACCGTACTGCGGTTGCTGAAACACATCATAACAAATCCTGAATGTACAGTACAACCAGATCATTTAAAAGTATAGATGGACCCATTTTCACCAAAAGAACTACATGTTGTGAAGGCTTTATTGATACCTTTTTAACCAAACAGCCATCCTCTATTTTGAAAAAGATTCACATTTGTGCAGAAATCTGACTCCTACCTGGTACCAGCTGCTGTATCCTCCGTAGCCGGACTGTGCACTCATGTCAGTGCCCATCATATTAGGAGGTGGCGTGGTGATGGGGACATGTGGTATGGTCGGGGGAGCTTGTGCCGACACAGCAACAGCAGAACTGTCTTCAGTTTTGGCCAGTTTCTCTGGATCCTCATCCCTTCAGAAACAAAATGCAGCAAAAGGTTGAAGTGAATAGAAGCTGTATTGGAAAAGTAATTTTGTTATCATTAATGTATGTTATTGTTATGAAAAATAACACCATCTAGGTTAAGACTGGTTCCCTGTAAGCTAACTACATTTCTGCATACCATCTAGTAAGAAATTTATCAGGGAAATGAAAAGGCCCTCATTTACAAATGTGTGCATAGACCATGTGTACCAACATTCTATGAGCAGACCAGGCATTCAGTGGCTCAGGAGGTAGAGTGGGTCATCCAATAACCGGAGGGTTGGTGGTTCAAATCCCACTCTCCCCAGCCGTCCTGCAGTTGTGTCCTTGAGCAAGACGCTTTACCCACCTTGCCTCCAGTCTCCATGACCCTTATATGAATGTGCATAACTGTTCGGTAGTGATCGGAGAGGTCGTTGGCGCGGACTGGCAGCCACGTTTCCATCAGCCTGCCCTAGGGCAGCTGTGGCTACAGAGGTAGCTTATCAATGTCTGTGGAGTGAATGAATAATGTATCCAGCGTTTGAGTGTTCATAAAGAAGAGCTATATAAATCCAATGCATTATATTGGACGATATTTTTTCAAAGCAACATTATATAAGATTTTCACCTTAAAATGTTTCCAAAATTATTTTGATGGCACACCATTCTTTGTACCATCAAAAATAATTTCGGAAACATTATTTTAAGATGAAAATCTTATATAATGTTGCTTTGAAAAAATATTGTTGAATCCCGGATTTGCTCATAGATCTGCTCATTGATGGGACATCATTCTTTGCCTGCCATGGATTGCCACCTTATCGTGGTGGGGGGTTTGCATGCCCTAGTGATCCCAGGAGCTACAGTGGTGTGAAAAAGTGTTTGCCACCTTCCTGATTTCTCATTTTTTTGTATGTTTGTCACACTTAAATGTTTCAGATCATCAAACTAATTTAAATATTAGACAAAGATAACACAAGTAAACACAAAATGCAGTTTTTAAATGAAGGTTTTTATTATTAAGGGCAAAAAAAATCTAAACCTACATGGCCCTGTGTGAAAAAGTGACCCCCCCCGCCCCTGTTAAAACATAAATTAACTGTGTAGTTTATCACATCTTTGGAAAGCTGAGTTCAATTTCTCCATCCACACCCAGACCTGATTACTGCCACACCTGTTCTCTATCAAGAAATCACTTAAATAGGACCTGCCTGACAAAGTGAAGTAGACCAAAAGATCCTCAAAAGCTAGATATCATGCTGCAATCCAAAGAAATTCAGGAACAAATGAGAAACAAAGTAATTGCGATCCATCAGTCTAGAAAAGGTTATAAAGCCATTTCTAAAGCTTTGGGACTCCAGCGAACCACAGTGAAAGCTATTATCCACAAATGGTGAAAACATGGAACAGTGGTGAACCTTCCCACGAGTGGCAGGCCGACCAAAATTACCCCAAGAGCACAGTGATGACTCATCCAACAGGTCACAAAAGACCCCACAACAACATCCAAAGAACTGCAGGCCTCACTTGCTGCAGTTAAGGTCAGTGTTCATGACTCCACCATAAGAAAGAGACTGGGCAAAAATGGCCTGCACGGCAGAGTTCCAAGCTGAAAACCACTGCTGAGCAAAAACAACATAAAGGCTCATCTCAGTTTTGCCAGAAAACATCTTGATGATCCCCAAGACTTTTGGGAAAATATTCTGTGGACTGAGACAAAAGTTGAACTTTTTGGAAGGTGTGTGTCCCATTACATCTGGCATAAAAGTAACACAGCATTTCAGAAAAGGAATATTATACCAGCAGTAAAATGTGGTGGTGGTAGTGTGATGGTCTGGGGCTGTTTTGCTGCTTCAGGACCTGGAAGACTTGCTGTGGTAAATGGAACCATGAATTCTGTTGTCTACCAAAAAATCCTGAAGGAGAATGTCCAGCCATCTGTTTGTGACCTCAAGCTGAAGCGCATTTGGGTTCTGCAGCAGGACAATGATCCAAAACACACCAGCAAGTCCACCTCTGAATGGCTTAAGAAAAACAAAATGAAGATTTTGGAGTGACCTAGTCAAAGTCCTGACCTGATCCGATTGAGATGCTATGGCATGACCTTAAAAAGTTGGTTCGTGCTCGAAAACCCTCCAATGTGGCTGAATTACAATTCTGCAAAGATGAGTGGACCAAAATTCCTCCACAGCGCTGTAAAAGACTCACTGCCAGTTATGCTTGATTGCAGTTGTTGCTGCTAAGGGTGGCCCAACCTGTTATTAGGTTTAGGGCAATCACTTTTTCACACAGGGCCATGTAGGCTTGGATTTTTTTCCTTTTAATAATAAACACCTTCATTTAAAAACTGCATTTTGTGTTTACTTGTGTTACCTTTGTCTAATATTTAAATTTGTTTGATGATCTGAAACATTTAAGTGTGGCAAACACAAAAAAATGAGAAATCAGGAAGGGGGCAAACATTTTTTCCATACCACTGTATGTTGTCTGGGGCAATTTGCCTCTGGCAGGGTCTCCCAAGACAAACTGGTCTTGGGTGAAGGGCCAGACTAAGAGCGATCCAACAGACTCCCATGATGAATGAAAAATCAAGGATTCAGTGTACCCCCACATGGTATGAGGTTACCAGGGCCCACCCTGGAGCAGGCCTGGGGGAGGGGCTCAATGGCAAGCATCTGGTGGCTGGGTTTCTGCCCATGGGACCCAGTTAGGCTCAGCCTGGAGGAGCTACATGGGTGGTGAGCCCTCCAGTGGGCTCACCACCTGCAGGAAGGACCATCGGGATCCGGTGCAATGTGGATCAGGTGGCAGTCAAAGGCCTTGGTGGTCTGATCCCCAGCTTTTTGGGACGTGGGACATCACCTTTCTAGTGGGGAAGGAGCCTGGGCTGGTGCACGAGATTGAGAGATACCGGCTAGACATACAGTCATGTGAAAAAATTTGGACACCCCTTTGAATATTCAGTTCTTTATCAAGAAATGTTCACATATCTATGCCTAACCTTGTTTTTGTTTTTATTTGCATTTTTTTTAACATTTATTTTACCCATTTTAAGTGGGAATGAATGTGGGGGTGTCCTAAAAAAGATGGGGGGTGTTTTAATTTATTCCTCACTCTGTTTAGAATTACATTTTACAGAAAATTAGAAAAAAGTCTTTAATTCATTTTTAACTGTTTAGTTGTATTACATGAATCTCCCAGTATTTTTAACATTGATATTAAATATCCCTATGTCCAAATATGTAAAAACAACAACAACACAGGCTTATACAGGGTGCCCTCATTTTTTCACTTGACTGTAGTTGGGCTCACCTCAACACATAACTCCGGTTTTGGAACCAGTTTCCTGGAGAGGGGCTGGAGCTTGGCCTATTTTGGAGTTGCCCTGGGTGAGAGGCGACAATCAGGGGTAGGTATTCTTGTATCCCCCTGCCTTGCTGCCTCGACACTGGAGTTCTCCCCGGTGGACGAAAGGGTAGTTTCCCCACGCCTTCGGGTTGGGAAATGGGTCCTGACCATCATTTGTGCCTATGTACCAAATGATGATTCAGAGTACCCACTCTTTTTAGAGTCTCTGATGGGGTGCTGGAGAGTGCTCCTCTTGGAGACTCCAATGTCCTACTGGGTAGCTTCAATGCACACGTGGGCAACGACAGTGAAACCTGGAGGGGCGTGATTGGGAGGAACGGCCTGCCCGATCTGAACCCGAGTGGTGTTCAGTTATTGGATTTCTGTACCAACCACAGTTTGTCCATAATGAACACCATGTTCAAGCATAAGGGTGTCCATATGTGCACCTGACACTAGGACACGCTAGGTCGTAGGTCAGTGATCGATTTTGTTATTACAGTATGTCATCAGACCTGCGACCATACAGTGGATATAAAAAGTTAACACACCCCTGTTCAAATGCCAGGTTTATGTGATGTAAAAAATGAGACCACGATAAATCATTTCAAAACTTTTTCCACCATTAATGTGATCTATAACCTGTACAACCCAATTGAAAAATGAACTGAACTCTTTTAAGGGGAAAAATAAAAAACTTACAATAACCTGGTTGCATAAATATGCACACCCTGTTATAACTGGGGATGTGGCTGTGTTCAGAATTAACCAATTGCATTAAAATTCATGTTAAATGGGAGTCATCGCACACCTGCCACCATTTAAAGTACCTCTGATCAACCCCAAATAAAGTTCAGCTGCTCTAGTAGGCTTTTCCTGACATTTTTGTCGTCACATCTTACAGCACAAGTCATGGTCCGCAGAGAGCTTCCAAAGCATCAGAGGGATCTCATTGTTCAAAGGTATCAGTCAGGAGAAGGGTACAAAATAATTTCCAAGGTATTAAATATACCATGGAACACAGTGAAGACAGTCACCATCAAGTGGAGAAAATATGGCACAACAGTGACATTACCAAGAACTGGACGTCCCTCCAAAATTGATGAAAAGACAAGAAGAAAACTGGTCAGGGAGGCTGCCAAGAGGCTGACAGCAACACTGAAGGAGCTGCAAGAATTTCTGGCAAGTACTGGTGTCGTGGTCTGAGTGCCGATATCGTCCGCGCTCGGGTCATGCAGTATTTTCCTCCCACTTGGTGTGTGTTCCCTGTGGCTCTCTGAGCTTTTATTGTGACAGCGCTCAGAGGGGCTTCCGGCTGTCAGAGCTGAGCTCCTCTGACAGCTGAACTGCATTGAATTGATTGCCTCATCAGCTGTTTCATCCCGAGCCCTACTTAAGGGAGCAACTTAAGTTACTCCGGGCTGCAATCTCGTCAGACGTTCACCCGTGAACAACCCTTTATCTTTCATCCGTCGCTGTAAGTGTTATTCTGAGACTCTGTGTTTCTTTGTCTGTACCATTATCTTAGTTGTGTTTTAGCCCCCGTGGCTCATTATTTTGTCGTTTGTCGTCAGTAATAAATTGTGCAAACTCATCGGAGGCCTACAGCGTCTCATTTGCGGTCCATGAAGGCCGCACCATGACAGTAGATTGCAGCCAGAACGAGACACCAGTCACTGTGAGTTTTGCCTAAATTTGGACTTAAGATAAGATATTATCTTGACCTTTATTAGTCCCACAATGGGGAAATTCCAGGATTGCAACAGCACAGGGATAGCAACACTCAGAGCAATGATTTTGAAGATGAGAAAATAAGAGCAGTGAATATACATATGTACACATAAATATATAAATATATATACACAGTGCGGCGCATTGTAGCTAGAGGGACTAAACAGCATAATCGTCTATTTAGTTACCCTACATGGTATGAATATGTACCCATACATATTGTCACCCTCCATAGCGACTGATATTGACCTAGTTGTATACTGGAGGGGACCATTTGTGTAAGTCTGTTACGTCTTTTGGATTCAATACTATTAGGTCGTCACGTTTTTTTTTGCTATCTCTGCGAGCAGCCCTGCTTAGGTTATACAGTCTGACAGCCATAGGTAGGAAGGACCTGCGAAACGTCTCGGTTGCGCATCTAGGATGATGTAGTCTATTGCTAAATGAGCTCCTCAGTGCGTTCAGTATGTCCTGCATAGGGTGGGACTTGGACTCCAGCAGAGATGACAGTTTAGCCACCATCCTTCTCTCTCCTATCTCCTCCACTGGGTCAAGGCGCTGCCCCAGGACAGAGCTAGCTTTCTTGATTAGTTTGTTCAGTCTCTTCCTATTGGCTGCTGTAATGCTGTTGCCCCAGCAGACCACTCCAAAAGTGATGGCTGATGCCACCACCGTGTCGTAGAATGTCTTCAAGAGCACCCCTTGTACACCAAAAGACCTGAGCCTCCTCAGCAGGAACAGCCTGCGCTGTCCCTTCTTGTAGAGTGTGTCGGTGTTGTGTGACCAGTGTAGTTTATTGTTCAGATGAACACCCTGGTACTTGTAGGATGTCACCATCTCAATGTCTGTTCCCTGGATGTTCACTGGTGCTGTGAGGGGTTGTCCTTGCCTGCAACAGTCCACCACCAGCTCCTTAGTTTTCCTCGTGCTGATCTGGAGGCAGTTCCGATGGCACCAGTCCACGAAGTCCTGGATAAGTCCTCTGTACTCAGCTTCATCTCCGTTGGAGATGAGGCCGATGATCGCAGAGTCGTCAGAGAACTTCTGTAGATGGCAGTGTGTTGTGTTGTGTGAGAAGTCCGCAGTATAAAGGGTGAACAGGAAGGGAGCCAAAACCGTTCCCTGGGGGGGCCCTCGTGCTGCCGATGATCGTGTCCGACACACAATCCCGGGTTCTCACAAACTGTGGCCAGTTGGTGAGGTAGTCCAGGATCCATGATGACAGGTGCTGGTCCACCCCTGCGCACAGCAGCTTGTCCTTCAGGATCATCGGTTGGATGGTGTTGAAAGCACTGGAGAAATCAAAGAACATGATCCTCACCGCATTCCCGGGCTTCTCCAGGTGAGACAGGGAACGGTGAAGGAGGAAGATCACTGCATCCTCCACCCCAATGCCATGCTGGTAGGCAAACTGGAGTGGATCCATCGCTGGCCCCACCAGGGGGTGTAGGTCAGCAAGGAGCAGTCTCTCCAGTGTCTTCATCATGTGAGACGTCAGGGCCACTGGTCTGTAGCTGTTCAGGTCTTTGGGGTGGGAAGTCTTTAGTACAGGTACCACACAAGATGTTTTCCATAACTGTGGTACCCTCCCCAGCTACAGGCTCAGGTTGAAGATGTGCTCCACAATCCCACACAGCTGGTCTGCACAGGACTTGAGGAGCTTTGCGCTGATGTCGTCTGGTCCCGAGGCCTTCCTCACCTTGATCTTCCTCAGCTCCGTCCTCCCCTGGGTCTCAGTGAGGGTCAGGTTGGGGGACTGTGTGCTCGGAGTGGGGGGGTGTTGGTGGAGTGGGGTGTGGACAGCAGGTCTCGATGACTTTAGAGGCAGCAGTGGTTGGTGTGCAGTCGGGGGGGAGGGCGGTCGGTCAAACCTATTAAAAAAACAGGTTCAGATTGTTCGCCCACTCCCTGCCCCCCGTGGCCTGGGAGGAGGTATTCTGGAGCCCAGAGATGGTTTTAAAGGGCCTATATCATGCAAAATCGACTTTTTTGAGCTTTTAAGCATGTTATAATGTTAATTCCTCACCAAAAACACCCCCAAAGTGGTATTTTGCTCCATTCACGCACCTCTGAGTATTCCTCCTCAACCCTACTCTCTGAGCTGCTGCTCCGCCCTGTCCCTGATAATGACTGGGTCCCCACGTTCATACGTATGAACGTGGGTGAGCCGCCCACTCCAGGAAGTGCCTGTGCTGCTAGCACTGCCCCCAGGCTAACGTACACACCCACTTTCTCCGCGCAGCTAATGGAGCGGTGATTGGCAAAACTCTTTCACTTTAGCATTAACGCTGTGAAGAAGTAGTTCCTCTCGCACCTAATCTGCTCAGTGACAACAACTGTTTGCTTTTTTACGTAAGACAATGTCTTCTAAGTTTTTGTGGGGGGAACCCAGCGACACGCTGCAGCAGCCGGCTCAGGGGTTACGTCATGAAATGGGCGGCAGCCACAAGAAGGAGAGGCTGAGCCTCAGAGATCAAGGCATCTTACTTCCGGGTTGGAAAAGTAGCTCGCGAAAATAACTCATATTTCATAAGAAATTCATTCTCCAGTGTACCAAAGGTAATATACTATCACATACATGCATATAGTTTACTCTGAAAGGCTTAAAATAGCATGATATAGGCCCTTTAAGGTTTCTCCAGACCCCGCTGATGTCGCTCTGTTGCAGCTTGTCCTCCATCTTCTTCCTGAAGCTGTCCTTGCCTTCTCTGATCTTCCTCCTCAGCTCCCTCTGTACGGACTTCAGCATCTCCCTGTTTCCTGACCTGAAGATCCTCTTCTTCTCTCTCAGAAGTGTTTTTATCTCAGGGATGATCCAGGGTTTGTTGTTCGAGCAACATCATATTGTCTTGGTGGGTACGGTGTTGTCCACACAGAAGTTGATGTAGTCCGTGATGGTAAGTGAGGCCATTGATGTCCTCACCATGTGGATCGCAGAGTTGCTCCCAGGCAGTGGTTTCAAGACTTGTCGTTTTCCCTGTCTGGGTACCTGTGTGCTGGGAGATTATGTCACCGCTCAGGGGCCACGCTCGGAGCCTGGGCTACGAGCTGGTGGAGGCCCTCGACTATATTGATGGAACCCTTTTCACCGCTCGCCTCTATGACACTCCCAGTGATGTACGCCAGCACTTGGACCTTGCTGAGGCAATCATTAACCACCTTCCTCCCTACTCCAACCACCCTGAAGTCATGGTGAGGAAGACGGACATCTCTGCGCTCCGGGAGAGACTCCGTGGGCTGGAAGGAAACTCCGGCAGGAAGCTGAAGAGAAGGCACCCTCACTCCTCGCTTCAGGATCCCGTTCCTGTCCCTGATCCAGTCCAGGAGTTCGCACCACCCAGGGGTCATCCCCAAAGGAGTGAGACGTCAGTCGGGATTACCCCGGAAAGATTACAGCTGACAGCTATTTCCATCCGGGACCGAGTGGCTGCAGCTCGCTCCGCCGTCCACCCCACACAGATTATGAAGCATGTGACGGCAGCGGTCAGGCTGGTGGAGAGGAATCCTGAGCTGTGTGATTATCCTGAGTACGCTGACCTGCTCGCCTCTGTTTC
Organism: Pholidichthys leucotaenia; assembly: GCA_020510985.1. Classification (NCBI taxonomy): domain Eukaryota; kingdom Metazoa; phylum Chordata; class Actinopteri; order Cichliformes; family Pholidichthyidae; genus Pholidichthys; species Pholidichthys leucotaenia. Next base: position 406,748,064 of record CM035840.1, on the reverse strand, counting down.
TGCGCAGGAGCGGCATTTTCCTAACCTCACCTTCGCCTCGCCCTCTGCCAGTAAACGTCGTCTCCATGCAGATTGCACACCTCAGCGAGAACCCCGTCCGGATCGAGTTCCGGGTAGCCACACGAACTTTGTCTCCCAGCCAGCTGCAGCCTCCGTGTCTCGCCGAAGAGGTAAAACAGCCGCCTCCCCCTCCGGGTCATCTCTCCCCGCTGTTCCATCAACTCCTCGTTCCCGGTTCGCCTCGGCTGTTTCTCCCTCCTCCTTGACGTTCACCCCAGCTGCTGTGAGCTCCACGAGTCCGTCTCCGGATGCTCCCGTTCCTGATCGGGTGGGAGAGGCTCCTCTTCGTCTTCCCAGGGGGTCCTCCTTTTCCATCCAGCGGGGGAAGGGAAGATTCAAGTTCACTGCGGCGGGTCCCATCAGCCCTCCGGGAATCAGGCAAGTGTCTATTCATTCTTTTCCTGTATTGGGTGAATTGCCTTGTTTGATTCCTGGGGGTGGAGTTTGGGGTTCACAGCCCCCTGAGCTTCCTCCACCTGCTGCAGAAATTAATTATGAACCTGCCGCTTTTGTGTCTCCTTCCCCTGAGCATTCCTCGGCACCAGGACTACGCCGGCAGATGAGGAGGGAGCCTGTGGGCTTGGAGAGCCTGGATCCAGCCCCGCAGTCGTGACACGAGCAGAGGAGGAGGGCGGACTGCAGATTGGAGTCTGCGCCGACAAGCAAGCGTCCCCGGGTCTCCACGGAGGGACAGTCCAACCCGGCAGGTCACGGAGCCTCTGCCGTCACGCCGTGCGGGTCCTCGGCATGGACATCTGCGTCAGGAAATCTCCAGACTGTGGACTCCATCATGCCGGCTGCAGAGCCCGCCATAGCCGAGTGGGAACCGGAGGACGACCTTCTTCCGTCTGAACCCGGATCGTCGAAGTCCTGGACGGCGACAGAACTCGAGTTCAGGCAAGTGCTCTATTTTGTCTTTCTCCTCTCAATTCTGGAGCATTCTTGCCTGTCTCTCGGGGAGACGAGCCAGGTGCAGCCATCCACTGCATCTGAGCTCGTCTCACTGGGCTCTGTCGCTACCGGTGATCCTGATCCCGGTTCTTCTTCTTCTCCTGAGCCTTCTCCCAGGGTCACCGGTGCGGAGTCGATCCCGGTCGCTGTGCTGGAGGTTCCGGGTTCGGGTCTGGAGGCTGTCCCTGGTACTGCGCCGACCCAGTCGGGGTCCATTGCGGGTGCTGCATTGACCCAATCGGGGTCCGACGTGTGTGCAGCCGCGACCCAATTGGGGTCCATCGCTGGTGCAGCATTGACCCAGTCGGGGTTCGTCGTGGGTTGTGTTCCGGCCCATTTGGGGTCCGCTGTGGGTTGTGTTCTGGCCCACTTGGGGTCAGACGTGGGAGCCACGCTGATCCAGTCGGGGTCCGTCATGGACGCTGCTCTGACGCAGTCGGGGTCCGTTGTGGGTGCGGCACGGTCCCGCTGGGGACCCAACGTGGGCGCAGCGCCGATTCGGTTCGAGGTCAGTGAAGGAGCTGCAGATCCTCTGCCGTCTGACACCGGACTGGTCCTTCAGCCTTCCCCCAATCCTTCTCCACCGGGTGCCGTTGGGGTTCCTCGTATTCGGCTCGGCTCTCCCTCGCTATCCCCCTCTACAGGGAAGCCATCTTCGATTTCTCCCCTGCGGTCCTGGTGGCTGAGTGACGCGGGTCGGCCGCCTGGAAGACTGCCTCGCCCGTTTGGCGTTCTGGGTCGGCCACCTGACCAACTAGACTCTCAGTTCGGTGATCTGGTCCAGCCGCCAGAGGGACTGTTTTTCCTGGCCTGGGACTGGGGTAGGCCGCCTGAGCCTTTCCTTTTTTCCCTGCCAGCAATCTGGACGCTGGACGCAGGAAGACCCCCTGAACTATTTGTGTTGTACTATTGTGAACTGTATTTATCGCCGCTCTTTAGCACGTGTTTTTTTTTCTCTCCCCTCCTCTGTCTGAGGGATGATATGTGGTCGCCACGTTGTTTCTTATGGGCCTGTGTATCTTGGTTATAGGGCTTTTTCTCCTGTTATTTGCATTTATTGTCCTGTCTGTTGTGCCACCCGTGCTTTATGGAGTATTGTGGGGTTTTTTTTTCCCATGCTCTGTAATTGCTTCATGGTTTTTTCCTGTGCTCTCCCTTGTCACTCTTTGTTCCGGTTCCTCATCTTGATGTTTTTTTTTCTTTTCTGGTTCTCGCCTTCCTGGGCTTTTCCCCCATCCTCCCACCCTGGGTGGTGGGGGCTTGGGTGTCACACGGCGCCCAGAGTGCGCCATTCGGGGGGGGAGTACTGTCGTGGTCTGAGCGCCGATATCGTCCGCGCTCAGGTCATGCAGTATTTTCCTCCCATTTGGTGTGTGTTCCCTGTGGCTCTCCAAGCTTTTATTGTGACAGCGCTCAGAGGGGCTTCCGGCTGTCAGAGCTGAGATCCTCTGACAGCTGAACTGCATTGAATTGATTGCCTCATCAGCTGTTTCATCCTGAGCCCTACTTAAGGGAGCAGCTTAGGTTACTCCGGGCTGCAATCTCGTCAGATGTTCACCCGTGAACAACCCTTCATCTTTCATCCGTCGTTGTGTTATTCTGAGACTCTGTGTTTCTTTGTCTGTACCATTACCTTAGCTGTGTTTTAGCCCCCCGTGGCTCATTATTTTGTCGTCAGTAATAAATTGTGCAAACTCATCGGAGGCCTATAGCATCTCATTTGCGGTCCATGAAGGCTGCACCATGACAACTGGCTGTTTAGTACATGTGACAACAATCTCCCATCTTCTTCATATGTCTGGGCTATGTGTAAGGTGGCATGACGGAAGCCTTATCTTATGAAGAAAAACATCCAAGCCCGGCTACATTTTGCATAAACACATTTGAAATCTCCCAAATGCATGTGGGAAAATGTGTTATGGTCCAATAAAACTAAGGTTGAATTTTTTGGCCATAATTCCAAAAGGTATATTTGGCACAAACACAACACTGCTCATCACCAAAAGAAGACCATAACTACACTGAAGCATGGTGGTGGCACCATCATGCTTTGGGGCTGTTTTTCTTCAGCTGGAACTGGAGCCTTACTCAAGGTGGAGGGAATTATGAACAGTTCCAAATATCAGTCAGTGTTGGCACAAAACCTTCAGGCTTCTGCTAGAAAGATGAAGATGAAGAGGGACTTCATCTTTCAGCACAACAATGACCCAAAGTACACATCTAAATCAACAAAAGAATGGCTTCACCAGAAGAAGATTAAGGTTTTGGAATGGCCCAGCCAGAGTCCAGACCTGAATCCGATCGAACATCTATGGGGTGATCTGAAGAGGGCTGTGCACAGGAGATGCCCTCACAATCTGGCAGATTTGGAGCATTTTTGCAAAGAAGAGTGGGCAAATCTTGGCACATCAAGAAGTGCCACAGACATGGACTCCTACCCAAAAAGACTGAGTACTGTAATAAAAGCCAAAGGTGCTGCAACAAAGTATTAGTTTAAGGGTGTGCATATTTATGCAACCAGGTTATTGTAAGTTTTTTATTTTTCCCCTTAAAATATTTCAGTTTGTTTTTCAATTGGGTTGCCCAGGTTATAGATCACATTAATGGTGGAAAAAGTTTTGAAATGATTTATCTTGGTCTCATTTTTTTTAGATCAAAAAAATCTGGCATTTGAACAGGATGTGTAGACTATTTACTGTATATCCACTGTACAGTGGGGGAAAAAAGTATTTAGTCAGCCACCAATTGTGCAAGTTCTCCCACTTAAAAGATGAGAGAGGTCTCCAATTTTCATCATAAGTATACCTCAACTATGAGAGACAAAATGAGAAAAAAAAATCCAGAAAATCACATTGAAGGATTTTTAATGAATTAATTGGTAAATTCCTCGGTAAAATAAGTATTTGGTCACCTACAAACAAGCAAGATTTCTGGCTCTCACAGACCTGTAACTTCTTTAAGAGGCTCCTCTGTCCTCCACTCATTACCTGCATTAATGGCACTTGTTTGAACTCATTATCAGTATCAAAGACACCTGTCCACAACCTCAAACAGTCAGACTCCACCTCCACTATGGCCAAGACCAAAGAGCTGTCAAAGGACACCAGAAACAAAATTGTAGACCTGCACCATGCTGGGAAGACTCAATCTGCAATAGGTAAGCAGCTTGGTGTGAAGAAATCAACTGTGGGAGCAATTATTAGAAAATGGAAGACATACAAGACCACTGATAATCTCCCTCGATCTGGGGCTCCACGCAAGATCTCACCCAGTGAGGTCAAAATGATCACGAGAACGGTGAGCAAAAATCCCAGAACCACACGGGGGGACCTAGTGAATGACCTGCAGAGAGCTGGGACCAAAGTAACAAAGGCTACATCAGTAACACACTACGCCGCCATGGACTCAAATCCTGCAGTGCCAGACGTGTCCCCCTGCTTAAGCCAGTACATGTCCAGGCCCATCTGAAGTTTGCTAGAGAGCATTTGGATGATCCAGAAGAGGATTGGGAGAATGTCATATGGTCAGATGAAACCAAAATAGAACTTTTTGGTAAAAACTCAACTTGTCGTGTTTGGAGGAGAAAGAACACCATACCTACTGTGAAGCATGGGGGTGAAAACATCATACTTTGGGCTGTTTTTCTGCAAAGGGACCAGGACGACTGATCCGTGTAAAGGAAAGAATGAATGGGGCCATGTATCGTGAGATTTTGAGTGAAAACCTCCTTCCATCAGCAAGGGCATTGAAGATGAAACGTGGCTGCGTCTTTCAGCATGACAATGATCCCAAACACACTGCCTGGGCAACGAAGGAGTGGCTTCGTAAGAAGCATTTCAAGGTCCTGGAGTGGCCTAGCCAGTCTCCAGATCTCAACCCCATAGCAAATCTTTGGAGGGAGTTGAAAGTCCGTGCTGCCCAGCGACAGCCCCAAAACATCACTGCTCTAGAGGAGATCTGCATGGAGGAATCAGCCAAAATACCATCAACAGTGTGTGAAAACCTTGTGAAGACTAACAGAAAACGTTTGACCTCTGTCATTGCCAACAAAGGGTATATAACAAAGTACCGAGATGAACTTTTGTTATTGACCAAATACTTATTTTACCAAGGAATTTACCAATTAATTCATTAAAAATCCTTCAATGTGATTTTCTGGATTTTTTTTTCTCATTTTGTCTCTCATAGTTGAGGTATACCTATGATGAAAATTGGAGACCTCTCTCATCTTTTAAGTGGGAGAACTTGCACAATTGGTGGCTGACTTAAATACTTTTTTTCCCCACTGTATGTCTTGGACACTCGGGTAAAGAGAGGTGCAGAGCTGTCAAGTGATCACCACTTGGTGACGAGTTGGATCTGATGGCACAGGTGGATGCCATTCAGACCCGGTAGACCTAAACGCACAGTGAGGATGTACTGGGGACGTCTGGCTGAGGTCTGTGACCGAGAGGTCTTCAACTCCCACCTCCAGAAGAACTTCGACCACATTCCTGGGCTGCACGGTGGCGCAGTGGTTTAGCACTGTGGCAGCACAGTTTACCCTCGGCCGGGGGATCGCGGGGATCATGAGATCGTGGGTTCGATCCCAGCCCCCGACCAACAGTGAGCTGTGTGGAGTTTGCATGTTCTCCCCGTGTTGCGTGGGTTTACTCCGGGATTTCTCCGGTTTCCTCCCGCATACCAAAAACATGTAGGTTTAGGGCGCTCGCGCACGCAGCGACCAGCAGCCGGTGGCTTGTCACCAGACTGCAAACCAAATCTACCTACGGGTACAAATAAGTAACAAAAAAAAAAAAAAATTCCGAGGGAGTTTGGAGACATGGAGTCTGAATGGGCCATGTTCCCTATGTCCATTGTTGGAGCAACTGCCCAGAGCTGTAGCCGCAAGGTCGTTGGTGCATCTCGTGGTGGCAAACCCTGAACCAAGTGGTGGACATCAGTGGTGAGGGGGGCCATCAAGCTGAAGAAGGAGTCCTATCGAGCTTGGTTGGCTTGTGGGACTCCTGTAGCAGCTGAGGTGTACCGAAAGGCCAAGCGGAGTGCAGCTCGAATGGTTGCTGAAGCAAAAACTCAGGTGTGGGAGGAATTTGGGGAGGCCATGGTGCTAGCCAGTCCCTATACGACCATTGCATGAGTTTGATTCGTATTGCCAACACCCAGTCAAACTCGTTTCCAGTGAGAGGTGGGACTCCGCCAGGGCTGCCCTTTGTCAGTGACCCTGTTCATAATTTTTATGGACAGGATTTCTAGGTGCAGCCAAGGAACAGAGAGTGTCATGTTTGGTGATCACAGGATCTCATCTCTGCTATTTGCAGATTATGTCCTATTGGCTTCATCGAGCAATGATCTAGAGGTCTTGCTGGGATGGTTTGCTACTGAGTGTAAAGCAGCTGGGATGAGAATCAGCACCTTCAAGTCCGAGTCCATGGTCCTCAGCTGGAAAAGGGTGGATTGTCCTCTCCGGGTAGGGGGAAAGCTCCTGCCCCAAGTGGAGGAGTTTAAGTATTTTGGGGTCTCATTCACGAGTGAGGGGAGAATGGAACGAGAGATTGACAGATGGATCGGCGCAGCATCTGCAGTGATGCAGACGCTGTACTGGTCTGTTGTGGGGAAGAGGGAGCCGAGCTGTACGGCAAAGCTGTCAATTTACCAGTCAGTCTACGTTCCTACCCTCACCTATAGTCATGAGCTTTGGGTAATGACCGAAAGAATGAGCTTGTGGATACAAGCGGCTGAAATGAGCTTTCTCCATAGGATTTCTGGACTCACCCTTAGACATAAGGTGAGGGGCTCAGTTATCCGGGAGAGGATCAGGGTAGAACTGCTGCTCCTCCACACTGAAAGGAGACAGTTGAGGTGGTTCGGGCATCTGATCAGGATGCCTCCTGGACGCCTCCCACTTGAGGTGTTTCGGGCACGTCCCACTGGGAGGAGACCCTAGGTCAGACCCAGGAAACGGTGGAGAGACTACGTCTCCCAGCTGACCTGGGAACATCTTGGTATCCTCTCTGAAGAGCTGGAGCAAGTGACCGGGGAGAGGGAAGTCTGGGCTTCTCTGCTTGAGCTGCTGCCTCCGCGATCCGGACCTCCAGAAAAGAGGTAGAAGATGGATGGATGGATGAACGGACATCATTCTTTGACTGGGTGAATGTCACTTCCCCCACAGCCTGAGTGGACCTTCAATGCCTGTTCTTGGTAGGAACACTAAAAGAACTACAACTATGGCAACAGGGTACTAAGTTGTTGGTGGCTAAAGTTGTGACCCCGTGACTGGTTGTTGGGACTGAGGTCACTGTCACAGTAGTTGTAGTCTTTTCAGTGTTCATACCGGGAACAAGAAAGTTCCATAGTGCTGCTTTAAGTGAGGAACTGTTTCAAAGAACAGACACACAAATGATAATGTCAGGGCAACCAGTTATTAAATATTTCACTTTTTTAAACTGAATACACCCCTATTCCTCACTATTTCACAAGAGATAAAATGTGTGGTAAAGTGAAATATTTCTCAATCTTAACACAACCTTTTCAAACCATAAAAATTCAAATGCATAAAAGTTGAGGTGATAGTAAAGATCAATGTGCCCAAGACAAGATGTGACATTTAGATTTAGATCTGCCTACTTGTACATCAAATTCAAAGGGACATTTAGAATTAGAAAACAGTCTAATTGTCCCAAGAAGTGACCTGTGGGCTCAGTCTGATTTAACCCAAAACTCAAACCACTTTGTTTAATCTTCTTTTTAATCTGAGTTTCTTTCTCACCCATTCTCTGCTTCTCTTTTTGTTCCACCCAGCTCCTTTAACAGCTTCTGGTGCTCATCATAGACAGACAGTACACTGCAGAATACACAGACACAAAAACAGAAAAAACACCTTTCATATCCAATAATGCTTTGTTAGGAACCAACTTGATTTCATGTATAAATACTGTATTTTTGGGACTATAAGGCGCACCGGATTATAAGGCGCATTAAAGCGAGGTAGTCGGAGCCGGGAAAAAAAAATTTTTTTTGCGTGCATGGAAAGAAAATCCTATCTATAGTCATTATAGACACATATAGCGCAATTGTCTGCGAGTGTGAATGACCTGTTCCTTGAGCAGGCGGAACGTTTTTAGTCCGTGGCTGTTCATCGCCATATTGGCCAGAATACTTGCTCGGTACTCGCTCGGTACTCGATATGGCTCGTATTTACAGCCGTAAATACGTATTTACAGCCGTATTTACTGCTCCCGTTTACAGCTAAACGGGAGCAGTTTCGATGCCGAAATTTCACATACAAATCCTAATATACGTGTTCTATACACTATCGGCTTTTGGGTATCGACTACCTCGCGAGGTAGTCGGATCTGGGAATTTTTTTTTTTTTTTTTTGCATGCATGGAAAGAAAATCCTATCTATAGTCATTATAGACACATATAGCGTGACTGTCTGCGAGTGTGAATGACCTGTTCCACGAGCAAATGTACGTTTTTTTGGTCCGTGGCTGTTTACATCGCCATATTGGCCAGAATACTCGCTCGGTACTCGATACGGCTCGCTCTCCGGCGGCAGCCCCGAGAAGTAAACAATGCAAACAAATGCCGGGACGCTTGAATTCTTTCGTCCCGAAAATATCATTTTTGAATATTAATTACAGCTAAACAGGAGCAGTTTCGATCCACGATCCATTGGCAGATAGTGGCTTAACTCGCTAGCAATTTAACTTTGAACGACCTGTTGACACCAATATAGCGGTTGGAGTTCTTTGGTTAATCCACCCAGAATGATGGCAAGCTCCGAATTAGTTTGCTTCACTTGGGTTTTGACAGTATCGGTGAGATGGGCACGCATGGAGTGGCAGATCAATAGGGACGGAGATTTGTGGAAAAAGCCATCCGGCCATTATGTTGAAGCGCATATTACTCCGCGAGGCTCCTGACTACCGTAATGCTCCGACAATCCATCAAGTGGTTCGGCTTCGTAGCTTACCAAAGTTGTACTAAAACATTTTTGACAGATTTTTGAGCGCCGTGTACCACATAAAATTGGTTCGAGGTCAGTAAGCACAACCAGAATCAATACATAAGGCGCACCGGATTATAAAGCGCCCTGTCGATTTTTGAGAAAATTAAAAGGATTTTAAGTGTGCCTTATAGTCCAAAAAATACGGAAAATAGTTTCCACTCAGGAGACGGACCTCTGGATAGAGTTGCTGTAATCCTCTGCAAACTGAAGGCCTCTTTGTGACAGCAGGATCTTGGTGTGAGGAGCGAGGGGAGCAGCCAGGGCTCGCGTCACACAATCATGCACCGCCTCAGATGAAGCCCAGGGGTCCCCAGACACCTCCATCTCCAACAGGTTCAGATGTAGTTTATCGTTTTCCTACAGCAGGTCACATGAAAATGAAAACACTCATTTTCCTTTTTGTAGTTTGCATTTAAAGATATTAAAAATGTGGCAGAAATAATATATTTGGACAAACTGAATTCCATCCATCCATCCATCCATCCATCTTCTACCACTTTTCCGGAGGTCCGGGACATGGAGGCAGCAGTTCAAGCAGAGAAGCCCAGACTTCCCTCTCCCCAGCCACCTGCTCCAGCTCTTCAGAGAGGATACCAAGGCGTTCCCAGACCACCTGGGAGACGTAGTCTCTCCAGCGAGTCCTGGGTCTGCCCCGGGGTCTCCTCCCAGTGGGATGTGACCGAAACACCTCAAGTGGGAGTCATCCAGGAGGCATCCTAATCAGATGCCCAAACCTCCCCAACTGGCTCCTTTCAATGTGGAAAAGCAGCAGTTCTACTTTGAGCCTCTCCCGGATGGCTGAGCTCCTCACCCTATCTCTAAGGGTGAGTCAAGCAATCCTATGAAGAAAGCTCATTTCAGCCGCTTGTATCCGCGATCTCATTCTTTCAGTCATTACCCAAAGCTCATGACCATAGGTGAGAGTAGGAACGTAGATTGACCAGTAAATCGACAGCTTTGCCTTAGAGCTTAGCTCCCTCTTTACCACAACAGACCAGTACAACGTCCGCATCACTGTAGATACTGTTCCGATCCGTCTGTCAAGCTCTCATTCCATTCTCCCCTCACTCGTGAATAAGACCCCAAAACACTTAAACTCCTCCACTTGGGGCAGGAGCTTGTCCCCAACCCGAAGAGGACAATCTACCTTTTTAAGGCTGAGGCCCATGGACTTGGAGGTGCTGATTCTCATCCCAGCCACTTCACACTCAGCAGCAAACTGTCCCAGTAAGACCTGTAGGTCATTGCTGGATGAAGCCAGCAGGACAACATCATCTGCAAACAACAGAGATGAGATCCTGTGGTCACCAAGCATAACACCCTCCGTTCCCTGGCTGCACCTAGAAATCCTGTCCATAAAAATTATGAACAGGATCAGTGACAAAGGGCAGCTCTGGCGGAGTCCAACTGTCACTGGGAATGAGTGCGACCGAGTGTTGGCAATATGAACCAAACTCTCACAACGGTCATATAGAGACCAGATAGCTTGTAATAACAAGCTCGATATCCCATACTCCCGAAGCAACCCCCACAAAAAAAACCACGAGCGACACGGTTGAATGCCTTCTTCAAGTCCACAAAACACATGTAAACTGGTTGGGCAAACTCCCACGAACCTTCGATGATTCTCGAGAGGGTAAAGAGCTGGTCCGATGTGCCACAGCCAGGACGAAAACCACATTGCTCCTCCTGAATCCGAGGTTCGACCAACAGCCGGACTCTCTTCTCCAGTACCTTGGCATAGACCTTCCCAGGGAGGCTGAGGAGTGTGATCCCTCTAAAGCTGGAGCACACCCTCCGGTCCCCTTTTTTGAAAAGAGGAACCACCACCCCGGTTTGCCATGCCAAAGGTACTGTACTCGACCTCCACGCAATGTTGCAGAGGCGTGTCAACCATGACAGCCCTACAACATCCAGGGCCTTGAGGTACTCTGGGTGAATCTTGTCCATCCCTGGGGCCCGACCACCAAAGAGATTTTTAACCACCTCAGTGACCTCAGCCCCTGTGATGGGCGAATCGTCCCCCTCGTCCACAAGCCCTGCTTCCTCTGTGGAAAGCATGTCAGTGGGATAGAGGAGATCCTTGAAGTATTCCTTCCACTGCCCGACGATATTTCCAGTCGAAGTCAGCAGCGCCCCATCCGCACCATGCACAGTGTGGACAGGGAGCTGCTTCCCCCTCCTGAGTCACCAGACAGTTTGCCAGAATCTCTTCAATGCCGACCAAAAGTCTTGTTCCATGGCCTCACCGAATTCCTCCCACACCCGAGTTTTTGCTTCAGCAGCCACCCGAGCTGCACTCCGCTTGGCCTGCCAGTACACCTCAGCTGCTTTGGGAGTCCCACAAGCCAATCAAGCTTGATAGGACTCCTTTTTCAGTTTAATGGTCCCCCTCACCACTGGTGTCCACCAGTTGGTTCAGGGGTTGCCACCACGAGATGCACTGACAACCTTGCAGCTGCAGCTCTGGGCAGCTGCTTCAACAATGGAGGTGGAGAACATGGCCCATTCAGACTCCATGTCTCCAGACTCCTTCGGAATGTGGTCAAAATTCTTCTGGAGGTGGGAGTTGAAGACCTCCCAGACAGGGGACTCAGCCAGATGTTCCCAGCACACCCTCACTATACGTTTGGGTCTACCAGGTCTGAATGGCATCCTCCCCTGCCATCGGCTTCAACTCACCACCAGGTGGTGATCAGTTGACAGCTCTGCACCTCTCTTTACCTGAGTGTCCAAGACATACAGTCGCAGGTCTGATGACACGATAACAAAATCGATCATCAACCTGCGACCTAGGGTGTCCTATGTGCACAAACTGAATTCCACTCATACTAAATTCAAAATTATTAAAAGAGTATAATCACTCTGTGAGGTTTGTTACTAGTTCTGGAGTAAGTTTTTCTCACCGGACTAATTTCCAGTGCGTCCTGTAACACTCTCCGGGCTCTGCTGGGGTCCCTGCCAAGTTTCAGCAGCAAACGAGCCAGTTTGATTGAATAGAAGGCATGCAGCATCGGTTTCTCTTTGGATTCGCCCACCGCCTCCACCAGTAAGGCCTCTGATTGATCCAGCTGGCCCGCTCGCCTCTCCAAAGCCGCCCGGCGGAGACGGACGACTGCCAAACCCGGCATATTTTTCTCCAAGGATTCCAACACTTGTCGGGCCGCAGGTAAGTCACCTGATGGTCGCAAAATATGGGAAAAGAGATGGCATTTCAAATAATCATTAACATTTTAGAGAACATGTATGTTTGTACAGATATATGTTGCCACACCGTGTTTCTCCTCGAATGTCGCCCACTGCATGTGGATGTTGGGTTTGTTCACCAGGTGGACCTCACAGGCTCGTCTGTAAACTGCTCGGGCCTCGTCCACACTCTGTGGCTCCAGGTACTGAATGTACTGAGGAAGAAACAAACACATGAAGATACATACAAAACAGACACAAATTTACTGCCAACTAAATATGCTTTCATGCTTGTGTGCTTTAGGGTTTCTGCATGTTTCGACAAGGTAAATTTGAAAATTATATAGTCCCCCCACCTTATTTTGTAATACCGGGTATCTGCATGGATAAGGAAATTCATTTCTACCACTTTTTTGGGGGTCTGGGTCACAGAGGCAGCAGTCCAAGCAGAGATACCCAGACCTCCCTCTCCCCAGTCACCTGATCCAGCTCTTCAGAGAGGAGACCAAGACATTCCCAGGTCAGCTGGGAAACAGCCTCTCCAGCGTGTCCTGGGTCTGCCCTGTTGTCTCCTCCCAGTGTGATGTGCCCAAAACACTTCAAGTGGGAGGCTTCCAGGAGGCATCCTGATCAGATGCCTCAACTGGCTCCTTTCGATGTGGAGGAGCAGCAACTCTATTCTGAGCCTCTCCCAGATGACTGAGCTCCTCATCTTATCTCTAATGCCACTTTTCCACTTGCACCTACTTGGCTCAACTCGCCCCGACGCTACTCAGCCTGACACGGTTTAGGTTGTTTTCCATTACAACTGAGTACCACCTCAAGGTGGGTGGGTTCATTGCAGGAAGGCGGCCTGTTATCCCGTTATGTTGTTGACATGCTGGAGTTTTGCTGTCAGAAACGAATACTTATTACAGCAAGTGCAACATACAAGCAAAGCATAGAGTTATTCACCATCTTCCCTGTGAGCAGCCATCAGCTCGGAAACCTCCTAGTATACTTTTTCTTTTCTGGTCACTCTGCCGGCGATAGGGCTGAAAAGTTCATAGGCTGAAAAGTTCATCGTGGTCAAATTTGACAAAATGTAGTTTATTTTTCAAGTGCATGGAGCCAAGCACTGCAACACCGATGGAAGAAGTATGTGGACCGAAAGGGAGAAAAATAACCATATTTGGTCAAATTTGACCACTATATGAACTTTTAAGCCCCGTTGCCGGCGAAGCGACCCGAAATGAAAGCATACCAGGAGGTCTCCAAGCTGATGGCTGCTCACGGGGAAGATGGTGAGTGTTTTGTGATTGTGATTGTTGATCACAGAAATAATAATAAAAAAAAAAAAAAACCCATCACGGCCAAATTTACAAATGGCGGTTTTGAATCTTGTGAAGACGTCGCTCTCATCCACTGACATTACGCCTTGGCCAATCAGTGGCTTGCAATCTGCTGACGTCACATTTCAGCTCGACTCAGCACGGTTGGAACTTCACTTGAGTAGGTACCAAAACAGTACCTACTGTAGTACCAGGTACTAAGTGCTAATGGAAAACCCTACAAACCGAGTAGAATCAAGGCGAGTCGGACTGAGTAGGTGCTAGTGGAAAAGGGCCATAAGGGTGAGTCCAGCAATCCTAAGGAGAAAGCTCATTTCAGCTGCTTGTATTTTTTCAGTCATTACCCAAAGCTCATGACCATAGGTGTGGGTAGGAATGTAGATTGACCACTAAATTGACAGCTTTACTTTAGAGCTCAGTTCCCTCTTCACCACAACAGACCAGTACGTCTGCATCACTGCAGATGCTGCTCTGATCCATCTGTCAATCTCCCCTCAACAGTGAATAAGACCCTGAGATACTTGAACTCCTCCACTTGGGGAAGGAGCTCGTCCCTGACTCGGAGAGGATAATCCACTCTTTTCTGGCTAAGGACCATGGACTCTGACTTGGAAGTGCTGATTCTTATCTCGGCCACTTTACACTCAGTAGCAACCCGTCTCAATAAGACCTGTAGGTCATGGCTTGATGAAGCCAACAAGAAACCATCATCTGCAAACAGCAGAGACGAGATCCTGTGGCCACCAAATATGACACCCTCTGTTCCCTGGCTGCACCTAGAAATCCTGTCCATAAAAATTATGAACAGGATCGGTGACAAAGGGCAGCCCTGGTGGAGTCCAACTCCCACTGGGAACGAGAGCGACTAATTGCTGGCAAATACAAAACAAACTGTCACAATGGTCGTATAAAGACTGGATAGCTCATAGCAGCAAGCCCAATATCCCATACTTGCGAAGCATCCTCCACAAGAAACCACAGGGAACACAGTCAAATGCTTTCTCCAAGTCCACAAAACACATGTAGACTGGCTGGGCAAACTCCCACAAAGCCTCAAGGATCCTTGAGAGGGTGAAGTGTTGGTCCGATGTGCCACAACCGGGACGAAAGCCACATTGCTCCTCCTGAATCCAGGGATCAAAAATTTTAGGCCATTTGATTAAATTTAAGACAGCATACATTCATACAAATCAAAGGGTCTGCTGCCACATCACAAAGTCTGGCCCAAATATTTACTGTAACTGGAATTTTTGCAAATTTTGGGTCATCTAATAGGCTCGTACCAAATTTACACCACCTAATTATCAATGGTTCCAGTAGATGATGAAGTCATTTAAGCAACTTTCGATTTCTAGTAAATGAACATGCAAAATTGTACCTTCAATTTCACAAAACAGAATATAAAGCCTTCACTGTACAATGTAAAAAAAATAGCAATCACATATATGTAATATTTCAATCTTTTTAGGTTGATATCAGCAATGCATATCCTTTTGTAGCATCTCATCACTTTTATCACATCTCTCATTACATTTACTATGTAAATGTCGTGGATGGTTGTTGCACATTAGTGTGTAAATACCTGGAATGGTTGCTGTATGCCGTACATCTGGAGTGAAGCCATTTTAGTTTTGTTATGAGTTGGTGTAATGACAATAAAGGCCTTTAAGACAAGGATTAATTGTATATCTTTTGTTCTTATTAAAGACAAAAATAGAATAGAAAGGAGATGTCTTTACCTTCTTAACATGTTTCGACTGTACACTGCAGCCTTCATCAGAAGAGTCAGCTGATTGCTTCCAGGTGACATTTATCAGCTGACTTTCGTAGGCGGGGCCGGCTCAGCAGATCTGTCAGATCCACCAAGTCGGCCCCGCCTTCCGCCGTCAGATGGTCTCTGGAGAATGTGATCCCAGGTGTGGGAAAGCATAAAGGCCCCCTCATCTCGGTTCATGGTATCTTTTCCCCGCTTTCTGATTTCTATGGCCTCTTTGATCCAGCGTTTGTGTCTGTTGCTCTCTGATCCAATAATTTTTACGTTGTCCCAGTCCATGATGTGATTATTTCTTTTGCAGTGATCTGATATTGCTGATTTTAATGTTTCTTGTTCTGCCTTTTGTTTTTGTGATCTTGTGAGTCGTCCTTGTGTTTCCTTCTCACATTCCTTCTGGTGTTCTTTTTTTCTTGTGGTGAATGATCTTCCAGTTTCTCCAATGTACAGTGGGGCAAAAAAGTATTTAGTCAGCCACCAATTGTGCAAGTTCTCCCACTTAAAAGATGAGAGAGGTTTCCAATTTTCATCATAGGTATACCTCAACTATGAGAGACAAAATGAGAAAAAAAAATCCAGAAAATCACATTGAAGGATTTTTAATGAATGAATTGTTAAATTCCTCGGTAAAATAAGTATTTGGTCGCCTACAAACAAGCAAGATTTCTGGCTCTCACAGACCTGTAACAACTTCTTTAAGAGGCTCCTCTGTCCTCCACTCGTTACCTGTATTAATGGCACCTGTTTGAACTCGTTATCAGTATAAAAGACACCTGTCCACAACCTCAGTCAGACTCCAAACTCTACTATGGCCAAGACCAAACAGCTGTCAAAGGACACCAGAAACAAAATTGTAGACCTGCACCAGGCTGGGAAGACTGAATCTGCAATAGGTAAACAGCTTGGTGTGATGAAATCAACTGTGGGAGCAATTATTAGAAAATGGAAGACATACAAGACCACTGACAATCTCCCTCGATCTGGGGCTCCACGAAAGATCTCACCCCGTGGGGTCAAAATGATCACGAGAACAGTGAGCAAAAATCCCAGAACCACACGGAGAGACCTAGTGAATGACCTGCAGAGAGCTGGGACCAAAGTAACAAAGGCTACCATCAGTAACACACTACGCCGCCAGGGACTCAAATCCTGCAGTGCCAGACGTGTCCCCCTGCTTAAGCCAGTACATGTCCAGGCCCGTCTGAAGTTTGCTAGAGAGCAATTGGATGATCCAGAAGAGGACTGGGAGAATGTCATATGGTCAGATGAAACCAAAATAGAACTTTATTGTAAAAACTCAACTTGTCGTGTTTGGAGGAGAAAGAACACCATACCTACTGTGAAGCATGGGGATGGAAACATCATGCTTTGGGTCTGTTTTTCTGCAAAGGGACCAGGACGACTGATCCGTGTAAAGGAAAGAATGAATGGGGCCATGTATCGTGAGATTTTGAGTGAAAACCTCCTTCCATCAGCAAGGGCATTGAAGATGAAACGTGGCTGCGTCTTTCAGCATGACAATGATCCCAAACACACCGCCCGGGCAACGAAGGAGTGGCTTTGTAAGAAGCATTTCAAGGTCCTGGAGTGGCCTAGCCAGTCTCCAGATCTCAACCCCATAGAAAATCTTTGGAGGGAGTTGAAAGTCCATGTCGCCCAGCGACAGCCCCAAAACATCACTGCTCTAGAGGAGATCTGCATGGAGGAATGGGCCAAAATACCAGCAACAGTGTGTGAAAACCTTGTGAAGACTTACAGAAAACGTTTGACCTCTGTCATTGCCAACAAAGGGTATATAACAAAGTATTGAGATGAACTTTTGTTATTGACCAAATACTTATTTTACCGAGGAATTTACCAATTAATTCATTAAAAATCCTTCAATGTGATTTTCTGGATTTTTTTTTCTCATTTTGTCTCTCATAGTTGAGGTATACCTATGATGAACATTGGAGACCTCTCTCATCTTTTAAGTGGGAGAACTTGCACAATTGGTGGCTGACTAAATACTTTTTTGCCCCACTGTAGGTTTTTGTGCATGATCTGCATGATATTTCATATATTACACTGCAATTTTTGTCTTGTTCTATTCTGTCCTTGGGGTGTACTAATAACTGTCTTAATTTTTTGTGTGGTTCTACTGCTGTGTTTATTTTGTACTTTTTCATGATCCTTTGAATTGGTTCCGTGATCCCTCGTACGTATGGTATAGTTATGGTGTCCTTGTTTTTGATTTTGGCTTTTGTTCTGTGTCTTATTTCCTGTTTGTTTTCTTTGTTTTTGACTTGCTGTTTCCCTTTGTTTATGGCCCATACTGGATATTGGCAGCGTATAAGTGCATGTTTTATGTGGTTTTCCTCCTCCTGTCTGTCTTCTTGGTCTGTGATGATGGTGGCCCGTTCATATAACGTCCTGACAACTGATAGCTTGTGTGCTGTGGGGTGTTCCGATGTCCATAGTAGGTATTGATCTGTGTGGGTTGGTTTCCTGTAGACTGTGATTTTTATGCTACCGTCATCGTTGTGGTGGATTTTCATGTCCAGAAAGGCTATGGTGTAATTTTCCTCCTCTTCGTGTGTGAATTTTAGAACAAGACAAAAAATGCAATGTAATATATGAAATATCATGCAGATCATGCACAAAAACCTACATTGGAGAAACTGGAAGATCATTCACCACAAGAAAAAAAGAACACCAGAAGGAATGTGAGAAGGAAACACAAGGACGACTCACAAGATCACAAAAACAAAAGGCAGAACAAGAAACATTAAAATCAGCAATATCAGATCACTGCAAAAGAAATAATCACATCATGGACTGGGACAACGTAAAAATTATTGGATCAGAGAGCAACAGACACAAACGCTGGATCAAGGAGGCCACAGAAATCAGGAAGCGGGGAAAAGACACCATGTACTGAGATGAGGGGGCCTTTATGTTTTCCCACACCTGGGATCACATTCTCCAGAGACCATCTAACGGCGGAAGGCAGGGCTGGCTCGGTGGATCTGACAGATCTGCTGAGCTGGCCCCGCCTACGGAAGTCAGCTGATAAATGTCACCTGGCAGCAATCAGCTGACTCTTCTGACGAAGGCTGCAGTGTACAGTCGAAACATGTTAAGAAGGTAAAGACATCGCCTTTCTATTCTATTTTTGTCTTTAATAAGAACAAAAGATAAATAATTAAAAGAAGACAAAATGAACCTACTTGAGCTAAGGATTAATTGTAATTTGTAAGGATAATTAGGACCTTTATTTTCAATAAAAAGATGTAAAATGTGGACACCAATAAGTTAGTAGACCTTTGATAAAAACAGCTAAACTACGTGTGTGTTTTATTCTTATTATTATACCCTACAGAATGAAGTTGCAGAGGGTATAATATGTTTATGTCTTTGCCAGTATAGCTTCCTTCTACCTTTCTAATTGGATACACTTCAGATTTATAAAGAAGCTTTAACTTATCAATACCTTGGACATATCGAATTTTCAGACACACCTAATGAGGGGTTCCATGTATTTTTGGGAAGGGTCTTTTTATGTTGTCGCCACTACAGTGTCGATATTTCTGATCTGATTGACTTCATATTTATACAGAAGCTTTGACTCCATTGAGGAATTCATTTTTTGGGGAGAGGGACTATTTTTTTCCACTACATTATACACTATTCACAAAAAGTGAATTGGTGATTTTTTTATTCATAAAGTTGCAAGGTTTTTTCATACATTTGCAACTTTTTATCTAGAGATATGCAGTTTTTTTGTGTAAATTTGAGATATTACTTTCCCCAGATTATAAGGTTTTTCCTTTTAGATGTGATCATCTGATGAAAGTAAAACAAAATACACTACTCACAAAAAGTTAGGGATATTTGGCTTTCGGGTGAAATTTCAGGATGCACCTAAAATGCACTATAACCTTTATAGATGAACTTAATTTGACCTTCTCTAACCTTTCGAATGCACATGTCCAACTGTTCAATGTTTCAGTACTTTATGCGTAACTTGCTGTTCTCTAACAAGGTGCTTTACGGCAAAATTCATAACAGGTGTTTGATCCATGAATCGACCAATAAATTTTCTGGTTCAATTAGAATTGGTATTTAAACAGTCCTCTTCATCATGCTGTTCACATTTTGACATCATGAGACCAAGACGACACCTAACAATTGATCAACAGTACCTTGCCATTGTGAGGCTTTAAACAGGATGTTCTCAGAGGGAAGTGGCCACTGAGCCTCGAGTGTCAGAGTGTCATCAGCAGATTGCAACAGAGATACAGAGAGACTGGAAGAGTCACAGAAAGGCATAGAAGTGGATGTCCTTTGGCCACATCCCACGTTGATGACTGCCTGATTGTGAACAGTGCCTTGTGGAACCGGATGATGAATGCCACTCAACCCCAGGCACATTTAAGGGAAGTGGGAGGCACCCAAGTGTCACGTCAGACCATTCGAAACCGTTTACATCAGTGTGATCTGTGTGCTAGACAACCTGCAAGGGTACCTGACCACACCACCAGGCAGAGGCGTCGTTGTCTTGCATGGGCCAGGGAGCATTTATGCTGGACAAGGAATCAGTAGGCCTCTGATATTCACGTTGAGCAGAAATGATGGCCACCAATGATGTTGGAGACGTCAAGGAGAGCGCTATGCATCAGCCACTGTTGTCACCAGACGAGCCTTTGGTGGTGGTGGTGTTACAGTCTGGGCAGGTGTGCCTAGTCAATACAGAACTGCCCTACACCTTGTGAATGGTAAAGTGACAAGCCGATACTACCTGAATAACATTATTAATCCAGTCATTGTGCCCCTGTATGAACAACACAGGCCTAATTTCATCTTCATGGACGACAATGCTCCAGCTCATCGAGATTGCATCATTAGGGAATGGCTGCTGGAGGCTGGGGTATCTCAAATGGAGTGGCCTGCACTTTCTCCAGATTACAGAATCCCATAGAAAACGTATGGGATCAGCTGAGTTGCCATCTAGAGGCTTGTAACCCTGCACCCCACAACCTCAATGACCTGAGGGCCGCCCTTCAAGAAGAGTGGAATGCCATGCCTCAGCAGACGATAAGTCGACTTGTGAACAGCATGAGATGTCATTGTCAAGCTGTAATTGATGCTCAAGGGCGCATGACAAGTTATTGAGACATTGACATTTTTTGTTGTGGTATACCCACCACTACTGTTGGCTTTTGTTTCAATAAATTGCTTGAGATGAGGAAATCACCATGCATGTTTCTATTTAAAAGCCCTATTTTCATGATATAATATCACTGTAACTTTTTACATTTTCCATAAATTTCACCTGAAAGCCAAATATCCCTAACTTTTTGAGAGTAGTGTATGTTGATCATACTTCTCATTAGGGGCCCCTGATATGCAGATGTGTGGTGTATGTGAGCTTGCTCACTACGGTCCTTTCATTGCTTTTATATGACTATTACTTAGCTGTCATGCCAAGTCCAGATGTTTTAATACTGCTGTAGATAGGCACACTGACTGTTAAAATTGCACAAGTTAAAGTTTTGCAGTTGAGGGAAGGGTTTTTAATGATTGCATAATCTTTTTTTCCTGTCACACAACTTTATTGTTAATGTGGAAGTTCCAGATTTTACATAAACCAAGTGATTTGAGGCAGATATAAACAACAATGTTATGACCCGAGCGCCGATCTCGTCCGCGCTGGGGCTATGTATCATCTCTGCCGGCTTTGACAGCAGTGGATTACATTCTGGCTCCCCGGGCTCTTATTGTGACAGCGCTCGGTGGGACTTCCTGCTGTCAGAGCCGATCAGCTGTTTGGCATCACAGCCCGTTAGCTGCCGGCTTTATTAGTGGGCGCTGACAGCTGATTGATGCTGGAGTATCGTCAATCATTCCTGGTCCTCGTCATGTTGGGTTCGTGCTTATCCTTGTTCTTAGTTAAGGTCGTAGTAGCTGGGGTTAGCCCTACGATCCCTTGTATTCTATAGTGTATGTGTTTTGCCCTCAGCGGCTCACAGCCTTGTCTCGTCTTGTCTTGTGAATAAAACATCTATGCAAAGCTCACTGGCGACTTTTGGTGTCTTATGGTGGCCCGCGAGGGTCACCGCATGACAAAAAAGTCACTTAAAGCCTGTCTTACCCTGGTCCAAAACTCCTCATACAGTGCACAGGCAATTAGGCAGCGCTCAAATAGGATGCGCACTCTGTAGTCACTTTTGGCAGCCTCGGTGACCTCCGGTGCATCCTGTGACGTGGGCTTGACCTCTGATTCTGGCTGGTTTGGGTCTAATAGGAGACAGTGGTGTCAGTTCTGCAGATGCTCTTCAGTTGTTAGCAGAGGTCCTTATCGTGTGTGGTTACCTTGGTTGGCCTCTTTTGTGTCCCTGTTGAGCTCTGAGATCTCCCAGTCGAGGTAAGAGTGCCAGGCCCGGAGCTGGTGGCGGTCCAAAGGCTTGACGTGGAAGTACGGCCGCTTGATCTGAAGTGTGAGAAGAAACGAAAAAACAAGAGTGTGCAAAGTCGGGTTGACAGCAGGTTCTAGGGTGACAGCATCCACAAGATACCACTTTGTAATCCTGAGATATTTATTCAGCCATCGGCTGTTAAATGAACAAACCTCAAAACATTAGTGGGAACATGCAGCCACAAACACATCTTTAAAAATTCTGTAATACGATCAACACTGAACCTGCAGTATATACAGACTTGGACAAAATTGTTGGTACCCCTCTGTTAATGAAAGAAAAACTCACCATGGTCACAGAAATAACTTGAATCTGACAAAAGTGGTAATAAATAAAAATTCTATGAAAATTAACCAATGAAAATCAGACAATGCTTTTGATTTGTGCTTCAACAGAATTATTTTAAAAAACAAACTCATGAAACAGGCCTGGACAAAAATGATGGTACCCCTAGAAAAGATTGAAAATAATGTGACCATAGGGACATGTTCAACCAAGATGTCTCCTCTAATTAACATCACAGGTGTCTACAAACTTGTAATCAGTCAGTCGGCCTATTTAAAGGGTGACAAGTAGTCCCTGTGCTGTTTGTTGACATGGTGTGTACCACATTGAACATGGACCAGAGGAAGCAAAGGAGAGAGCTGTCTCAGGAGATTAGAAAGAAAATTATAGACAAGCATGTTAAAGGTAAAGGCTATAAGGCCATCTCCAAGCAGCTTGATGTTCCTGTGACTACAGTTGCACATATTATTCAGAAATTTAAAATCCACGGGACTGTAGCCAACCTCCGTGGACGTGGCCGCAGGAGGAGACGGATAATATGAATGGTAACAAAAGAACCCAGAACAACCTCTAAACACATTCATGGTGAACTCCAAGGTCAGGGTACATCAGTGTCAGATCGCACCATCCGTCGTTGTTTGAGCCAAAGTAGACTTCATGGGAGACGACCAAGGAGGACACCACTGTTGAAAACAAATCATAAAAAAGCCAGACTGGAATTTGCCAAACTGCATGTTGACAAGCCACAAAGATTCTGGGAGAATGTCCTATGTGTAGGAAAAATTAAATGTTGGACACCCCCCTAGAAAATCTCCAGAAAACATTTTTAATTAGATGTGATTAGATCAGGGGTGGGCAATGAGGGCCATTCCACTGCAGGTTTTTTGTTCCACCCAATCTCTTCAGCAGGTGTGTGCTCTGACCAGCTTCAAGGATTGCTAATCATTGAAAACACCTGCTGAAGAGACTGGGTGGAACAGAAAACCTGCAGTAGAATGGCCCTCCATGGCACATGATTGCCCACCCCTGGATTAGATGCTGATGGCTAATATAAGCATTTATAATAAATGTGTCTAAAAGACTGTAATTTAGATGCTGATGGCTAATATAAGCAATTATAGGAAATGTATCTAAAAGACTGTAATATGGACTGTTTTAATTTAAACTGTCAATTCAATTCAATTCAACTTTATTTATATAGCGCCATTTCACAACAACAGTCATCTCATAGCACTATCAACTGTAGGGGGGAACCCCACAGTTGCAGAAAGACCCCAGCAATCAGGCGATCCCCTGTGAGCAAGCACTTGGCGACGGTGGAGAGGAAAAACTCCCTTTTAACAGGAAGAAACCTCCAGCAGAACCAGGCTCAGGGAGGGGCAGTCATCTGCTGCGACTGGCTGGGGGGTGAGGGGATAGAGAAGAAGAAAAGAACAGACATGTAAAGAGCAAACAGCACGATGGGGACTCAATCTATGGGAGAGAACAAACAGATGTTAATGACCAGCAAAAAAAAAAAAAAAAAAAAAAAATTTCATAGAGAGTGAGGAAAGGAGTGAGGTCCAGTGCATTACTGGAGGTCCCCCAGCTGACTAAACCTATTAGCAGCATAACTAAGGGAGGGTTCAGAAACACATGATCCCTCCCTAATTGTAGGCTATATCAAAAAGGTAGGTTTTAGCCCTATTCTTAAAAACAGAGATCGAGTCTGACTCCCGAATCCAGATTGGCAGCTGATTCCACAGGAGAGGAGCTTGATAACTGAAGGCTCTGCCTCCCATTGTACTTTTGGAGATTCTAGGTATTACAAGTAATCCTGCATTTTGGGAGCGTAGTGCTCTGTTAGGATAATACGGTAGTATCAGATCTTTTAAATAAAAAGGAGCCTGATTGTTTAGAGCTTTGTAAGTAAGAAGAAGGATTTTAAACTTAATTCTAAACTCTATGGGAAGCCAATGAAGGGAGGCCAGAACCGGAGAGATATGATCTCTCTTTCTAGTGCCTGTTAAAACTCTTGCTGCAGCATTTTGGATCAGCTGAAGACTTTTTAAAGATGTTTTAGGACAGCCTGATAATAAAGAATTACAATAATCTAATCTCGAGCTAACAAAAGCGTGGATCAGTTTCTCAGCATCACTCTGAGACAAGATGCTCCTAATCTTGGCAATATTACGCAAATGATAGAAGGCAGTCTTAGAAACAAATTTAATATGTGAATTGAAGGACAAATCCTGATCAAAAATAACTCCAAGGTTCCTCACAGAGCTATTAAGAGAAAGAGTAACCGCATCCAAACTGAAAGTTTGATTTGGAAAGGAATTTCTAAGGTTTTTTGGACCAACAAGAATGACTTCAGTCTTATCTGAATTTAATAGCAGGAAATTTCAAGTCATCCAAGCTTTGATTTCCTTAAGACAGGCTTCTAACTTGGCTAATTGATTACTATCATCTGGCTTCATTGACAGGTATAATTGTGTGTCATCTGCATAACAATGAAAATGTATACAGTGCTTTCTAATAATGTTGCCTAACGGAAGCATATATAAACTAAAAAGAGTAGGGCCTAGCACAGATCCCTGTGGAACTCCATGACTAAGCTTTGAGTTGAAAGAAAACTCATTATTTACATGAACAAACTGGAACCTATCAGATAAATAAGATCTAAACCATTGCAACGAAGTTCCATTAAGTCCAACATAGTGTTCTAATCTATCAAGTAGAATATTATGATCGATAGTATCAAAAGCTGCACTAAGGTCTAAAAGGACAAGTACAGAAACTAGTCCATTATCAGATGCAATGAGGAGGTCGTTAGTGACCTTCGCTAAGGCTGTTTCAGTACTATGATGGATTCTAAACCCAGATTGAAACTCTTCAAGTAAACCATTTCCCTGCAGGTGGTCAAATAATTGCGTAGCAACAACTCTTTCTAAGATTTTTGAAATGAAAGGGAGATTAGAGATTGGTCTATAGTTAGCTAAAGCTCCTGGATCTAGCGTTGGCTTTTTGAGTAAGGGTTTAATTACAGCCGTTTTAAAAGCCTGCGGTACATGGCCTAAAGTTAATGAAGAATTGATTATATGAAGAATAAAGCTACCAATAAGTGGGAAGACTTCTTTAAATAACCTGGTAGGAATAGGGTCTAAAAGACAAGTTGAAGGTTTGGATGAGGAAACTATTTTGTCTAACTCACAAAGGTCGATTGGAGTAAACTCATCAAGACAGACATCAATAGAAGGAGTTGTAGTAGTTACAGTATTTAAGTTAACTGTGGGAAGAATCTGATTGATTTTATCTCTGATGGATGAAATTTTATTATTGAAAAAGTTCATAAAGTCCTGACTAGTAAGCTCTAAGGGAATGCTAGGATTGACAGAGTCCTGACTCTTTGTCAACCTGGCTACAGTACTGAAAAGAAACCTGGGATTATTCTTGTTCTCTTCTATTAATGCAGAGTAATAATTAATTAATAATAATAATAATAATAATTAATTAATTAATGCAGCCCTAAAGGGCTGTTTTGAAGCCACCGCCTGGAAGCAGCTCTGCGATCCACATGGTGAGGACATCGATGGCCTCATTCACACCTTCACGGGCTACCTCAGCTTCTGTGTGGACAAATCCGTTCCCACCAAGACCATACGGCGTCACTCAAACAACAAACCCTGGATCAACCCTGAGATTAAAACACTTCTGAGAGAGAAGAAGAGGATCTTCAGGTCAGGGAACAGGGAGATGCTGAAGTCCGTACAGAGGGAGCTGAGGAGAAAGATCAGAGAAGGCAAGGACAGCTTCAGGAAGAAGATGGAGGACAAGCTGCAACAGAGCGACATCAGCGGGGTCTGGAGAAACCTCAAAACCATCTCGGGGCTCCAGAATACCTCCCCCCAGGCCACAGGGGGCAGGGAGTGGGCGAACAACCTGAATCTGTTTTTCAATAGATTTGACCAACCGCCCTCCCCCCTGACTGCACAACAACCACTGCTGCCTCTAAAGAAATCAAGTCCTGCTGCCCACTCCCCACTCTACCAACACCCCCCCACTCCCAACACACAGCCCCCCATCCTGACCCTGACCAGGACCCAGGTGAGGACGGAGCTGAGGAAGATCAAGGCGAGGAAGGCGCCGGGACCGGACGGCATCAGCGCAAAGCTCCTCAAGTCCTGTGCAGACCAGCTGTGTGGGATTGTGACGTATATCTTCAACATGAGCCTGAAACTGGGGAGGGTACCACAGCTGTGGAAAACATCTTGTGTGGTACCTGTACCAAAAACTTCCCACCCCAAAGACCTGAACAGCTACAGACCGGTGGCCTTGACGTCCCACTTGATGAAGACCCTGGAGAGACTGCTCCTTGCTCACCTCCGCCCCCTGGTGGAACCAGCGATGGATCCACTCCAGTTCGCCTACCAGCATGGCATTGGGGTGGAGGATGCGGTGATCTTCCTCCTTCACCGTTCTCTGTCCCACCTGGAGAAGCCCGGGAATATGGTGAGGATAATGTTCTTTGACTTCTCCAGTGCTTTCAACACCATCCAACCGATGATCCTGAAGGACAAGCTGCTGCGCGCAGGGGTGGACCAGCACCTGTCATCATGGATCCTGGACTACCTCACGAACCGGCCTCAGTTTGTGAGAACCCGGGACTGTGTGTCCGACACGATCATCAGTAGCACGGGGGCCCCCCAGGGAACGGTGCTGGCTCCCTTCCTGTTCACTCTTTATACTGCGGACTTCTCACACAACACAACACACTGCCATCTACAGAAGTTCTCTGATGACTCTGCGATCGTTGGCCTCATCTCCAATGGAGATGAAGCTGAGTACAGAGGGCTTATCCAGGACTTCGTGGACTGGTGCCATCGGAACTGCCTCCAGATCAACGCGAGGAAAACTAAGGAGCTGGTGGTGGACTGCCGCAGGCATGGGCAGCCCCTCACAGTACCAGTAAATATACAGGGAACAGACATCGAGATGGTGACATCCTATAAGTACCTGGGTATTCATCTGAACAATAAACTAGACTGGTCACACAATACTGATGCACTCTACAAGAAGGGACAGCGCAGGCTGTTCCTGCTGAGGAGACTCAGGTCTTTTGGTGTACAAGGGGCGCTGCTGAAGTCATTCTATGACACGGTGGTGGCATCAGCCATCACTTTTGGAGTGGTCTGCTGGGGCAGTGGCATTACTGCAGCCGATAGGAAGAGACTGAACAAACTGATTAAGAAAGCTAGCTCTGTCCTGGGGCAGCGCCTTGATCCGATGGAGGAGATAGGAGAGAGAAGGACGGTGGCTAAACTGTCATCTCTGCTGGAGTCCGAGTTCCACCCTATGCAGGACATACTGAATGCACTGAGGAGCTCATTTAGCAGCAGACTACATCATCCCAGGTGCACAACCGAGAGGTTTCGTAGGTCCTTCCTACCAACGGCTGTCAGACTGTACAACCTAAGCAGGGCTGCTCGCAGAGATAGCAAAAAAGACGTAACAAACTAATAGTTTTTTGAATGCAGAAGATGCAATAGACTTACACAGTGGTCCTCTCCGGCATACAACTAGGAGCATGCCGGTCGCTATGGAGGGTGAGAGTGTGTATGGGCACATAATCATACCATGCAGGATAGCTGGGTAGACGGTTATGCTGTTTCATTCCATCTAGCGGCAATGCTCTGCACTGTGTGTGTTTATATATTTGCATATTTGTTCCGTCTAGCTGCAATGCTCCGTACTGTGGGTGTTTATATATTTATATATCTACATGTTATTCCATCTAGCTACATTGCTCCGCACTGTGTGTGTTTATATACTTGCATATTTATTCCACCTAGCTGCAATGCTCCGTACTGTGGGTGTTTATATATTTACATATTTATTCCATCTAGCTACAATGCTCTGCACTGTGTGTTCATATATTCATATATTATTCCATCCAGCTACAATGCTCTGCACTGTGTGTCTGTGTGTGTGTGTATATATATATATTTTATAGTAATACGTACATATGTTTATTAGCTGCTCTTGCTTGCTTGTTTTTTTTTTTTTTTCTTGCCTTCTGATTGTTGCTCTGAGTGTTGCTATCCCTGTGCTGTTGCAATCCTGGAATTTCCCCGTTGTGGGACTAATAAAGGCTTATCTTATCTTATCTTATCTTAATAACTCGTTCTAGCTTTTCTAAGAGATTTTTTATATATTAAAAGATGATTTCTCCAAGCTAAATAGATTTCATCTAAATTAGTAGAGCGCCATTTTCTTTCTAATTGACGAGTCTTCTGTTTTAAGGTACGAGTTTCTGTGTTGAACCAAGGAGTTAGAAATCTCTGATTAGACTTTTTCTTTTTTAAGGGGGGCACCAAGTCTAGAGTCTGATGCAGAGAAGCTGAAACACTATCCACCATGTTATTAATTACAGAAGGAGCAAGCTGTCTATAGCTTATTTCCGTTGTGTTGACACATGGCATAGAGGAAACAATCTGCATAAATTTGGAAACAGCATCATCTGAGAGGCATCTACTGTAATAATATTTTTCTTTAGGAGCCAAATAGTCAGAAATAGTAAAATCAAAGGTTAACAGACAATGGTCTGACAGTACAGGGTTATGAGGAGACACTACAAGATTTTCTATTTCTATGCCATATGTCAAAACAAGGTCCAATGTATGGTGGAGGTAATGGGTAGAATTTCCTACTTTCTGAGAAAACCCAATCGAATCTAATATTGAATTGAATGCCACATTAAGGCAGTCACTATCTACATCCACATGTATATTAAAGTCCCCTACTATAATTATTCTATCAGATTTCAGCACTAAATCAGCTAAGAAATCAGCAAATTCGGATAAAAATTCTGAGTAGGTTGATGGGGGACGATAAACTATGGCAAATAAAATTGGGTTCAACCTAAAATTGCTAAAGTGCCCAATACTGAGGACCAGGCCCTCAAAGGAATTGTAACATGTTTTTTGCTTTACATTAACTAGTAATTTGGAATGGTAAATTGTTGCTACTCCTCCTCCACGACCAGAACTTCTGGGATTTTGACAGTTTAAATAACCAGAGGGAGTTGATTCATTTAAACCAACATAATCCTCTTGTCCTAACCAAGTCTCTGTAAGGGAAATTAAATCAATCTGATGATCAATTAACAAATCATGGACTAACAGAGACTTGGGAGTTAGAGACCTAATATTTAATAAACCACATTTAATTTTTAAATTATGAGGAGGAACAGAGGCCAAATCATTCAATTTAGAGGCTTTATGTTTAATTTGAGTTTTACCAATATTTTGCTTTATCACTTTGGGATGCTTATACATTATATTTTTATTCACTTTGGAGGGAGCAGACAACGATTCTCTGATGGGGAAGACAGGGGCTAAGCTGAGGGGTGGCGGATGAAGAGGAGCTGCAGAGAGGCGTGTAAGACTGCGACTCTGCTTCCTGGTCCCAACTCTGAGTAGTCAGGGTTTTGGAAATTTGGATAAAAAAGATGCCAGATTGTTAGATAAATGAGAAGCACCATCCAAAGTGGGATGAATGCTGTCTCGTCTCATAAGACCAGGTTTTCCCCAAAAAGAGCTCCAATTGTCAGTGTAGCCCGCGTCATTTTTAGGACACCACACAGACAGCCAGCGGTTCAAGGATGACGAGCGGCTAAACATGTCATCAGTGGTCAGATTGGAGAGGGGCCCAGAGAATACTACAGTGGCAGACATCGTTTTGGCAAAGTCACACACCGATTCTATATTAAGTTTCGTGACTTCCGACTGCCGGAGACGGATGTCATTAATGCCGGCGTGAATAACAATTGTGGAATATTTACAGTTACTTTTAGCCAGCATTTTCAAATTTGACTCGATGTCGCCTGCTCTGGCCCCAGGAATGCATTGGACTATGGCCGCTGGAGTCTCTAGGTTCACGTTTCTGACTACAGAGTCGCCAATGATCAGAGTTTTTTCCTCAGCGGGTGTGTCGCTGAGCGGGGAAAAACGATTAGAAACGTGAACAGGTTGGTGGTGTACCGGGGCTTTGCGACTAGGCTTCCTTCTCACCGTCACCCACCCAGTCTCCTCGCTGCTGAGGAGAGCCGAGGGACCGCTGACAGTGGGACCTAAGCTAGCTAGCTCCGCTGCAGCTAATGGGCGTCCGTCAAGATTAACTGGCGCAGACGGTGTTTCAATGCAGCGGAGCCGGGATTCCAAATCAGACAACCTCGCCTCGAGCGCCTCAAAAAGACAACATTTATTACATTTACCGTTATCGCTAAAAGAGGCAGAGGTGTAGCTAAACATCTGACAGAGAGAGCACACCAGAGGAGGAGAGGAAAAAGAGCTAGTAGCCATAGCTAGCGGCTAGAGAGCAAACCACAAAGCAAACCACACAGGCAGACAGCAAAACAGGAAGTGACGATACGTTACCACAAGGAAGTCAAAGCAGTTTGTCAGTAAAAGCAGTAGCGCTTTTGCGTCACAAGTGGCGCTCGGTTGTGATGAGACACTGTTAAGTTGTTAGAACGCGCGAGAAGAAGAAGAATGTGGTTGTTGTTGAGTGATGTCCCGTGTCAAAGTGCCGTGCCTGGTGTTGTAAAAAGTCAATAAACCACTGAAAAGTCGTCAGATTGCCTCTTCTTCACCTGACGAGTGTAACAAAATTTGGTAGCAGAGGATGGTTCAGTCGTGAGTGACGGTGAGTGTGCAAATATTAAAAAAAACAATGAGGAGAAACGATGGAATTGGAGCAGCTGCAGGATAAGCTAAGCGAGGCCTTGGTGCAACTACAGCCCGAACAGCTGCACGAGGTCTGTTTGTTTGCAAAGATAAACCCAGTCAAGCCGTCTAAAAAGTACACGCTGGTACGACTGTTAAACGAGGTGGAAAAGACCGTTGAAAACGAAGAAGAGGATGTAGCCCACGCGTTTCTGCTAAAGCTAATCACATGTGCTACCGAAGCTAAGCAAAGTGAACAGTCATCGCAGGCAGTGGCAGCGGCTGGTGCGGGTCGGGATGCGGAGGCACTCGCAAGTTTACAAAAACAATATGCCGCTCTACACGAAAGTTTTCTTGATTCAACTAAAAAGACTGAAGAGGAAATAGCAAGGCTTACCACTAATGCGACCACTGAGCCACAAAGTCGCCCTTTTCTGGCACAGCCCGCGGCCCCCTCAGCGCCCCTAATACCAGAGGTGACCATTAAATGAGAGTTTAGGATAAATGGTCAGATAGGAGAGAGGGGCCAAAGAGACAAGTTGTCTTATTCCAACCTCATTCACCAGATTGATATGGGCCTAAAGAAAAATCACAGTGAGGCTGAGATAATCGAGGCTGTTGTCAGAGCAGTGAGTCCCGGACTGAGTTTGCGAGATATGCTGGAGATCAAGTCAGATCTCACCCTGCCACAGCTGCGCACCATCCTGCGAGGACATTATAAAGAGGATAGTTCCACTGACTTGTACAATCGCCTGATAAACCTCACACAAGACAGTAACGAGTCACTGCAGAACTTCCTGTTCCGTGCCATTGAGTTAAAAGAAAGACTTTTGGTAGCATCCAGAGAGCCGAGCACGGAAGAGCAGTATAGCTCTGACCTTATTCAGAGGAAGTTTCTGAGGGCAGTGGAAACGGGACTGATTAGTGCTGATGTGAAGTACCAACTGAAGCGCTATCTGGAGGATCCTGCCGTCACAGATGAGCTTCTGATTTCTAAGACAAATGCAGCAGCCAGTCTTGAGTGAGAACGACACCAAAAGTTCAAGGGGCACACAAAAGAACCCAAAGTCCGAGAATGCCGAGTGGACAGCCTGTCAGGTCAGGATGCAACCGTGGGAAGAGTGGATGGCCAAGAACGCCCTCCACCATCGACAAAAGGTAAAACCCCTAAACCCCAAAGCACAGTAACCCGCACGGAATCTGAGCTCCTGGACATAGTCACGCAACTGAAGGGTGAAATGGAGGAGATAAAGAAGGCCATACGTGAGTCTCCCAGAGCACCCCATGCTCAAAGAGCGAGCAGGACACGTGGAAAAAAGCTGTCAGTCCACCAGCAATGGCGATCAGTGCGACCACGGCTTCAGATGTGGAATCAGCGGCCACATGTCAAGGGAATGTTGGACAGGGAAGAGACCTGGTAAAAAGACAGGGCAAGTAGACATGGCTGCCAGTACTGTCCCAACCACATCAACACAAGCTAACACACAAGATCTGTACAAGCTAGTCACTGACAGTATTCGGAAGTTGGAAGCAAGGCTGGTAGCTAAAACAGAGGCACCTCCTGAAGAAACGGTCCGTGTTAATCTACTGTCCCCTAATCGCAGATTACAGTTGCTTAATTTGGTTGGAAAAAAATATGTCATAACCTGCTTTCTCAACGATAAGGAGACAGAAGCGTTGTGGGACACAGGGTCACAGGTCTGCTTGATGAATGACACCTGGAGACAGGAGCACATGCCACACACCACAGTCAGGGACTTAGCCGAGTTGGTGGGTCCAAGTATTCTGGAGGGAAGGGCAGTGAACCAGACACCGATTCCATTCTCAGGGTGGGTCGAGGTCACTTTCAAGCTGCCGACAGATAGTGGCCAACAGGTGGAACTCTTAGTTCCTGTGTTAGTGGTGAAGGAGGGTGGAGTGGCAGAACAGCCTATCATTGGGTTCAACGTGATTAAGCATGTCTTGAAGATGGGCATTGGACCCCCTTGTGCCATCAGTGAAGCTGTTAGTGCAGCCTTCTCATTTGACTGTAAGAAAACAGAGGTATTTTTGAAGGTGATGCAAAGTGAGGAGGATAGGCTGGGGGAAGGAATGGTAAAAGTTGGCAGCGAGTTAGTCACTATCCCAGCTGGCCAAACCAAAGCAGTTAAAGGTTCTGTCAGAGCAGGCCAACTTACAGACACCCAAAACGTCTTGTTTGAGCCGAGTCAGTACACGCAACTACCGGAGGGTTTGCAGATGCAAAGTGGGGTGGTGCAGTTACGGAAAGGAAGTCGGTCTGTGTTCAAAATACCTATAACAAACAGTACTTCTCGTGATATCCAGCTGCCAGCTAAGACCATTTTGGGACAGACACAGAGAGTTAAAACTACTTACCCGGCAGACATTAGAACAACGACTGTAAGCCAAGCGGCAGCAGACTCAATGACGAGTGAAACAGGAAGAAATGAAGAGACAGAGATGGACTGTGCCGTCAAAGAGACTATGGACATGTGGGACCCCCCCAGTCTCTCTTGATCATCTCTCTCCCACACAACAAGAGCAAGTGAGACAGCTACTACGGGAGGAACGGCAAGCGTTTTCCTGTGATGAGTGTGATGTAGGGACAATTCCCTCTTTACAGTTGAAAATAAGACTCAAGGATCCCACTCCTGTCAAAAAGACTTATATTTCTGTCCCCAGGCCACTTCATAAAGAAGTAAAAGAATATTTAGAAGACCTGCTTAACAGGGGCTGGATCACCAAATCTAAGTCATCGTACTTTAGTCCAATCGTCTGTGTGCAAAAGAAAGATGGAGGTCTGCGTTTGTGCTGCGATTTTAGAGAGCTGAACAAGAAGTCTATTCCTGACAGACACCCAATCCCCCGCATACAAGATATGCTGAACAGTCTGAATGGGAGCGCCTGGTTTTCAGTCCTCGACCAAGGGAAGGCATATCACCAGGGTTTCCTGGAAGAGTCGAGTAGGCCCCTCACTGCCTTTATCACCCCGTGGGGTTTGTTCGAATGGGTAAGAATTCCATTTGGCTTGTCCTCAACACCAGCAGCATTCCAAAGATCTATGGAGGAGTGTTTGTGGGGGTTGAGGGATGATATTTGTCTGCCTTACCTCGATGATAACCTTGTTCATTCACAGACTTTTGAAGACCACTTGCGAGACCTGAGAAACGTCCTGCACCTCTACCAAAGCCATGGGGTGAAGCTGACTCCCCGTAAATGTTGAGTTATTCAAGCAGCAGGTACGTTTCCTTGGCAAAATGGTAACAAAACAGGGCTACACTATGGACCCTGCGGACCTTGTCCCGGTGCAGGCCCTAAAACAGCAGCAACCTTCCACTGTTGGAGAGCTAAGGAAATTGCTAGACTTTATTTCATACTACCGCAGCTATATTCCAAACTTCTCCCGTATAGCAAAGCCTCTTTACGACCTTCTTGCTAACGACCACACAGACAAAGCAAAACAAAACATGTCAAAAAGAAAGAAAGTGGCCAGTTGCCCTCATCCCATGCAATCAGGTGGCGCCCTGAGCATCATGCAGTGCTCTGTCAGCTTATTGACTTTCTCTCCCAGCCCCCAGTGTTAGGTTACCCGAACTTCGAGGAACCCTTCATTTTGCACTGTGACGCTTCACAAGAGGGGCTTGGGGCGGTGTTATACCAGCAACAACAAGGCAAACTGGTGGTGATAGCGTATGGCTCCAGGACACTGTCAAATCCAGAGAAAAATTACCACCTTCATTCAGGGAAGCTGGAGTTTCTTGCCCTGAAGTGGGCCATATGTGAGAGGTTTCGGGATTACCTTTACTATTCCCCACCATTCACTGTCTATACGGACAATAATCCCCTCACTTATGTGCTCACCACCGCAAAGCTAAATGCAACCACACAGAGGTGGGTAGCTGAACTAGCTGATTTCCAGTCTGTGATAAAGTACCGCCCTGGGAAAGCCAATAGAGATACAGACGGCCTCTCACGTATGCCCTTAGATATGGAGCAGTACATGAACAAATGCACACAAAATGTTGATCCTGATGTAATGCACTGTTTGGCGCAGTCAGTCAAGGTAAAGTCACAAGAAAATGAACCATGGTTCTGTCCAGTCACTATTTCCACTCTCATTAGTGAAGCAGATCTAGAAGCCAGCTCTGTAGCTGAAATACCAAAGACTGTCCTAAAAAGAGCTCAGGAAGAAGACTCTTGATTGGAGAGGTGTTGCATTATGTGGTGTCAAAGCAATGGCCAAAAAGTGGAAAACAGCTGAACAGTAAAATTGCAGCTCTAGTCAGGCAAAAACACAAACTGTACCTAGAAGATGATGGACTGCTTTACAGGAGAATGGCATCGCATGACCAGCTACTTCTACCCCATAAGTTCCATAAGCTCGTGTTTAAAGAGCTCCACGAAAACATGGGCCATTTAGGGGTGGAGAGGGTGATGAACCTGATAAGGGAGCGCTTTTACTGGGCTCATATGCAAAGGGACATTGAGCACTACATCACTAAAGTTTGCAGTTGTTTAAAGAATAAACGTCCCAATAAGCCAACCAGGGCACCACTGACTAACATTGTCACCACGTATCCATTCGAACTCGTGTCCGTTGATTTCCTGCACTTGGAGAGGTGCAAAGGAGGATATGGGTATATCCTGGTTCTAGTGGACCACTTCACTCGCTTTGCCCAGGCTTATCCTTGTCGCAACAAAGCTGCCTACACTGCTGCTGAGAAGATATTTGGGGATTTTGCCCTCAAATTTGGCTTCCCCACATGTCTCCACCACGATCAGGGCAAAGAGTTCCAAAATAAACTCTTTGCAAAACTACAGGAGTACAGTGGGGTGCAGGGGTCCCGGACAACGCCCTACCACCCCCAAGGGAATGGGCAGGTGGAACGATTCAATCATACACTGTTGGAAATGCTCAGAAACTTGCCCGAAGCAGCCAAGGAAGACTGGAAGTCCTCTCTGGCAAAAGTGGTTCATGCCTACAACCGCACGCGCAGCAAGGCTACGGGGTACGCGCCATATTTTCTGCTATTTGGCCGTAGTCCCAAGCTGCCCACTGATCTCATGTTTGGCCTCACAACAAAAGAGCAGAGCACTTCTCACCAAGACTATGCTGAAAAGTGGAGGGCCAAAATCACTGAAGCTTACAAACTCGCCTCTAAAACAGCGAACAAAGAAGGGATGAGAAGTAAAGCCCTTTATGATAGAAAGGTTCACGGTGCTAAGCTGCTCCCTGGATCCAGAGTACTGGTCCAAAACTTGACCGAGAAAGGTGGGCCAGGAAAATTAAGATCATTCTGGGAAGACAACGTGTATGTAGTGACCCAAAAGAAGTACCCAGACAGTCCAGTGTATGAAATCAAACCTGAAAATGGCAAGGGGTGCACTCGGATCATGCACAGAAACCTTTTGTTACCCTGTGACTTTCTTTCCATGGAAACAGTGGAGCCTCCCTCCAATAAAACAAGAGAAAGGAAGTCTAAAAGGCAAAGATATGTGGACAGTCAAAACAGCACAGTCGATGAAGATGAAGAGGGCTGGAGCGCCATAATCGGACTACGAGCTGGAAAGGATCAAAGCCACCATCCACTGAGAGCTGATGCACCGGAGTTCTACCCGCACAGTGACACTACTCCGGAGGGTGAGGACCAGGACACAGATGACGCCACACATGTGCAGCTGGCACCAGAGGTCAACAATCCGGTGGTCCCAGATCCAGCTGAGGCAGACCAGGACACAGATGACGCCACACAGGTGCAGCTGGCACCAGAGGTCAACAATCCGGTGGTCCCAGATCCAGCTGAGGCAGACCAGGACACAGATGACGCCACACAGGTGCAGCTGGCACCAGAGGTCAACAATCCGGTGGTCCCAGATCCAGCTGAGGCAGACCAGGACCAGGGTGATGTGTTGTCGGAGTCTGGTTCCAGTGACCAGGAGGGACCTGTCTACATCCCTGCTAAAACGTATCCTTCAAGAGTGAGAAAGAAGAAGTTGATATTTACTTATGATAAGTTAGGCCAGCCTCGCACTTCATCTGTTTAAAACACATATAAGATGTGTAGAAGCTAGAAATAGCTATTGTTCAGACATAGATGTGTTGGAAAGTAAATGAGTAGTTACTAAACTCATCACCAAGTTACTTTTATTGTTGATTTTAAAAAAAAAGATTTTCAGTGTGTTATTAAGGTACAGGCATCACATAATGGTTTATTTGGTAGGTTATGACTAGATTGAGTACCCTTACTCTCAGGAAAGATGCAGATACTCACCATGGTGGATGGAGTGGTTGATGGTTATCGTGCACAAAGACCTCTTCTGCAGATGTATTGCATGGAACAAGAGATACATGGTGTACTATGGACTATTACCAATTTGCATCTTTATGGACTCTAATGAACTCTGACTCCTACTTAGTAATATCCTACTTACATGAGATACATGGTTACGAAATGTGGACTGTAAAAAAAAAAAAAAGAGTAGCTTTGGAAAGTTGTTTTGTAATGTCGGGTCGACATTAAATTTTCGAGGGGTGAGTGTACGAAAAATTAAATGTTGGACACCCCCCTAGAAAATCTCCAGAAAACATTTTTAACTAGAAAAGCACTCGGAGAGCGCAGACCTCCGCCAAGCGCCACAGTTCTCCCCCATACAGTGTTTGTGTCTACATTTTCAGATTCCTTGACCATGAAAACATATGACTAACAATTGGATTCACAATGATAGGATTAGTGGTTCAGTAGTAAAAGCATTACCTCCTTGGCGGAGGTAATAAACTGAAGTGTTGGCGTTGTGTCCATCTCCTCCATCTGCAAAGTCCCAGGCTGCGAGCGTTTTCATAGATCAGTGAAAGCAGCACTCAGGGCTTCACTGACGGATGCAAATTGGGTAGACAGGTTGCCGTGGGTTTTATATTGGGGTTGCACTCCGCAGCAAAAGAGGATTTGGAAGCTTCCCCGGCAGAGAGCTTGTTTTTGCGCAGCCCCTATGGCTGCCCGGGGAATTTCTGCCAATTAATCCCGCGCCGGACAGCTGCCCGTCTCAGCTTTTGCAGCGTAGCGCAAACACAGGCATGCTGCCGGGCCCTGGCCACCACTGTTTTTCGCGTGCTTTTGTGCCTAAAACTTTGAAGAACACGGAGTTTGTGTTCGTCAGACACGATGACCAGCGCCCTCCATTGCGCCTGCACACATGTTGAAAATGGCCGTATCTCACAATGTTAAAGAATCCTTTAAAAAATTCCTGTATCCAGATGGTGATCCGGATCATCCCCAAAATTTAATCAGTTCTTCCTTGTACCATTTCCAACAACGCCTGAAAGTTTCATCGAAATCCGTCCAAAACTTTTTGAGTTATCTTGCTAACCAACAGACAGACAAACAGACAGACAGACAAACGCTGGCAAAAACATAACCTCCTGCGGCCTACGGCCTGGCGGAGGTAATTAGATGTGATTAGATGCTGATGGCTAATATAAGCATTTATAATAAATGTGTCTAAAAGACTGTAATTTAGATGCTGATGGCTAATATAAGCAATTATAGGAAATGTATCGGTTCCAAGGTTGTCATAGCCAGGAGCGGCACTGGGGTTAAGCTCCCAGTGCTCATAAAATGCTCCTTATAGCGTGCGTCTCGAAAAGCCTCTGACAACTAAGTCCAACTCCTAGCCTGCCCGTGTGGTTTAGTCTCTAAGCCTGGCGGAACTGCTTTTACTAATAGGAGAAGGGGCGAGGGCGGATCTCTGGCGCCTTAAAACCAGATGCTTCGGGTAGATGGTGGCTCGTCAACCTGGGAAGGTAGCCCATCTAGGGGAAGGTAAACCCTGATTTCAAACCTCTACTGCCTTGTGGCATACCCGGTCACGGGAAAGGCTTCGGGAGTCAACCCTGAGGAAAAATCCGGAGTCGGAGCCCCTAAGGCAGTTCTATGTTGTGCTCAACATCGTTCTGGCAGCTCCTGCAACAGCGCTGGTGCCAAACTGTAGCAGCCCTGCTGTTCCTTTGGATTCATCAGTGACGTGGAGAGGGGGGACATGCTGCATGGGCAACATCTTGTCCTCCATATCTTCCTGCCCAGGCTTGAATCCTACCAACGCCCAACGCTGGAAGGTAGAACACCGGATCACTGGAGAGGACACTCCAGCTTCGCCTTTGGCGTAGACAAAACACGGAGAATGACAGTTACCGGTTATAAGCCACTGCTCAATTGGCGTAGAGCGTGGCGCCAGGGGTTGTTCCCGACGGTGGGAGGGATCATCAGATCTCACTGGACAGCTACCGCCCGCCTCAAGCTGGGCAGCCCCCAGCCAATAAGGTGTTGTCCCGCCACAGCTTGCTTTCCTCATTGGGTGCATGGGGATAAGGAGAAATCCAAACAGCAGGCTGAGAACCTTCGCACCAGGCAAGACAATAAAACAAAAGAGACCAACTCTAAAACTGGGAACTTGGAACGTCCGTACTATGATGACAGGACTCGCTGCTAACCTCAAGGACATCAACGACACCAGGAAGACTGCCATCATCAATAATGAGCTGAAGAGACTGGGAGTGGATATCGCCACTCTCCAGGAAACACGGTTAGCTGATGCAGGCACACTGAGAGAGAAGGACTACACGTTCTACTGGCAGGGAAAGGGCAGTGACAAACACAGGGAACACGGAGTGGGCTTCGCAGTGAAGAACACTTTGCTGAAGATGGTGGAACCGGGCAGCACTGGCTCTGCACGACTCCTCACCCTCCGCCTGAACACCACTGAAGGCCCAGTCACCCTCGTCAGTGTGTATGCCCCAACACAGACAGCCACACCAGAGGCAAAAGACGAGTTCTACGAGAATCTCGCAACAACTGTCAGGATCATCCCCAACTCTGAACAACTCATTCTCCTTGGAGACTTCAATGCCAGAGTGGGTGCTGACCACGACTCCTGGCCCTCCTGTCTTGGACCTTTTGGCGTGGGCAGAATGAACGACAACGGACAGCGGCTGCTCGAGTTCTGCACATATCACGATCTGTGCATCACAAACTCGTTCTTCAAGACCAAGCCCCAACACAAGGTTTCCTGGCAACATCCGCGCTCAAAGCACTGGCACCAGCTAGACTTGATCCTGACCAGGTGCACCTCACTGAAGAACGTGCTAATCACCCGTTCGTTCCAGAGTGCAGATTGCGACACAGACCATTCATTGGTGTGTTGCAAGGTCAAGCTGCAGCTGAAGAAATTCCATCGTGCTAGACAACCTGGAAAGGCACGGATTGACATCAGCAAGATGGCCCAACCAGAACTTGTTGAGCAGTTTGCCTCCACCTTTGAGAAGGAACTTGGTGTACCACAAGGAGGAGAATCTGCAAAGCAGAAGTGGGAAGAGCTGCGAAACACCATCTACCGCACAGCCTTGGCTACCTTTGGGAGGAAGACCTCGAAGTCACAGGACTGGTTTGATGCCAAGTTGACCGAGATGACCCCCGTCATTGAAGCCAAGCGCTCAGCACTTGCTGAGTACAAGAAGTACCCAAACGAGAAGAATCTCCAGATTCTCAGGGCTGCGAGAAGCAAAGTTAAGCAGACTGCTCGGCGCTGTGCCAACGAGTACTGGACTCAGCTCAGCCAAGACATTCAAACCGCTGCCATAACAGGGAACATCCGTGGTATGTACGATGGCATCAAGAAAGCACTTGGTCCGGCTCAGAGCAAGACGGCCCCCCTCAAATCTTCCACTGGGGAGATGATCACAGAGAAGAACAAGCAGATGGAGAGATGGGTGGAACACTACTCCGACCTCTACTCTAGACAGAACACCGTGACACCGTCAGCCCTTGATGCCATCGACTGCCTGCCATCCATGGACGAACTTGACGCCGAGCCAACCATCGACGAACTCAGTAAGGCCATTGATAGCTTGGCCGCTGGCAAGGCACCCGGCAACGACGGCATACCCCCTGACCTGATCAAGCACTGCAAGACCGCCCTACTGCTGCCATTGCATGACGTCCTCTGCCAGTGCTGGAAGGAAGGTGCTGTACCACAGGACATGAGGGACGCCAAGATCATCACCCTCTACAAAAACAAAGGGGAGAGAAGCGACTGCAACAACTACAGGGGCATTTCCCTCCTCAGCGTTGTTGGCAAAGTCTACGCACGAGTTGTTCTCGTTCGTCTACAGAAGCTTGCCGAACGTGTCTACCCCGAGTCTCAGTGTGGCTTCTGCGCTGAGCGATCGACGGTAGACATGATATTCTCCATCCGCCAACTCCAGGAGAAATGCAGAGAACAGAACATGCCTCTGTACGTCGCCTTCATCGACCTCACCAAAGCGTTCGATCTGGTCAGCAGAGAGGGCCTTTTCAAGATCCTGCCAAAGATAGGATGCCCACCAAAGTTGCAAAGCCTCATCGAATCGTTTCACACCAACATGCAGGGGATAGTGCAGCACGATGGCAACGTCTCAGAGCCATTCAACATACGCAGTGGAGTGAAACAGGGCTGTGTACTTGCGCCAACCCTCTTTGGGATTTTCTTTGCTATGCTCCTGAGGCATGCCTTCAGCACAGCAACAGAGGGAATCTACCTGCACACAAGATCTGACGGCAGGCTTTTCAACCTCGCCCGCCTGAAAGCCAGAACCAAAGTACGCGAGGCTCTAATCAGAGACATGCTGTTCGCAGACGACGCTGCAGTCGCAACCCACACACAGCAGGAGCTTCAGACCCTGATGGACCGCTTCTCCCAGGCATGCAAGGACTTCGGGCTTACCATCAGCCTGAAGAAGACTAACGTCTTGGCGCAAGGCACGGAAGCACCACCAACCATCACCATTGATGACTACAAGCTGGAGGTCGTGAATCAGTTCACGTACCTGGGGTCCACGATCAGCAACAACCTCTCCCTTGATACAGAGATCAACAAGAGGATTGGAAAATCAGCCTTCACACTCGCTCGCCTCACCACACGAGTGTGGGAGAATCCCAAACTCTCTGTCAAGACGAAGATGGCAGTGTACAACGCCTGCGTCATCAGCACACTGCTCTATGGGAGTGAGACGTGGACAACATACGCCCGGCAGGAAAAGAGACTGAACTCCTTCCACTTGCGCTGCATTCGCCACATCCTGGACATATCCTGGCAGGACAAAGTGCCCAACACAGAAGTTCTGTCCCGCGCCAGCCTTCCCTCCATGTTCACTCTACTCAGGCAGCGCAGGCTCCGCTGGCTAGGCCACGTTCACCGTATGGAGGATGGCAGAATCCCCAAAGACGTCCTCTATGGAGAACTGGCAACTGGCAGGAGAGACGTTGGCCGCCCACAGCTGCGCTTTAGAGACGTCTGCAAGAGAGACATGAAGGCCCTGGATATCAACACAGAGCGCTGGGAGGACCTTGCAACGGACCGCTCAAAATGGAGAGGCACCCTGACCAGACAGCTCAAGGCGGGTGAAGAGAGACTGACTGCTGCAGCAGATGAAAAAAGGACCCGCAGGAAGAACCGCCACAGACCCAGCAGCACGGAGACCACCCACAAGTGTGACCTGTGTGACAGGGACTGTCATTCGCGCATCGGCCTGTTCAGCCACAGGCGGTGCTGTTCCAGCAGAGTAGACGTTTAGGATTCTCTTCCATGGTCATCATAGACCGACGGAGGCCGACGAAGATCTAAAAGACTGTAATTTGGACTGTTTTAATTTAAACTGTTTGTCAGTAAAAGCAGTAGCGCTTTTGCGCCACAAGTGGCGCTCGGTTGTGATGAGACAGTGTTAAGTTGTTAGAACGCGCGAGAAGAAGAAGAGTGTGGTTGTTGTTGAGTGATATCCCGTGTGGAAGTACCGTGCCTGGTGTTGTAAAAAGACAATAAACCACTGAAAAGTCATCAAATTGCCTCTTCTTCACCTGACGAGTGTAACATATGGACAGATGAGACAAAACTGGAACTTTTTGGCAAGGCACATCAGCTCTATGTTCACAGACGCAAAAATGAACCATACCAAGAAAAGAACACTGTCCCTACTGTGAAACATGGAGGAGGTTCTGTTATGTTCTGGGGCTGCTTTGCTGCATCTGGCACAGGGTGTCTTGAATCTGTGCAGGGTACAATGAAATCTCAAGACTATCAAGGTATTCTAGAGAGAAATGTGCTGCCCAGTGTCTGACAGCTTGGTCTCAGTTGCAGGTCATGGGTCTTGCAACAGGATAATGACCCAAAACACACGGCTAAAAACACCCAAGAATGGGTAAGAGCGAAACATTGGACTATTCTCAAGTGGCCTTCTATGAGCCCTGATCTAAATCCTATTGAACATCTGTGGAAGGAGCTGAAACATGCCGTCTGGAGAAGGCACCCTTCAAACCTGAGACAACTGGAGCAGTTTGCTCATGAGGAGTGGGCCAAAATACCTGCTGAGAGGTGCAGAAATCTCATTGACAGTTACAGAAATCATTTGATTGCAGTGATTGCCACAAAAGGTTGTGCAACAAAATATTAAGTTAAGGGTACCATCACTTTTGTCCAGGCCTGTTTCATGAGTTTGTTTTTTAGAATAATTCTGTTGAACCACAATTCAAAAGCATTGTCTGATTTTCATTGGTTAATTTTCATAGAATTTTTATTTATTACCACTTTTGTCAGATTCAAGTTATTTCTGTGACCATTGTGGGTTTTTCTTTCATTAACAGAGGAGTACCAACAATTTTGTCCACGTCTGTACGAGGGGGGACTGAAAAGTTCATAGGCTGACCATGATGCAGTGGTCAAATTTGACAAAATGTGGTTTATTGTACCCATACTCTTGACAGTTCTCTCACACTCAGCTCTGCTCTGCTCTGCCCTCTTGTTCCTCGGCCACTGAAGCACAAATACTAGTGGTTCAGCACCTATGAGTATAACTCTTTTTTAGTCAGCCTACAGTGCATCCGCAAAGTATTCACGGCGCTCCACTTTTTCCACATTTTGTTATGTTACAGCCTTATTCCAAAAATGGATTAAATTCTTTTTTTCCCTAAAAATTCTGCACATAATACACCATAATGACAACGTGAATTTTTTTTTTTTTTTAGATTTTCGCAAATTTATTAAAAACTAGTGCATTGCTCATGGAACACAAGTATTCCTGTCTGAAACAGGTATCCTAATTAGGCTTTACAGGCCCAAATGTAGGCTGTGTTTGAAAGTGGAATACAAAGAGGTGTAGGCTATATGTAGGCAATCACATGTTAGACTTTGACAAATATAAAAGGGAGTAAGTGGCACTAAGATTTATTTGATTGTGTGAATATTAATTTCAGAATACCTAATTATTGAAAATCAATGGGACATCCAATATTAGCGACTGTTTCTGATCCCTTGTTTATCTGTTTGTCAGATCACTTATTTCTCTGATCTTTTATCACTTATATTCAAGATAATAGTGTATCTTGCACTTTAGGGAATGGGAGTTCAGTCATCATTATAATTAATTTAGTTTATATCACTGTTCAGTGA
Source organism: Pholidichthys leucotaenia (assembly GCA_020510985.1). Classification (NCBI taxonomy): domain Eukaryota; kingdom Metazoa; phylum Chordata; class Actinopteri; order Cichliformes; family Pholidichthyidae; genus Pholidichthys; species Pholidichthys leucotaenia. The sequence continues at coordinate 406,703,836 of CM035840.1, read as the reverse complement.
TGGAGTTAAGTGTAATACTGAATTTCTTCTGTGTATCATCAGTAAATTAATGCAGTACTATAACAGGACATGTTTACAAATATTTGAGACCCATTGTAGAGCATCATTTTATATTTATCAATATTTTGTTATTAAAAGGTTTTTTAAAAACTAATCAACCGAATTAACTACAAAACACCCAACATTATTATACACAGCAGAAGCACCCATTTGACTGCAACCGTTGCATCAGTGTTGCCCATTTGTCAGTAAATATTTAACTAAAAATGATTTATTTTGTTATTTGGGCATTTTTGTGTCCTGCGTTTGGTCGTAAAGTCATTCTGGCCATTCTGCTCCACAATCATGGCGGTATTATTATGAAGTTTTTAATTTTTAGATACTCACACAGGAGGGGGGACTCGCGGTCCTGCAAAGTACAGTGGTACCACACGGGTGAAGCAGAAGCAGGGACTCCCGTCTACCACTGACTGGGCAGGCTGGACGTGCCTCCCTGCGAAGGACTGTGGTCTGCCCGGTCAGGCTGCTGCTTCTCCTGGCATGCTCTGTGTTGGATAAACCGGTAATCTTTGTCAAGAGCCAGGTCCCCGCTGATGCTCTGCCCAGTCTGCTCACACACCTCATGTTCTCCACATATGCCGAATTATCCTTCAGACCTACGCAATCATGGCAACTTTATGGTATAATTGTTAAAGCCTTAAATCTTTAGTATTATCTTTTTCTGGTGAAATTTGTCGCTTTTCGCTTCCTTGTTTTGCTCACAGTGTGCTGACTGATGCTGTGATGTTGCATATATTATCCAATCAGTACGGAGTCAATGCAAAACCCCACTCACACCTCTAGAAGCCAGAGCATGAGGAGAGAGCAATGACTAAACTTTTATTGATAAAAAATTACATATTTTGACTGAACAACTCCATACTCATGGATGCACACCCTCATAACCTCAATGAAACACGTATAAAATCCTAGATGAGTTTGACAAATGGTTAAAGAGATATGCTTGGAACAAACACACAGACACATAGACACACACATACAGACAGAGATTCCGTGCATTTATAGATAGATAAAAAACTAAGAAATCACATGTACATAAGTATTCACAGCCTTTGCCATGAAGCTCAAAATTGAGCTCAGGTGCATCCTGTTTCCATTAATCATCCTTGAGATGTTTCTACAGCTTAACTGGAGTCCACCCGTGGTAAATTCAGTTGATTGGACATGATTTGGAAAGGCACACACCTGTCTATATAAGTTACCACAGTTGACAGTGCATGTCAGAGCACAAACCAAGCATGAAGTCAAAGAAATTGTCTGTAGACCTCCGAGACAGGATTGTCTCGAGGCACAAATCTGGGGAAGGGTACAGAAAAAATTCTGCTGCTTTGAAGGTCCCAGTGAGCACAGTGGCCTCCATCATCTGTAAATGGAAGAAGTTCGGAATCACCAAGACTCTTCCTAGAGCTGCCCAGCTGTCTAAACTAAGCGATCGGGGGAAAAGGGCCTTAGTCAGGGAGGTGACCAAGAACCCGATGGTCACTCTGTCAGAGCTCCAGTGTTCCTCTGAGAGAGGAGAACCTTCCAGAAGGACAACCATCTCTGCAGCAATCCACCAATCAGGCCTGTATGGTAGAGTGGCCAGACGGAAGCCACTCCTTAATAAAAGGCACGTGGCAGCCTGCCTGGAATTTGCCAAAAGGCACCTGAAGGACTCTCGGACCACAAGAAACAAAATTCTCTGGTCTGATGAGACGAAGATTGAACTCTTTGACATGAATGCCAGGTGTCATGTTTGGAGGAAACCAGGCCAATACCATTCCTGCAGTGAAGCATGGTGGTGTCAGCATCATGCTGTGGGGATGTTTTTCAGCGGCTGAAACTGAGAGACTAGTCAGGATAGAGGGAAAGATAAATGCAGCAATGTACAGAGACATTCTGGATGAAAACCTGCTGCAGAGTGCCCTTGACCTCAGACTGGGGCAACAATCCTAAGCACACAGCCAAGATATCAAAGGAGTGGCCTCAGGACAACTCTGTGAATGTCCTTGAGTGGCCCAGCCAGAGCCCAGACTTGAATCCAACTGAACATCTCTGGAGAGATCTGAAAATGGCTGTGCAACGACGCTTCCCATCCAACCTGATGGAACTCGAGAGGTGCTGCCAAGACGAATGGCAGAAACTGCTCAAAGATAGGTGTGTCAAGCTTGTGGCATCATATTAAAAAAAAAACTTGAGGCTGTAATTACTGCCAAAGGTGCATCAACAAAGTATTGAGCAAAGGCTGTAAGTACTTATGTACATGTGATCTCTTAGTTTTTTATTTTTAATAAATTTGCAAAAATCTCAAACTTTTTTCATGTTGTCATTATGAGGTATTGTGTGTAGCATTTTGAGGAAAAAAAATGAATTTAATCCATTTTAGAATAAGGCTGTAACATAACAAAATGTGGAAAAAGTGAAGCACTGTGAATACTTTCCGGATGCACTGTATGAACTTTTCAGCCCCCTCCTATATATAGTAACTGATCTTTATTTTCCTGAAGCACAGTAGATTAAAAAATAACAGCTTTATTGCTATTCAAACATGTCTTGGATTGTGGCCTTCATTGCAGCAATTAGATACCATATATTTTAATGCAATTAACCACCTTACAGCAACAGTGAATTAAAGAAGTCAGTCATTCAGAGTGGCCTCAGCCGAGCTGCACGCCTAGCAGTCCAATCTTCACGGTTTAGCATACAGGCGGCAAGCTCGCCAGTGTCAACTGCCCCATTGTCTCCCTTCAGAGTGTCCACGAATGATGTTAATGGCTGTCCTGGGCGGCGAAAGCCATGTGTCAGTTCTCAGAGTACCAGGCGGCCTGCTGGGAGCTCTTGGTAAAGGTAACAATACCCTGCGAGGCCAAGTCTTCACCAAGCCACCTTGTCTGATATTCTGGGAAGGTGCCCTTAGAGATCTTCATTGGAGACTTGGTCTTGCCAGTTTACATTGAGGACGGTGCGCAGCATCTGGGTGTAGGAGCCGTCCAATGACCTCTGAAGGGAGACGTTTAATGGCCAGCACTCACTTCCGTATAGCAGTATGGAGTCCACTGCTGCACAGAAAAATTTAACTTTTAGCTCTCTTGACATGTTTGAGCGCCATATAGCTCACATGTCATTGAGAGCACCCCACGCGAGTGCCTTGCACACCTTCATATCATGACTAGTAGATCCTATCCAGGAACCAAGGTACTTGAAGTTGTTGACTACTTCCAGAGGGTTGCCGGTGTTGTGCCATTTTACCATAGGTCATCAGAATACCATAGCCTGGGTTACTACGCATGTGCAGCATGCGCACGCATGCGTAGTAACAGGAAATACGCTTCCGCTCATCATTTCAGCATAGACACAACTGATGGAATCAGCTGACGGAAGATACAGCTGTAGAAACAGCTGACGGAATGTAAGCGATGCGCACGCGTATAACAGGGAAGGGGCTTGATGCAGATTCAAACACGCGGCGCGATTGTGCAGTGTTATCAGTCTACGGTCTATTTCTCACAGAAGGTAAGCTGTTAGTGCAACTTTTATATAATAATGTGGAGTTGCATAATATTAATTTTGTTGTTGCAGTGCATCTCTTATACAGTCAGGCTGCAGTTAACTTAAAAAAACACCGTTGTACTGGCAAAAACAGCAGACAGACCATGCCTGTGTACTGAACTAAATTTGCCATATTTTTTTTTTCTTTTTTCCACAATATCTTTATTGAACCTTTTTTTTTTAAACAAACATGATACAAACAATCAAACACTAACACTAAAGTACTACAAAAAAAAAAATGCACTAAAAAACACCAACAACCACCAACAAAATCAAATCTTCAACAATGCTCCTCTGTTTAGTCTAGACAATCCAATACATAAGTATACATATTATGTTCACCAGTTTGGAATTTACAAGGTCCGCACATATCATTCACCTTCTTCTTCAAGAGTTATGTTTAAATTTTTTACATAATCAATAAAAGGTCTCCATATATTCTCAAACGCAATTTCCTTTGATTTCAGTATATATGTTATTCTTTCTAATGGAAGGTTTGTTAACATCTGTCTTAACCACTGAGTCACATCTGGTCTATAAGTCTTTTTCCATAATAGTGCAATACATTTTTTGGCATTAAGCAAACTGAGGTCTATGAATGTTCTTTCACTTTTATTAAAATTATGCTTTTCTGGGTACAGACCCAACAAAAACAGTTTAGGATTCAATATGATTTGTTTTGAGATTATTTTTTCAATTGTTACCCTCACCTCTTCCCAAAACATTCTTATTAATCTACATTCCCATAAACAATGAAATAGAGTTCCTTTACTTTCCATACATTTTGTGCACGTATCTGGTATATTTTTGTTATATCTATTTAACTCCTCCGGTGTAACATACATCCGCATTAACCATTTGAAATGTATCAATTTAAGGCGTACATTTATTGATTTGGTTTGAGCTTCTGTACAAGCCAATTCCCATTGTTCCTCTGGAATTTCAGTTTGCAGATCTTCTTTCCAGTAGTTTAATCTTTTCAGTGAATTTTCACTTGAAAATAGTGTCGATGAGTTATAAAACTCTGAAATAATACCCTTTCTTTTACTATCTTTCATCAACATTTTTTCCAAGGATGAAAAGATAGGTCGAGTGAGAGCTTTATTTTGATTTGATCGAATAAAGTTTCTAAGTTGAAGATATTTAAAAAAATGTGTTCTATTGAGATTAAATTTGATCCTCAACTCTTCAAAAGACATTATGTTTTCTGCACATGGCAAATATAAATCCTGAATCTTTTGTATCCCTTTTAAATTCCATACTTTAAATACAGCGTCCGCTCTCCCTGGTTTAAAATATTGATTACCCCATATTGGACTAAATTGTGACAATAACTGTGGTTCTTTTAAATAGTTTTTAGCTTCACACCATATTTTGATCATATGCTTTACAAATGGATTTTTAACTTGTTTTTGTAATTTTTTTGCCGAATCTGAGTATATGAATATGGGAAGAGGTAAAGGTAAATTGTATGATTCCATTTCAGTCCAGTGAGGGAGATCATTTGATGAAAAATAATATGTCATAGACCTCAGTTGTGCCGACCAATAATACAACATAAAATTTGGACATTTCAGACCTCCACGATCAAATGGTAAATATAATAAAGACAGACGTAATCTAGCCCTCCTGTTGTTCCATATAAATTCCACTAACTTTTTTTTAATTCTTGAGAATAAATCTAAAGGTGGTGGTAAGGGAATGTATTGAAATAAATAAAGTATTTTAGGTAAGATATTACTTTTAAGTATATTAATTCTCCCGATCATCGACATTGGTAGTGACATCCATCTCTGAAGTAACTCATCAATATCTGTCATTAAGGCTTCATAATTGACACTGGCGACTGATTCTAGCTTAGGCACAATTTGGATTCCTAAATATTTGAACTGATTTACAACATTGAATTGATTTACCTCAGGGGCTGGGTAATTTCTCTGGGTCTCATTTAGCATTAATATTGAAGATTTAGTTTTATTTATTTTGTATCCTGATATTTCCCCGAAATTCTTTATTAAATTCAACAAGGTCGGAATTGATTTTTTAAGATTCGACATAAACAAAATTATGTCATCGGCATACAGGGAGATTTTATGTTCTGTTGGTCCAACTTTAATTCCATATATTTGTGACTGTAGACGTATCGCCATCGCTAAAGGTTCAATTGCCATAGTAAACAGTAAAGGTGAAAGTGGACAGCCTTGTCGACATCCTCTATTGATTTTTATTGATTTTGAAATATTGTTATTTGTTAGAATTTCTGCAGTAGCATTATTATATATTATCTGAACCCATTTTATAAAATTATTTCCAAGTCCAAACCTTTGTAAGACTTCAAAAAGAAAGGGCCATTCAACTCTATCAAAGGCTTTTTCGGCATCCAGTGATAAGAGAGCTGTATCCAGTGCTTCTTTATTAGAATAAATAATATTAAATAGTCTTCTTACATTATGGAAGCCTTGTCTTCCCTTTATAAAGCCATTCTGATCTCGATTAATAATATTTGGTAAAATTTCTTGTATTCGTCTTGCTAAAATTTTACAAATTATCTTAAGGTCGGCATTTAATAGGCTTATTGGTCTCATATTTTCACATTTATTAGAGGGCTTACCTGGTTTTGGCAACAGTATAATTAAGGCATTATTCATATATGATGGTAAATTACTATTTTGAAATGCTTCTAAAACCATTTCCAAAAAAGGTTTTGTTAATTTATTCTTAAATTTTTTATAAAGGTCAACTGGAAGACCATCTGGTCCTGCACTTTTTCCTGATTTCATATTATCAATGGCTAGTCCAACTTCTTCTTGACTAATTTTAGACTCCAGTATCTCCCTATTTTCATTTGGAATACACGGTATAAATAGTTCATTCAAAAACCCATGTAGTTTTGTTAAGTCAGATTCATTTTTGGTATCATATAATTTTTCATAGTAATCTCTAAAGGCTCTATTAATTTCTGAAGGATCTATAACTACCTGTCCGTTACTTATAATACTGGTAATTGGTGTTTTAGATTCTAATTGTTTAATCTGCCATGCCAATAACTTTCCTGATTTTTCACCTTGTTCATAAAAAGATTATTTCAATCTTAGAAGACTCGAGGCAGCTCTATTCGCTGATTTTTTGTCATATTCAGCTCTCAAAATCAGTAATTCGTTCTCCAACCTTGGATCTCTTCCTGCATATACTCTTTCTTGAAGAATTTTTATTTTATGTTCCAATTGGACTCTCTCCTCTCGAGTCTTCTTAGATTTTGAACCTGTATAACTAATAATATGTCCCCTAATAAAAGCTTTGAAAGCCTCCCACTTTACACATGCTGATGTTTGTGTAGTATTGATATCAAAGAACTCATCTATCTGTTTTTCTATATACTTAACAAATTCCTCATCCTGAAGCCATTTATGCTGAAATTGCCATCTACCTGGTTCCTTTGTCAATTTCTTATCTACATACATTAGACAGCAGGGTGCATGATCAGAGATCACGATGTTATCATAAAAACAGTTTTGAATCTTGGACCTTAATTCTGTGGAGATCAAAAAATAATCTATACGTGAGAATGTCTTGTAGGTATTGGAATAACAAGAGTATGCTTTAACTTGTGGTTTCATTTCTCTCCATATATCTATCAATTTCAATTCTTTCATAAAATGATTAATGGTCATCCTACATCCATTGTGCGTACAGTCCAGTCCTGTTGATCTATCTATACTGGGATTCAATGTACAATTAAAATCCCCTGCTATTATATGTTGCCCTGTAAGTGATGATAAGATAAGAAATAAATTGGCAAATAACTTTTGATCATCTATATTGGGACCATATAAGTTCACCAAATTTATGTTTTCTAATAGCAAAGATCCTTGAATGATTACATATCTTCCAAATTTGTCTCCAATTACATTTTTCACTTGAAATGGGACTGATTTATGTATGAGAGTCATAACTCCCCTGGCTCGGGATGAAAATGATGAGGTGAAAACATTTCCTTGCCATCTACTCCTAATTCTTTTTACATCTTGCTCTATTAGATGAGTTTCTTGTAAAAACACAATTTTTGAACCCATGTCTTTTATTTTATTCATAACTTGTTTAAGTTTTTTTAAATTTTGTAGACCTCTGCAATTCCATGAAGTTAAATTAAGATTAACGCTTTGATTTATAATCAATAGGGAGTTTGGGATTACCTTGCAGTGTAAACATGCTCAAACAGAAAAGCAAAAAAATGAGTGGTTGAACATTCACCCTACAAACTACACACAAACAAATTCCCCCTTCCCACATTTGTGGCAATCCCCCCAAAAGCAAAAGAAAAATTCCGTCTCCCGATATAGCCATCGACCGTTCCACACCCACGAGGAACAGCCAAAGCCACTCCTTCTTCATCCTCCCAATCACCCTAACTCTACTGCTTTTAATAACGTAACATTAACTCTCTTCTGTAATTTTCCAATTTAACTCCAAATTTTTTTTTAGCAATTTTGTGCTTTTTTTTTTTTTTTTTTAATATGTAATACATTCTATATTTTGTAATCTTGTTATATGCTTCTAATCAGTTAAATGCTCAAATATTCTACCCTATATTCTGTTCATGCTTAGCTCCCACCAGTCTCTTCCTGGATCTTCTTGATGAGCTCCTGCGCCTCCTCAGGGGTCTTGAAGATGCGTGTTCTGCCCTCATATGTGACCAGAAGTCTTGCAGGGTGAATCACTCCATGACGAATCTCAAGGTTGTGCAGTTCTTTGCGGATGGGGTCAAACTGCTTCCTTAATTGTTGGATTCCTGAGGCCAGATCTGGGTAGAACCGCACCTGCTGATCTTGGTATTTAATTTCTCCTTTGGCCCGCACCGCGTTGGAGATCGTCATCCTGTCTCTGTAGCTGAGAAACTTCATAATTGGCGTCCTCGGTGCTGCCTTGTTACCTCTCGGTGGGCCAATTCGGTGGGAGCTTTCCAAGACGACTGATGATTTTAGCTCCGCGTTGTTCAGCGCCTCCAGGATCCACCCCTCCAAAAAGGAGCATGAATCCCGACCTTCGGCTCCCTCCGGTAAACCCACCAGCCTCAGGTTGTTCCTTCTGGACCGAGATTCCAAGTCCAGAACGCTATTTTCCAGATCTTTATTTTTTTTTTCCAAAGTGCGCACCTTTATTTGAAGTCCGCTAATTTCATCCTCCGCACTTGAAACACGAAGCTCCGCCTGCGTCACTCGCTCCACGCAGTCACCCAACTCCTTTCTCATTGCATCCAACGCTGCCATAATCCCATCAAGTTTAGCGGAAAAGTCTGCTCTCATTGAGCTAATGGCAGCCAGCACTGCACCTGTGCCGCCATCGTCAGCAGCAGCAGTTACCGCACCACCGCTAGTTTCATCCGCCATATCTGCAGCTTTTTCTACTGCGCCACAAACTTTAAAGTCCGTTAATTTGGACTGCTTCGGCGATTCAATTTTTCCCCCTCCTGATTTCCCAGCCTTAGTCTTCACCGGCATATCCTCACCCAAACGCTGGGAAAAGTTCTGTTCCAAATGAGAGAGTTATTTGCCGAATTTTTATTTCCAAGGGTAGAGCAGAGTGATACGTGTCCTTCTAGGCGGCCGCCATAACCGGAAGTCAAATTTGCCATATTTTATTAAATGTTATGTTGTTCCTTTGTCTTAATGCATCGCAGTTGTACTGTATGAAAGTCTAGTTATTTTGTAGTTTTCTGTAGTTATTTCTCGTAAGTGCAGCAAGGTCCCGAGAGCTTACGAGGGGGTGAGGGGGTTCTTTGTTATGGACATAACAATGCTTTACCTCTAGGCCACCACTCTGGTGTAGTTTATCCAAATGTGGTTTATTTTTCAACATAGTCTCCCCTTCGGTCCACACACTGCTTCAATTGGTGTTGCAGTGCTTGGATCCCTGCGGTTGAAAAATAAACCACATTTGGTCAAATTTGACCACTATGAACTTTTCAGCCCCCCCCCCCCCCCGTAAGATGCTAACCATATTGTTTTATTTAATACTAGCGCCCGGCACTCCATTTTAATGTAATATAGCCTAAATGCTCTGGTATATCTTTTTGTCCTTATATTAGGCTGTATTAGAGTCAGATTAGTTCATCCAGTTTGTTTTAAAAATTACGTTTTATCATTTTTTGAAAAATGTGTAGTGTGTATCCACAACCATGGAAAAGAAGTGGCAGAAGATTTTCAGTTTCCTTTCCAAGGGGTCATACCTGCCAGAACTGAATTACGGACAAAGGCAAACCCTTCGAAAATACTGTTCTAAATTCAACATTCATGGTCAGTATTTAACGTTCAGAATTAATTACTACGATGTTGACAATGCTATTTGTATATTAATATTTTGATGATCACTCAAACCCTAAGATGGTAACTATTCTTCAAGGGCCAACGAAGAGTAATAAAGTCAAAGGAGGCCCTGAATCTTTTTAAGGAATTTCATGGCTCACCAATTGGAAGACACACTGGTGTCCCGAAAACAAGAACTGCCATGTCTTTAAGGTTTTACTGGTATGGCATGACAGCAGATATAGAAGAATGGGTATGCAGTTGTTTGTATATCATTAAGCATAAATGTACATATCTCTCTATGAAACTAAACACTGTTATTTTCAAGGTGTCTGAATGTGACCTGTGCAAGGGTGGGACCACCGTTGAGTGCAGTTAAAAAGCTGGAATGCATCAAGGTGACCAACTATTGTAATGCACTACGTATATTAATTCACTGTAGTGTTAGTTCAGGGTAATTAAATATTACTGTACATCACTGGCAGGTATCTGCTGTTTGGGACCTGGTTGGAATTGACCTCACAGGTCCATTTCCAAAGACATCCTCTGGGTTCCAATACATTTTAACAGTCACAGATTACTTTTCCAAGTGGGTGAAGGCCTTCCCTCTACAGACAACGACTGCAGTGGAAGTGGCGAAAAACCTCTGCAAACTTATTTACAGACATGGCTGTCCCCAGCACATTCTCTCAGACCAAGGACGGGATTTGGTCTGAGAGCTGTGCTGGATACATGTTGTAATAGTTATGAGAAGTTTGTTTGGGACATCTTGACTTTATGCAGAATGTAACTGTATTGTGCTTATTTGTTCATTAAGATTAACAGCAAGCGCTGCGAACTGCTCTCCATTGAGAGAAGTGTAACTGCTGCCTACCACTCACAGACAAACGGTTTTGATGAGAAAACAAACGACAACACCAAAAGGTAAGAATGTGATGGTATTTATTGTGTTCTGAAGGAATGAAAAACTACTTGTAGTATGGTTTAGTTTTTTATTTAGCTCTCACAGCAAACATAATGTACAGCCTCAACATTTGTGTTTGTGATAATTGTGTAACATCAGATTATGCTAAATTTGGGTAGTTTTTGTCTTGAAATACATTCATCTCTATTAAAAGTAGAACTTTGTGTGTCCATGCATTATGAGAATTATTCTATTTTGAATATAGTTGCTCCAATTTCCCATATTATTAATGCAAAGCCATTTTAAATTATTCTTCCTAGAGCACTTCAGAAGCTGGTGAATAGGCAGCAGGATGATTGGGACATATACCTTGATGCAACACTTGTCATGGATGGCTCTCACGAGCCTTTAATGAGACGCTGCAGGCCAGCTGAAGAGTTTGCATAATTTATTAACAAAGGACAAAGACACAAAATAATAAGCCACGAGGGGCAAAACACACAATAACTAAGACTACGACACACTGACGAAACGCACAGACTAAGGAATACACTTACTGTGAAAAGGCACGGATAGAGGATCTAGGTTGGACGAGGGAATAATTGACGATGTCATATGAGGAATGTCAGACGAGGTCGCAGCCCGGAGTAACCAACGCTGCTCCCTTAAATAGGGCCAGGGATGAAACAGCTGATGAGGCAGTAATCAACTCCATTAATTCCAGCTGTCAACCAGCTCCGCTCTGACAGCCAGAAGCCCCACAGACACGCCGTCAGAATAAGAGCCCTGTGGGACCATAGGAAATACTACTGAATGGGAGGAAAATACTGCATGACCCGAGTGCGGACGAGATCGGTGCTCAGGCCATGACAGTACTCCCCCCCGCATGACACACTCTGGGCGTAATAGTAACATCCAAGCCTCCCCCCCACCTAGAAGGATACGAAATCCCACCCAGGGCGGGTGGAGGGAGGAAAAAGGCTTGGCGGGCAAGAATCAAAGAAAAAACACAAAACAACGACCAGGGCCAAAAACAGAACAAATACAGGCATAGTGCACAACAGAGCAAGGAAATTAAAAAAAAAAAGATATACTCCAACATGAATAGGCAAAGGACAAACAGGACAATAAATGCAAATGACAGAAATACCAGGCCAGCAGGCCACAAATAGAAATACAACATCCACAGACCAAGATAAACAGGCCCAGAAAAAATAAAATGGGGCCACACATCATCCCTCAAAAAGGGGAAGGAAGAGGAGGAAAAAAATACGCTAAATAGCGGTGAATACATACAGCACAATGAGAAAACAATAATTGGCAGAGGCAACACCAGGGCATATCTCAGACTATCAATGAGGAGAAAAAAAAACACACACAGAAGAGCAGCGATGAACAGTTCAATATAGTCCCAAGACTTTAAATGAAAACACCCCTACTCACACAGAGGAGGGAGGAGGGGGGAACAGGAATGACGACAGGCAGAGCATAACGAAGTAAAAAAATCCACAAGTTCAGGCGGTCTGCCTGCGTCCAGTGTCCAGATCGCCAATAGGAGAAAAAGGATTCTTTCGGGCGGTCTAGCCCAGTCCCAGGCCCAAAGAGACGTGACCTCCGGTGGCCGAACCAGGTCGCCCAGTAGAAAGTTCAGTACGTCGGGCGCCTGACCCAGAACGCCAAACCAGCAAAAAAGTCTCCCAGGTGGCCGACCCGCATCATCAGGCCAACAGGACACCAGGGGAGAGTTCGGAGACGGCCTCCTAATGGTGAGGAGCGACGAGGGAGAGCCGAGCCAATTACGGGAACCCCCTGCGGCACCCGATGGAGGGAAAGAGGGAACGGGAAAAGGATGCGGGACCAGTCCGGCGTCGCTCAGCGGAGGATCTGCAGCTCCACCTCCGAACGTCACCAGAACAGGCACTGTCCTCCTGTTGGACCCCAGGTGAGCCCGCGCTGCACCCACGATGGACCCCGATCGGATCGCAGCTGCACCCACGATGGACCCCGACTGGGTCAGAACAGCACCATGGACGACCTCCAACCCCGAACCCGGAACCTTCAGAGCTGAGACCAGGACCGACTCATCACCGGCGACCCTGGGAGAAGGCTCAGGAGCGGGAACAGAACCGGAATCAGGATCACCGGTAGCGACAGAACCCAGCGAGACAAGTTCGGATGCAGCGGACGGCTGTACCTGGCTCGTCTCCCCGAGAGACAGGCAAAAATGCTTCAGAGAAGAAAGAAGGAAGACAAAGTAGAGCACTTCCCTGATCTCGAGTTCCGTCGCCGTCCAGAACTTCGGCGATCTGGGCTCAGGACGAAGACGGACGTCCTCTGGCTCCCACTCGGCTACGGCAGGCTCCGCAGCTGGCATGATGTTCTCCACAGTCTGAGGACCCTCCAACGCTGACGTCCACGCCGACAACCCGTACGGCGTGGTGGCAGGGAATCCTCGACCTGCTGGATCGAACCGCTCCTCCATGGAGACCCAGGGACGCTTTGTCGTCGGCGCAGGCTCCAAACTGCAGTCCGCTCTCCTCCTCTGCCCGTGACGTGGCTGCGGGGCTGGAACCAGGCTCTCCAGGGTCGTAGGCTCCCTCCTCGTCCAGCGGCGTAGGCCTGGCGCCGCGGAACGCTCAGGGGAAGGAGACACAAAGGTAGCAGGTCCATAACTAGTTACTGCAGCAGGTGGAGGAAGCTCAGGGGACTGTGAACCCCGAACTCCACCCCCAGGAATCAAGCAAGGCAATTCACCCAATGAGGGAACAGAATGAAAAGTCACTTGCATGATCCGTAGAGGCCCGATAGAACCCGCTGCAGTGGACTTGGTTCCTCCCTTTACCCGCTGGATGGTGACGGAGGGCCCCCCGGGAGGACGAGGAGGAGCTGCTCGTGATGGACTGATGACGGTCTTCGCCAAAGCAGGACTCGTGGCACTCACAGCAGCCGGGGAAGACGTCAAGGAGGAGGGGATGACAGGCGAGGCGATCCGGGCACGAGGAGCTGACGGGACAGCAGGGACAGATGACCCGGGGGGAGAGGCTGCGGGAATTCCCTCCTGACGAGACGCAGAAGAAGCAGCTGACTGGGAGGCAGAGTTCCTCCGACGACCCGGAACTGGATCCGGACGGGTTCTCGCTGAGGCTTACCGGTGGCTGTGTGATGACGTTTACCAGCAGAGGGCAAGGCAAAGGAGAGGTTAGTGAAACGCCGCTGCTGCGCGGAAACAGAGGCGGGCAGGTTGGCGTACTGTGGATAATCGCACAGCTCAGGATTCCTCTCCACCAGCCTGACCGCCGCCGTCACATGCTTAATGATCTGCATGGGGTGGACGGCGGAGCGAGCTGCAGCCACTCGGTCCCGGATGGAAGCGGCTGTCAGTTGTAACTTCTCTGGGGGAATCCCGACTGACGTCTCACTCCTTAGGGGATCACCCCAGGGCAGTGCGAACTCCTGGACTGGAACGGGGACAGGAACGGGATCCTGAAGCGAGGAGCGAGGGTGCCTTCTCTTCGGCTTCCTGCCAGAGTTTCCCTCCAGCCCACGGAGTCTCTCCCGGTGCGCAGAGATGTCTGCCTTCCTCGCCATGACTTCAGGGTGATTGGAGTAGCAAGGAAGGCGGTTAATGATCGCCTCAGCGAGGTCCAGGTGCCGGCGTACATCGCTGGGAGTGTCATAGAGGCCAGTGGTGAAGAGGGTTCCATCAATGTAGTCGAGGGCCTCCACCAGCTTGTAGCCCAGGCTCCGAGCGCGGCCCCTGAGTGACGACATACTCTCTCAGCACACAGGTACCCAGACAGGGAAAACCACAAGTACAATTTAGGCAAAACTCACTGTGACCGGCGTCTCGTTCTGGCTGCGACCTACTGCCATGGATGGCTCTCACGAGCCGTTAATGAGACGCTGCAGGCCAGCCGATGAGTTTGCATAATTTATTAACAAAGGACAAAGACACAAAATAATAAGCCACGAGGGGCAAAACACACAATAACTAAGACTACAACACACTGACGAAACGCACAGACTAAGGAATACACTTACTGGGAAAAGGCACGGATAGAGGATCTAGGTTGGACGAGGGAATAATTGACGATGTCAGACGAGGAATGTCAGACGAGGTCGCAGCCCGGAGTAACCAACGCTGCTCCCTTAAATAGGGCCAGGGATGAAACAGCTGATGAGGCATTCATCAACTCCATTAATTCCAGCTGTCAGCCAGCTCTGCTCTGACAGCCGGAAGCCCCGCAGAGACACTGTCAGAATAAGAGCCCTGCGGGACCATAGGAAATACTACTGAATGGGAGGAAAATACTGCATGACCCGAGCGCGGACGAGATCGGCGCTCAGGCCATGACAACACTTTTTTCACTCCGCTCTAAAGTTCACACCACCACAAAATTCTCTCCATTTTTCTTGATGTATGGAAGAGAGGCAAGGTTCCCCTCAGAAGTGCCTGTTGAAATTCCGGTGAGTGTCCCTCTCTCTGGCTGTTTGTCTCTCTTAAAATAAAGGGGGAAAAAATCAAATTTTGACTGAACAACATACTAGTGTATAATTTATATACTGGTGTTCAGCCGAAAAAGAAATTTGGTTTTGCTCATATCACCCAGCCCTATTTGAAGTGTAAAGTTAACTGGGTATCGCATGTACCTTCACAGGTATGTTTCTGTATGTAATGTTGTATAATGGAGCATGCAGTATAAAAATCATTCTCTATTTTTTCCCACATAGCTGTCTACAATAATACTACCTGAAGACTGCAATCAATTCGTGAAGGAAAAACAGGAAGCTCAAGATGGCACAAGAGAAAAGGTTGAGGACAATATCATACAGGCACAACAGAAAATGACAGAAGCATTTGAAAAAAAGAGTTCAGTTGCTGAATATGCGAAAGAGAGGTAGGAAAGGAGGAAGAATAGAGGCAGATTACACTGGACCCTACATCATTCAGGCACTTTTAGGGAAGACTGCCATGCTGAAGCCATTGCAAGGTGACTGCTTAAAAACAAAATATAATATCAGCCACCTCAAATCATATAAAAGAAGTAGTGTAGAAAGTGTAGTTGACCCTCCTTTGGAACACGCAGATGAGAGGTCAGTGCACAGGAGTGCCTTCAGCACTACTGCACAGGCCATTAAGAGACGCTCAGTTATCACTTATTCTGGAAAACCTAAACAAATTCTGTTGATCAAGACTGAAGACCAACAGGCAAAAGCAAGACTGCAGTCACCTCCAGAGATTCGTCTTCAGTCACCTCAAGAGATCTCTCCTCAGTCCCCGCCGAAGGCCCCATCGTCATGGAATAGTGTTCACGAGCAAGGTCCACAGTAACTAAAATATAAATGTTCTGGTTCCGAGCTGTTGGTCATGGGTTCTGACCTGTTGATCAATTTGATTGCACAGTCCTTTCATTACTCAACCTGTTGGTTGTACGTTCTGACTGGCTGATCATTTCATAAAATCTTTGTGCCATGACCCTACATCCATCCATCCATCTTCTACCGCTTTTCCAGAGGTCCGGGTCACGGAGGCAGCAGTTCAAGCAGAGAAGCCCAGACTTCCCTCTCCCCAGCCACCTGCTCCAGCTCTTCAGAGAGGATACCAAGGCGTTCCCAGACCAGCTGGGAGACATAGTCTCTCCTCCGAGTCCTGGGTCTGCCCCGGGGTCTCCTCCCAGTGGGACGTGCCCAAAACACCTCAAGTGGGAGGCGTCCAGGAGGCATCCTAATCAGATGCCCATACCACCTCAACTGACTCCTTTCAATGTGGAGGAGCAGTGGTTCTACTCTGAGCCTCTCCCGGATGACTGAGCTCCTCACCCTATCTCTGAGGGTGAGTCCAGCAATCCTACGGAGAAAGCTCATTTCAGTCGCTTGTATCCGCGATCTTGTTCTTTCGGTCATTACCCAAAGCTCGTGACCATAGGTGAGTGTAAGAACGTAGATTGACTGGTAAATCGACAGCTTTGCCTTAGAACTAAGCTCCCTCTTCACCACAACAGACTGGTACAACGTCCGCATCACTGCAGATGCTGCTCCAATCCGTCTGTCGATCTCTCGCTCCATTTTCCCCTCACTCGTGAACAAGACCCCAAGATACTTAAACTCCTCCACTTGGGGCAGGAGCCTGTCCCCAACCCGGAGAGGACAATCCACCTTTTTAAGGCTGAGGACCATGGACTCGGACTTGGAGGTGCTGATTCTCATCCCAGCCGCTTCACACTCAGCGGCAAACCGTCCCAGCAAGAGCTGTAGGTCATTGCTGGATGAAGCCAACAGGACAACATCATCTGCAAACAACAGTGATGAGATCCTGTGGTCACCAAACATGACACCCTCCATTCCCTGGCTGCGCCTAGAAATCCTGTCCATAAAAATTATGAACAGGATCCTGTTCATCCTGTTCCTGACCCTACATGTAAACCTAAATATTCACAAGACTAATTTTATGTTCTGTGTTGCAGTCTACAAACTGTGGTCATCAAAAGATTCAGGCAAACTTGAAGCAATTACTGGACCATACAAACTGTATGACACATCATTTCGAACACTTTCTGGGAATGGCTGGCTGTCAGATGAAGTAAGAGTACATTTTTGTTGCATGCAAAAAAAAATGTTTCATTGCGGTTTCAATGATAAACTTACTAACAACTATTCTTCATTTAAACAGATCATCGATGCGTACCTTCACTGTATTGTGAAACAAGGGGTAAGGGGAAAGCATGCCAACAGTTTCTTAAACCAGGTCTTTTGTCTTTATCGTTTGTAAATGTGTTAGAAATTTTCAATAACAGCATACTTTTACAGACACCTGTGCATAAGTTAGATGCAGTAATTGGATCATCTGTCTTCTGTCGGGGCCAGTTCAGAGTCATTCAAAGGGTAGTTAACAACATTACTCACTAATTTACTGCAACTACACTCATTTTATATTTGAGTTGTGATTAAAGTGCTCTCTGCTGTTTTAAAAGATGAAGCTACCCGATTCTACAGTTTGAATTTGCCCTGTAAATGTCGGAGGTCACTGGATTTTAGTGGTACTTCTTGTCTATATTGTGGTTTCACTAAATAACATTTTCCACAGAAAAGTTTCTATGTATATACCACATGTATATACCATTTAATACTTTGTAAGACTTAAAATCAATTCATGCTGTAAACTTCTGACAGATTATCAGGATGGATGAAAGGTCGGTCATTGTGATAGACCCCCTTGGGAATGAAAAGCTTTATGAAGGGAAAATGCTCTGTAATTGGAGGTAATGAGACATAAATCTTTATACTAATTCACTTTGTTATACTTTTTGTCAAATGGGTAACTGTAAAATGTTACTAAAACCTTAATTTGGGCAATTGCTCAGAAATTTTTGGAGGACAAGAAGTCCTGGTGAAGAGCAGTGGAGAATAATGACCGTACCACACAAACTGCAGCAGGACATGTCAAGTTGCGGAGTCTTAATTTTGAGGGTATGAACAATATTTATTTATGCAGTTGAGGTGAGTGTGTATCTGTGAATGTTTAATGTGTAGCTTAACACTTACACTGCCCTTACATAGTTTGCAGAACAGTATCTGAAAGGCAGAGACCTCAACCTTGTTGCAACTCGCTGTGCTGGCCTCCCTCAATCATCCCTCTGGGAGCAGATGCCTGGGGGGCTGCGACTGGCCCCCGCTTCGTATGTTTCCTGACAACCACTCACATGCACACACTTATTTTCCACGAGCTCTCATATATACGTACACGCACAAGTCTCTCTCCTTTAACAGGTGTGGAAACCAGACTTGTGTTGAGACATCTTCGGTGGAAGAAGCAGTTTGTCTTATGTTTGTTGTAGTTGTTGGTTTATTTGTCTTTTTGTCTGCTCCCCTCCCTTTTCCTTCCCCCTCCACAGACTTCCTTTCCCTCTTCCCCATCCTGTCGGGTCCTCCATGGGTAAAATAATAAAAATAAAGTATTAAAAGTTATTACAGGAGGAGTTTACAACAATATACAGTACATAGTTAGATACTGTATAAGCTCCTCTTGGCAAAATAAATCTGTTTTGGCACAATAAGGGTGACAGATCCCTGTTCTGCTTACCTAGCTGCTTTACAGGACAAGTGGAAAAAAAAAAAATTAAGTCCGTGCTTAGTCCTGATTGGTTCATCTGTCATAGTGACATCACCAAAATGCTGAACAATTTAGACAGACGAAATGTCAGTCTATGTTCCATGCATAATGTTATATTGTGGCAACCTGGGGAGTGCATAATGGTTTACCACCTTAGACAGGAACAAAGGATGCAAAGTTAACCTTTTGTGTGTGAGAAGTTTCTAGATGCCCTAGTAAGATAACAGGGAGGTGTCAAGGATGAATGGACTGACTGCAGTCGGACGGGGGATTATCTTTTGTGTGTGAGAAGAGTCTAGACAGGGATTATCTTTTGTGTGTGAGAAGAGTCTAGAAGGATGTCATGTTATTTAAGGGAAGAGTTCCTACTTGTATGCCATTCTGTCTATGCTCCTTGTGTGAGTCGTGTAATAAACCGCCTGAACCAAATCAGCCTCATTATTTACATGCTCCACACTGGTGACCCAAGACGAATCATGGAATACGACGGAAGATCCTCGGAGCCAACCTCAACTGGAACCCCCAGCTTCGCATGCGCTGTAGCGATCAAACTACCTGATTTTTGGCAGCACAACCCACGCTCCTGGTTCCACCTAACCGAGGCACAGTTTGCCCTCCGAGGGATATCGGCGGATGATACGAAATTCTACTATGTGGTCGCAGCGCTCGATGCCAGCACGGCTCAGCACATCGAGAGCCTGCTCGATCAGCCACCAGCCGACGGCAAATATGACGCGCTCAAGGCTGCCCTCATCCAGCACTACACGCTCTCGGATGATGAGAGAGCAGAGAGGCTTCTGATGCGGACCGAGTTGGGAGACGGTTCGGCCGTGGACATGATGGAGAAGATGCTGAGGTTACAGGGCACGGACGACGACCACTTCATCTTCACCCACATTTTCCTCAGGAACCTTCCGACAGCGGCGAGAGCGGCCCTGGCCAATTTGTCGTTGCTGGCCAAACGGGACTATCGTGCGCTAGCCCGAGAGGCAGACCGGATCATCGTCACCACCAAGGCTTTCGTGACCATTGCGGCAGCGACGGAGCCTGGCACGTCGACACGAGGAGGCGAGGAGCCGCCGACGGCAGCAGCAGAACCACCGCCGGCAGCAGCAGCGGGGGCCAAGGAACGTGGAGGTGACACGCTTTGCTTCTACCACCGCCGCTTTGCAGAGAGGGCACGCAAATGTATACCACCGTGCCAGTTCAAGCGCTCGGGAAACGCCAAGCCCGGGGGTCGGTAGCAGCCGCGACCCTCGGGGAGGAGAACAAGCTGCTCTATTTGACGGACGCACGCTCGGGGAGGCATTTCCTCGTGGACACCGGCGCACAGAGGAGTTTCATCCGGCCGACCTACACTGACCGGCTGGCAGGAATCAGCGGCCCCGAGATGGCAGCAGCAAACGGCTCAGACATTAAGACCTTTGGTGCGAGGACTCTGCTCTTGTCTCTACACGGTCGTACATATGAATGGACTTTTGTTGTAGCAGCACTGGATTACCATATACTGGGGGCTGATCTTCTATGTGCACATGGGTTGTTGGTAGATATCGCTAACAGGCGCCTGGTTAATGCACTGTCTTTTGACTCTCTCCCCTGTATAGCTCGAGTGACCCGGCCAACAGCACAAGCCAACGTCACAGCAGCATGCGGTAAGTTCCACACACTGCTCACTCAGTTCCCAGCACTCACAGTCCCGACGTTTTCAGCAGCTATCGCTAAACATGGGGTGGAGCATTTTATCACCACCACCGGGGCGCCCGTTTTTGCAAGACCTCGGCGTTTGGACGCAGCTAAACTGGCCATAGCGCGCGAGGAGTTCGCTAACCTAGAGAGGTTAGGCATCATCAGGCGCTCAAACAGCCCATGGGCTTCCCCGCTACACATGGTCCCTAAAGCTGACGGTTCGTGGCGACCTTGCAGCGATTTCCGCAGGTTAAACAACGCTACAGCGCATGACCTCTACCCAATTCCCCACATTCAGGATTTTTCCGCTCACCTCGCAGGAGCGCGCATTTTTTCTAAGATAGATTTGGTCCGTGGTTACCACCAAGTCCCAGTGCGCGCTGACATACCCAAAACAGCGGTAATAACTCCGTTTGGTTTATTTGAGTTCTTGCGCATGCCGTTTGGGCTTAAAGGGGCAGCACAGACGTTCCAACGCATGATGGATGGAGTGCTGCGCAATCTCCCTTTCGTGTTCGTCTACCTGGACAATATCTTGGTAGCCAGCGCGTACGAAGATGAACACGAAACCCACCTCACGACGGTTTTCCGTAGGTTGGAAGAGCACGGTTTAATAATCAACCCAGCGAAATGTCAGTTCGGGGTGACGGGAATTGATTTTTTAGGGCACCGCGTCTCTCCCGAAGGAGCGGTTCCGCTGCCTGACAAAGTGCGCGCAGTGACAGATTTTCCCCAACCACAAACGGTCAGGGCGCTACAAGAATTTTTGGGAATGGTGAACTTTTATAACCGTTTCCTTCCCCGCGCAGCGCAGCTCATGCAGCCATTGTACGCTGCGCTCAAAAAACAGAAACCCACAAATAGGGTCGAATGGACCCCGGAACGAGAGCAGGCGTTCTCGGAAGTTAAAGCAGCCCTGGCAAACGCCGCATTGTTGGCACATCCAGACCCAACGGCCCGCATAGCCCTCACCACTGACGCCTCAGATGTGGCCATAGGGGCTGTCGTGGAGCAGCGCATCGCCGGGGCTTGGCAGCCGCTTGCCTTTTTCAGCAGAATCTTGCGCGACAATGATCGTAAATACAGCGCGTTCGACAGAGAGTTACTGGCTCTCCACCTGGCCATTCGCCATTTCCAGTTCTGGCTGGAAGGGCGCAATTTTACTGCGTTCGTTGACCATAAGCCACTAACATTCGCGATGGCCAAAGTTTCAGAACCTTGGTCGGGCCGGCAGCAGAGGCAGCTGGCCGCGATCTCCGAGTTTACTACCGATATTCAGCATGTGTCGGGCAAACTGAATGTAGTGGCAGACTGCCTCTCGCACGCTGTTGTGGCCCTGGTCTGTGTAGGGTTGGATTACGCAGCCATGGCCGCGGAGCAGGCTAGTGACGCGGACGTGCGCGCGCTCCAGTCTGGACCAACAGGGTTAAGGCTGGAGAAGAGGACGCTGCTTAACGGCATTTCCCCCTTAATCTGCGACGTCTCCACGGGTCGCCCACGGCCTGTGGTTCCGGCCGCGTGGCGCCACCGCGTGTTTGAGTCGGTTCACTCTTTGGCACACCCAGGGGTGCTCGCGTCGGTCAAAATGGTAGGAGAGAAATATGTGTGGCCGGGCCTTCGCAAACAAGTGAAAGTGTGGGCGGCAGCCTGCGTGGCGTGCCAACGAGCCAAGGTTCACAGACACATGAAGGCTCCTTTGGAGCCGTTTCGCATCCCGGCTAAGAGGTTCGACCATGTCCACGTGGACCTCGTAGGCCCCCTTCCGCCATCACAGGGGTACACGCATCTCCTGACAATGGTGGACCGCACCATGCGCTGGCCAGAAGCGGTTCCGCTGGCTGCAACCACGGCCGAGGAGGTGGCGCGCGCGTTTTTAACAGCATGGGTGGTGCGTTTTGGAGTATTTGTTTCTGAACTCTGGTCAACCATGGCCCGCAGCCTAGGTGTCTCAATTCACCGCACAACCGCGTACAACCCACAGGCTAATGGGTTATGCGAATGTTTTCATAGGTCGTTAAAAGCGGCTCTGAGGGCTTCACTGACGGATGCAAATTGGGTAGACAGGCTACCATGGGTTTTATTGGGGTTACGTTCTGCACCTAAAGAGGATCTGGAAGCTTCCCCGGCAGAACTCGTTTTTGCACAACCGCTCCGGCTGCCTGGGGAGTTTCTGCCAGATAATCCTGCGCCGGGCAGCTCCCCGTCTCAGCTGGTGTAGCGTTGCATAGACTCAAGCACGCTGCCGGGTCCTGCCCACCACAGTTTTCCGCGCATTTTTGTGCCTAAAGCTTTGAAAAACGCAGAGTTCGTGTTTGTCAGACACGACGCCCACCGACCCCCACTGCGCCCACCTTATGATGGACCGTTTAGAGTGCTGGAAACAGGGGATAAGCATTTTTTGCTAGATTTGGGAGGTAGGAGGGAGAAAATTGGCATAGACAGACTCAAACCTGCTTTCGTTGTGGCTGACAAGCAAGTGCTGTTGGCGAGGGCCCCTCGGCGTGGAAGACCCCACGGGGCGCTTCCCAGAGAAAAGATTCTCCAGAGCACCCACACGGACAGTCAAAAAGTTTTCACCCCCAGACATCAGCCCCCCAGCATGGCAGCGCCACGGAGGCAGCGAATCCTGGCTACAGCAGATAAGGCAGAAGACTGAAGCCCAAGCAGCATGCGGACTGATGTTAATGGTTTTATCACAGCATGTGGACTGTTACTCTCTTGTCTTATCTAAGTTGCTGTGGGGGTGGTGGTGTGGCAACCTGGGGAGTGCATAATGGTTTACCACCTTAGACAGGAACAAAGGATGCAAAGTTAACCTTTTGTGTGTGAGAAGTTTCTAGATGCCCTAGTAAGATAACAGGGAGGTGTCAAGGATGAATGGACTGACTGCAGTCGGACGGGGGATTATCTTTTGTGTGTGAGAAGAATCTAGAAGGATGTCATGTTATTTAAGGGAAGAGTTCCTACTTGTATGCCATTCTGTCTATGCTCCTTGTGTGAGTCGTGTAATAAACCGCCTGAACCAAATCAGCCTCATTATTTACACGCTCCACAATATATATATTTGTATATATTTGTGTATACCTTTGTATTAAATATTCCTACATTTTGTATACTATTTATTAGTCATTGAAGGAACTGCAAGCTGTAAAACCTCTCATTCCATAAGCAGGTTAAGCAGTATGTCGATCATTTTTGTGAAACTATGATTTATCTAGTACAAACATGATTGTCTTGTTTGTACATAGATAAATCATAGTTGTCTTGTTTATTTCTACACTATTGGTGTTGTATATGTATCACAATAAAAACTTCTGTGTGAAAAGAACCTATTTTTTTTCCTCATGAATGTGCAACCCCTTCTGCTTGAAAATTAATTACATCTTTTTGTTGAATTTTTTTTTTTTTTGGAAGACCCCTTATATAAACTATAGAAATGCTATTCCTTGATCTTAAATATAGCCATCAGAACATTATACCCCTTATCTTAAATATATCTATCAGAATGTTATACCACTATAAACTATAGAAATACTATTGTTTGACCTTAAATATACCCATCAGAACGTCACAGCACTGTATAAACTACAGATATGCTATTCTGACAAAGTGCCACTGTATAAACTATAGAAATTCAATTCTTTGATCTTAAATATATCAATCAGAAGATTAGACCACTATAAACTACAGAAATGCTACTGTTTGACCTTAAATATACCCGTCAGAACATCATAGCACTGTACAAACTATAAATATGCTATTCTGACAAAGTACCACTGTTACTTTACACTTGTAATTGTTAATACCAATGCTATTCTGACAAAGTATGCTAAACTGATAGCTATAGCTATCAGTTTAGCATAGGGCTATGGTATTCTGATGACCAATGGTAAAATGGCAGAACACCGGTACTCGTCAACAGTGGAGATACAGAGTTTAGAAGCATCTCTGGGCGTTATCAGTTTGGTCACTTTGGGGGTGGCTGTGGTGCAGGTGTAGTGTGGACGACTACTGCTGATCAGAGGGTCAGGTGTTCGATTCCTGCTCTGTCTGCAGTCTGCATGTCAAAGTGTCCTAGAGTAAGACACCTAACTTCCAGTTGCTCCTGGTGGGTCAGGCCAGCACCTGTGTATGGCGGCTCCGCCACAATCAGTGTGTGAATGGGTGGATAGCAGGATCTGTAAAGCGCTTTGGTCATCTAAAGATGAGAAAAAGTGCTATATAAGTAAACACCATTTACCATTCTGGTCAGTGATGGTGAGACCGATCTGAGAGCATTCCAATTCCACATGCAACAACAATCTCTGTGCCTGTAAGATGTTGTTTGACAGCAAAACAATGTCATCTGTATAATCCAGAAGTGCTGTTGGACATTTAGAGGAATAGTTTAAATATAAGTGTGTAAATGGAAAAAAAAACCCACACAAAACTACCGTATTTTCCGGACTATAAGCCGCTACTTTTTCCCCACGCTTTGAACCATGCGGCTTATACAGAGATGCGGCTTTTCTATGAATTTTTCTTCAGCCCTCAGGGGGCGCTCTAGCAGGAAGTGCAAAAACGAGACAGGCAGCGGGAATCAGTGCAAACAAGAAAGCGCCAGTTTTTATTCTTAGCACATGCAACCCAAGACGCACAACAGTAAAATACGTGAATCAGTGGATCTTAACAGCATGGAGGAGTGTGAAAGAATCCACCATCATCAACGGGTTCCGAAAGGCCAGACTGCTGCGTGAAGAGAGCAGCGCAGCTTCAGAGGTAACTTTGTCTTGAGATGAGAGTGACTGGAGCAACACCAAAACAGACACTGAAAAGGTATGTGACAAAGATTATCTGAGGCTGTTCAACTCCGACACTGAAGAGGACGACTTGAGTGGCTTCAGTGCGCAGGAGGAAGATGAATAAGTGACTTGTGGCTTCAGTGCACAGAAGAAATGAAGTGACAGTGGTTTGGTGTTCAGTAGTTTCAATGCTCAGGAGGAAGATGAATAGTGACTTGTGGTTTCAGTGCACGGGAGAAATGAAGTGACAGTGGTTTGGTGTTCAGTAGTTTCAATGCTCAGAAGGAAGATGAATAGTGACTTGTGGTTTCAGTGCATGGGAGAATAAAGCGACTTTAATACCGTAGATGCTTTAACAGTGCGCAGGAAGAAAAAGTGACAGTGGTTTCAGTACGCAGGAGGAAGAAAAATAAAGCAACTTTGTTTTAGTGCACAGGAGGAAGATGAATAAAACCATCAATGACTTTTCTGTTTTGTTTGATCAGCACTTTTACTGCCGTGTTACAGGCACTGTTTGGAAACAATCAGTTCAGGTATATGAATAAACACTTATGGTACAAAATCTTTCTATGTAAATATCTTATTTCTCAGCCTGGATATCGGCGGCTTATAGTCCGGTGCGGCTTATATGTGACAAAATATGCATTTCTTTTAAATTTTAGTGGGTGCGGCTTATATTTAGGTGCGCTATATAGTCCGGAAAATACGGTACCAGTAGATATATTCTAACCCTAAATATTTTGGGTCTAGGTTTTAAACTTCTTTCTCTCTTTTTAAAAATGTCAAAAAAAAAATCAGTAACAAACTATTTATTGTTGTCAATATTAGTCTCTCAGTTTATGCAGCTTGCATAGCAAGAATTGGTAGCAAAGCATACCATGGTTTGTCTGAGTCTTCATTAACATTTCCCACAATGCCAGAAACACAGACAACATTGGGGTGAACACACCTGTTCACCCCCCCCATCAAAAAAAAATAAAAAATCAAGTATTCAAAACAACACACCACACTTGACTTATTAGAAGGTGCTAAGCGAAGGCAACTATAGAGAGGGAAAAGAAATATCCATCCGTCCATCTATCTTCTTCCACTTAATCCTTTTCGGGTCGCGGGGGGGGGGGGCTGGAGCCTATCCCAGCATCTTTGGGCGAGAGGCAGGGTACACCCTGGACAGATCGCCAGTCCATCGCAGGGCCAACACAGAGAGACAGACGACCATTCACTCTCACAGTCATTCCTAAGGACAATTTAGAATCCCCAGTTTTGATGCCAGTTAACCTAACTTGTTTTTGGCATGTGGGAGGAAACCAGAGAAATCCCGGAGTAAACCCACGCAGACACGGGGAGAACATGCAAACTCCACACAGATCACTGTTGGTCAAGGGCTGGGGTCAAACCCAGGATCCCCCGGCCAAGGGTGAGTTGTGCTGCCACAGTGCTAACCACTCCGCCACCACATGTTGAGAGAAAAATTAAAAAACTGAGAGAAACTCACAGCATCTTCAAAGTTCCACCTATTCCGAACCTCTTCCTCGTTGTCCTGGTAGACTTTGTACCTACAAAGCAGAACTTGTTCTCTGATCTTCTGCATCAGCTCCTCCTAAAACACAGAGCCCAAATAATAGGAAAGCCATTCATTTCACCGCTTCTCCAGCCATCTGGTAATTCTATATATGTGATGAAGGTGGCTGTTTCTCACCGTGTCTGTACCCTCAGGTGTGGCGGGCTCTTCCTCCCCCGGTGGCCTCTCCTCCTCGACTTCTTGGGCCTGTTCTGCACGCTCAGCTTTCTGACTCTGACGGCAAGACGCCCTCAGCTCCTCATATTCCTCAGAGGAAAGAATATCTTTAGGTGGGTGGCTGTTCAGATGCTCTTTGAACCTGACAGGGGGCAGAAGGGATGACAATGAAAAATCTGAGAAACACTAATTTCAAAAAATAATTACAGCTGTCAGTGGTACCCCTCAGCCTCTGTTTGTTGTTGAGTTGTAGTTTATATGGCATTTTGACCTTGACCTTTGACTTTGCAGTCCCACAGGCAGATGTCATGGTGACAGTGGGAACCTGTGCACATACAGTGGTGTGAAAAAGTGTTTGCCCCCTTCCTGATTTCTCATTTTTTTGTTTGTTTTTCACACTTAAATGTTTCAGATCATCGAACAAATTTAAATATTAGACAAAGATAACACAAGTAAACACAAAATGCAGTTTTAAATGAAGGTGTATATTATTAAGGGAAAAAAATCCAAACCCACATGGTCCTGTGTGAAAAAGTGATTGCTCCCTAAACCTAATAACTGGTTGGGCCACCCTTAGCAGCAACAACTGCAATCAAGCGTTTGCAATAACTGGCAATGAGTCTTTTACAGCGCTGGAGAGGAATTTTGGTCCACTCATCTTTGCAAAATTGTTGTAATTCAGCCTCATTGGAGGGTTTTTGAGCATGAACCACCTTTTTAAGGTCATGCCACAGCATCTCAATCAGATTCAGGTCAGGAGTTTGACTAGGCCACTCCAAAGTCTTCATTTTGTTTTTCTTAAGCCATTCCAAGGTGGACTTGCTGGTGTGTTTTGGATCACTGTTCTGCTGTAGAACCCAAGTGCGCTTCAGCTTGAGGTCACAAACAGATGGCCGGACATTCTCCTTCAGGATTTTTTGGTAGACAACAGAATTCATGGTTCCATTTACCACAGCAAGTCTTCCAGGTCCTGAAGCAGCAAAACAGCCCCCGACCATCACACTACCACCACCATATTTTACTGTTGGCATGATGTTCCTTTTCTGAAATGCTGTGCTACTTTTATGCTGGATGTAAATGGGACACACACCTTCCAAAAAGTTTAACTTTTGTCTTGTCAATCCACACAGTATTTTGAAAGTGACGCCTGTGGTTCTTTGGATGTTGTTGTGGGGTCTTTTGTGACCTCTTGGATGAGTCATCGCTGCACACTTGGGGTAATTTTGGTTGGCCAGCCACTCCTGGGAAGGTTCACCACTGTTCCATGTTTTTGCCATTTGTAGATAATGGCTCTCACTGTGGTTCACTGGAGTCCCAAAGCTTTAGAAATAGCTTTATAATCTTTTCCAGACTGATAGATCTCAGTTATTGTTTCTTATTTGTTTCTGAATTTCTTTGCATCGCAGGATGATGTCTAGCTTTTGAGGATCTTTTGGTCTACTTCACTTTGTCAGGCAGGTCCTATTTAAGTGATTTCTTGATTGAGAACAGGTGTGGCAGTAATCAGGCCAGGGTGTGGTTAGAGAAATTGAACTCAGCTTTCCAAAGATGTGATAAACCACAGTTAATTTATGTTTTAACAGGGGGGGCGGCAATCACTTTTTCACACAGGGCCATGTACAGTAGGTTTGGATTTTTTTTTTACTCTTAATAATAAACACCTTCACTCATTGCCAGTTATCACAAATGCTTGATTACAGTTGTTGCTGCTAAGGGTGGCCCAACCAGTTATTAGGTTTAGGAGGCAATCACTTTTTCACACAAGGCCATGTAGGTTTGGATTTTTTTCCCCCTAACAATAAATACCTTCCTTTAAAAACTGCATTTTGTGTTTACTGGTGTTATCTTTGTCTAATATTCAAATGTGTTTGATGATTTGAAACATTTAAGTGTGACAAATGTACAAAAAAAAGAGAAATCAGGAAGAGGGCAAACACTTTTTTCACACCACTGTAGTTTGGTGACCCTAGCTTTACTCATTATGTAGTTGCATATATATAGGGCATAGGGGAAGTTAACCGTGACCTAGAACTGGGCAATATACTGAATACATTCGTTGTATCGGTACATTTGACCACCCACGATACATCAATGATTGTATCATGTATATTTGAATATTTATCACGTTAACACTGAGAAATCTAAACTGCAGCGAGCAGAGATGAAAATGAAGATAACAGAATAAACATAGGCTCACCTTCAACAAAGGAAACGTGGAGGAAGGCCAGGAGAAGATAAACATTTCAAGTCTTAACTCTGCACTGCTAAGTGAACAAACTCAGTGGACGAACTTTCAAAATAAGAGCTCCTATCTGGTCTTGCAACCCTTGAAAATAAGAGCGAGTGGCTCGCCAAATAAACAATTGATGGAATGTAGACACATTAAAAAAACAAAAATTAGCCATAAATTATACTTCTGTCACTTACTCGACTGCCAAGTATTAACTATGTGTGGTAAACTGAAACATTTCTCCCCATGTGGATAAACTTGATTACTTGATCATGTGAGTTCTGTTAAACAAAGGAAAAAAAGACATTTTGCTCAGTTGCATATTGTTGTGAAGAATTTTCTCTGATGTTTTCATTTTATTATTCAGCTTTTTTCATAAGTGAAATGAATATATTTTATTATTCAGCTTTTCATAAGTGAAATGAATATATATATATATATATATATATATACACATATATACAGTGGGGTAAAAAAGTATTTAGTCAGCCACCAATTGTGCAAGTTCTCCCTCTTAAAAGATGATAGAGATCTCAAATTTTCATCATAGGTATACCTCAACTATGAGAGGCAAAATGAGAAAAAAAAATCCAGAAAATCACATTGAAGGATTTTTAATGAATTAATTGGTAAATTCCTCGGTAAAATAAGTATTTGGTCAATAACAAAAGTTCATCTCAATACTTTGTTATATACCCTTTGTTGGCGATGACAGAGGTCAAACGTTTTCTGTAAGTTTTCACAAGGTTTTCACACACTGTTGCTGGTATTTTGGCCCATTCCTTCATGCAGATCTCCTCTAGAGCAGTGGTGTTTTGGGGCTGTCGCTGGGCAACACAGACTTTCAACTCCCTCCAAAGATTTTCTATGGGGTTGAGATCTGGAGACTGGCTAGGCCACTCCAGGACCTTGAAATGCTTCTTCCGAAGCCACTCCTTCGTTGCCCGGGCGGTGTGTTTGGGATCATTGTCATGCTGAAAGACCCAGCCACGTTTCATCTTCAATGCCCTTGCTGGTGGAAGGAGGTTTTCACTCAAAATCTCACGATACATGGCCCCATTCATTCTTTCCTTTACACAGATCAGTCATCCTGGTCCCTTTGCAGAAAAACAGCCCCAAAGTATGATGTTTCCACTCCCATGCTTCACAGTAGGTATGGTGTTCTTTCTCCTCCAAACACGACAAGTTGAGTTTTTACCAAAAAGTTCTATTTTGGTTTCATTTGACCATATGACATTCTCCCAATCCTCTTCTGGATCATCCAAATGCTCTCTAGCAAACTTCAGACGGGCCTGGACATGTACTGGCTTAAGCAGGGGGACACGTCTGGCACTGCAGGATTTGAGTCCCTGGCGGCGTAGTGTGTTTCTGATGTAGCCTTTGTTACTTTGGTCCCAGCTCTCTGCAGGTCATTCACTAGGTCCCCCCATGTGGTTCTGGGATTTTTGCTCACCGTTCTCGTGATAATTTTGACCCCACGGGGTGAGATCTTGCGTGGAGCTCCAGATCCAGGGAGATTATCAGTGGTCTTGTATGTCTTCCATTTTCTAATAATTGCTCCCACAGTTGATTTCTTCACACCAAGCTGCTTACCTATTGCAGATTCAGTCTTCCCAGCCTGGTGCAGGTCTACAATTTTGTTTCTGGTGTCCTTTGACAGCTCTTTGGTCTTGGCCATAGTGGAGTTTGGAGTCTGACTGTTTGAGGTTGTGGACAGGTGTCTTTTATACTGATAACGAGTTCAAACAGGTGCCATCAATACAGGCAACGAGTGGAGGACAGAGGAGCCTCTTAAAGAAGAAGTTACCGGTCTGTGAGAGCCAGAAATCTTGCTTGTTTGTCGATGACCAAATACTTATTTTACTGAGGAATTTACCAATTAATTCATTAAAAATCCTTCAATGTGATTTTCTGGATTTTTTTTTTCTCATTTTGTCTCTCATAGTTGAGGTATACCAATGATGAAAATTGGAGACCTCTTCTCATCTTTTAAGTGGGAGAACTTGCACAATTGGTGGCTGACTAAATACTTTTTTGCCCCACTGTATATATATACAGTATATACAGTATGTATGTATATATATATATATATATATATATATATATATATACTGTATATATATATATATATATATATATATATATATATATATATAAATTTCTAATAAAAATGTCAGTAAAACCAAATTTTTTTTTTGTAACTTTGATTTTTATTCATTTTTCATCATACATATTACATTCAGATCACAGTCTATATTTAAAAAAAAGGAGCTAGAGGAAGAAAGAAAAAAAAGGGGGGGGGACAAATGTTGGAGCATCAAGTTTTTAGTTTCCATCTCTTAATTCTTCTGGTTTTTCCAGTGTCTTTGGTTATTCTTTCAATTTCTGTCTCGTTGTTGCACTTTGTAGTGTGTCCATTTCCGCCATTTTTTTTCATATTGTCCTTCTTGCATTCTTTGTCGATATGTTAGTTTTTCCATCAAACATATATCCTCAACAATGTCAGTCCATTGCTCTTGGTCAGGAAGAACTTCTGATCGCCATTTTCTTGTGATTGTTTTTTTACATGCAATCAGCAAGATTTTAACTAGATATCTGTCCTCAGCCTGTATTACATTGTCTCTTTTAAGATCACATAAATACATCAAGTTACAATTCATTGGTATATTATATCCTAATATCCTCTGTATTGTCACATGTATAGATTTCCAGAATGATGAGATTTTGCAGCATTTCCAAAACATATGTGAGTGGTCTGCATTTTGAGCCCCACAGCCCCTCCAGCATATAGATTGGGTATTTGTATATTTTGTTTGAATCTGTGGTGTAATGAAATAGCGAATCAGGTTTTTCCATCCAAATTCCCTCCATGTCCTTGAACTTGTTGATGTGTGTTGTGTTTTCCATATTTCTTGCCAGTTTTCTTCTGTTATGTTTAAATTTAGCCCTTTCTCCCATTTCTCCTTTATATAGTTACTTGAATGTTTGTTTGCCGTAAGTTTCTGATATAGCTTTGAAATAATTCTTATTTTATTTCCTGCATACGAGCTTAAAATGAATTGTAAAATCTCGCTCACATCTGTGTGGAGGTTATGCCTAATCTTCCTCATATAATAATCTCTCACCTGCAGATATCTGAAGAATTCCGATTTTTCTAGTTTAAATTTTCTTCTCATGTTTACAAAACTCCCGAAATCTTTTTTTCCGATATTGCCCCATGCTGTGATTCCCTTGTTCACCAGATTTTTGTATCCCCTATCTTGCTTTGCCGGTTCAAACTGACTGTCAAATGCTACCCATTTCAATAGTTTTATGTCCTCCTTTATATTATACTTTTGTACTATTTTATACCACAGTTCCAAAGTAAATTTAATGATTGGGTCTATTTGTTTGATTTGCTTATATGCTCCTTATCTCCTATTATGCTTTGTACTGAGAGTCCCTCAATTTCCTTTTCCATTTCTTTCCATTTTGCCTCATATCCTCCGTCGCACCAACAAATGATATATCTTATTTGTGCTGAGTAGTAATATTCCTTTAGACTCGGTAGGCCCATGCCTCCTTTCTCTTTTGGTAACTGGAGAGTTTTATATTTCACTCTTGGTTTTTTACCTCCCCAAACAAATTTCGATATCATCCTGCCCCACTTTGAGAACTGGGCACCAGGAATCTCTGTTGGTAGAGCCTGGAAGAGGTAAAGCAGTCTAGGTTGTATGCTGATTTTGACTGTCTTAATTTTTGAATTCAGATCCATATTTAAGATTGACCATCTATCAATATCTTTTTTTATTTCTTGTTCCAACCTATCATAGTTTGCTTTATAGATTTTGCTTAGATCTTTGGGTATGCTCACTCCAAGGTATTTTATTTCTTTTTGTTTCCAGTTTAGTTTGATCTTATCAGTTATCTGGTTTAAAGGGTTATAGTGGAATGTCAGTATTTGTGTTTTTGTTATGTTCATCTTGTATCCTGATAATTTTCCAAAATTTTCTATCAAGTTCATCATTTCCATTATTGATTCATCTGGTTGTTCAAGGTAAACTATAATATCGTCTGCAAATAGCCCAACCTTGTGTTCCGCTCCCTTTATTGTTACACCTTTTAATTTCTTATTTTGTCGCATCGCTTGAGCCAGTGGCTCTATGAACAGAGCAAACAAGGTGGGCGATAGGCAGCATCCCTGCCTAGTTGATCTTTGTATATTTACTTTGTCTGTTAAGCTACCGTTTATCTTGATTCTTGCCACAGGTTTTTGATACAGTGTCTTTATGCATTGTACTGATTTTTCGTTAAATCCAAAGCATTCCAGCACATTATATAGGAACATCCAATTAACCCTATCAAATGCTTTTTCTGCGTCTAAACTCATTATTACTGCGCTTTTCTTTTCTTTATGTATTTGATTAATTATATGTATTGTTCTCCTGATATTATCATGTGTTTGGCGTCCCTCTATGAAACCAGTTTGATCATCCTCTCTCAATTCCGTCAAGAATGTCTTTATTCGTTTACAGATAATTGTTGTATATATTTTATAATCCACATTTAATAAAGAGATTGGCCTATAGTTTCTGCATTGTTCCCTATCTTTCCCTGGCTTTAAAATAACTGAAATAATGGCTTCGTTCCATGATGGAGGTATTTTGTTGTTGTTTAATGTCCAATTAAATGACTTTAGGAGCTGTGGTGTGAGTTCTTCTATAAACAGTTCATAAAACTCATGGGTATCCATCACTACCTGGTGAATTTACCGTTTTTAAGTGACTTAATCACATCTTTAATCTCTTGTGTTGTTATTTCTACTGTTAGCTTTTCATTTTGTTGGTTTCCTATTGATGGCAAGTCCAATGTGCATAGAAATTTTTTAATATCCTTAACATTTGTCTCTTCAGGTTGCGAGTATAGTTCTTGATAGAAATTATGGAATATTTCTTCGATGTTTTCTGGGTTAACTGTGGTTTTATTTGTGATGGGGTCCTTAATCTTATATACATTATTCACTGTTTGTTGTTTTCTTAACCGTTTTGCCAGCAGTTTTGTGGCCTTTGGCCCCGTTTCATAATATTTTTGTTTTAAATATCTATTTTTCCTTTCAATTTCATCTATTTGTATTTCTTTTATCTTTATTTTTTCTTCCTTAATTTCTTGATATATTTTTGGGTCATTTGTGTTTTTTTGTTTATGTTATAATTCCCTCAGTCTCTCACATCTTTGTTCATATGTTTCCAGTTTAGACTTATTTGCTTTTCCTGATTCAACAATTAATTTACCTCTTAACACAGTTTTTAGTGCATCCCATAGTATTGTTGGGTCCACTTCTTCATTATCATTCTCCTCGATATACTCGTTTATGTTTACTTTTATTCTTTCTTTCATTTTCTCATCATTTAACAGTCCTACATTAAGTTTCCATGTTGTTTGTCGTTTTCTATTGTTTAAATATATTTCCAGGTATATAGGATTATGATCTGATATTTCTGCCCCTCCAGTCCGACAATTTCTCACCCTGTGTCTGTCACCTTCATTCATAAGGAAGTAATCTATTCTAGAGTGTACTTTATGGACTGCTGAATAATGTATATAGTCTTTTTCGAGTAGGTGCAGGTCCCTCCATATGTCTACCATACCCATTTCTGCCAGTGAGGTTCTTATGAACTTTGTTACATGTTTTTTTTGTCTTTTTAACACTTGTTGTGTCAACTTCATGATCCATGACGGCATTTAAGTCTCCTCCACAAATTAGGACTCCTTCACTGTGTGTTGCTATGAGATCAAACAGTTGTTGAAAAAAACCCTCGTCACTTTCTGGTGGGGCATAGATGTTCACTAATGTGATCTGCATACCATCTATTCTTCCCTTTATTATTACATACCTGCCTTCTTTATCCTGGATTTCTTGTTCACATTCAAACTGTATTTTATTTGAAATTAGTATCATAACCCCCCTTTTAGTTCCTCCCTTAAATGAACTGTAATAGGAGTTCTTATAGCCAAATCTCTTTAGTTTCTCATGTTCTGTCTTGCTCAAATGTGTCTCTTGCATAAATATAATTTTGGCTTTTTCCTTCTTGAATTTTCTTATTATTCTTTCCCTTTTAACAGGTGAGTTCAGACCATCCATGTTTAATGTCATTATCTTAAGATTTTTAACCATATTCATGTTTTTCCATTTTTTTAATTTGTGCTCCTAACCCCTTTAACAACAAAACTAACACATATTTGTACAAAAACACATTAACAAATCTCGACCTCCGTACTTTGGGCCTTTCTTCTGCCCACTGGTCCCTGTTGGTGGGTGAGGGGATTGTCCTCACCGAGTGAGGGGCCCTCCCTAGACCTGTATTTACTATCCAAGTAATAGTCATTAGTCTAGAAATGTCCAACAAAAATCACTTAAACCTCTCCTAGCCGTTTGTTTCTCTTTTACCTTGTCTTCTTGGCCTTCATTTCTTCTGTGTCCTTCTTAATCTTTGTTATAATCTAGATTTTCCGTTGAAAGCCTTGCAATTTTTCTTGGGCCCGGTGCGCCATGTCCGTCTCCCGCCTTCTGCCGCTCACTCGCCTCCACTCCGGCTGTTGCAATGCATTCAGTGCCACCGCTGCCCTAGCCGCTTCCTCCGGTACGCTCACCACAAAGCCTCGCTCCGTCATGTCCCGCGCTGCCTCTCTGGCCGTGTTGTAGGTTTTCATGCCGTCCTCCCAATGAATTCTCATCTTCGTTAGCGGCGTTTGGAATGTAATTTTTTTCTCTTTCAGCATTTTTTTAATGTTGGCATATTTCTTTCGCTGCTGCACAATTTCTGTCGGGTAGTCATGGTCAAAGAATATCTGTTTGTCGCTGACTCGTATCTTTTTTTTCCACGTTTGTGTCAGGATTCTTTCCTTTATGTCGCATTTCAGCAAGTTTACCACAACTGACCTGGGTGTAGAGTTTGGATTCGGGTTCTGTGCCGAGGCTCTGTGCGCTCGTTGGATCTGCAGGTCTGTTTCATCGGGCAGCTCAAGCTCTTTTTTTAAGAAATGATCCATGAATTTCGTCATCGAGTTGCCTTCAATGCCCTCCGGAATCCCGAAGATGCGTATATTGCTCCGCATGGACCTGCTCTCCAGGTCGGTTATTTTTTCCTGCATCCTCTGTGTTTGTGCCGTCAGGGTCTGCAGCCGCTCACTTGCCTCGGTCTTCCAGTCTTCCAACTCCGATATTCGAGCCTGTGCTTCTGTCATACATGCCTGTTGAGTGCGCAGCTCCTCCATGTTTTCAGCTAGCTTGCGCTCCATTTCTCTTCGGAGACCCATAATTTCCTCCTTCATCTCTTTTTTCAGCTCTTCCTTAAGAGCCATTAAATCCTGTTGGAGTTGTCGCTTGAAGTCTTTTATGTCTTTACTTATATTGGCGATGCCAGTGTTCATAATATCGAGTATGGCGTCCTCCATTTTCTCTGTTGTAGTCACTTCGTTTTTTGGGGCCTCGTGTTCAGCGATTTCTCCTGCGTTGTTGAAGAGGGATTCTTTAATTTTACCCTGCTTTTGTCCGTGTGCCCGGCTTCTTCGTGTTTTCATCCCTTGGTTTATTGATCCATTTATGTCGAGTTGGCCATTTACCAATGATTTTTAATCTGACTAGGGAGAGCTCTCTGTTTAAGCGTTATGTCTCTCTGCCATCTTCCCGGAAGTCCTCAAGTAAAACCAAATTTTAAAGGACATTCAGTACACAAAATACGTATCACGATATAGAGAAATTATATTATGATGCATTTTTTTAAAAAGCTGTATCGCCCAGCCCTACCGTGACCTTTGACATTTTGACCCCGAACCCACTGTAAGAGGTCAGGGTCTTAGGGTGAGCATGTGTACCAAGTTTGTTGACCCTGGGTTTACTCGTTCTATAGCAATAGGGCATAGGGAAGCTAACAGTGACCTTTGACTTTTTGACCCCAAACCCAAAGTCAGAGAGCAGGGTCTAAGCCGTTCAAGACTTGTCTTGAGACATGATGATATGGATTTGAAAACACTACACCATTCCTTTGTGTAGTTATTGTCTTAGAAGATGTCGGGAAAACTGACCTGAGGTCAGAGGTCACCAAAAAGTCAGAGGTCACCCAAATTCAAACTTGTCCAAGATTTTTTCATAGATACACCCATGGTATCAATTTGAGAAGTCCATGTCATTTCTTTCTCTAGCTATCGCATTCACAAGGTAGGTGTTAACGCCACCGCCCATCTGCCTGGCAGGGTGACAACAATACCCCTTTAGCCTCAGAGGCTGAGGGGTAAAAAGGAAAAAAAAAGGGAAATCAGGAAAGAGGTTGCACAAATGTGAAATTTTCATCAGTCT
This sequence comes from Pholidichthys leucotaenia, assembly GCA_020510985.1. Classification (NCBI taxonomy): domain Eukaryota; kingdom Metazoa; phylum Chordata; class Actinopteri; order Cichliformes; family Pholidichthyidae; genus Pholidichthys; species Pholidichthys leucotaenia. The sequence continues at coordinate 406,666,162 of CM035840.1, read as the reverse complement.
TATGCAAATTTATGTCAGGATTTTTTAACTTGGTCTTACTTGTCGTAGTGGGTGCTGTAGAGCTGAGTGGGAACAGTGAGGACTCTGTCCAGCACGGCTGCTGCGTTCCTCATGTTTCCATGTTCCTTCTCCCACTCCACGTACAGATCCCACAGACGATCAGAATGGAAGTCCAAACCTGCTGCTGCAACAGCATCCTCAAAAACACTGCAAGTTGATATTGAAAAAATAATTAAAGCATAAAGACAAGTTCCTGTTTAGAAACAGGGTCGTTACAAAAGGTCTGACAAAGATTTCAAGAAAAAGAGATTCTGGCTCGGTCACCAAGATTATATCTCCTTGGAGATAAGAGTATTACGCCACAGCTCAATAAGTTCTCAATGATAGTATAGAGAGTATGTGTATGATGTCAACAAATGGAACTTATGTCAGTTAAAAAACAATGAGTGGCAACATTAGGATGTATGCAGTAAAACATAAATAATTAATTAAAGGTTCTGAATCAGTTCTTCACTTATCATATGCTCCTTGGTCTTTACCCACACATCACTACAGTCAAGTAAATGGTGTGGTATTAACATCTAAAGTTAAAAATAAAGTACTCTGTGCACTGCTGTGACTAAATATTTTATGTGATTTTTATGTTTTGCTGCATACAAAATGAAGCTGTCACACGTGATTGCCACTCAGTGTTGTGTTGCTATGGTAACTGTCCTATAACTGCCAAGAATTCTGTTACAGCGCATCCCCTCTATTAATCAGTCCCTCCAAGATTTCGCAGGATGTTTTTATGATTGTTGCGGCCCAATAAGCCTGAATTCGTGGAAGCTTTTTTAAAAAGTTGCAACAAAAATTGCAATGTTTTGAGAGGTTTTTTTGCACTAAAAGTTGTGAGAATTACAAATTTTAAAGCAGATGTTTTTTTTCCCCCATAGTTTACTGCAGTGATATTCTATGTAACAATACAAGAAAAGCACAGGATTGTCAAAAATTTCCTAGAGTCTCAGAAAGGAGCTACTGAGCCCTCTTTTGCGCCTTCAAAACCTGATGTTACTATTTCCTCATCTCTTCCCTCAGCCTCAACTCCTCCACCATTCAATATCAGCAAGCGCATTGCTCTGGTCCTTCCATTTCGGGAGACCTGAGGTGGAAACCTACTTGAACAACTTTGAATGGGTTGCTATCACCTTACAGTGGCCTAAGAATGCCTGGGCTGTTCTCCTCCAATGCAAACTGGTTGGTAAGGCACAAGAAGCTCGTGCATCTCTTTCTATTGAGGATGGTCTCAATTATGAAACTCTTAAAGGCACAATCCTCAGAGCATATGACTTGATTCCTGAAGCACACAGGCAGCACTTTCGCAATAAAAGGAAACCTTTCTCTCAAAGTTTTGTTGAGTTTGCATGAGAAAAGGAAATGCTTTTTGATAGATGGTGCTCTTCAACCAAAGCATGTGATTTTGCTTCATTAAGGGAGCTAATGTTGTTGGAGGATTTTAAGAACTGTCTGCCAGACCAAACTGCATTTTACCTTGATGAACAAAAAGTGTCCACTCCACAGGAAGCTGCAATCCTGGCAGATGAATTCACCCTGACACACAAAAATGCCTTTGTGGGTAAACGAGAAATGCCTATCCCTAATCACACCCAGACTGTTAAATCACAACTGCAATATTCTGATGGCCATAGAAATGCTCCTCTTAACCCAAACCTACATAAAGAGTGTTTCTACTGTCATGAAAAAGGTCATGTTGTTGCTGATTGCTTAATCTTGAAGAGGAAGCAACAATCACAGCAAGCTAAGAGTGTTAACCTGGTGAAAACTGTGAGCTCTCTACAACCTTCAGCTAAGAATGAGCCTGATGGACTTCCGGTTATGGCTGCCACGTAAGACGGACGTGTCTCACTCTGCTCTGCTCCTGGAGAAAAAAATCGGCAAATAACTCTCTCATTTGGGACAGAACGTATCCCAGCGTTTGGGCGAGGATATGTCGGCGAAGCCTAAGGCTGGAAAACCAGGTAAAGGAAAAAGCGAGCCGCCGAAACAGTCCAAATTAACGGACTTTCAGGTCTGTGACGCAGCAAACAAAACTCCATATATGGCGGAGGAGGCTGGCAACGGTGCAATATCTGCGGGGAGCGGCGCAGATGCGCTGATGGCTGCCATGAGTTCAATGAGAGCGGACTTTTCCTCTAGATTTGATGGGATTATGACAGCGTTGGAAGGAATAAGAAAGGAATTGGGTGACTGTGTAGAACGAACGGCGCAGATGGAGCTCCGTCTCGCTAGTGCTGAAGATGACGTCACCCGTCTTCAATTAAAGGTGCGCACTTTGGAAAAAAAAAATAAATGTCTAGAAGATAATATTTTGGATTTGGAATCTCGGTCGAGACAGAATAACTTGAGGCTGGTGGGTCTTCCAGAGGAATCAGAAGGTCGGGACGTATATTCCTTTCTGGAAAAGTGGATTCCGGAGGTGCTGGGCAGTGAGGAGTTGCAATCAGCAGTGGTTCTGGAAAAAGCACATCGTATTGGCCCACGGAGAGATAAGGGACCGCCGAGGACCTTAATTATGAAGTTTCTTAGCAACAGAGACAGGATGAAGATCTTCAACGCTGCACGAGCTAAAGGAGAGATTAAACACCAGGATCAGCAGGTGCGGTTCTACCCAGATTTGGCCACAGGAATCCAACAATTGAGGAAGCAGTTTGATCCCATACGTAAGGAGCTGCGCAACCTTGGGATTCGTCATGGTGTAATCTATCCTGCGAGACTGCTGACCACGTATGAGGGCAGAACCCACATCTTCAAGACCCCAGAGGAGGCGCAGGAGTTCATCAAGAAGATCAAAGAAGAAGAAGAGACTGGTGGGAGCTAAGCATGAACAAAATATAAGGTAGAATAATTAAGCATTTGCACAGGCATCTGACTGACTTGAAGTAAATAGCAAGTTTACAAAATATAGATTGTATTATATATTAAAAAAAAACAAAAACAAAACAAACAAAAAAAAACTATGATGTACAAAGTTGTTAAAAATTTTGGAGTTAAGTTGGAAAACTACAGAGGAGAGTTAATGTTACGTCATTAAAAGCAGTAGAGTTAGGGTGATTGGGAGGATGAAGAAGGAGTGGCTTAGGCTGTTCCCCGTGGGTGTGGAACGGTCGATGGCTATATCGGGAGACGGAATTTTTCTTTTGATTTTGGGGGGTTCGCCACAAGTGTGGGAAGGGGGAATTTGTTTGTGTGTAGTTTGTAGGATGAATGTTCAACCACTCATGTTTTTGCTTCTCTGTATGAGCATGTTTACACTGCAAGGTAATCCCAAACACTCTATTGATCATAAACCAAAGTGTTAATCTTAATTTAAATTCATGGAATTGCAGAGGTCTACAACATTTAAAAAAACTTAAACAAGTTATGAATAAAATAAAAGACATGGGTTCAAAAATTGTGTTTTTACAAGAAACTCATCTAATAGAGGAGGATATAAAAAGAATTAGGAGTAGATGGCAAGGAAGTGTATTCACCTCATCATTCTCATCCCGGGCCAGGGGAGTTATGACTCTCATACATAAATCAGTCCCTTTTCAAGTGAAAAATGTAATTGGAGACAAACTTGGAAGATATGTAATCATTCAAGGTTCTTTGCTATTAGAAAATATAAATCTTGTGAACTTATATGGTCCCAATATAGATGATCAAAAGTTCTTTGCTAATTTATTTCTTATTTTATCATCACTTACAGGGCAACATATAATAGCAGGGGATTTTAATTGTACATTGAATCCAGGTATAGATAGATCAACAGGACTGGATTGTACGCACAATGGATGTAGGATGACTATTAATCATTTTATGAAAGAATTGAGATTGTTAGATATATGGAGAGAAATGAAACCACAAGTTAAAGCCTATTCTTGTTATTCCAGTACCTACAAGACATTCTCACGTATTGATTATTTTTTGATTTCCACAGAATTAAGGTCCAAGATTCAAAACTGCTTTTATGATAACATCGTGATCTCTGATCATGCACCCTGTTGTCTAATATATGTAGATAAAAAATTGACAAAGGAATCAGGTAGATGGCAATTTCAGCATAAATGGCTTCAGGATGAGGAATTTGTCAAGTATATAGAAAAACAGATAGACGAGTACTTTGACATCAATACTACACAAACATCAGCATGTGTAAAGTGGGAGGCTTTCAAAGCTTTTATTAGGGGACATATTATTAGTTATACAGGATCAAAATCTAAGAAGACTCGAGAGGAGAGAGCTAAATTGGAACATAAAATGAAAAGTCTTCAGGAAAAAGTGTATGCAGGAAGTGATCCAAGGTTGGAGAATGAATTACTGATTTTGAGAGCTGAATACGACAAAAAATCAGCGAATAGAGCTGCCTCGAGTCTTCTAAGATTGAAACAATCTTTTTATGAACAAGGTGAAAAATCAGGAAAATTATTGGCATGGCAGATTAAACAATTAGAAATTAAAACACCAATTACTAGTATTATAAGTAACGGACAGGTAGTTATAGATCCTTTAGAAATTAACAGAACCTTTAGAGATTACTATGAAAAATTATATGATACTAAAAATGAATTTGATTTAACAAAACTAAATGGGTTTTTGAACGAACTATCTATACCGTGTATTCCAAATGAAAACAGGGAGATATTGGAGTCTAAAATTAGTCAAGAAGAAGTTGGGCTAGCCATTGATAATATGAAATCAGGAAAAAGTGCAGGACCAGATGGTCTTCCAGTTGACCTTTATAAAAAATTTAAGAATAAATTAATAAAACCTTTTTTGGAAATGGTTTTAGAAGCATTTCAAAATAATAATTTACCATCATACATAAATAATGCCTTAATTATACTGCTGCCAAAACCAGGTAAGCCCTCTAATAAATGTGAAAATATGAGACCAATAAGCCTATTAAACGCCGACCTTAAGATAATCTGTAAAATTTTAGCAAGATGAATACAAGAAATTTTACCAAATATTATTAATCGAGATCAGAATGGCTTTATAAAGGGAAGACAAGGCTTCCATAATGTAAGAAGACTATTTAATATTATTTATTTTAATAAAGAAGCACTGGATACAGCTCTCCTATCACTGGACGCCGAAAAGGCCTTTGATAGAGTTGAATGGCCCTTTCTTTTTGAAGTCCTACAAAGGTTTGGACTTGGAAATAATTTCATAAAATGGGTTCAAATAATATACAATAATGCTACAGCAGAAATCCTAACAAATAACAATATTTCAAAACCAATAAAAATCAATAGAGGATGTCGACAAGGCTGTCCAGTTTCACCTTTACTGTTTACTATGGCAATTGAACCTTTAGCGATAGCGATACGTTTACATTCACAAATATATGGAATTAAAGTTGGACCAACAGAACATAAAATCTCCCTGTACGCCGATGACATAATTTTGTTTATGTCGAATCTAAAAAAATCAATTCCAACCTTGTTGAATTTAATAAAGAATTTTGGGGAAATATCAGGATATAAAATAAATAAAACTAAATCTTCAATATTAATGCTAAATGAGACCCAGAGAAATTACCCAGCCCCTGAGGTAAATCAATTCAATGTTGTAAATCAGTTTAAATATTTAGGAATCCAAATTGTGCCTAAGCTAGAATCAGTCGCCAGTGTCAACTATGAAGCCTTAATGTCAGATATCAATGAGTTAACTCAGAGATGGATGTCACTACCAATGTCGATGATCGGGAGAATCAATATACTTAAAAGTAATATTTTACCTAAAATACTTTATTTATTTCAATACATTCCCTTATCACCACCTTTAGATTTATTCTCAAGAATAAAAAAAAAGTTAGTGGAATTTATATGGAACAACAGGAGGGCTAGATTACGTCTGTCTTTATTATATTTACCATTTGACCGTGGAGGTCTGAAATGTCCAAATTTTATGTTGTATTATTGGTCGGCACAACTGAGGTCTATGACATATTATTTTTCATCAAATGATCTCCCTCACTGGACTGAAATGGAATCATACAATTTACCTTTACCTCTTCCCATATTCATATACTCAGATTCGGCTAAAAAATTACAAAAACAAGTTAAAAATCCATTTGTAAAGCATATGATCAAAATATGGTGTGAAGCTAAAAACTATTTAAAAGAACCACAGTTATTGTCACAATTTAGTCCAATATGGGGTAATCAATATTTTAAACCAGGGAGAGCGGACGCTGTATTTAAAGTATGGAATTTAAAAGGGATACAAAAGATTCAGGATTTATATTTGCCATGTGCAGATAACATAATGTCTTTTGAAGAGCTGAGGATCAAATTTAATCTTAATAGAACACATTTTTTTAAATATCTTCAACTTAGAAACTTTATTCGATCAAATCAAAATAAAGCTCTCACTCGACCTATTTATTCATCCTTGGAAAAAATGTTGATGAAAGATAGTAAAAGAAAGGGTATTATTTCAGAGTTTTATAACTCATTGACACTATCTTCAAGTGAAAATTCACTGAAAAGATTAAACTACTGGAAAGAAGATCTGCAAACTGAAATTTCAGAGGAACAATGTGAATTGGCTTGTACAGAAGCTCAAACCAAATCAATAAATGTACGCCTTAAATTGATACATTTCAAATGGTTAATGCGGATGTATGTTACACCGGAGGAGTTAAATAAATATAACAAAAATATACCAGATACATGCACAAAATGCATGGAAAGTAAAGGAACTCTATTTCATTGTGTATGGGAATGTAGATTAATAAGAATGTTTTGGGAAGAGGTGAGGGTAACAATTGAAAAAATAATCTCAAAACAAATCATATTGAATCCTAAATTGTTTTTGTTGGGTCTGTACCCAGAAAAGCATAATTTTAATAAAAGTGAAAGAACATTCATAGACCTCAGTTTGCTTAATGCCAAAAAATGTATTGCACTATTATGGAAAAAGACTCATAGACCAGATGTGACTCAGTGGTTAAGACAGATGTTAACAAACCTTCCATTAGAAAGAATAACATATATACTGAAATCAAAGGAAATTGTGTTTGAGAATATATGGAGACCTTTTATTGATTATGTAAAAAATTTAAACATAACTTTTGAAGAAGAAGGTGAATGATGTGTGTGGACCTTGTAAATTCCAAACTGGTGAACATAATATGTATACTTATGTATTGGATTGTCTAGACTAAACAGAGGAGCATTGTTGAAGATTTGATTTTGCTGGTGGTTGTTGGTGTTTTTAGTGCATCTTTTTTTTTTTTTTTTTTTTTTTTGTAGTACTTTAGTGTTAGTGTTTGATTGTTTGTATCATGTTTGTTAAAAAAAAAAAAGGTTCAATAAAGATATTGTGGAAAAAAGAATGAGCCTGATGAATGTTTCAAGCCATTCATTTGTGCTGGAGCTGTGTCACTGACAGGACTTGCTAAAGACCAGAGGCCAGTGAAAATACAGAGAGACACAGGTAGTTCTCAGTCTCTCCATCTTGCTAATCTTCTGCCTCTTGGTGCTGTCTGCTTGTCATACCAGTATTCTTGTTCGTGGCATTGGTATGCAACGGGTTCCTGGCCCACTTCATCACATACTGTATATGTGCAGTCAAAATTGGTGTCAGGATTCTTTAATGATGCTGTTTGCCACTCATTTGCTGTTCAAGGGGTTGACTTCATCATGGGCAATGATTTGGCTGGAGAAAAGGTATTGCCTGACTCAGCTGCGGCTGACATTCTGCTACCACCTGATCCCAGTCGAATCATGAACAGCCATCTTGATGTGTCTGCTTTCAGTGTCCTTGCCAGGCCCCAGGCTCATAGGACGGAGGAGATGAACTTGGCTGATTCTGTACTTGCACCTGCTCTTTCAGAGGATAAACTCCCCTCAGGTGGTCCCACAAAGCCTGTGCCACCTGAGCTAACCTCAACTACTCCCACAGAGTCTCCATCATCACCCATGTCATCTGAGTCCTTGAGCGAAAAAACAGAAAGTTGGAGCCATTCTCACTAGCTGTTGTAAACAGAAGTCTGAACTGCCAAATGAAGACAATGCTCACCATTCTTACTTGGACAACAATCTGAGGAAATCTGTTACTAGGCCTCAGCCGGATAAAGCAAGGAATAAGAACCTGAAAGTTGGACACCACTGAACGAAGCAGTTTCTCTCACCTAGTGGATCACATCAAACCAGTGCTCTTGACTTTGTCACACAGTGTCATGAATGGTTAAAACATGCCTGTTCCATAACCAAAAATGTCATCTCTGCTTCCCAGAACAATAGGAAACAGCTGTATGGAAGGAAAACTGAGAGATGGAAATGGATGCAAGTGTTGCTGGAGCTGGAGCAATGTTGTAACAAAGTGGGACAGATGACATCTAGCATCTCAGGTTGTACTTCTCAGATAAGTCTAAGCGACACCAACTTGAATTTTCCAACATGGAGAAGGAAGTTTTACCCTCCTCCTCACTCTTGGACATTTTAAGTTATAGAGGCTCCAGTATAGATATACTGTTTAGTGTTTAGTTCTAGAACATGAGAAAAAATGTAAATGTTCTTTGTACTTAACAAACTATGTTTGTTATCTTGATGGGAGGGGGTGTGACGTGCACTGACTCTGTGACTCTCTTCCTAGAAGAGAGGCACCCTTTTTTTTCCCCTTTGCAGTTTTCTCCTACACCCTTGAAGGGACCCTGAACCATACCTGGGATTCTACAGCTGCTCTGCATCATCTTGTTACAGAGCAGCTTACTTAAAGCAGACGGACAGTGACATTTTTTTATTGAACCAATCAACAGATTGTATGAAAATATTCTATTCTGTCTATTCCCGCGATTTAATATGTGTCACCAGCTTCCATAAATGACCTTATTTGCTCATAGCTCAGCCTTCACTTAGTGAGGCTGCAGTACCGCCATCTCTCGATAGGTGCGGGCATTGGTGACGTCACAACAGCAATACATAGTAAATGGCAGAACGAGAGCAAAGTGATTCGGACAGCGATTATTTTCTCGAGTTTGACGACCTCAAAATAAATGATGACATTGAAAATGAGGAATCGGATGATGAAGAAGTTTTGGGTGGTGCTGAGGGGGTATTCAGCCTTATTTGTGGGAAAGAAGTGAGGGTTATGTTGCCTGCCTGTGCAGTGAGCCTCATCAGAGAAACATTCCCATCTGATCACTACAAGGGCTTTTGCCTACCAAGATTAGATTTGTGAACAATGATATGTAAATAAAGTTTTGTAAAATCATATATTGAGTTTATTAATGTTCATGTCAATGTTATAATTCTCATAGTTCAGCATTCATCAAAGTCACATGTCATATACATTTGAATAATTTGAACACACTAAATTCTTCTCAATTTGAAAAGAAATATTACATACTATACCACCTTTGTATGAACGTTTGAAAACACAGCAGAAATATACAAAGAAATACAAAAATCAATGGAGTATCACTACAGATTAAGAAAATAACTAGTTTCCAGATATAGCAATTATTATATTCCAATAAATAACATTTCACAGTTATAATGGGCACCATTTTATGGTAGAAAATTGGGGTTCCATTTTTAAAAGCACATTTCTCTTACAATCTTAGGCTTATAATTATTTTTCTTAGCAAATATGTTGCTTCCCTAAAAATTGAAAGCTGAACTGTCATTGGTAATTACCTCCGCCAGGCCGCAAAGGCCAGGAGGAGGTTATGTTTTTGCCGGGGTTTGTTTGTCTGTTTGTCAACTCCGCGTTCTTCAACGTTTTAGGCACAAAAGCACGCGCAAAACACTGGTGGCCTGGGCCCGCCAGCGCGTCTCTGTTTGCGCGACGCTGCAAAACCTGACACGGGCACCTGTCCGCCGCCGCATTATTTCCCAGAAATAATTTGATTTTGAAAATCATCCATTGCTTGGAATTCATTTAAAATGTTCTAGTAAACATTTGCAGTGAATATTAAAAATCCAAAACTTACCCTGTTTACTTCTCGTTTTCTGACAGCTGATCACATCGGTAGATCACCCTGGCTTTTCACGCCACTGTCACTGACACTTGTCTCAGTCAGACTTGGGAATCGCGGGATATATAGTTGGAATAGCCGTTTTCTTTATCACCAATCTTTTTGCAAATTGCATCTTATTCTCGAAATCGCTGTCAACGAAATGTCTACTGCACATGTAGGGCGCTGACGAGGTGCAGGTGTGCGCGCAGCTGAGGCAGATGCCTGAGAGCGGCGAGCCGTGACACCTGCAAAATATATGTGGACAAGAAAGACTGACAAACCTGGGTACTATTTCACTGCAGTCTGCTTTAATACAGAAGCTGAAGCAATAGGGAACACTGTATGTCTCTGTAATTGAGAACTTTGCTTCTAAAAAACACAGGAGGATGGACTTCCAATATAAGTAACCGGTGAGTTAAACTGTCTTTCTTCAGCATGTTTTTTTCCCCCTAACCGTTCTTATGATCATGAAAATATTTGGTAATTCCGAGAAATATCCGTAATCGCCGATTTTAAAACGTAAACATCAAGTGTTGCATGAAGCAAAACACAGCAGGACCATCGCACCCGTAGACAACACAACGCCAAACCATATTAATTCGATTCCTGAAATCCTAATCTTCATAAATAATCTATTTGTAATCCACAAGTATTCCGAGAAATATCCGTAATCGCCGATTTTAAGACGTAAACAAGTGTTGCATGAAGCAAAACACAGCACTGGCCGCCGACCGTGTGCGTGTGTTTGCCGGTGGTGACGTCACACAGTCAGTGGCCATCTTAGCCGCTGATCGCTTGGCTGGGTCAGACAGCTCTGCACGACAGCGTACTTCAAGAGCGCATTGTCACCTTATGCGACATTTGTTGACACCAAAACATGTGCGGTTCGACTTAGCTCGTCTCAGACAACAATTTGAGATAAGAATTAGCGATATTGAATTTTCGTCTGTCCGTCTGCTTTAAGATCCCTCAAACCAGTGTTCCTGCCCATTTGGCCACTGGGCTTTAGTGTGTGTGTGGATTGTGTTTTGGTGTAGTGTTATTGTTACTGTTACCAGTGCATTAGGCTGTTGTATTTTCAGGTCTGTTTAGTGTCTATGCACTGTGTTGATTACTGTTGCTAAAGGAGCAACTGTAGGGGTTGTCTGCCTTTTCTTTTGTTTCACTTTTCTCCTATTTTGTGGTGAGCCAGGTAGGCAAGTTTTTGTACTTTGAGTTTCACTAAGGTAGTTTTCTTTTCAAGAAAGTGTGGGGGTTTTGTTTGTTATTTTGACCTGGGAAAACCCTGAAGCTTTTGTCATCTCCTCCTTAGTTGAGTTATCTTTTGTTAGTTTTTTTCACTTGTAAATAAATTCTCACTTGTTATCTGGCAACCATCAGTCCCTTTGTGTTTAACTGTGAGTGGGTTTTTGTGCTGCAACCAGGTGTTGTGTTACTTCCTTTTGTTACCCCTAGCATTTTTGGTTAATAAGGTTGTAACATAAGTTACATGATTTGTAAATTAAGCAAAAACTTCTGCTATACAGAAAAACTCTAGTGCAACAGCAAAAACAGACTTTAACACAATATCCATTACAGCAACTAAATTGCACTGAACGCATGTTAAAGAGTATGTGTGTGGTGAGACGTCCACTGGCAGGCTGGGGGAGACTGAGGAAGGGACGGAAACCTCGCGGGTGAGTGTTTTTTTTTTTTTTTTAAAATCACACTCTGTTTTTGCTGATGTGTTCCATTAATACTCACTGTAAACACGGAAGTGAACACGGTGCAGCGATGCATTTGATTAGTTAGACTGCGCATTTGAGCGCCACTCAGTGACAAATTTGATTGGTGAATTGGCAAAAGTTGACGACGATGGGCCAAAATTGTGTGAAAGTTGCAGTGATTGGACAACGTTACAAGGTTGTGCGATAGTTGCGCTGGCTGGCTGATTTCTCATGAATTGACGTGATCGCAACATTGCAAAATCCTGGAGGGACTGGTTAATGGTTGGTTTGCTGACCTGTGCTAGACTGATTCTTAAATTCTGGAAAGAACCCCAGATTCCAACATTATCAATGAATTTGAATTATTAGAGATTCTGACTCGTGTTCAAGAAGTCTTTATGAATTTTCTACCTGCAAGTCAATTTCTGTTCCTGTGTATTGGTTTATACCCATCTTACAGCTTATATGTATGCAAGTATGTGTCTGTGTGCCATCTGTTCACCTGCGAATCCTTGTGGGTGACTCGGGCAGATTCATGTCTAATGTTCCTAGGAGTAGATTGATGTAGTGGATCCAAAGATCGACACTCAGGGGGATGGCCTGGAGACCCTGAATGCACACCTGAAACAACACAGCACACCTCTGTGCTTTAACAGATAATATGAGCTCTCTTTATGTGGGGAAGCAGAAAGTCAGAACTGTAACCTACTTCCTCTGCTTTGCTGTTGTCCCCAGAACGGCGCTCCAGGTCAGCGAATTTCTTCCAGTAGCCGTAGCAGAGAGGATATCGGACAAGAAAGGCCTGTAGCGCTTGGCGTGAAGCTGCAAAGTGACCCTAACGAGAGGATACATTTAACTATTAAAAAGGTAACGGAAACCTTTTGATCCAAACATGCTTCATGGTCTCATTTACAGTCATGCGAAAAAATAGGACACCCCATTAAATATTCAGTTCTTTATTAAAAAATGTTCACATCCAGGACTTACTTTTTGGAATTCATACATTACACATGTATGAATACAAGGTAACGAAACGTGACTTGGCATTTGGGCACGCTCTGCAGAGCGCATCCAAGGCCGGGGCAGCCGCTAGGCGCCAGTCATAAAGAAGAAAGGAAAAAAAAGAAAAAGAAAATGGATATGACACAGTAGGCGAGAGAAAAAAAACATGTTTTATCAGAAAGACGCTCGAAGTGAGCGAAATTTTGATTGCAGGCAAAAAAAAACCTCAATGCACATTTAGCAGACATTTAGCAGGAGATCACACACAAAAGTTGAGAGGCAGTGTATTGTATACATGTAATGTTGTATGCATTGTGTAGTGTAAATGTAACAGTTGTTAGTGAGCAGCAGAGGGCGCCTCCTGGCAGTGGATAGATGTTATAATCATGTGACTTATAAACAAGTCCAGAGTCCAGAGTCTATCTCTCTTGCTCTCTCTCTTGCTTGCAGAAGGCACATGGGCATTGTCCTTGAGGGTCCAATCCGCTGACGACAACAACTGATTGTTGATTGTTTGGGTAGACATAAGAGCCGGTCCTTCCGCTTATCTCAATCGGGAGGAATGTAAACACGGGGCAAACAAGGTCAAATCAAATCAAATCAGCACAGTGCACTCAGAGAATAGAATTTGTCCTCACCCATGTAATTCTGTGCTTCCATTATATGTGCAGGCTTAAACTGTTTTTCCATGGAAAGCACAGGGCTTCAGATGTATTCCTTCACTGAATCACTGTCATTCAGTTCACCGTTTGCCACTACTCGTGCCCTCCCCAACTGGTCGAATTTGATGAAGGAGCTTGCTGGGTCCGCTTGATCAGCTCTCTCACCTTCCTTCAATTTCTGATGCATCAGGGAACTCCACAGCCAAAAATAGAAGTCCTGAGATCATAACCAATAATGTTTCCACAGACGCATGAATTCCAATGTCCATGAGTCTCCTCGAAGGTTCCAATTCTTGGGCTCCCCCTTGGCCCAATTCTTGTTGAAAAATAGTGACAATAGCACATTTAAGCCGCTTCCAAATCCATAATTTCCGTTTAGATTAAGATTCAGCAGAAGAAGAGCGACTAAACACAGACAAAAACGCAACATTGCAAAAGCTGGGAATAGATCAGGAAGGCAGGAGAGGAGGGAAGAAAAATGCGACTGCTCTCTCTCAAGGCAAGAAGGAAATTGGACCCCATATCTCAAATTCTCAAACCTTACAGTGGCTTCGATTCTTGGGAGCGTTAACTTGGATTAAATATGACTTCTTTTTTCCTGGACCTTGTTTGTGGTGCCGTGATGGATATGCTCCTCTGTACAAGTGCTGGTTTATGTACACTACCGTTCAAAAGTTTGGGGTCACTTAGAAATTTCCTTATTTTTGAAAGAAAAGCACTTTTTTCAATGAAGATAACTTTAAACTAATCAGAAATACACTCTATACATTGCTAATGTGGTAAATGACTATTACAGCTGCAAATGTCTGGTTTTTGGTGCAATATCTACATAGGTGTATAGAGGCCCATTTCCAGCAACTATCACTCCAGTGTTCTAATGGTACAATGTGTTTGCTCATTGCGTCAGAAGGCTAATGGATGATTAGAAAACCCTTGTGCAATCATGTTAGGTCTGCAATGCTGTAATTGCTGCAAATGGAGGATTCTTTGACGAAAGCAAAGTTTGAAGGAAAAAATTATTTCAAATACAAATCATTACTTCTAACCTTGTCAATGTCTTGACTATATTTTCTATTCATTTTACAACTCATGGTGGTAAAGAAAAGTGACTTTTTATGGAAAACACAAAATTGTCTGAGGTGACCCCAAACTTTTGAACGGCAGTGTATGTACATGTGAGTTTCTAGCTCTGAAGTATATCCCCTTCCCCCCTCCCCTTTCTCGTTCTCTTTTTTTTTAAATTTCAATCTCTAATTTTGTGTAGATCAATGTTGTGCTGAGCTGTTTTTCACATTTTGATTGTTGGGTTTTTTTGTGTGTGTGGAAAACAAAAAAATTCAATAAATACAATTTTAAAAAAAAAGAAAAGAAATGTTCACATATTGATGTCTAATCTTGTATTTATCTCTGGAAAAGAAAAGGAGAAAGAAAAGGAAAAGAAGGTGATTACAGGTAAATAAAAATTAACCTTGTTTTACTCAAACAAAATATCAACAAAAATGTGTATTCTAACTGAGGAAAAAGTTAGGACACCCTACCTCCTAATCATTAGCCAGCTAACCATCATAGAATCCACCATCAATTCTACTGTGTATCAGAGGACCACGTGAGACCATCTGTAAAAAAAATTAAAGCTGAAGCAGAACTAGACCCTGCAGCATTTTTTTATAATCCTTTATTAGTCCCACAATAGGGAAATTACAGGGCATCCCCTGGATGGATGAGGCAGCCATGGTGCAGCACCAATCCCTTCACCATTCACACCTAGGGCCGCTTTAGAGTCTCCAATTAACCCATCTTGCATGTTTTGGGCCTGTGGGAGGAAACCAGAGTACACCCATGTAGATATGGGGAGAACATGCAAACTCCACAAAGAAGGGTCATCGATGATCAGGGGGTGGGATCGAACCCAAGATGGTCAGGGGTGGAATCGATCCCGTGACCTTCTTACTGTGCCACTACAGTGCTAACCACTGCATCATCGATCTGACATAACATTCGTGACATGACAGTTACCCAAAACATACCAGTAAATCCATCAAGGACTGGCTAAAAACTAAGAAATGGAGTCCTGGAATGGCCGAGTCAAAGCCCAGATCTTGATCCCATTGAGATGCTGTGGGGTGACTTGAAATGGGCTGTACATGCAAGAAACCCCTCTAACATCTCACAGCTGAAAGAATTCTGCGTTGAGGAGTGGGGCAAACTTTCTTCAGACCGATGTCAGAGACTGGTAAATGGCTACAAGAAGTGTCATTGAAGTTATTTCAGCCAAACATCCCCTCTTGCAGGAAACTCTTACGCTCAATTTAAAGTTGGTTTGTGAGTGGGAAAATAGACTTCGTCTTCTGGCCAGGTCCTGCTGCAGCAAAGCATCCCCAAACCATGACACTTCCACCTCCATGCTTCACAGATGGTATGAGGGTCTTTTCCTAGAATGTTGTATTTGGTCTACGCCAAACATGTCCTCTGTTCTGGTATCCAGATAATTCAGTTTTAGACTCATCTGTCCAAAGAACATCATTCCAGAAGTCCTGGGGCCTCATGTACAAAGACTTGGTTGGATTTCCTACTGAAAGATGATGCATGTTTAAATTAAGAAAATGGCATAAGCACAAAAAATCCAGATGTATGAAACGGTGTGTACGCAGGAATCCAAGCACATTTCCTTTGTACATCCAAATCTACCTGGAATTGACCGCACATGAGGGAATACCAGACTCCTCCCTTAACACGCCTCCATTTGAATATGCAAATACATGTAAATATGCCCTGCATGCGAGATTCTCCTCACTGCTGGACCAGAAATCATGTCTACATGTGGTAAGAGGAACTTCACATTTATAATGACTTCAATTCACATAAAAATGTAATTTTATCTTTATTGTATTCTTGATTTAGAAAGTTGAAAATGTATACTGTAGCATTCTGGGGACTGCAACCACAAGGGGCTGATGGGAAACGATTAATGTCTAAATATCAGCACGTTCTCTTTAAGCTAATTATTTGAAAATAAGTTAAATGATCAGCTCGGTGTTAAAGTTGTTCTATTGAGATTTTCTTGTGTTGTAATTTTTGTCAGCACCATCAGTGTGAGCACTATTGTTGGGAGAGAATAAACTCAGTCAAAGATGACTGCTGGTTTCATCACTGAAGTCTGAACTTCCTGTTAAAAGCTAGTGATGCTACAATATGACAGAAACACAAACAGTATAAAAATGTGGAAGCACCAATAATTCTTGGGTTGTAGGAAACAAAAGATACAGAAAAGTTGAAAAATACTAAATAAAAATTAGGGAAAAACATGGAAACATGAATAATTCACATCTTGAGTGGAAAAACATGTATAAAACAAGTAAAAAAACACAGGTCGAAAAAAATATTATGTATATTTTTCAACTTTCTGTATCCTTATTTTGTTTTGTGAATTGCTTCCATACTGTTTTTAGTCTTTTTCCTTTTTATGCATGTTTTCATCTTTTGTATTTTTTTTTTAAATTGTGGATTTATACATTTTCTACAATGTAAGACTTGTGAATTATTCTTGTTTTCACATTTTTGTTCATGTGTCTCTGGTGTGTACAATAATTTTCACATCATTAAGTTTCCCAGCATCACCTTTAAGTGTTGCCAATGGACCAATAACTGTAGAAATGTGTATACGCCAGCCATGAAGATGGCGTGGGGCTGCACACATTTCCATGGTCATTTCATTCTTGATACATCTGAACTTTTGCGTGGGAAAAGGACGTACGCCATGTTTTTGTGCGCAAATACCCTTTGTACATGAGGCCCTTGGTCTCTGTCTATGTTCCCTCTGACAAACTTCTGTCTGGCCTTCATTGTTTCTTTCAAAGAGCAAAGGTTTCCTCCTTGCACACCTCTCATGCAAGTTAAACTTGTGCAGTCTCTTTCTGATTGTAGAGGCATGCACTTTCACATCAGCAGTAGCAAGAGCCTGCTGTAGGTCCCGTAATGACATTTTAGGGTTTTTGGAGACTTCTTTAAGCATCTTGCAGTCTGCTCTCAGGGTGAATTTGCTTGGCTGGCCAAACCTGGGCATGTTGGCAGTTGTTTTGAATGTCCTTATAGACTATTTTCCGGACAGTGGAATGGCTGATTTCAAATTCTTTTGAGATCTTTTTAAATCCCTCACCAGACCCATAAGTTGTTACAATCTTCTTTCTGAAGGCCTCAGACAGCTCTTTTGATCTCACCATGGTGTTCACTCTCACTTCAACAGTCAGGATCACACTGCAGGTTTTAATGCTCAATTCCGATCCCCCCCCCCCCACAAATGTGACCCATAACTGACTTTTTTAAATGACCGTCTTAACGGCACATATCCGTTTTTGTTTTTTCCTTTTTTTTTTTTCTTCACACCAGACTCAGGCCTTTTTCGTATGTGGTCCTAATTCAGATACGTATCTGATATTTTCCAAAGCGACCTCAGTCCTGAACAGTCATATCACATTTCATCTGACTTTTTCCTCACTGAAGTGAGAGACTCTACAATCCTGTAGTGGAGGATGCAGCAAGGATGGCAGACACAGCTGATTTGTGCTCTTTTTAATCTATCTTCTTCCCTTTATCACTGGACTGTAATTTTGTCTGCTCCGACTGCACAACTCCAAATTTATTTATTTTTTTTTTTTTTCTGGGGGGGATGAAACCGTCAGACATTACAGGCGCACAGTAATGGCACATTTACTGGATGCTGCAAATTCTTTTTTCTCTGTAAACGGCACACCGTGAGTCCTAGCCGCTGTAATATCTAAAATATAAAGTTAATACTGACATGACTATGGAGCGGAATGGTCAGAGAACACACAGTCCAGGAGAGGGGAGTCTGTGGCAGTTTCTCCTTCCTGTGCGGGACCGATGGTCCCAGCATGCCACTGGTACAGCCGCGCTGTAACCCGAGCCACTGACGTTGGTGGGCAAGAGCCCTATTGTAATCACTAGGATTATTTATTAACCCTATTTATACAGATAATCCCATAGAGACACGGGGTCTCATTTTCAAGAGAGCTGTTTAATCGATCAGTTCTGTTAAGGCAGAGCTGATCACAGCGGTCATCTGGCATGTGAGGAATGAAGCTGGTCTCATTTATTTTGTGCACAATCATTTCTGAATGATTTTGACATTTTATTTTGCTGTGCTGCATCAAGGTGAAGTTCTGTCCCCCTCAATCATTTGGGGCTCATATTTACTTCCGTAAACACAGCACTGTGTCTGACATTACATTTTCTTCTGCGCATGCGGGTCACTTCATAGCTGTAGACCATTCACGCTGGAGTCTGATGGGGGTCACATTTAAATTATAATGCGAACACCCACACAAAAAAAAATCAGATCTCGGCAAAAAATCAGAACTGCGCATTAAGACCTGCAGTGTGACCGTAGCCTAAATGTCTGAGGTTTAAATAGGACAAACCACCTTCAAAATGCTGAGTAACAATGTTCAAATCATGTGTACCTGACGTGATACACCTGTGTGTGGTTTTAAGTGGGAATAAATGTGGGGGTGTCTTAATTTATTCCTCACCAGAAATTGCATGGTTTTATAATTACATTTTACAGAAAATTTTAAAGTCTTTAATTCAGTTTTGTTTAGTTATATTACTTGAATCTCCCAGTATTGTTAAAATTGATATTAAATAGCCATATGTCCAAATATGATAAACACACAAGCTTTCATAGGGTGTCCTAATTTTTTTTCACGACTGTATGTACAAAGCCCAATTCCAATAAAGTTGGGATGTTGTGTAAAACATAAATTAAAAACAAAATACAATGATTTGCAAATCCTTTTCAACCTACAGTATATTCAGTTGAATACAATTATATTTGAATACACTGACAAGATATTTAATGTTCAAACTGATATTTTTTTTTTTGATTTGATGCCTGCATCATGTTCCACAAAAGCTGGAACAGGGGCAAGAAAAGACTGGGAAAGTTGAAGAATGCTCAAACACCTTTTTGGAACATTCCATAGGTCAACACGTTAGTTGGAAATAAGTGCATGTCGTCATTGGGTATAAAAAAGGAGCGTCCCCGAAAGGCTCAGACAGTGTTTCCCCTACCGTTATATTTGGGGGGGGGGGGCAGAGCTGGACCCTATACAGTTTGCATATCAGCCCCATGTAGGAGTTAAACGCTGTCATCTACCTGCTGCAACAAGCTCAGCTGCACCTGGATGGAGGAGGAGACACTGTGAGAATCACATTCTTTGATTTCTCCAGTGCCTTTAATATATACCATTCAGCCACTGCTGCTGGGTGAGAAGCTGCGGGGGATGGGGGTTGACAGCTCTGTGATCTCCTGGATTAGTGACTACCTGACAGACGGGCTACAGTTTGTACGGCTGGGCAGTGTCTTGTCTGATGTGGTGATTAGTGATACGGGAGCTCCACAGGGGACTGTACTTTCTCCTTTTCTCTTTACCTTATACACAACTGACTTTCAGTACAACTCCGAGTCATGCCACCTGCAGAAATTCTCTGACTCAGTTGTTGTTGGGTGTATGAGAGGAGGGAGAGTACAGGGCACTGGTAGACAGATTTGTGGAATGGACTGAGCAGAATCACCTGAGGCTGAACGTCAGCAAGACCAGAGAGACAGTAATCGATTTTAGGAAGAAGAGGACGCCTTCACAGCCATTGCCGATTAAGGGGGAGGATGTGGAGGTAGTGGAGGGCTATAAATACCTGGGTGTTATCAGCAGTGGACAGGACTGGAAATCCAACATCGATGTTGTCAAGAAGGGGATGAGCAGACTCTACTTTCTGAGGAAGCTGAGATCCTTCAGTGTGTGCAGCGAGATGCTGGAGCTCTTCTACCAGACCGTCGTTGCCAGCAAAATCTTCTCTGCTGCTGTTTGCTGGGGTTGCAGTATCAGAGCCAGCGACACCAACAGACTTGACAAGATTATCAAGAAGACTGGCTCTGTAATCGGTCTCAGGCTCGAGACCTTTGAGACTGTGGTGGAGAGGACAAACTATCCATCATGGACAATCCTGATCACCCCCTCCACCACACACTGGACAGACAGTGGAGCACTTACTCCAGCAGACTGCTACAGCTCCACTGTCGAACGGTCCGGTACAGGAAATCTTTTCTGCCACATGCCATTTCACTGTACTATAACTCACTCTGTTAAATGTTGGTCATAACAATGCTGCCACACTGCACCTTACAGTCTAATTGGTACCTCACATTTCACCCTGTGCATTATAATCCTTCTCTGTACAGTCAGTACTAGTCATCGATTCATATGGCTCATCATCTATTTAACTTAGATAACGTTATATACTACACAGACTACTACTAAACATTTTTACTTCTCTGGGTAACTCCTTTAAATAGGGTAAATGGGGTCACGCAGCAACCGGCAGCTGGTGACCGGCAGCTGGTGAAAAAGTCTGTCATCTGTGTGTCTGTTTTTATGTACTTTTGTGTTTTTACGTAATCTTCTGTGTCGTTTCTGCCCTGGAATGTTTGTGGACTGTATGGCGAAGAGCTCCCTGGTTCCAACAACATGGACTTCCTCCCCTTTCTTGCACTGCTGCTACTTTTCCTCCGGCTCTTTGTCTGAGGTAAACGCGACCGGCATCACAGCGGGCAGAATACATTATTCCATGGACATGTTGCTGCATTTAAACACGGTTGATGCAGCGGCTGTGACTGAGCCTAAGCCGCAACTGCCAGACTTTATTTTGAGACGGACACAGCGGTGAAAAGAGAGACGGGAGAGACGGCAGAAGGAAACGCGGAAAGCGTGGAGATGTGAAATTGCGCCTGAGAAGACGTCAGTTTGGTAACATTCCTCTTCCTTCTATGATTTTTGGGAACGTACAGTCTCTGAGAAACAAGGTGGATGAAATTCAAGGGAATGTACGCTACCAGAAGGACTTTAAGAACTGCTGTGTCATGGCTTTCACCGAATCTTGGCTTACTGCACATGACCGAGACGCAGACCTGTGGACTGACGGCTTTGGAGCCCCACTGCGCTCAGATCGGCAGGAAGAGGTAACGGGGAAACGTCAGGGGGGCGGCGTATGTTTATACATTAATAAGCAGTACTGCACATCTGTCACGGTCAGACAGCGCATCTGTACACCCGATGTGGAGCTGCTGTCTGTGTCACTACGCCCCTTTTATTTGCCTCGCGAGTTCCCCCAGCTTTTCATCACAACTGTGTACATTCACCCGAGGGCAGACACTGACTCCGCCTCCAGCACCATCTTTGATGTGATCCAGCGGCTGCAATCAATTTCTCCAGAGGCGCCAAACTTCATTCTTGGGGATTTTAACCATGTTTCTTTAAAGAAGACACTTAAAAACTTTTATCAGCATGTCTCCTGCCCAACCAGGCCAAAAAAAGACATTGGACCTGTGCTATGGAGCCATAGAGAGGGCCTATAAATCACTCCCCCTTCCTCCTGTAGGATCCTCAGATCACAACTGTGTACATTTGCTGCCCACATATAAAACTGCTCTAAGAAGAGGCAAGGTGGAGACGAGAGACATTGATGTGTGGACAGAAGATTCAGTGCACAGCCTCCAGGAATGCTTTGACTGTACAGACTGGGAGATGTTCACATTGGCCTGCGGGGATGATTTGGACTCTTTGGTGGACGTCACATGCTCATACATGGCTTTCTGTAAAAATATGATCGTTCCACGTAAACATGTCAAAATATATCCCAACAACAAACCATGGGTTACAAAATCAGTTAAATCCTGCTTACAGAGGAAAGCACTTGCCTTTAAACAGGGGTCTGTTTCTGAACTACAGGTTGCCATAAAAGAGCTGAAGTCCGAAATTTTAAGAGCAAAACAGAATTATAAATCAGAGCTGGAAAGCAAGATGGCAACAAAGAAACTTGGTTCAGCCTGGGCCAGTATGAAAACTACTGCAGGCCTTCAGAGCACAGAGCGCAGTAATCGTGTGTTTTTAGATGGTTTTAATTCAGACACAGAGCTGGCTAATGCTCTTAATTGTTTTTATGGTCGTTTTGACTCCTTTGATTTTAGCACAGAAACCCAAGATTTGAAACGGAAACTCAAAGACAATCAGCACTTTAATATTGAGGTGCAGGATGTTAAAAGGGAGTTCTGTGCTGTAAAAGTGAACAAAAGTCAGGGCCCTGATAATATATGTGGGCGCTTGGTAAAGTCCTGTGCACATGAACTGAGTCCTATATTTCATTACATTTTCAATAAGTCCTTACAGACACAACATGTGCCTAAGATCTGGAAAGAAGCCGTGGTTGTTCCCGTTCCAAAATCCAGCTGTCCTAAAACGGTAAATGACTTTACACCAGTTGCTTTGACTTCAATTTTAATGAAAATTTTTGAAAAACTGGTCAGATGTGAGGTCCTAAAGCAGACTGAGCATGCATTGGATCCTCTGCAGTTTGCCTATAGGCCTCACAGAGGAGTGGAGGATGCCACTGTCACTCTGTTTAACATGCTTTTCAAACATCTGGATTTTAATGGGACACACGCCAGACTTTTATTTGTGGACTTTTCCTCCGCCTTTAATACAATCCAACCTCATATCTTAGTTGAAAGGCTCCTGCAACAATTTGATTTGAGCAATAATCTGGTGGGCTGGATTCTGGATTTCTTAACCAACAGGACGCAGAGAGTAAGGGTCAATGGTACATTGTCTGACCTAAAGTGCTCTTCTACTGGCTCTCCTCAGGGGTGTGTGTTGTCACCACTACTCTTCATCCTGTACACAAACATGTGTCGAAGCAGACATGACAACAGACACATTATAAAGTATGCTGATGACTCAGTTATTGTCAGTCTCCTCCAGGATGGTGAGAGTGGCCACGGCCCAGTAGTTGATTTTGTTCACTGGTGTGAGGATTCCTACCTGCAGCTGAATACGACAAAAACTAAAGACATGATTATTGACTTTAGGAGGAAAAATCCCAGGCACAAAGTCACCGTACTAAAAGGCCAGACCACCGAATGTGTACAATCCTACAAATATCTTGGGACGATTATTGATAATAATTTAAACTTTGAAGAGAACTGTGAAAGGGTGTGCAAAAAGGGTCAGCAACATTTGCATTGCTTGAGAAAACTTGCACGCTTCCAAACTGACCGAACCATAATGACAATGTTTTATCAGGCTTTTATTGAATCTGTTTTATCCTTTTCTTTAGTGTCATGGTTTGGTCAGATAAAACTGAAACAGAGGAAATCCTTGGATCAGGTAGTTAGATGGTCCAGTCGTTTGCTTGGTGAGCCACAGCTGAGTCTGACATCCCTGTACACCAGACAAGTACAGAGGATGGCTACCTCCATTTTAAATGATGACTCCCACCCTTTGCACTGCAACTTTCAGCTTCTTCCCTCAAGACAGAGGTTTGCAGTCCCAACAAGTAGAACCCAGCGCTACAAAAACAGCTTTGTTCCTACTGCTGTCAAAGAGTTGAACAAGCTGTAACAATATATTGCACATAATTTAGGTACCTATTTAATAACTCCATTTTATATTTACTTATTTTTGTAGGATGTTACTTGGGTTCTAAATATTTTATTGGGTTTTAGACCTTTGAGTTTTTAACCTCTTTGACTAGTTTTTAACTTTTAATATGACCCTTCTTTCTTACCTCTGGTTTTTCTCCCATCTCTTTCTTTTTATACCCTGACTGATGGAGCCTTGAGTATTTTTATCATGTTTATAGTCAGCTTCATATGTGCCTGCGTTTGTGTCTATGTTGAATGTAATTTGTGGCTTGAAAATATGGATGTCACCAGACTGCAAAACAAATCTACCTACGGGTACAAATAAAGGAACCTGAACCTTTTCCTATTTTCTACCCTATTATGCTGTAGGTATTTCTGTTGGTTTGGTCATCTTACTGTCTTATGCTGCTGTTACACTGTAATTTCCCAGTTTGGGATCAATGAAGTACATCCATCCATCCAGCTACAGTGGGGTAAAGTATTTAGTCAGCCACCAATTGTGCAAGTTCTTCCACTTAAAAGATGAGAGAGGTCTCCAATTTTCATCATAGGTATACCTCAACTATGAGAGACAAAATGAGAAAAAAAAAATCCAGAAAATCTCATTGTCTGATTTTTAAAGAATTTATTTGCAAATTATGGTGAAAAATAAGTATTTGGTCAATAACAAAAGTTCATGTCAATACTTTGTTATATACCCTTTGTTGGCAATGACAGAGGTCAAACATTTTCTGTAAGTCTTCACAAGGTTTTCACACACTGTTGCTGGTATTTTGGCCCATTCCTCCATGCAGATCTCCTCTAGAGCAGTGATGTTTTGGGGCTGTCGCTGGGCAACACGGACTTTCAACTCCCTCCAAAGATTTTCTATGGGGTTGAGATCTGGAGACTGGCTAGGCCACTCCAGGACCTTGAAATGCTTCTTACGAAGCCACTCCTTCGTTGCCCGGGCGATATGTTTGCGATCATTGTCATGCTGAAAGACCCAGCCACGTTTCATCTTCAATGCCCTTGCTGATGGAAGGAGGTTTTCACTCAAAATCTCACGATACATGGTCCCATTCATTCTTTCCTTTACACGGATCAGTCGTCCTGGTCCCTTTGCAGAAAAACGGCCCCAAAGCACGATGTTTCCACCCCCATGCTTCACAGTAGGTATGGTGTTCTTTCTCCTCCAAACACGACAAGTTGAGTTTTTACCAAAAAGTTCTATTTTGGTTTCATCTGACCATATAACATTCTCCCAATCCTCTTCTGGATCATCCAAATGCTCTCTAGCAAACTTTAGACGGGCCTGGACATGTACTGGCTTAAGCAGGGGGACACGTCTGGCACTGCAGGATTTGAGTCCCTGGCGGCATAGTGTGTTACTGATTGTAGCCTTTGTTACTTTGGTCCCAGCTCTCTGCAGGTCATTCACTAGGTCCCCCGTGTGGTTCTGGGATTTTTGCTCACCATTCTCGTGATCATTTTGACCCCATGGGGTGAGATCTTGCGTGGAGCCCCAGATCGAGGGAGATTATCAGTGGTCTTGTATGTCTTCCATTTTCTAATAATTGCTCCCACAGTTGATTTCTTCACACCAAGCTGCTTACCTATTGCAGATTCAGTCTTCCCAGCCTGGTGCAGGTCTACAATTTTGTTTCTGGTGTCCTTTGACAGCTCTTTGGTCTTGGCAATAGTGGAGTTTGGAGTCTGACTGTTTGAGGTTGTGGACAGGTGCCTTTTATTCTGATAACGAGTTCAAACAGGTGCCATTAATACAGGTAACGAGTGGAGGACAGAGGAGCCTCTTAAATAAGAAGTTACAGGTCTGTGAGAGCCAGAAATCTTGCTTGTTTGTAGGTGACCAAATACTTATTTTCCACCATAATTTGCAGATAAATTCTTTAAAAATCCTTCAATGTGATTTTCTGGATTTTTTTTTTCTCATTTTGTCTCTCATAGTTGAGGTATACCTGTGATGAAAATTGGAGACCTCTCTCATCTTTTAAGTGGGAGAACTTGCACAATTGGTGGCTGACTAAATACTTTTTTGCCCCACTGTATCTATCTTAGACAGTTGTTCACAAAGTACAATTGCAGGTAATTTTGGGATTTCATCATCTACAGTCCATAATATTATCACAAGACTCAGAGAATCTGGAGAAATTTCTACACCCAAGCAGCAAGGCAGAAAACACCATGACCTTTGTTCCCTTAGGTGGCACTGCATTAACCCCTTGAAAATGACAAATTTGTCTCAAACTACTTCCAGTCTGAATGCAGTCAAGATGGTGTACAGTGGATATAAAAAGTCTACACACCCCAGTTCAAATGCCAGGTTTCTGAGATGTAAAAAAAAATGAGACAAAGATGAGTCATTTCAAAACTTTTTCCACCATTAATGTGACCTATAACCTGTACAACCCAATTGTAAAAACAAATTGAAATCTTTTAAGGGGAAAAATAAAAAATAAAAAACTTAACAATAACTTGGATGCATAAATATGCACATCCTTAAACTAATACTTTTTTGCAGCACCTTTGGCTTTTATTACAGCACTCAGTCTTTTTGAGTAGCAGTCTATCAGTGTGGCACATCTTGATGTGGCGATAGTTGCCCACTCTTAGCAAAAATGCTCCAAATTTGCCAGATTGTGAGGGCATCTCCTGTGCACAGCCCTCTTCAGATCACCCCACAGATGTTTGATCGGATTCAGGTCTGGACTCTGGCTGGGCCATTCCAAAACCTTAATCTTCTTCTGGTGAAGCCATTCTTTTATTGATTTGGATGTGTGCTTTAGGTCATTGTCACGCTGAAAGATGAAGTTCATCTTCAGCTTTCTAGCAGAAGCCTAAAGGGTTTGTGCCAACACTGACTGGTGTTTGGAACTGTTCATAATTCCCTCCACCTTGACTAAGGCTCCAGTTCCAGCTGAAGGAAAAACAGCCCCAAAGCATGATGTTGCCACCACCATGCTTCACTGTAGGTATGGTAGTCTTTTGATGATGAGCAGTGTTGTTTGCGCCAAACATACCCTTTGGAATTATGGCCAAAAAGTTCAACCTTGGTTTCATCGGATCATAACACATTTTCCCACATGCGTTTGGGAGATTTCAAATGTGTTTATGCAAAATGTAGCCGGGCTTGGATGTTTCTCTTCGTAACATAAGGCTTCCGTCTTGCCACTCTACCCTATAGCCCAGACATATGAAGAAGACGGGAGATTGTTGTCACATGTACTAAACAGCCAGTACTTGCCAGAAATTCCTGCAGCTCCTTCAATGTTGCTGCTGACCTCTTGGCAGCCTCCCTGACCAGTTTTCTTCTTGTCTTTTCATCAGTTTTGAAGGGACGTCCAGTTCTTGGTAATGTCACTGTTGTGCCATATTTTCTCCACTTGATGATGACTGCCTTCACTGTGTTCCATGGTATATCTAATGCCTTGGAAATTCTTTTGTACCCTTCTCCTGACTGATACCTTTGAACAATGAGATCCATCTGATGCTTAGGAAGCTCTCTGCGGACCATGGCTTGCGCTGTAAGATGTAACTACAAAAATGTCAGGAAAAGCCTGCTAGAACAGCTGAACTTTATTTGGGGTTGAACAGAGGCACTTTAAATGGTGGCAGGTGTGTGCTCACTCCCATTTAACATGAGTTTGAATGTGACTGGTTAATTCTGAACACAGCCACATCCCCAGCTATAAGAGGGTGTACATATTTATGCATCCAGGTTACTGCAAGTTTTTTATTTTTCCCCATAAAAGATTTCAGTTTGTTTTTCAATTGGGTTGTACAGGTTATAGGTCACATTAATGGGGGAAAAAGTTTTGAAATGATTTATCTTGGTGTCATTTTTTTACATCAAAAAAATCTGGCATTTGAACAAGGTGTGTAGACTATTTACTGTATATCCACTGTATGTCTTGGACACTTGGGTAAAGAGAGGTGCAGAGCTGTCAAGTGAGGAGTGTGTAGACTTTTTATAACCACTGTATGTAACTCACTAATGTTACTTGATGCATATTCCACATGTACCCAGGAGAAACACTGTTTCTCCTCATGTGACTTTTCATGTGACTTTTTTGTGACTGTGATGATGAAACGGCAATGATTGTTCACAAACATTCTGCACATGTTACAACAGTGTGGCTTTTAGTAAAAGAATGTGGGTACTAGACTGGCCTGCCTGCAGTCCAGCCCTGTCTCCCATTGAAAATGTGTAGCACATTATGAAGCGTAAAATGCGCCAACGGAGACCCCTGACTGTTGAGCAACTGAAGCTGTACATCAAGCAAGAATGGGGAAAGAATTCCACCTAAGAAGCTTCAACAATTAGTGTCCTCAGTTCCTAAATACAGGGATGAGAATGGGGTTTGGGAAAAAGAGGAAACTAAGCTGGGGGTCTTGGGGGACGCAGGCTAACAAAATCTGGTGTTTTAGAATGCTCAAATGTGGTCTTATATTTAAAGTTAGAAGTAAGTACAAATGCATTTATAGTTTACCTTTTTAATCTGCTGCTGCATCACGTGTAAATTTATGATATCTGAATGGTATGTTGATGTAATAATACTAAATTATATTTTACTACTATTTAATATGTTTAGAACTGACACAGAATTACATTTACATAGTTCTAAAACAGACAATTTAACCAAGTAAAATAAATTATAAATATTAACAAAATTCCATCACCAAGTCCATCACCCATTTATTAAAATATACTGACATTCTGCAAACATTTTGATTTATTAATGTGTGCATTTGTTAGTGTTACTAGGAATATAAAAAAGTTGCATATTGGTATATTTTAATATTTGAAAGATAATCTAAGAAAGTAAGTAAAACCTAAAAGATGTTTAATATTTTTATGCAATGACCATAAAGAAATCATGTTTACTAATAAAAGCAAAGATATCTTAGGAAAGGCAACCCATCACCACCCATGACAAAAAAAACTTACACATGCATTATGTAACTCCTCCTAGTGAAACAAAAAATGATAAATTATATTCAAAATTCTTAGATTGCATTTCAAATTGTGAGAAAATATGTAATAACATTTATCTATTAACAATCGATTATCAGCATTCAAATGCAATTAGTGTTTCAAAACAGGCATGACATCACAACTTACACATGCTATTTCATAACAAATTCATTACGCGAAAATTCTCAAGTACATTACTTATAACGAGAAAAAAATCTTTCCTCGGAATGTGTCTTCCGATCACCAATTACTGTAATCGGGGCCGATTGTGATGAACTTTGACTGGCATCTGAATTTGACCGTGTCCATCGATCATTTTGAATGCAGCACCGAGCAAGTAGTTCGATCTTCTTGTAGCCACAATTTTGAGATGTTTCTGTTTTGAACAGTGTTCAACTAAGGCAACACAGCCACGAGATCCATAACTCAGGAAATCGTTGCAATAAACACACTGGGCTTTCCCTGGTACTTTGCATTTCGCTATGAAGTCGGCCATTTTTTCAACCACAACTTCGGTATTTTTACCTATCTTTACAGTCATTGACAGTTTTTTCGAGCCATTCTCAACGAAACTTGTTCCTTATCCCTTTGTCGATTTCTAAAATTCTTGCTTTGTTGTCTTTCGTGAGTTTTAGGTTCACCATTTTCACGAAATCGGGAAAACTCGGTTGAACTTATTGAACTGTCCACCATTTGCATTTCGCTCCACGTGTTGGATATGACAAAGGAAATCTAACAAAATCGCCGATTGGTTGCTTCAATAAGTATCAGCCAATCAGTGGCCTTGTTACATTACTGATCTTGCTGGGTAGCACGTTCTGCGCGGTGGATTTTAGCAGCCCATCGAAAATACGACTCGCCGCTCATAACATCCTCCCCCCCCCCCCAAAAAAAAAAAATTCTCCTCGAATTTAGACGATTCACGAGAATGACCCTAGACATGATCAAATCCGCGGAATTCCGCGGAGGATTCTCATCCACGTAAATGCTTATTGAGTGTTGTTAAAAAGAAAGGTGACATAACACAGTGTTAAACATGTCTCTGTCCCAGCTTTTTGGGGATTTGTTACAGGCATCAAATTGAAAATGAGTGAATATTTGCAAAAAACAAAGTTTATCAGCTTGAACACTAAATATCTTGTCTTTGTAGTGTATTCAATTGAGTATATGTTGAAAGGGATTTTTAAATCATTGTATCATTTTTTTTATTTGCATCTTATACAATGTCCGAACTTCACTGGAATTGGGGTTTGTATTATTAAACTTTTAATATCTCTGGTTCTTCTCATTTTGGACTTAGAAATCAGCTTTATGACTTTAGAATATGGTCTTCAAAAAGCAAGAAGATGGTGAGACTGAGAAATTTTGTGTTACAGATGACAACATGGCAGCACAGATTTGGAGGAAAGCACCAATAAATACTTCTACTTTTTTTAAGGAGCAATTATTGTTGTGGTTGTGAGAGCTGTGACCCTGATGCTGCCGGTAAAGTGCTATCAGTCACATCAAACTTGTAGGCTCCAGTCTCATGTTCTCTAGTGGGAGCAAAAGTGGTCCCTGAAAAGGGATTTTTGAGGAATAAAGCCAGGACTACAACTGAGCACGCTCAAAAAACAGGAACTACCGATGATTAGTCCCAAGTGCTTAAAAAGTTCCTGTAGTGGGAAAACAGCTAGTGCTAGAGGCACCCTGCTGGTCTGTCACTGTTTACATTTTTTGATCAAAACAGCACTTCCTCTCTCTTGTCTACCTCTTGTTCACAGTACTGCAGCAGGTCAGTCCAGCTGGTGAAGTCTTGAGGATTGTCATGAGCGGCCTTCCACATACGCTCAAAGTCAGCAGGAAATCCCCCCGGCTCACCGCCTGCAGCTGGAGGCTCGGAGAGGGAAGCGGTATCGGGGCCTAGGGGAGCCTCAGGGGCCACAGTAGCACTACCGTTCTCTTCCAGCATCTCAGACGGTGGTGCTACAGGAGAAGCTTCCATAGCTGAAAATGAGAAAGTCAGAGGTAAATCTTTGTGTAAGTTAACTTGGGAAAAACCTGACCTAAATTAGCGAGAACGGGCCTCACTGGAGACCAAAGGAGATCCACTGATTTGTCAAATACAATATCAGACAAAGAAATCAAAGTTAGTTGTGAAGAAATAGTTTAACCCTCTGACTTCGGTTCATGCTGTGGACGAATGAACTGTAGTCATGTGAAAAAATTTGGACATCCCTTTAAATATTCAGTTTTTTAAGAAATGTTCACATATCTATGTCTAACCTTGTTTTTGATTTTTATTTGCATTTTTAACATTTATTTTAGCCATTTTAAGTGGGAATGAATGTGAGGGTGTCCTAAAACAGATGGGGGGTGTCCTAATTTATTCCTCATTATTTGTTTAGAATTGCATTTTACAGAAATTTTGAAAAAGTCTTTAATTCATTTTTAATTTAGTTGTATTACCTGAACCTCCCAGTACTTTTAACATTGATATTAAATATCCATATGGCCAAATATGTAAAAAAACAAACAAAACAACAACAACACAGGCTTATACAGGGTGTCCTAATTTTTTCACATGATTGTAGCTACAGTGCTGTAAAAAGTATTTACCCCCCTTCTTGATTTCCTATATTTTTTCTATATTTGTCACACTTAAATATTTCAGATGATCAAATAAATTAGACAAATATTAGACAAAGATAATCCAAGTAAATACAAAAGGCAGTTTTTAAATGATGATTTAATTCATTAAGGGAAAAAAGCTATCCAAACCTACCTGGCCCTATGTGGAAAAAGTAACTGCCCTCCCTGGTTACATCATGATTTCTTTTTTCTTTCGGCTGCTCCCTTTCGGGGTCACCACAGCAAACCATCCTCTTATATCGTGATGATCCGCATGTCGATTTGGCAAGGATTTTTACACCGGATGCCCTTCCTGATGCAACCCTGCCCATTTATCCAGGCTTGAGACTGGCACAGAGAGTACACTGGCTTGTGCATCCCCTGTGGCTGGGTAACCAGCTTTCCTTCCTCCATTCTATTTTTGCTAAACACCAAGCTAGAAGACGGGAAGTACCATTTTTATATGGTCTTTGGTATGACCCGGCCAGGACTTGAATCTACAACCTCCTGGTTGTGAGACAGATGCTCTATCTCTAGGACACCACTCCGGTTTCTCGTTACATCATGAATTAACTGTGATTAACCACATTTTTTGGAAAGCTGAGTTCAATTTCACTAGCCACACCCAGGCCTGATTACTGCCAGACCTGTTGAATCAAGAAATCACATAAATAGAACCTGTATGACAAAGTGAAGTAGGCTGAGTGAGCCATGCTGGAGTAAAGACGTGTTCCTCAGTGCTCCCGCAGACTTTTGGACATTTTACTTTTAAAAACGAAATTTCTTTGGTAAAGCTCAATACAAACTCGTCACCTATCATTATCGGATTCTCCTGCCCACTTTTATCGTCATGATGGATAAACTTCAGAAGTTTAAATTCGACACTACCGAAAATCCCAATAGGCCTAACACGAGGCTGCAAGCCGAGCTGGAAAAGAATGACGAACCACAGAGCGCAGTGCCAACGCTGACCACGGACGAAGGCTTTAAAACTCAGATTTTGGCATCCTTAAGAGAAGACATCACACAAATTATACGGGAAGAACTTAAGAATGCCTTAGCTAACGATTTTGCCTCTCTCAAAGCCGAAGTCCAGGCTGTACGTTCGGAAATAGCCAGCAACGCCACCTCCGTTAGCGCACGATTTGGCACAATTGAAGCTAACATTCAAGACGTGAAAGATGGCATGTCTACTTGGTCAGATGACATAACTGGGCTTCAGAGCTCGGTGAAAGAGCTCCAAAGTGAAGTGAAGTCACTGCGGAGCAAATGTGAGGATTTGGAGGGGAGAATGAGACGTGGAAATAACCGCATTGTCGGTGTCGATGAGCAAAACCCCTGCAATCCAAACGAGGTGGCTAAAATTATTAAACAAGCCTTATACATGGACCGAGATGTGAAAGTTGATCGATCTAATCGTACACTAGCACCACGGAAAGAGGGAGAAGACAGACCCCGAGTGATAATCGCCAAGATGCACTATGATGGAGATGCAGCGGATATTTTGAGAAGAGCCAGGGAAAAGGCACCTTTGATGTATAACGGTAACAGGATCAGCATCTTCCCTGACTACACGACAGGTGTTGCTAAAGCCCGGGCTGCCTTTTCAGATGCACGGAAGGCGCTACGAGGCCGACGTGATGTGCGCTTTGGTCTTTTTTACCCCGCAAGATTCCGGATCACTTTCGGGAATGAGAGTCTGGACTTTCACGATCCTACAAAGGTCATGGACTTCATAAAGAACAATATCCTGTCCGAAGCTGATGATCCTTGAGGTACCATATTTGGATTATATAGCGTGAGTCCGCAGGTTATGATCCCAGTGGGTGCGTAACCTGTTAAAATATGTTTTTTTTATGGTGACGAGAATAATACATTATTTTCCCTTTTTTTTTTTTCTATCCTGTATTGTTATAGTGTAATGTGTTGAGTATTTTGAAAATTTTTACTTTATGTTGCTCCTTATCGTAACTTAGTCTGCAGGGGCTTGAGCTCCTTTAGTAAATTTGTTTTGCCGATTTAATTTTTGCTCCTCTTTTTTGCTGTGGACACAGCCTACCATAGTAGGTTGTGTATTTAGCTGCTAGCATACAGTGGCTAGGGACTTAATCCCATCCTTTAGTATTTCGCTTGTTCGATATACATTTTGTTTTTGTGTTTCTTGCGTTTTGATCCCTTTGTTCCCCGGGGATCACATATTATTTAAAAGAGCAACAGAGTCATTATTTGCTACTTACTGGAACCATATTCTCTCAGTCATAAAGTCTTTCCACTTCGATGCAACATTCCTTTGTGAAGTAATATTCCCTATGTTGTTTCTGCTGTACTCTCGATCATGGGCCCGCCTCTGCCTCAAAACAACTTTTATGATGCCCTATACTGTAACTATCTGCACCACAGTACTTAAGTTATGAGTCCATTGACAATTATAAGTTATAATGTGAAGGGTCTAAATAGCCCCATCAAAAAGAAGAAAATATTATTACAGCTTAAACGTTTGAAGTGTCAAATAGCACTATTACAAGAAACCCATTTGTCCGATGATGAGCACCTGAAATTAAAGAAATCCTGGGCAGATGAGGTGTATTTCTCATCTCACCGCACAGGTAAAAGAAGAGGGGTAGCAATATTAATACATAGACAAGTTAATTTTGTTGATACATTTGTACATGCAGATGGAGAAGGTAGATTTATTCTGGTAAATGGGCTGCTTGATGGCATACCTGTCTCCCTAATTAATGTGTATGCCCCAAATGAGGACCAACCAGGCTTTATCAAATTACTATTTAACAGAATCACGGAGTATAGTGTTGGTCTTTTACTTATGGGGCGAGACTTTAATTGTGTAATGTCACAACAAGACAGACAACCTCCACCTAAAGCATCCATATCCAAGATGGGCAAGATGCTTAAATATCTGACTGCTGAAGCAGGAATAGTTGATGTATGGCGATCAAAATTTCCAAAAGAAAAATTTTACATTTTACTCTAACAGACATGCATCCTATTCAAGGACTGATTACTTTTTCACTTCTAAAGCTGAACTCCATAGAGTTGAAGACATAACCATCATGCCCATTACAATTTCTGATCATGCCCCAGTGGTTCTTCAGTGGGACATGGGATTGACACCAACTTATAAACAATGGACATTGAACGCCTCTCTTCTTAATAATAAAGATTTCATTACTCTCATTAAAACAGAGCTCAAGAACTATCTTGATATAAATGATACACCTGGCATGTCTCCTCTTGTACTTTGGAACTGTGCAAAAGCCTATTTAAGAGGTTGTATAATTTCCTATGCTACTGCAAAAAGGAGGCAAAAAATGGCTAAACAAACAGAATTGGAGCATAAACTTAGTGAGCTCGAACATAAGCATAAACGAGGGATGGCGTCTAATCTCTTAACTGAACTCAAAGCAGCCCGTACAGAGCTACAAGAGCTACTATCAGAGAAGATCGAGGGAACTTTACGTTTTGCCAAGAATCAGCATTATGAACATGGAAATAGAGCGAGTGTCATGGCGGCCTCTGGGCCGTCATTGGTGTCATCAACTCCAGCTGCGCACAGACCAACAGGTGGTAATCAACGGCTGTTAAAAGCCAGCGTCGCTGACAGCCCGGCACGGAGTCGTCTGTCCTCCTCGTCGGAGAATGAGCCTGAACTCCGCTCTCTGGCCTCGTCAGGATTCTCTCTCGTCTCGTCTGGAACTTCTCTTGTCTCGTCGAGAACTTCTCTTGCTTCTTCAAGGACCTCTCATCAGAGTCAGCCAAGTAAGAGAAACATCTGCTACTCAACCCCTTGTCTATACCCCTGTGCACAGGTGGACCTCCTTGGCGGCGGACCTGCGTCCCCAGCTGACGGGGTAACGCCATCACGCACACATAGCGCTTCACTACCACCACGTCTACCGGTACGTCTTGCTCCTCAGATTCCAGAACTGTTATTGTATCAGTTGCAGGAGTATTGGCCACCGCTATTAGTGGAGTCACTGTCATCAGCATCAGCTATATCATCGTCACCACGTTCTGTGGAATCACTCACCTCGTCATCGTCAGGATTGTCATCGTCCCGGTCTGTGGAGTCACAGCCGGTGTCTCGAGAAGAACTGTCCTTGTCACAGCCACGGGTGGAAGCCCCAGCACGTTCACGGACACCTTCACCTCCACGTTGCACGGCCGCTGGATCTCAGCAGGACGAAACCTGTGCTGCACCCAAGTAAGCCTCTCTACTTGTAGCTTGTCACTAGTGTGGGACAAAAGTAATTGTTTCTGCTTGTATGTTCCAGGGTTGCCGGGTCTCCGTCCAGGGCGCTCAGCTCCAGTGACCAGAACATTATCCACGCACTCACACTCGCACTACACTCTCTCACTCTCAAATAAAGATTATTGTCACTATCTGCCCGTGTCAGTGTCTGTCTCCTGGGTCCTAAATCATGTCAGTACGACTCCGTCACGTTGACCCAGCGGACAGTTCACTGTCGCGCCTAATCAACACTCTTAGCGCCTGGGTAGATTCACTAGCTCACCAGCAGGCAGTAATCTTAAATCAACTTACCTTATTTAATGGTCGGCTGGATTGTCTGGAAGGACACCAGACGTTTTCCCCGACTGCAAATATCTCAGTCCCTGCAGGCTTAGCGTCTGGACAAGCTAACACCTCCTCGTCCTCTCGCCTCACCCCATCCCCACACCTGCCCGGTTCAGTGGAAAACTCGGGGAAGCCCGAGGATTCCTGTTACAATGTGAGTCTGTTTTTCTGTGCATTCCGGGGGATTTCACTCATGATTCTAGTCGGATTGGCTATGTCATAAATTTGCTGGCAGGAAGAGCCTTAGACTGGGCGTATTTAATCATGGCTAAACCAAGCTATCCCCTGCTTTCTTACCAGGAGTTTGTGTCAGAGTTTATGTCTGTATTTGATCATACTGATAGGGGTGAGGTGTTGACAGAACGGCTGCTGAGTTTACAGCAGGGAAAGAGATCAGCTGCTGATTACGCTATTGACTTCCGGGTCCTGGCTGCAGAGATTGGGTGGGGGGAGCCATCATTATGTGGTATTTTCCTACGTAGTCTTAACGACGAGCTAAAAGATGAGTTAGCGGCACGGGACAAACCGGATAATTTGCGGGATTTGATTGCCCTAGCGGTTAGTCTTGATAGCAGATTGGGGGAGCGGGCGGCTGAGCAGCGTGCTGCTTCCCGTTCGGTTAAACCCCGCCCTCGCGTCCCTAACTCTCCTCTTCTCGCTTTACCCGCGTCAGAGGAATCCCTGGATCAGGAAGCCATGATCATTGGCCGGTCTAAAGTGTCAGCAGCTGAGAAACAACGCTGCAGGGATCAGGGCCTTTGTTTCTATTGTGGGAAAGAGTCACATGAGGTGTTCGAATGTCCCAATAAGTTAAAAAGGGAAGGCCCGTGGATCGCAGTAGGGGGATTCACGGGCAAGAACTCAGAAGAACCCCTTACTTGTTGTCGTTTACCTCTCAGACTTATCCATACACATACAGAACACTCCACACTAGCGTTAGTAGATTCTGGAGCTGAGCAAAATTTCATTTCTAGAGACCTAGCAACCCGAATGGGCCTTAGCTGTCAGACTCTAGACCCCCCTGTCAAACTGATCACCCTGTCTAAAGCATCTTTGACCACCATTGACCATCAGACGGCCCCCGTGTCAATTATTGTATCAGGGAATCACAGGGAGGAAATTCAGTTTCTAGTGCTGCCCGTTTCTTCTTCGCCCGTTATTCTGGGGTACCCCTGGCTGCGCCTACATAACCCCACCATTAACTGGCAAGCTGGGAGAGTAACGGCATGGAGTACGTCAAACAGGTTCATTTTGTCTTCTTTTAATTATTTATCTTTTTTTTTTCCTTTGAAAGACAAAAGTAAAATAGAGCAGAAAGTAAAATAGAGCTGCACTGCAGCCTTCATCAGAAGAGCCTTCTGATGAAGGCTGCAGTGCAGTTGAAACATGTAAAGAAGGTAAAGACATCTTTCTATTTTACTTTTGTCTTTCAAAGGAAAAAAAAAAAAGGATAAAAGGCATGGAGTACGTTTTGCCTTAGCGTCTGCCTCCAATCAGCGGCGTGCGCCCCATCCGTTAAGGTGCCTTTGCCTGATTCATCCCCACCGGATTTGTTCAAGGTGCCAGAGGTCTATCACGATTTGGGGCAAGTGTTTAGCAAGTCACGGGCGTTGTCCTTACCCCCCCATCGTCCGTATGACTGCGCGATCAACCTGAAGGCTGGGGCCCCTCTTCCTGCTAGCCGCCTTTACAGCCTATCAGCCCCGGAGCGCGAGGCCATGGACACGTACATCAAGGAGTCCTTGGCCTCTGGTATCATCCGCCCGTCGTCTTCGGCAGTGGGAGCTGGATTTTTTTTTGTTGGAAAAAAGGACGGTTCACTACGCCCCTGCATCGATTTCCGGGGACTGAATGAAATAACAGTTAAAGACAAATATACTTTGCCCTTGATGAACACTGCTTTTGACTCCCTCCAGGGGGTATCCTGGTTTACTAAACTGGACCTTAGGAATGCCTACCACCTAGTGCGCATAAGGGAAGGAGATGAGTGGAAGACGGCTTTCCGGACCCCCAGCGGTCATTTTGAGTATCTGGTAATGCCGTTTGGGTTAACTAACGCTCCAGCCGTCTTCCAGCGTTTGATAAATGATGTGCTACGGGATTTTCTGAACTCGTTTGTTTTTGTTTATCTCGATGATATTCTCATCTTCTCCCGCACACTAGAGGAACATCGGGTGCATGTCCGCAGGGTACTACAGCGCCTCCTGGAGAACCAGCTGTTCGTCAAGGCTGAAAAATGTGAGTTCCACACTGATCAAACCTCCTTCCTTGGATTTATTATTGCTCGGAACCAGGTGCTCCCTGACCCTGCCAAGGTCAAGGCGGTTGTGGATTGGCCTGCACCCACCTCCAGAAAGCAGCTTCAAGGTTTCCTGGGGTTTGCTAACTTTTATAGGAGGTTCGTGCCAAATTTTGGTAATATTGCCCGTCCTTTGACTGCTCTCACCTCCCCTAAGACCCCGTTTTGCTGGAGTGAGGAGGCAGCCAGAGCGTTTGAGAAGCTCAAGAGGGAGTTCGCCTCGGCCCGAGTCCTTACTCAGGTGGACCCGAAGCTGCAGTGCTTGGTGGAGGTGGACGCTTCTGATTCGGGAGTTGGAGCAGTACTCTCCCAACGATCTCCTGAGGACAGTAAGATTCGCCCTTGTGCTTTTTTCTCTCACCGTCTCACCCCTGCAGAGAGGAACTACAGCATCGGAGACAGGGAGTTACTGGCAGTGAAACTCGCCTTGGAGGAATGGAGACATTGGCTGGAGGGGGCTGCTCAGCCGTTCGTGGTTTGGACTGATCACCGTAACCTGGAGTACCTCAGGACGGCTAAGCGCCTGAATGCACGCCAGGCTCGCTGGTCCCTCTTCTTCGGCCGTTTTAACTTTACCATCACGTACCGGCCGGGAAGCAAGAACGGTAAGCCGGCTGCCCTCTCACGGCAGTTTGACACACCATCCTCTGAGGACCAGGAGACCCCTATCCTGCCGCCTTCCTGCGTCGTGGGCGCCCTGTCCTGGGGAATCTGCAAGACGGTTCGCCAGGCTCAGAAGACCGAGCCGGATCCCGGGGGGGGGGGGCCCGGGCCGCTTGTTTGTTCCACGCGCTATCCGAGGCAAGGTGATTGAGTGGGGTCACACTTCCAAGTTGGCTTGTCATCCTGGAGTGGGTCGGACCGTGGATCTCCTCCAAAGGACCTTCTGGTGGCCAGGGTTACGGAAGGACGTTGTAGGTTACATCCGGGCCTGCGCTCAGTGCGCCACCGGGAAGA
The DNA here is from genome assembly GCA_020510985.1 of Pholidichthys leucotaenia. NCBI lineage: Eukaryota > Metazoa > Chordata > Actinopteri > Cichliformes > Pholidichthyidae > Pholidichthys > Pholidichthys leucotaenia. The sequence continues at coordinate 406,626,850 of CM035840.1, read as the reverse complement.
CGACATCATCCCCCCCGGCGGGCCTGCTACATCCGTTGCCGGTTCCTTCACGCCCCTGGTCTCACGTAGCGATGGACTTTGTGACTGGTTTACCCATTTCAGATGACTACACCACGGTTTTAACCATCGTGGACCGGTTCTCGAAGACAGCCCATTTTGTGCCACTTCGGGGTTTGCCTTCGGCCCAGGAAACTGCGGATCTCCTTGTGCAACATGTTGTCCGTCTTCATGGCATCCCTGCTGATATTGTGTCAGATCGAGGACCTCAGTTTGTATCACAAGTTTGGAAGGCTTTCTGTGCGGCACTGGGAGCCACAGCCAGCCTCTCCTCTGGTTATCACCCTCAGAGCAATGGCCAGTGCGAGCGGGCTAATCAGGAGCTGGAGGCCGCCCTTCGCTGTGTCATCTCTTCCTGCTCATCCTCCTGGAGCAAGTTCCTGCCTTGGATTGAGTACGCTCACAACGCCACGATCTCCACGGCTACGGGCGTCTCCCCGTTCAAGGCATCATGCGGGTTTGATCCTCCGCTGTTCCCGGAGGAGGAAAAGGAGGTAGCGGTTCCTTCAGTCCAGGCACATATCATGCGCTGCTGGCGAGTTTGGCTCCTCGCTCGTCAAGCCCTGCTGAAAACTACCAAACGCAATATCCAGGTGGCCAACTGGCATAGGAGACCTGCCCCGGACTATAAGGTGGGTCAGAAGGTCTGGTTGTCAACCCGGAATATTGGTGTACCGGCCGAAAAACGTAAGCTCACTAAGCGCTTCATTGGCCCCTACACCATTAATCGTGTTATTAATCCTGTGTCTGTGCGCTTGTCTCTCCCCTCTTCGATGCGCATCTGCCCCAGCTTTCATGTCTCCCAGGTCAAACCGTACGTCTCTGATCCCCTGTGCCCTGCTCCCGCGGCTCCCACACCCCCGAGGATGATCGATGGTCATCCGGCCTGGGGGGTGACTGCCATCCTGGATGTCCACAGGCGGGGTCGTGGTCTTCAGTATTTGGTGGACTGGGAGGGCTTTGGACCGGAGGATCGTTCTTGGATTCGCCCAGCGTTGATCCTGGATAAACAGCTGATTCGCGATTTCCATCAGGCGAATCCAGGTAGAATTGGGCAGGTGCCTGGAGGCACTGCTAGAGGGGGGAGTACTGTCATGGCGGCCTCTGGGCCGTCATTGGCGTCATCAACTCCAGCTGCGCACAGACCAACAGGTGGTAATCAACGGCTGTTAAAAGCCAGCGTCGCTGACAGCCCGGCACGGAGTCGTCTGTCCTCGTCGGAGAATGAGCCTGAACTCCGCTCTCTGGCCTCGTCAGGATTCTCTCTCGTCTCGTCTGGAACTTCTCTTGTTTCGTCGAGAACTTCTCTTGCTTCTTCAAGGACCTCTCATCAGAGTCAGCCAAGTAAGAGAAACATCTGCTATTCAACCTCTTGTCTATACCCCTGTGCACAGGTGGACCTCCTTGGCGGCGGACCTGCGTCCCCAGCTGACGGGGTAACGCCATCACGCACACGTAGCGCTTCGCTACCACCACGTCTACCGGTACGTCTTGCTCTTCAGATTCCAGAACTGTTATTGTATCAGTTGCAGGAGTATTAGCCACCGCTATCAGTGGAGTCACTGTCATCAGCATCAGCTATATCATCGTCACCACGTTCTGTGGAATCACTCACCTCGTCATCGTCAGGACTGTCATCGTCCCGGTCTGTGGAGTCACAGCCGGTGTCTCGAGAAGAACTGTCCTTGTCACAGCCACGGGTGGAAGCCCCAGCACGTTCACGGACACCTTCACCTCCACGTTGCACGGCCGCTGGATCTCAGCAGGACGAAACCTGTGCTGCACCCAAGTAAGCCTCTCTACTTGTAGCTTGTCACTAGTGTGGGACAAAAGTAATTGTTTCTGCTTGTATGTTCCAGGGTTGCCGGGTCTCCGTCCAGGACGCTCAGCTCCAGTGACCAGAACATTATCCACGCACTCACACTCGCACTACACTCTCTCACTCTCAAATAAAGATTATTGTCACTATCTGCCCGTGTCAGTGTCTGTCTCCTGGGTCCTAAATCATGTCAGCGAGCAGGCTTCTGGCTTTCAAATTACGTAAACAACAATCTTCTAATATTGTACATAAAATAAAATCTGGACACAAATATATAGTAAAGCCTAAGGAAATAGCTGAAACATTCGCAGAATTTTATAAATCCCTCTACCAAGATACTGATACATGCCCTGATGAGTCCAATATTGCTCAATTCTTACAGGATATTAATATACCTCAGTTATCTGGTGAAATTACTGCAAATTTGGATGAACCAATCCAAGATTGGGAAATAAAACAATGTATTTTATCTCTCAAAAATAATAAATGTCCTGGTCCAGACGGATTTATCAATGAATTTTATAAATGTTTCCATGAAGAACTTATTCCACTCCTCTTAAATGCCTATCACTATTCATTAGAAACAAAAACAATGGCTGTGTCATGGGCAGAAGCTACTATAGTGGTATTACAGAAGGAAGGTAAAGATCCCACTGATTGCAGCTCTTACAGGCCATTGTCTGTTAAATGGAGATGTTCGTATTCTGACGGGTGTATTAGCACGGCGACTAAATGACATAATAACTAACATTATTCATCCAAACCAGACTGGGTTTATTGTCGGGAGACATTATGCAAATAATTTACGTCGTTTGTTTAATATCTTATCATGCCAAAAACAAAGCAAAACCAAGACAGTTGTATTATCACTGGATGCCCAAAAGGCTTTTGATAGAGTGTCATGGAAATATCTTATTCAAACATTAAAAAGATTTAATTTTGGTCCTAAATTTATCGACTGGATTGAAACCATCTACTCTTCACCTCAAGCAGCTGTGAGAGTTAATGGGTTTCGATCTACAAGGTTTAATTTGGAGCGTGGATGTAGACAAGGGTGTCCTCTGTCACCCTTGCTCTTTGCTTTAAGTATAGAGCCATTGGCTCAACTCATTAGAGATGACAATAATATTAAAGGGGTGCTGATTGGCAAAGAAGTACATAAAATATCACTGTACGCGGATGATGTCCTACTGTATCTGACAGAGCCATCCTGTACAATTCCATGTTTAATGAAAATTATATCAACATATGGATATTTCTCACTTCCGGTTATGGCTGCCACGTAGGACGGACGTGTCTCGCTCTGCTCTGCTCCTGGAAAAAAAAAAAATCGGCAAATAACTCTCTCATTTGGGACAGAACGTATCCCAGCATTTGGGCGAAGATATGTCGGCGAAGCCTAAGGCTGGAAAACCAGGAAAAGGAAAAAGCGAGCCGCCGAAACAGTCCAAATTAACGGACTTTCAGGTCTGTGACGCAGTAAACAAAACTCCATATATGGCGGAGGAGGCTGGCAACGCTGCGATATCTGCGGGGAATGGCGCAGATGCGCTGATGGCTGCCATGAGTTCAATGAGAGCGGACTTTTCCTCTAGATTTGATGGGATTATGACAGCGTTGGAAGGAATAAGAAAGGAATTGGGTGACTGTGTAGAACGAACGGCGCAGATGGAGCTCCGTCTCGCTAGTGCTGAAGATGACGTCACCCGTCTTCAATTAAAGGTGCGCACTTTGGAAAAAAAAAATAAATCTCTGGAAGATAATATTTTGGATTTGGAATCTCGGTCGAGACAGAATAATTTGAGGCTGGTGGGTCTTCCAGAGGAATCAGAAGGTCGGGACGTATGTTCCTTTCTGGAAAAGTGGATTCCGGAGGTGCTGGGCAGCGAGGAGTTGCAATCAGCAGTGGTTCTGGAAAAAGCACATCGTATTGGCCCACGGAGAGATAAGGGACCGCCGAGGACCTTAATTATGAAGTTTCTTAGCAACAGAGACAGGATGAAGATCTTCAACGCTGCACGAGCTAAAAAAGGAGAGATTAAACACCAGGACCAGCAGGTGCGGTTCTACCCAGATTTGGCCACAGGAATCCAGCAATTGAGGAAGCAGTTTGATCCCGTACGTAAGGAGCTGCGCAACCTTGGGATTCGTCATGGTGTAATCTATCCTGCGAGACTGCTGACCACGTATGAGGGCAGAACCCACATCTTCAAGACCCCAGAGGAGGCGCAGGAGTTCATCAAGAAGATCAAAGAAGAAGAAGAGACTGGTGGGAGCTAAGCATGAACAAAATATAAGGTAGAATAATTAAGCATTTGCACAGGCATCTGACTGACTTGAAGTAAATAGTAAGTTTACAAAATATAGATTGTATTATATATTAAAAAAACAAAACAAAAACAAAACAAACAAACAAAAAAAAAACTATGATGTACAAAGTTGTTAAAAATTTTGGAGTTAAGTTGGAAAACTACAGAGGAGAGTTAATGTTACGTCATTAAAAGCAGTAGAGTTAGGGTGATTGGGAGGATGAAGAAGGAGTGGCTTAGGCTGTTCCCCGTGGGTGTGGAACGGTCGATGGCTATATCGGGAGACAGAATTTTTCTTTTGATTTTGGGGGGTTTGCCACAAGTGTGGGAAGGGGAAATTTGTTTGTGTGTAGTTTGTAGGATGAATGTTCAACCACTCATGTTTTTGCTTCTCTGTATGAGCATGTTTACACTGCAAGGTAATCCCAAACTCTCTATTGATCATGGACCAAAGTGTTAATCTTAATTTAACTTCATGGAATTGCAGAGGTCTACAACATTTAAAAAAAACTTAAACAAGTTATGAATAAAATAAAGGACATGGGTTCAAGAATTGTGTTTTTACAAGAAACTCATCTGATAGAGGAGGATGTTAAAAGAATTAGGAGTAGATGGCAGGGAAGTGTATTCACCTCTTCATTTTCATCCCGAGCCAGGGGAGTTATGACTCTCATACATAAATCAGTTCCTTTTCAAGTGAAAAATGTAATTGGAGACAAATTTGGAAGATATGTAATCATTCAAGGTTCTTTGCTATTAGAAAATATAAATCTTGTGAACTTATATGGTCCCAATATAGATGATCAGAAGTTCTTTGCTAATTTATTTCTCATCTTATCATCACTTACAGGGCAACATATAATAGCAGGGGATTTTAATTGTACATTGAATCCAGGTGTGGATAGATCAACAGGACTGGATTGTACGCACATTGGATGTAGGATGACTATTAATCATTTTATGAAAGAATTGAGATTGTTAGATATATGGAGAGAAATGAAACCACAAGTTAAAGCCTATTCTTGTTATTCCAGTACCTACAAGACATTCTCACGTATTGATTATTTTTTGATTTCCACAGAATTAAGGTCCAAGATTCAAAACTGCTTTTATGATAACATCGTGATCTCTGATCATGCACCCTGTTGTCTAATATATGTAGATAAAAAATTGACAAAGGAATCAGGTAGATGGCAATTTCAGCATAAATGGCTTCAGGATGAGGAATTTGTCAAGTATATAGAAAAACAGATAGACGAGTTCTTTGACATCAATACTACACAAACATCAGCATGTGTAAAGTGGGGGGCTTTCAAAGCTTTTATTAGGGGACATATTATTAGTTATACAGGATCAAAATCTAAGAAGACTCGAGAGGAGAGAGCTAAATTGGAACATAAAATAAAAATTCTTCAGGAAAAAGTGTATGCAGGAAGTGACCCAAGGTTGGAGAATGAATTACTGATTTTGAGAGCTGAATACGACAAAAAATCAGCGAATAGAGCTGCCTCGAGTCTTCTAAGATTGAAACAATCTTTTTATGAACAAGGTGAAAAATCAGGAAAATTATTAGCATGGCAGATTAAACAATTGGAAATTAAAACACCAATTACCAGTATTATAAGTAAAGGACAGGTAGTTATAGATCCTTTAGAAATTAAGAGATTAGAGCCTTTAGAGATTACTATGAAAAATTATATGATACCAAAAATGAACCTGATTTAACAAAACTAAATGGGTTTTTGAACGAACTATCTATACCGTGTATACCAAATGAAAACAGGGAGATATTGGAGTCTAAAATTAGTCAAGAAGAAGTTGGGCTAGCCATTGATAATATGAAATCAGGAAAAAGTGCAGGACCAGATGGTCTTCCAGTTGACCTTTATAAAAAATTTAAGAATAAATTAATAAAACCTTTTTTGGAAATGGTTTTAGAAGCATTTCAAAATAATAATTTACCATCATACATAAATAATGCCTTAATTATACTGCTGCCAAAACCAGGTAAGCCCTCTAATAAATGTGAAAATATGAGACCAATAAGCCTATTAAACGCCGACCTTAAGATAATCTGTAAAATTTTAGCAAGACGAATACAAGAAATTTTACCAAATATTATTAATCGAGATCAGAATGGCTTTATAAAGGGTAGACAAGGCTTCCATAATGTAAGAAGACTATTTAATATTATTTATTTTAATAAAGAAGCACCGGATACAGCTCTCCTATCATTGGACGCCGAAAAGGCCTTTGATAGAGTTGAATGGCCCTTTCTTTTTGAAGTCCTACAAAGGTTTGGACTTGGAAATAATTTCATAAAATGGGTTCAAATAATATACAATAATGCTACAGCAGAAATCCTAACAAATAACAATATTTCAAAACCAATAAAAATCAATAGAGGATGTCGACAAGGCTGTCCACTTTCACCTTTACTGTTTACTATGGCAATTGAACCTTTAGCGATAGCGATACGTTTACATTCACAAATATATGGAATTAAAGTTGGACCAACAGAACATAAAATCTCCCTGTACGCCGATGATATAATTTTGTTTATGTCGAATCTAAAAAAATCAATTCCAACCTTGTTGAATTTAATAAAGAATTTTGGGGAAATATCAGGATATAAAATAAATAAAACTAAATCTTCAATATTAATGCTAAATGAGACCCAGAGAAATTACCCAGCCCCTGAGGTAAATCAATTCAATGTTGTAAATCAGTTTAAATATTTAGGAATCCAAATTATGCCTAAGCTAGAATCAGTCGCCAGTGTCAACTATGAAGCCTTAATGTCAGATATCAATGAGTTAACTCAGAGATGGATGTCACTACCAATGTCGATGATCGGGAGAATCAATATACTTAAAAGTAATATTTTACCTAAAATACTTTATTTATTTCAATACATTCCCTTATCACCACCTTTAGATCTATTCTCAAGAATAAAAAAAAAGTTAGTGGAATTTATATGGAACAACAGGAGGGCTAGATTACGTCTGTCTTTATTATATTTACCATTTGATCGTGGAGGTCTGAAATGTCCAAATTTTATGTTGTATTATTGGTCGGCACAACTGAGGTCTATGACATATTATTTTTCATCAAATGATCTCCCTCACTGGACTGAAATGGAATCATACAATTTACCTTTACCTCTTCCCATATTCATATACTCAGATTCGGCAAAAAAATTACAAAAACAAGTTAAAAATCCATTTGTAAAGCATATGATCAAAATATGGTGTGAAGCTAAAAACTATTTAAAAGAACCACAGTTATTGTCACAATTTAGTCCAATATGGGGTAATCAATATTTTAAACCAGGGAGAGCGGACGCTGTATTTAAAGTATGGAATTTAAAAGGGATACAAAAGATTCAGGATTTATATTTGCCATATGCAGACAACATAATGTCTTTTGAAGAGCTGAGGATCAAATTTAATCTCAATAGAACACATTTTTTTAAATATCTTCAACTTAGAAACTTTATTCGATCAAATCAAAATAAAGCTCTCACTCGACCTATTTATTCATCCTTGGAAAAAATGATGATGAAAGATAGTAAAAGAAAGGGTATTATTTCAGAGTTTTATAACTCATTGACACTATCTTCAAGTGAAAATTCACTGAAAAGATTAAACTACTGGAAAGAAGATCTGCAAATTGAAATTTCGGAGGAACAATGGGAATTGGCTTGTACAGAAGCTCAAACCAAATCAATAAATGCACGCCTTAAATTGATACATTTCAAATGGTTAATGCGGATGTATGTTACACCGGAGGAGTTAAATAGATATAACAAAAATATACCAGATACATGCACAAAATGCATGGAAAGTAAAGGAACCCTATTTCATTGGTTATGGGAATGTAGATTAATAAGAATGTTTTGGGAAGAGGTGAGGGTAACAATTGAAAAAATAATCTCAAAACAAATCATACTGAATCCTAAACTGTTTTTGTTGGGTCTGTACCCAGAAAAGCATAATTTTAATAAAAGTGAAAGAACATTCATAGACCTCAGTTTGCTTAATGCCAAAAAATGTATTGCACTATTATGGAAAAAGACTCATAGACCAGATGTGACTCAGTGGTTAAGACAGATGTTAACAAACCTTCCATTAGAAAGAATAACATATATACTGAAATCAAAGGAAATTGTGTTTGAGAATATATGGAGACCTTTTATTGATTATGTAAAAAATTTAAACATAACTCTTGAAGAAGAAGGTGAATGATGTGTGTGGACCTTGTAAATTCCAAACTGGTGAACATAATATGTATACTTATGTATTGGATTGTCTAGACTAAACAGAGGAGCATTGTTGAAGACTTGATTTTGTTGGTGGTTGTTGGTGTTTTTAGTGCATTTTTTTTTTTTTTGTAGTACTTTAGCGGTAGTGTTTGATTGTTTGTATCATGTTTGTTAAAAAAAAAAAAAAAAAGGTTCAATAAAGATATTGTGGAAAAAAAAAACATATGGATATTTCTCAGGATACAAAATTAATGTTGATAAAACTGAGGCAATGGACGTTTTGGACAATATTTCACCAGAGTTTAAACAACAAAGTGGCTTTCGTTGGCCTAAAGAAGGTATAAAGTATTTGGGCATTTATGTTTCCCTTTCATTAGACAAGATATTTGATGCAAATTATGGTAGGATAATTAGTACTATAAAAAATGACCTAAACCGTTGGTCATCATTGCCTTTGTCTCTCCTAGGTCGCATAGAAGCCATTGGTATGAATGTTCTGCCTAGGCTTTTATATCTGTTTCAAATGTTACCAATACTAATACCTAAGTCAACATTTGAAGAAATGGACAAAATATTCTCAAAATTTATATGGCAGGGTAAGCGCCCTCGGATAAAATATAAAACACTTCAAAGACTTAAGGAAGAAGGGGGGCTTAACCTGCCAAACTTGAAATATTATTTTTGGGCTTCACAATTAAAACCATTGATTTCATGGATGCAGAATGACATTCATACGAGATGGGTGGACATCGAACAAAACCCGAGCCTCAAACCATTACAAGCTTTGCCATTTGCTAATATTCCAGTTGTGGGCTTATCAAGGTGGACTAAAACCACACTTGATATCTGGAAGAGAGTTGGAATTGCCTTTAAGTTACCAACTAGTCTATCTGCCTTGTCTAGTATTGGGCATTTAAAATCCTTTATACCAAGCAGATTGGATACGAGTTTTCTCAAGTGGGCTGATCATGGGCTTATTTACATACATCAGTTAATCGATAAGGATGGTTTTGTATCGTTTGAATATTTGAGAAGACACTTCCAACTCCAAAAAAATGATTTTTTCAGATATCTGCAAATACGATCTTTTTTGGTTTCTCATAAAGAGTGGGATAAAGTGCTAGACCCATCACTCATTGAACATTTTTTAATTCAAACTCAAAAACACAAAGAGGATAAAAAAGTGATCTCAAAGTTATACAAAATATTTGGTTTAATGGCTCAAAATAAACCTATTCTGGCAAAACAAAGATGGGAGGCAGAGGCGGGTCAAATTTTCTCTGATCAAATGTGGGAAGAGGTATGTACAGTGGCGCATAAGACCACAAATTCAAATACATGGAGGGAATTTAAATGGAAGGTATTTAGTAGATATTTCAGAACACCAGATATTGTGGCTAAGATGACACCAAATGTTCCAAGCCTGTGTTGGAGAAATTGTGGTACAGAAGTGCCTAATCACACACACATTTTCTGGTCGTGCCCTAAAATACAAACATTTTGGGATGAGGTGTACAAGGCAATAAATCATATGTTTCAAGTTACAATACCAAGGGACATGACAGTAGCAGTTCTTGGCACCACCCCTCCGGAAGTGCATGGGAGAGCACCAACATACCTCCTAAACATACTTTTTGTAGCAGCCTTGAAATGTGTCACTGCCTCTTGGATGAAAACAGACCCACCCTCCTTCAGTGCATGGCTTCAAAAAGTACAAGAACTTTATCACATGGAGAAGATTACTTACGCACTGAGACTCCAATTACCTACTTTTAAATCAAGATGGCATCCAGTAGAAGTCTCTTTATTGTAGATGCTCAAGGTGGCTATTAAGCGCCTGGTTCTATTTTTTGACAGATGCTGTTTCTCTTATATTGATGTGGAATTTGTGTATTAAATAATCTTGACTACATATGGTAATTATATCTGTAATGACTCTGTTGTTAAAAATTTTAATAAAATATAAGTTCCAAAAAAAAAAAGTGAAGTAGGCTAAAAGAACTCAAAAAGCAACACATCATGCTGCGATCTAATGAAATTCAAGAACAGATCCATCCATCCATCTTCTACCGCTTTTCCGGGGTCTGGATCGCAGTGGCAGCAGTTCAAGCAGAGAAGCCCAGACTTCCCTCTCCCGAGCCACCTGCTCCAGCTCTTCAGAGAGGATACCAAAGCGTTCCCAGACCAGCTGGGAGATGTAGTCTCTCCAGCGAGTCCTGGGCCTGCCCCAGGGTCTCCTCCAAGTGGGACGTGCCTGAAACACCTCAAGTGGGAGGCGTCCAGGATGCATCCTAATCAGATGCCCATACCACCTCAACTGGCTCCTTTCAATGTGGAGGAGCAGCGGTTCTACTCTGAGCCTCTCCTGGATGACTGAGCTCCTCACCCTCTCTAAGGGTGAGTCCAGCAATCCTACGAAGAAAGCTCATTTCAGCCGCCTGTATCCGCAATCTCATTCTTTCGGTCATTACCCAAAGCTCGTGACCATAGGTGAGGGTAGGAATGTAGATTGGCCAGTAAATTGACAGCTTTGCCTTAGAGGTTAGCTCCCTCTTCACCACAACAGACCGGTACAACGTCTGCATCACTGCAGCTGCTGCTCCAATCAGTCTGTCAATCTCTCACTCCATTCTCCCCTCACTCGTGAATAATCAAGAACAGATGAGAAACAAAAACCCAGAACAACATCTAAAGAACTGCAGGCCTTGCTTACCTCAGTTTGGACATTGGTCCATGATTCAACAATAAGAATGAGAATGGGCAGAAATGGCAATGACCAAAGAACACAAATGGTCAGCTCACAATCGCCAAAAAATAACTTGATGATCCCCACGACTCTGTGGACTGGACTCTCTGGACTTACATTTCATTTGATTTCATTTATTTGCACAGATTTAAAACAATATACAGAAATGAAAAACGATAGAAAACACTTTAGTGCGGGGCGGGGGTAGAAACCCCTAGTGGCTTTTTTTTTTTTTTTTTTTTTGCATTTTGTATACTTTAATCCCCAGAGGGAAATTCAGGGAATCCACCTAGGATGAGGCAGCCACAGTGCAGCGCCAATCCCTTCACCATTCACACACACATTGACACCTAGGGCCACTTTAGAGTTTCCAATTAGCCTACCCTGCATGTTTTTGGCCTGTGGCAGGAAACCGGAGTACCCGGGGTAAACCCACACAGACACGGGCAGAATATGCAAACTCCACACAGAAGGGTCACCGATGGTCAGGGGGTGGGATCGAACCCACGATGGTCAGGGGTTTAATCGATCCCATGACCTTCTTACTGTGCTGCCACGGTGCTAACCACTGCACCACCAAGCTGCCCAAACTACCACCCCAAATAAACCTGAATAGACAAATTAAAAGAACCATTGACAAAAACATTTTCAAAGTAAAGTTAACACTGAATCTAAATATTTCTTCCATAAGTCATGAAATTATAAGAGAGGAAAAAAAATCTAATATTTAGACGGCTGCATATAAGAAAAAATAAATATGATGCAATCTGAATACAATTTGTAGATTCCGAAAATTTTGACAAGGCTCAAAATTCAAGCTATTACATATTTTGATAACAAATGCTGTTTTAGTCTCCTTTTGAAAATAGATACAGAAGGTGACATTTTTATAGTATATTTAATCTCATTCTATATTTGAGGACCTCTATTAGCAATGCTAAAACCTGTGCATATCCGTTTTAATTGTTTTTAGCCATAATTAGATGTTTGTTCCTAGTCTCATATGTATGCAAAGAAAAAGAGGTATGAGATCGCATAATGTGTCATTAAGTTTATTAACAACTTCATACATTGTACAAGCATTATGAAAAACATTACACTCAGTAAGTTTTAGTAATCTGTATCTGTGAAAAAGAGGATTTGTGGGTGAATTTGCGCTAGACCAAGATATGGCATGTATGATTTTTTTTCTGTAACATCATCAATTTTAGCAAAACTAAGAAAAGTATTGCACCATATTATATTGCAGTAATTCAAGTGAAGCTCAACTAAGGACTGATATAAGATTAAAAGTGCATTTAAAGGAAGGAAATGTTGCAACTTAAAAAATAAACCAACATATTTAAACAATTTATTTATTAGTTCCTCAATATGTTTCTTGAAATTCAAATGTTCATCTATAACTTCTCCCAGAAATTTAGAAAGACACACTTAATTTCCAAGCCATTTATAAAAATACCAGAAAATTCTGAAATATTTTTCTTTCTTACAAGGTGAAATATGTAATTAGTTTTATTTATATTTAGCGATAATTTATTGCATTTAAATCACATATCTACTTTAATTAATTCTTCATTTAATTTATTTTGTAAATCTTTAAGATTTTGATGTCCCCAGAATAAATTTGCATCATCACCAGCAAATAGTATCTTATGCAAAATATCTGATGAAATATTAAAATCATTTATATATAATATAAAAAGAAGAGGACCTAATATAGATCCCCGAGGGACCCCAGAATTGCCTATTTTCTTTACTGATTTGATACCATTTATAAATACATATTGCTCCCTCCCATATAAATAACTTCAAAACCAATGTAAAGCTGTACCTCTGATACCATAATGCTCCAACTTGCATAAAAGAATTTCAAAATCAATAGTATCGAAAGCTTTTGACAAATCAAAAAAAAAACTCCAATTCCATATTCACCTTTGTCAATTGCTTCATTGATTTTATGAACAATGTCAAGTATAGCCATACATGTACTTCTTTTCTCCCTAAGACCATACTGACATGAAGTTATAATATTTAATTTTGTTAAATAATTATTCAATCTATTATAAACCACTAACACTTTTGATGATATTGGTAATATAGATATTGGTTGATAATTATGCAGGTCATCTTTGTTACCAGATTTAAAAATTGGAACAATTTTAGCAATTTTCAACATATTTGGAACTATTCCACAAGACAGCAAAACAATTGATTAAATAAACAAGGGGATCAATAATATAATTTGCAATAGCTTTTATAATTTTACTACAAATTTCATCAACTCTAGCGGTAAGGGAAATTTTCATTTTTTTCAATAATTTTAAGTACTTCAGGTTTGTCAGTTGGCTTTAGAAAAAATGATTTTTTTAATAATTTCCTTTAAGATAATGAATGGAGGGGAGTAGAGAGAGCAGCCCAGAACAGAGTGCGATGGTGAGGGGTCATCAATGGCCTATGCTCCATGGCAAGCTATGGGCTTAAGTAAGATGATGAATAAATGAAATACCTGTAGTTTTTTTTTTAATAATTATGCAAAGAGTCTTGCCTATTGTTGTAAAATGAGTAATAAAATCATTTGCAAGGCCTGCATTAAAAGGTTTAGCTTGAGTGCCAGGAAGTACAGTGCTTTTTTGACCTCATCTGAGGACTTCATTAAGCACTTTCCAAGATTTCTTTTGGTCTCCATGAGACATGTCTATGAGCTCAATATAATACTCTTGTTTGCTCCTATGTCCTATGTGTAAGTTTATTTTTATATTTCTTATATACTTCTTTATTTACTTCACTAGGATTATTAAAAAAATGTTTATATAATTTATTCTTTTTTTTTTGATGGATTGTAAAATACAAGTCAACCAAGGTTGTGAATCTGAAACTCTGTTTTTCACAATTTTCATTGGAATAGAAATTTTAATTGCATCAATTATTTCATCAATAAAAATGCTATAGGGCATATTGGGGTTTTTACAATTGTATACATTAAGACAAGTCTTGGACTGTATAATTTAAGCAGAGTTTTCTCATTCAAAATCTCGACTGCTGTATTTACTGCAGTCACATTTATGTACTGCTTTGTTACAGAACGATTCAAAAGACTTTACTGCAAGACTTTACTGAAATTATTACAGCTTAGTCAATATTCACATTATGAACATTAGTAAAAATATTATCAATTATTGTTTTACTAAATGCTGATACTTGTGTATATTAATGGTGGGAAAGAAAGATGAAGAGTTAAGAATATTTGAGGTCTTTTTTTGCATAATTATCTTTTGAAATATCGATATTAAAATGCCCCAAGATAAAACAATATTTCAAATTTTTGTTTATATTATATAAAAGTTCTTCCATTTAAATTTAAGTGTCAGCATTTGAGTCTGGAGGTTGGTAAATTACACCCAAAATTAAATTTTTGCCATTATCCACATCTATTTCAAGAAACAAGTCAGAGTAGTTATCCTTGATTTAAAAACTCATCCCTCACTTTTATGGAATATTTGGAATCCACATAAAGACATACTCCACCACCAGATTTGTGTGGTATATTTCTATAAAACAAAGTACATCCCTCAAGATTTAGGTTATCAACATGGGAAGTACTGATAATCCAGGTTTCACTGCAGCCAATTATATCACATCTAGAATAGAACAGAAAAATATCAGCTCGGTAGGAATATTCATTCCAATTTGAGCCGCTACCTTAGTGTAACTATTTCAGTCATCACGGTCAACAATGGGTTGTCCAATGCTCTATAATTATAGAGGACTGGATGATCCTCAAAGTGCTTATCAAATCTGGCCTTAAAAACATCCATACACGGGGCATTCACCACGTCCTCTGGTAGATTATTCCACCATGAAACCACTCTATTGCTAAAGAAAAACAACCTACGGTTCGACCTAACACTGTTCTTTTGAAGCCGCAAATTATGACCTCTGGTCCTTGTATCGGTCAGTAGGTCTGGTAGACACAGATCTGCATCATACTTCTTATGGATGTACTTAAAAGGTATTGATTAGGTCTCCTCGTAAACGTCTACAGGTGAATCTCAATAAATTAGAATGTCAACAAAGTTGATTTATTTAGGTAATTCAATTAAAAAAAATTAAACTTCTATATTATATAGTCATTACACAGAGTGATACATTTCAAGCGTTTATTTTAATTTTGATGATTATGGCTTATAGCCTATGAAAACCCCAAATTCAGTTTCTCAAAAAAAAAAAAAAAATAGAATATTACATAAAATTAATTTTAAAAAATAGTTCTTAATAGAAATGTTGGCTGACTGAAAAGTATGTCCATGTACACACTCAATACTTGGTTGGGGCTCCTTTCGGATTAATTACTGTATCAGTGTGGCGTGGCATGGAGGTGATCAGCCTGTGGCACTGCTGAGGTGTTATGAAGGTCCAGGTTGCTTTGATAGTGACCTTCAGCTCATCTGTATTGTTGGGTCTGGTGTCTCTCATCGTCCTCTTGACAATACTCCATAGATTCTCTATGGGGTTTAGGTCAGGAGAGTTTGCTGGCCAATTAAACACAGTGATGTCATGGTCATTAAACCAGGTTTTGATACTTCTGGCAGTGTGGGGGGTGCCAAGTCCTGCTGGAAAATGAAATCAGCATCTCCATAAAGCTTGTCAACAGAGGCAAGAAGTCCTCTAAAATTTCCTGGTAGATGACTGCACTGACTTTGGTCTTGATAAAACACAGTGGACAAACACCAGCAGATGACCTGACCTCTGTTCAGATAAAAGTACATTTTGCATTTCATTTGGAAATCAAAGTCCCAGAGTCTGGAGAAAGAATGGAGAGGCACAGAATCTAAAATGCTTGAGGTTTAGTGTGACGTTTCCACAATCAGTGATGATTTGAGGAACCATGTCATCTGCTGGTGTTGGCCCACTGTGTTTTATCAAGACAAAAGTCAGTGCAGTCATCTACCAGGAAATTTTAGAGCATTTCATGCTTCCCTCTGCTGACAAGCTTTATGGAGAAGCTGATTTCATTTTCCAGCAGGACTTGGCACCCCCCCCCCCCCCCCCACACACACACACACACACTGCCAAAAGTATCAAAACCTGGTTTAATGACCATGGCATCACTGTGTTTGATTGGCCAGCAAACTCTCCTGACCTAAACCCCATAGAGAATCTATGGAGTATTGTCAAGAGGGAGATGAGAGACACCAGACCCAACAATGCAGACAAGCTGAAGGTCACTATCAAAGCAACCTGGACCTCCATAACACCTCAGCAGTGCCACAGGCTGATCACCTCCACGCCACGCCACATTGATACAGTAATTAATCCGAAAGGAGCCCCGACCAAGTATTGAGTGTGTACATGGACATACTTTTCAGTCAGCCAGCATTTCTATTAAAAAACAATTTTTTTAAAATTAATTTTTATATAATTTTTTTGAGAAAGTGAATTTGGGGTTTTCATGGGCTGTAAGCCATAATCATCAAAATTAAAATAAACATTTGAAATATATCACTCTCTGTGTAATGACTCTATATAATATAGAAGTTTATTTTTTTTAATTGAATTACCGAAACAAATCAACTTTTTGTTGACATTCTAATTTATTGAAATGCGCCTGTATACACTAGCATAGGAATACTGAGGTGCCTCAGGCGCTCTTCATACGGCAGGCTGCTTAGCCCAGGCACTCGTTTGGTGGCTCTCCTCTGCACTCGTTCAATCGCGTCTGAAAGCTTCCACAAGTGGGGTGACCACACAGGGGCAGCATATTCAACATGAGGCCGTATCATTGTCTTATACAGGAGCCTGAAGACTTCATTATCTATGCATTCAAAGCTTCTCCTCATGACACCTGTTATCTGGGTGGCTTTCTTTACCATTGTCTGTGTTTTTCAAAGGACAGCTCTTTATCTACAATCACTCCAAGGTCCCGTTCATGGTCTGTGAATTGGAGGGGAACACTTTTTCCCTGATCAGTCATTTCATATATAAATTCTGGATGACCTGCCCCTATTCGTATCACTGTGCATTTGTCAAGATGAAAGCATAATTGCCACTTCACAGCCCATTCCTGGAGACTCCGTAAATCCTGCTGTAACCTCTTACAGTCTGTTGGTGATCTTATGGGCATGCAGATTTTTGTATCATCAGCAAAAAGCTTCAGGTTAGCCCCAGTAACTTCAGGCAAATTAACAAATAATGTGAACAACACCGGCCCAAGGACACTGCCCTGTGGAACACCACTTGTGACATCAGTCCACTGTGACAGGGATCCATTCACACAAACCTTCTGCTGTCATCCTGTAAGGAAGGAATTAATCCATTTTAATAGCTTGCCAGAGATACCGTAGCTCTTTACTTTTTTGTAAAAGACGTCTAATGGGTACTGAATCAAAGGCCTTTTTAAAATCAAGATAAATGGCATCCACTGGTATGCCAAGATCCAACCATTCTGTCCATTGTTCAACGCATTCTAGCATCTGTGTAACTGTGGAGTGCCCTGGCAGGAAACCATGCTGATGCTTAGAAAACAAATTATTTGTCTTCATATGTTTGACCACATATCTTCGTAGTGCTCACAACAGGTTTAGTGAGCTTCAATCTCTGTCTGTATGTGGGAATGAGGTGAACCATCACGTGATCAGATAATCCCAGCGCAGCTCGAGGGACAGCGCAATATGCGTCTTTCACTGTGGTGTAACAGTGATCCAGTGTGTTTAATCCTCTGGTGGGGCATTTAATAAACTGTTTGTAGCGGGGGAGATCGTGGCTCAGATTGCACTGATTAAAGTCGCCAGCCACAATAATCAGCGAGTCTGGAAAACTCCGCTCTGTGTGTTGAATGTGATCCGCGAGCACGCGCTGAGCTTCGCGCGTGTCCGCGTCGGGAGGGGCGTACACAGCGATCAGTATAAAAGAAGCAAACTCCCGCGGGGAATAAAAAGGCTTGCAGTTGATAACAAGAAATTCCAGGGCAGGAGAACAGTGTTTGGAAATTACCGTTACATCAGAGCACCAGCTACAGTTGATGTAGAAGCAGACACCGCCTCCTGTGGTCTTGCCGGAAAGCTCTGTGTCACGATCAGCACGGAAGAGCTGAAAGCCGTCGAGGCGCAGCGCGCTGTCCGGTATATTTTCCCGGAGCCAGGTCTCAGTAAAGCAGAGGACAGCTGAGGAGGCGAGGTCCTTAAAACGCATCAGCAGTCTCAGTTCATCCACCTTGTTAGAGAGAGAGTTGGTATTGGACAGAAATATGCCAGGCAGCGCCGTTCGCGAGCCTCTCCTGCGAAGTCGTACGAGAGCGCCCGCTCGTCTTCCTCTCTTCCGCCGTCTCACTTTCCGAGCCAAACAATAAACCAGATCGGCGGCAGGGGCTAGAAAAACTGGGAGGAGGTCCGTGGGGGTCAAAGTCCTGATATTTAAAAGTTCTTCACGGGTATAAGTGCAAGCAGACACACAATTGACAAACAAAAACAAACAAAGAGCGCAGCGAAGCACCATGTCGACCGCTGTGGGCGCCATCTTGGATAATAACCAGTGATGCTGAGGAGAAGCTGGAAACGTGCATGGAAATATCTGACTGGGGCATGCTTAAAGGAGCCACGCATGATCTGGATGAGTACACGGACACTGTGAACTCATATATCCACTTTTGTGAAGAGAACATTCTTCCATCACGCACCAGGGTGAGTTACTCTAATGACAAACCCTGGTTCACAGCTAAGCTCAGACAGATCAGGAAGGAGAAGGAAGCAGCGCTGAAAAGTGGAGACAGGGACTGCTACAGGGAGGTTAAATACCGGTTTAACAGAGAGCTGAAGAGGGCTAAATCTCTATACTCAGAGAGACTCCAGCAGCAGTTCACTGCTAATGATTCGGCTTCCGTGTGGAGAGGACTGAGGCAGATCACCAACTATCGGCCTCAGGCTCCTAAAGGTCAGGATGACAAAGCCCTTTGTCAGAGACTGTCCCAACACTATGCCCGTTTTGACACCTCGTCATCTGTGTCCAACTCCCCCCCTCCCTCCAGCTCCACAGCCTCCACATTCCCTACTTCATTTAAGGCACCCCCCCCCACCTCCCCCCCTCCCCTTATCATCAGTGAGCAGGATGTGCTCAAACAGTTCTCCAGACTGAACCCGCGCAAGGCCCCCGGCCCAGACGGCGTGTCTCCCTCCACCCTGAGACTCTGTGCGAAACAGCTGGCTCCTGTATTCACAGACATTTTTAACACCTCCCTTAAGTTATGCCACGTGCCGTCCTGCCTCAAATCCTCCACCATCATCCCTGTCCCCAAGAAGCCACGGATCACTGGACTTAATGACTACAGACCTGTAGCGCTCACCTCTGTAGTCATGAAGTCCTTTGAGCGCCTGGTCCTGTCCCACCTCAAGTCCATCACCACCCCTCTCCTGGACCCGCTGCAGTTTGCCTACCGAGCCAACAGGTCTGTAGACGATGCAGTCAACCTGGCCCTCCACTCCATCCTGCAGCACCTGGACTCCCCGGGAACCTACGCCAGGATCCTGTTTGTGGACTTCAGCTCCGCATTCAACACCATCCGCCCCGCTCTGCTCCGGGACAAGCTGTCCCTGCTCAACGTGCCTGACTCCCTCTGCAGGTGGATCATCGACTTCCTGACGGACCGGAGGCAGCATGTGCGGCTGGGAAAGACTGTCTCAGACTATACTAGCATCAGCACCGGATCACCCCAGGGCTGTGTACTTTCCCCCCTACTCTTCTCCCTTTACACCAACTCCTGCACCTCCAGCCACCAGTCTGTCAAGTTGATCAAGTTTGCGGACGACACCACCCTCATCGGGCTCATCTCCAACGGCGACGAGTCCGCCTACAGGAGAGAGGTGGCCCAGCTGGCGTCCTGGTGCAGCAATAACAACCTGCAGCTGAACGCTCTGAAGACAGTGGAGATGATTGTAGACTTCAGGAAAGTCACTACTCCTCTGCCCCCCCTCACCCTCTCAGGCTCTCCCATCACCACTGCTGATTCCTTCCGCTTCCTAGGCACTACCATCACCAGGGACCTCAAATGGGAGCTGACCATCAGCTCACTCATCAAAAAAGCCCAGCAGAGGATGTTCTTCCTGCGGCAGCTGAGGAAGCTCAAGCTACCCACCAAGATGTTAGTGCAGTTCTACACAGCCATCATCGAGTCCATCCTCACCACCTCCATAACCGTGTGGTACGCAGGAGCCACTGCCAGGGACAGACTAAGGCTGCAGCGCGTCGTGCGCACTGCTGAGAAGGTGATCGGCTGCAAGCTCCCATCTCTCCAGGATCTGTACATCTCCAGGACCCGGAGGCGTGCTGGCCGGATCATAGCCGATCCCTCACACCCTGGTCATGTACTGTTTGCCCCCCTCCCCTCTGGTAGAAGACTTCGGTCCATCCAGACTAAAACCTCCCGTCACATGAACAGCTTCTTCCCCTCTGCCATTAGACTGCTGAACACTAAGTGACTCTTGTGCACCATGTACAGCAGCTCAACCAGACTCATGTCAATCATCACTGTTTTCTTCCTGCATTACCGACTGCACTATATAGTTCTCCACAGTATCTGCTGCTGGCTAATATATATTTTAACTGTTGACCAGTATCACTTAATCTTATCCTACACTTTATTACATGTATAGTTTATTTCTCTTATCTTATCATGTTTAATGTTGCAGCATTGTACCGAGACAAATTCCTAGTTTGTGTACTACATGAACAATGGCAATAAACCTGATTCTGATTCTGATTCTGATTCTGACCATTTCATCACAAATAATACCCTCCAATATTTTACAGACTACTGATGTAAGGCAAACTGGTCTATAATTACCAGGGAGATTTTTAGCCCCTTTCTTAAATATTGGTGCAATATATCCTTTTTTTTCCCCAAATGTCTGGGATTTTACCTTCTCTCATATATGTACAACGGCGACCTAATGACATCTGCCAGTTCTTTAACAATTCTTGGGTGAATACGGTCAGGTCCCATTGATCTATTAGGATTCAAACTCTTTAATCTGTTATGTACATCCTCCTCACTAATTTTTAAATCATTGAGCTCTTGGGTGAATTGTTGTCTTCTTACATCAGGGATGTTATAAATGTCCTCATTGGTAAAGGTACTAATGAAGAAATCATTCAGGGTTTCTGCCTTCTCCAAGTCTGATGTAGCCATCTTAGACTCACTTGTAATTAAATTGGGAATGTACGCTCTTGTTTTTGATTTTAATTTAACATCCTTCCAAAACAATTTAGGATTGGACTTCATTTTCTTAGCTAAATGCTTCTCAAATTTCTTCTGGGCTTTTCATACAGCCCATTGTGCCTGATTACGTATCTGATTGTACTTCATGTGATCTTCTCGACTTTTCGATATGGTATATTTCCTCCATAGCTTTTGCTTCTTCCTTAATTTGTAAATTGTTTCTTCATCTTTCCATCTTAACCTATCTACTTGACCCAAGACTCCTTTTACTGGAATATTTTTGTCCATAGATATAATTTATCAGTGAACAGTTCCCAACTATTATCAACATTAGTCTTAAAGTCTTTCCCAATCTAATGTAAGGTCATTTTTCATTTGCGCATAATTAGCCTTATGATACTGAAAAAATTTCCTACTTGTAACCATTTCCTGGATATAACTCATGTCTGGGGTTGTCCACGACCTGTGGCTGTAGCCAACTGGCAAATTGAGCCTTGCTCTCCGCCAGTCCTACAGCCACGCCTCCTCCTCTCACCAGACATTCACCAGCTGTATGGTTTCACCACATGCACACATACGCATGCGCACATACACTTAGTTCCAATCAGTCAAGCACCTGCTTGCCACACGGCTGTGTCCACTTGCCTTTGTTAGTGTATTGTGTACTTAAAGGGAGGCAGTGTGATAGCTTAACTCAACCCTGGACTTCCTGGCTCGCAGACTGCTGGCTTTTTCCCCTGGACTGAACCGTGTGGTTACTCCAGAGCCTTTCCGCTCCTACGCGTATGTATATCCTTTTATTATTGCCTTTCCCTCCGCTCCTGTTCTGTCTGGAGCGCGCTTGGCTTTTCTTCCCGCCAACAAAGCTAGAAGCTGGTTGTCTGTTCATCTATTTGACTGTTATATGGATATTGTGTACATTTTTCCTTTCGTTAATAAACGTTACATTACTGCAAGCTGAGCTTGTATCCATTCATATGTCCGCTGCACGATTACACAGCGGACATGACAATAACAGTTAAATGTGAAGCAGATAACAATATGATCACTCTTCCCTACTGGTGATTTTGTTTTAATACCACTGATCATGTGTTCCTCATTAGTTAAAAATGAGATCAAGCATATTTGGCTCCTGATTTATCTGATACCTGGTACAAAAATCCACGTTAGTAAAGGAAGGCATCTCTAGTTGCCTCTAAATCTATTAGCATTACAATTATTAATCTTGTGACACCACCTCCGTTTGCTCATTTAATTTCTGGAAAGTTAAAATCGCCGACTACTAATAAATGCAAATGGCCCATGTTCCCACAGCTCTGTATGAAATTAGACAATTTTAAATTGTTTTCAGCTGATGACCTTGGGCTACGGTGTGTGTGTGTGTGTGTGTGTGTGTGTATACCAACAATAAGTTTATCATTCTTGTTTAGTTTAATTTCAACTGGTACCATCTCAGCAGGGGGCTCAATTCCTAAATTTAATGGTTCCATAGAATTAAGTTCTTGTTTCACATGAACTGATATCCCTCTCACCCCTTTCTGCTCTGCATTTGTATCGAGGGTGTATCCAGACAATTGTAATTTACTTCTCGTCATATCAAAAAGTGTTATTTGGATTTGTTTCCATGGTAATAATAGCAGGCTTTAAATTACTGATCTTGCACAAATTCAGCTTTCTTACTAGTTATACAGTCAGTGTTGGTGCAAAAAAACCCAAAAAACTGATTCTTAAATCAAATCCCACCATTAGCTTTGTTTGTTGTTACTTTATTTCCAGAATTGTCATTACTATCTGACAGCTGGTACACCAGAGTTCGTCCCACTTCACCAGAAGTACAGTCATCTGGGAAGCTGCATGTTGTAAACTTCTAGTTAGATCTATAGTCCATACTAGCTAGCAATGAACTTAGATCATGATGTTTAATCAAACTTCTTATATTTAAAGGCCAAATGTCACGTAATTTTTTTTTCTAAATGACAACGAATTTAGATAAAATACACATAGCTTAAACCAAATATTCATACTGGAGACCATATCACCCACCTGTATTTACATAATTGCACAAAATACACCAGGTGAAGGCCCCACCTTGCTTGCTGGCTTGTGACAGCCAGTCCAGACCACGCCCATGTTTTTGACATCACCAGTTGTACCCTGGCTGCCCTGCCTATCCACATTCACACTTATCAACATTGGACAATCATGACGGAAAGTGACAGCGATTGTGAACAAATTAGTTTAGTTTTGTCTTTTTTTTTTTGGTCTTTTTTTTTGTCAGTGGTTCAGACAGTGACAGAGGCATAGAACCTTACAGGTTCGAGCCGTCCGAGACGGAATCAGATGCTTTGTCTGATGACAACAGTTCCAACGATGACCAGAGAGCAGAATCAGTGGAAAATGTCATTGAACTGGACATTAATTGCCTCCAGAATTGCGAAGCCGAAGGGGGTCTGTCCAGGGCGCCCCATAAATATTGATTTTTCGGAAGCCATTATTATTACAGTGGAGGAGAGCCGCTGCTGTCAAGAAATTGACCAGATCAATATGAAAATGGAGGCGCATACCTGTCAAGAGAGACGTTTTCGCCGTATTTTGGTGCCAAGCGCGGCTGTGGGAGATGGCGGAGTGGTTTGGGACACTTTTCTGGGAAATGTTTTAAATGTAGTTCGTGTTGTTATTGTCAAATATTTTAAGGAAAATACGGGGAAAATGCAATTTTAGCAAAAACGGGCGTATTGCCATTTCTGTACGCCCAAAAGAAAAAATATACTGGAAAAAAAACTGAGTGTCTTGAGGACTCCTGTGTGTGATCACTCACAGCTGGGGCTGTCAGATCGCTCAGCGGAAGCTATTCGCACTACCATGAGAAGTGTGGAGTCACTAATTAGTTTAATTGTCGGGGCGGGCTGATCGCTCAGCTTGAGCTATTCTCACTACTGTTCGAAGTGTGGAGTCAATCATTAGTTTAATTGTCTGGGTGGGCTGATCGCTCAGCTTGAGCTATTCTCACTACTGTTCGAAGTGTGGAGTCAATCATTAGTTTAATTGTCTGGGTGGGCTGATCGCTCAGCTTGAGCTATTCTCACTACCATGAGAAGTCATTAGGACAATGGTTTAACACGTTGAGCTGTGCAGCGGTTGCAGAACAGACAGAGATCGCCTGACAAATACAGAATTCTGCTTTTTTTTTTTTATTTTGCGCCGGACGCTCAGTTGTTTTGTTATTGTCAAATATCCATGAATCCTTAAAATATTTGACAATAACAACACGAGTTGCATTTGGGGCATTTCACAGAGGTGTCCCTTGTTGC
Source organism: Pholidichthys leucotaenia (assembly GCA_020510985.1). Lineage (NCBI taxonomy): Eukaryota > Metazoa > Chordata > Actinopteri > Cichliformes > Pholidichthyidae > Pholidichthys > Pholidichthys leucotaenia. The sequence continues at coordinate 406,602,137 of CM035840.1, read as the reverse complement.
TCCGCCGTTCCTTATAGCCGCTTTTTACGGTGTTGAAGTATGGCGAAAACGTCTCACTTGACAGGTATGAAAACATTTCCCAGAGAAGTGTCCCTTATTACCCAGCTGTCCCTGATAGTCCCGTTTTAAGGTATGGGTGAAATATCCAATTTTTTCCTTTCTTGTTGCTCACTTCAACCTTCCAGTCTCCATATAAACAATCAATTGAAATACCCCAAGCATCAAACTAGGGTACAATCGATTTCGTCACTTCCGCCTTCTTCCCCAGGCGATTCCAGGGGCCGTGTCAGGCCAAGCGCGGCAGTTTTAAATTAACGAATATTCCGTTGTTACTGAAGCATAAGCACCAAGACCCGAACGGATCGGTTCCCTTTTATATCTAGTTTTAAGATATTTAAAGTACCCTGTTACGTGACATTTGGCCTTTAAATGTAATAAGGAAAATGAGTGGTTAAATTTACTCTTTGTTTTAGCTGATGCAGTGTATAATTTTCACAGGTCAACTTCCCTCTGGTGTTAAGACAATCCTGTTCAAATGCATCATAATTCTCTGTATCATTTAAGTCAAAAACCATAAACTATGATAGTAAAAACAATACATTAATAAATACTTGACTGATGAAAACAAATTCCCGAAACTTAAACCACTAAACTTCCTCATCAATACTAGTGTAATCCTAAAAACTATTAGGGGAAAAAAAGGGGGGGGGGGTTAAATGTCCAGTCGAAAAAAAAAAAACACATTACAGACAAACTGCAATAAATCTTTTGATAAAGAGATCCAACCTTAAAGATGAATCTTTCTGGCATCCGACAATTTACCAATCACAATCCTCTGATTAGTCTTTGTGAGGAGGTGGATACGTCCATGTGGCCAACTGGCTGAGAGTTGATCCTTATTTTATTTGAAGTTCATTGAGCAATTTCACTTAGATTCTCCTGAATATACATCCTTGGAGTGGAACCCTTGAGTCTTTTCTTTGTTTTACATCATAAAACTAATACAGCTTTTCATAAAAAGCTCATCATACCAACAAACAAACATGGTGGTGGTAGTGTGACAGTCTGGGGCTGCTCTCTACCAGAAAATCTGGAAGGAGAATGTCTGGTCATCAGTTTGACCTCAAGCCCAACCCCTCCAATGTAGCTGAATTAAAACAATTCTGCAAAGAAGAGTGGGCCAAATTCCTAAAGTGATGTAAAGGACTCATTACTAAATGCTTGATTGTAGTTGCTAGCACCAAGGGTGGCACAACCATTTATGAGGTTTAGGGGACAATTATTTTTTCACATAGGGCCGGGTAGGTTTGGATTGCTTTTTTTTTCCCCTAAGAAAAATCATTTAAAAACTTGTTTACTCAGGTTATCTTTGTTTAATATTAAAATTGTTTGATCTGAAACATTTAAGTGACAAATCGGGAAGGGGCAAATACTTTTTCACAGCATTCTACTGGTGTTAATCTGTTACGTCTTGTTAAATTTCAACATGAGACAAACATGGCAGCAACTTGAAATTTTTCACATGGAATAACCTTATATAGACAGTCTTCATGACCCTTTGAGTCCACATTGCCATTTTAGCATAACCAAAAAAATTCAACCCTAGCGTGCAATATCTGCTGCAACTAAAATTCTATTGTTTAGAAAACACTGAATATAACCTACCGTACTCTGAACCAGTTTAAGCATTAGGTAGGTACATGGACCAACATCAGTTTCTCTTTATAGTACACCACTCTACCATGGCTTTGAGCGCTCACACATGCAACACAAACGTGTAGCAATAAATGCTAAAGAAAACTCTTCTTCCAACAGTATGTGGTTATACCCATATTTGTATATTCAATGCAATGAGTTTTAAAACCTCCCGAGTCCTGCAACGACGAGTTCATTCATAAAAAGTCAAGTTTGGTAGTACAGGATGTAGGTGGTTTAAGGGTGATGATGCAAATAAATCTGAGATAAAATACGAGAAGCGGCAGCAGTAACCACTCAATGAGTACAGTAGCCCCCGTAGAGTGGGTTAGTTAAATTTAGTCAGTTAGGTGTCATTAGCATTAGCAGAGCTAGCCAGTCATGCAGGTCTTTAAACACGGGTCTGGCCGGAGGATTAGCTAAAGCCCTCAGATATGAAACTAAATCACAGGGGTTCATGCATCAACACCCGCCTTTAACCGTGAACCCATCGGTATTTATTACACTACCTGGAGACTCTTCCAGCTCCCCGTTGCCGCCGCTCATCTCCTCACAGCCCTCCGCCGCCATGACGGAAACCGACGCGCTGACGTATCATGAGCGACGGGACACCAAGGAGGCTGGAGTTCTCAAGGTAACTTTAAAATATTAGTGGATATTAATATCTTATTCTTCTCAATTTATATCATTTACCACGCATAACATCTACATAAAACGTATCTTCGAGTTCTAATAAGACATTATGCACATTGTCTGGTAACAATTAAAAAAAAACAAAAAAAAAACAGAACCGACTTGGTTACATTGATTTACTGTCATCTGTTTGAAACCCATAACTAAAAGTTTCAAAAAATAAAAATTCTCTTTACATAAACTAGTATTTTAATAATATTGGAGCCCACTGAATGGAAATTATGGAAAGACAGCAGTATATTTCCACTTATGGGGGGGCTGAAAAGTTCATAGTGGCCAAATTTGACCATCCATCTCTTCCATCGGTGTTGCAGCACTTGGATCCCTGTGGTTGAAAAATAAACCATTTGGTCAAATTTGACCACTATGAACTTTTCACCCCACCCCAACATAAGTGTATTGCTGTCAAATTTTAAGTGATAAACCTGAATATTTAAGAAAACCCTCCAATTCAGTTGTGAATCACTTAACCAATATAAACTGACAATTTGAAAAGTTGGGGGGCGGGGGACTTGATAATCATTACAATAGTTTTGTGCTCAGTAAGCTTAGACTGTCTTTTTGATTAGCATTTAAGTGAAGTTTTTAAAATGTACCTGAACTTGCAGCATGCCACCATGTATGATCGCTTTCAAAACAAGGTTAATAAAAATTAAGTATTCTCAAGTACATTTGGATGCAACCCAGTGTCAAAAGTTTTAATCCATCAGATTACAGTCATGTAGTTTGAGTTATTCAGAAGCATTTTCCTTATATATTTGGTTGGCTTTATTTTCACTTGGTCTCGTCTTTTAGAATACAATTTTGACAGCCCAAATTTTCACTTCCATTTCCATGAGTTCATCACCATTTATAACAAAGCAAAAAAAAAAGAAAAAAAGAACAAAACTCCTAAAGTCAGATGATATAACTAAAATGGTGCATAAACCAAAATCCAGAGGATCATTTGAATCTTTTAATAGCCAGTGTTAAATCTCTGCTGCATTTTCAAGCAAAACGTTAAAAGTATTAGTTCTTATAAAGATTCAAATGGTTCTGTGGAAATCCTAGAATGACCCGATACCTACAAACACATGACAATCTAAAATTAATGTTCTCACTCTTCATCAAGTGCATTGAAAAACAAAAGTATGCTAATACTGACTCCTATAGCCATGATTCTTGAGCTGAAAATCCCCTTTTTGTGCAGAACCTTGACAACCAAATAAATTCTTTAGAGTTTGGGGATAAGCTGAAAAAGAATTTTACTTTTGTGGAATCTTAAATTTAGAGGATGAAAATTTTGTGTACAGCCATAAAGACAGTGCCCACTCCAAATATGAAATGTAGAGCAGGTAATGGGCATCCAGCTCAAAGCTGCTTTCAGTGCTTTGTTTAAAAAAAGAAAAAGGAATGAAATGAATCTTTCAAGAGTATCACGAACAGACAAGGAATCAGCAGCAGATGGTATAAGTGCTTAGAATGTCAACCTTCATTTTAAATGGAAAAACTCCATAATTCTTCTCCTGAGGTGGACTGGATGGAAAACATTAAAGAAAAAAATCCAAGCATGTTTACCTACTCAGCTGTTACCCATCTGAAAAATGTAAAAACCTAAATGTATATCTACCATGATTGTTAGACATTACAGTGTGACTGAACATAGGAGGGAAATGGCAGGTAAGTGAAGTGGCTCAGATCGACTAACAGGTGTACATAGTTTTGTTTGTGTAGCTAATGAGTTGTGTCCTTGATTCTCCATGATGGCTGTCCTGTAGTTCCTCTATTTTGGAGGTTTTGGTGCCCATTTCTCTCTCTCCTCAAGTTCTCCTCCAGCTCCACCATCCCCATGGTTACTGAAACATCATGGTCCAGTCTGCCCCCGCATTCATGCCAGGCTTGCGGAGCGTCAAAACGGACATGGAGGCGTCAAAATCAAACTCCACTTGGCTTTCTTGTCCATCTACAAAAAAAGAGAAATCATGTTTTTCAGCCACAAGATCTGTGTGCTCAAGGTTTCTCTTGTTCTTAAATTTTACCATTTTAAACATGCATATCAAACTCAAGGTGAGAGGGCTACATTTAGTTTGCTGCACAATTATATCCAGCCTGTAAGATGATATCTAATGCCTATAATAGTAATTGGTACTCCAACATTTCTAACATGCAGATACTATAAATCCCAGAATGCAACAGCAGCATTAGTGAATGCCAGCAGTCTATCCTTCGTACAACCCCTGGCAAAATTTATGTAATCACCATTCCGAGGATGTTCATTCAATTGTTTAGTTTGTTTATTTTATAAACAAAATTAATCAGACGTCACTTTTTTTTTTTATTCAAAATGACAAACTTCTGGCTTTAAGAAACATTTAAAAAAAAATGAAAGTTGTAGTCAATTGCAATTATTTATTTATTTTTTTTTTTTTTTTTTAGATCAAGCAGAGGGGAAAAAAGTGGAATCACTCAATTCTGAGGAAAATATTATGGAATCACCCTGTAACTTGCAGTCCTAAATCAAATACCTGCATCAAATTAATGCCAATTAATCTGCAGTTCCATGAGTTGCTGCACCAAGCTGATAAACATGGCTCCAACACAAGAAATGTCATTTGTAACAAATACAATAGTTACTGAAGGAGGTGCATCACAGCCAAAATTTTCAGCAGATTGTTAAAAAAAAATGTTTCATAGCTCAAACAAGGGCACTCTGAGACGAGTGCAATATCCTTGCCTCTGTTTTCTTTAAAGATCCCAATATCTTATTGAAGATAAGCTTTTATTAGTCCCACAATGGGGAAATTCCAGGATTGCAACAGCACAGGGATAGCAACACTGAGCAACAATCAGAAGACAAGAAAAAACAAGAGCAGCGAGTATACATATGTACATATAAATATATAGATACACAGTGCGGAGCATTGTCGCTAGATGGAATAAATATATAAACACACAGTGCGGAGCATTGTAGCTAGATGGAATGAAACGGCATAACCATCTACTTAGTTATCCTACATGGAATGATTATGTACCCATACATATTGTCGCCCTCCTTAGTGACCGGTATTTTCCTAGTTGTATACCGGAGGGGACCATTGTGTAAGTCTATTGCGTCTTTTGCATTCAATACCATTAGGTTGTCACATCTTTTTGCCACCTCTGCGAGCAGCCCTGCTTAGGTTGTACAGTCTGACAGCCGTAGGTAGGAAGACCTGCGAAACCTCTTGGTTGTGCACCTAGGATGATGTAGTCTGCTGCTAAATGAGCTCCTCAGTGCGTTCAGTATGTCCTGCATAGGGTAGAACTCGGACTCCAGCAGAGATGACAGTTTAGCCACCATCCTTCTCTCTCCCATCTCCTCCACTGGGTCAAGGCGTTGCCCCAGGACAGAGCTAGCTTTCTTGATCAGTTTGTTCAGTCTCTTCCTATCGGCTGCTGTAATGCCACTGCCCCAGCAGACCACTCCAAAAGTGATGGCTGATGCCACCACCATGTCGTAGAATGACTTCAGCAGCGCCCCTGGAGAGCAGTTTTCAACTTCCCCATGCACGTCAGTGCATATCAAACCCTGGTACAAAGTTTCAAAACATATGGAACTGTAGGAGGCACTGATTTCACAAAACGGTCACTTTTTAATGGGACGGACAGACAGACATCACCATGATATAATCTCCCTTTCTTTGACCAGCAGGGAATTTAAAAAAAACAAAAACAAAAACAAACACCTGTCAAGCTCACTCAGTTTTATACTAACAAACCAATCTGGCATGGTTAAGGGTTTTTTCAGTGGACCAATCAAAAGTAAGGGTGGATTCACACTACAGCATTTTGAACCGACTGGCGTTTTGGCAAACATCTGGCTCTGCTGGCAAAAGTTAATGAGAGTTGGTGTTTGCTGGCCAACACTGGCGAAAGTCATGTTTTGAAAATTTTGAGCATGCTGAAAATTTACCAATGCTTGGAAACAAACGTTGGTGAAAGTTGTGCTCAGTCTGTAAAAGTTGCTGAGCGCTGGGCTAAGTTAGGCAGAGCTAGCCTAAGTTGGCCTGAGTTGGGGAATGTCCACTGAAACGCTGGCAGTAGTTAACTTAGCCTAGCACTTGTCTAACGGAGGTGAACGTGTATCAAATTCATGGAGCGTGTTGGTAACTCAAGGGGCTGGCATAGATGAACTTTCCACAGCAAATCAGTAACGTAAGTGAATTTTGGACAACATAGCAACAAAGCCCAACACAAGCCAACTTTAAACAATATTCAACAACTTTCAGGAATTTTTGTGAATGAATTGAACATTTGCAAGTGTTTGCCAGCAGTCACTGGCACACTCCCAGCGTGACCCAAATGTTTGAGAATGTACACAGTCAAATTTCGAGTATGTAAATCAAAAATTTTGCTCGAAGCTTCCCAGTCAATACCGAATCCCACAGATAAAGGACCTGGAGAGGCTGAGGAGGGAGACTGAACTTCAAATATTGCAGCATGAATACCTTGCCATTCGAGTGCAACTCGTGAGGCTCCAACCTTGGTGGTTCTTTGTTACTGTGGGCATTCTTGGCATGCCTCTTGAGACATTGCCACCTTTCCTCTCCCTCGCAATGAAATTCTTACTCTGCTGTCCAAACGAATATCAAGGTAATAAATACACATCAATACTAATAAAGGTAATAAACACACCTTAATACTAATAAATATACATTAAAAGCAATTAGGACAGTTAAAGCAGTTAAACTAGAGCACAGGTGTCAAACTCATTCCATGGAGGGCCAAGACCCTGCAGGTTTTACCTCCACCCAGTGGCTTCAACAGGTGTTTTCTCTGAATTTCCTCCCACTGATTGCTGATCAGTGAAAACACCTGCTGAAGAGACTGGGTGGAAGTAAAACCTGCAGGGTCTTGGCCCTCCATGGAATGAGTTTGACACCCCTGCACTAGAGGAAACAAATGAAAATTCACTTGTGACTATAACGTGCCCAAGTATGGCTCACCTCTGATAATACCCAATAGACTGTACAATGGTAATTTAATATCAGATGATATGAACCTGAGATGGCACGAGACTATGTACAATGTGCAAATTAGCAATGTACAAATTAGCACCCAGTGTGAGAATTCCTCTGTGTAAAGCTGTGTGCCCTGGGAATACCCAGTAGACTGTACAATGATAATTTAGCAGCAGAGATGATATGGATGTGAGACTATGTACAATGTGCAAATTTAGCATCCAGTGTGTGAATTCCTGTTTGCAAAGCTGTGTCCAGAGTTGTGTTATTTGTTCAGGAGTCTGATGGCAGTGGAAAGAAGGAGTTTTTTAGTCTGGATATCCTGCATTTCACACTTTTGTAGCTCTGGCCTGAGGGTAGAAGCATGAACATTCTGTGCTGGGGGTGGGTGGGGTCCTGGAGGATGGAGGCAGCTCTCCATTGGACTCTGCGGTGATAGATGCTCTGCAGAGAGGGGAGTGGAGTTCTGATGATCTTCTCAGCTGTTGTCGCTACTCTCTGCAGGCGTTTGCGGTCCAAAGCAGTAGTCTTTATTCAGTTTACTTACATACACACCACACATCACACATTATCAACAGCATGAATGAATCACAATATGAATTATCAACAGCATGATTAGGAGTATACAATAGGCTTTTTTTTTTAACATTATTTTGGAGTGTGAGCGAGTCATCCATCCCAAATACTGTAAGCTATTTAAAGCTTTTAGTAGGGATCCCAATTCTACTATAAAATGATGACTGAAATCAGTCTGATGTCTTTGTGTGCAGGATCAAACAAACATGACAGACATAGCACATAATCCCAGCATTTGTTTACGCTGAATTAGTAGGTGAGTTCAAGATATATAGTCAAGTTATTAAATACTATTGGAGTGAATCAACATATAAAACTAAATTACAATGGAGTAACAACTCATCAGTAAGAAAGTTTGTGTAACAAATAGCAGCTTAATTATATAATGATAGGAGTTGCATTTTTAGTTTTTTGTTGAAGATGGAAGGTGACATTTTTAGATTCTCATCAAGCTCATTCCAAATCTGCAGTCCTCTGCAAACAATACCAAACCTGGTGGATTTTAGTCTTCGTTTTTTCGTAGTGCTGCCGTACCACGCAGTGATGCAGTTGGTCAAGATGCTCTCGATGATGCAGGTGTAGAAGTTGTTGAGGATCTTGGGGGACATGCCACACTTCCTCAGCCTCCTCAGAAAGTACAGCCGCTGTTGAGCTTTCTTAACCAGCTCTGTAGTGTTAAGTGCCCACGTAAGGTCCTCGCTGATGTGGATACCTAGGTATTTAAAGCTGCTCACCCTCTCCACCTCAAGCTCCCGGATGAACAGCGGCCAATGAGGTCTCCTACCCTTCTTCATGTCCACTATAATCTCCTTCGTCTTGTCCGTGTTGAGAGTGAGGTTGTTGTTCTCACACCATGACACCAGGTTGGCCACCTCCCTCCTGTAGGAAGCTTCATCGCTACAAGTGATGTGTCCTATCACTGCTGTGTCATCCACAAACTTTAACATGACATTGTCCTTGTGGAAGGCGACACAGTCATGGGTGAAGAGGCTGTAGAGGATGGGGCTGAGAACACAACCCTGTGGGACACCCGTGTTCGTGATGATGGTGGCTGAAGTCCTGTTACCAATCCTGACAGACTGAGGCCTGCCAGTCAGAAAGTCCAGTAGCCAGTCACAGAGGGAGGGGTGCAGGCCAAGTAAAAACAGTTTGTAGGTGAGTTTGTGGGGGATGACCGTGTTGAAGGCAGAGCTGTAGTCGACAAAGCGCATCCTGATGTAGGAGTCTATCTTCTAAGTGGGAGAGAGAATAATGGAGTGCAGCAGGAATGCTATCTGAGGTGGACCTGTTGGGCCGGTAGGCGTACTGCAGGGAGTCCAGGGTATCCGCTATGCTGTCCTGAATGAGGGCCAGCACCGCTCTCTTGAAGCACTTCATGATGACTGGAGTGAGTGCTACTGGCCTGTAGTCATTCAGGCAGGTCGGCGAGCTCTTTTTGGGGAGGGGGATGATGGTTGTGGTTTAGAAGTAGGAGGGGACAATGTTCTGGTTGAGGGAGAGGTTAAAGATGGTTCTGAGAAAATCAGTCAGCTCGGCAGCACATGCTGTGAGAGCCCGCCCAGGGATGTTGTCTGGTCCTGCTGCCTTGCAGGGGTTGATATTCCTCAGTGCTTTGTTTTGCTTTGCATAGTCCAAAACACTAACATTATCCAATGAAACATATGCCAAACGAAGATGTGTCCACTCCAAAAGCAGGTCCAGAATGGCATGAAGCCTCTACAAACACTGACCGTATGAGCGTTAACTGACGCTGACGTCAGCGCTGACCTGCGCCAAGTATTCGTTTGCTTAAGTTAATCTAAGTTGGCAACAGCTACACATATGCTAGCCTAAGTTGGCAAATGTTTGCCAACACTGAATGCAAATGGGAGGAAAAGTTTGTAAAAGTTGGTGTGTTCTGGATTGAGAAAAAAAAAATCCTGCTCACGAACGTAATTTCACCAACGTTTGGACTCATTTCTCTGATTTTTCAAAACATCTGTAAAAGTCGGTCCAAGTGTTATAGTATGAACCCAGCTTAAGAAAACAGTCTGGATGTGTTGGAACTAAAGGCAGCACTTGCTTGTTTGTGACGCCATAAAACCTAGAAAGTGCAATTGTCTATTTCTTGATGAGCTTAACTAAATAAAGGCAGTTTACATTTCTTTCTGAAGTGAGCATTTTAATAGTTTCACAGTACACGTACGTGCAAGCCATAAACATATGCAATCAGATTAAAACACTTTTGCACAATATGGGACCTTTAAACATTAAAAGCAGCTCAAAAGTTTGCCTGCAAGTAAAGATCAAAACACTCACCAGCAGTCTTCAGGGTAACCTTGCTGGGTTTACTGGTTCCCAATAGGACAATACGTTCAATCCAGGACTCGGTCGTAAACTTGGCATCGGGAGCGAGGTTACTGTGGACGAGGCAGACAAATTTTACCGAGCACAGATTTAATCAAAAATGAATAGAGTTTGACCTGTGCTCATATGAATAACAACTGTGAAATGTGCTTAAATCTAATCATAAAGTAAATCAATAAATGTGTTGATTTCCAGTGAGAGTTCGACTGCACCAGGGCTGCCCTTTGTCACCGATCCTGTTCATAATTTTTATGGACAAGATTTCTAGGCACAGCCAAGGAACAAAGGGTGTCATGTTCGGTGACCACAGCATCTCATCTCTGCTGCTTGCAGATGATGTCGTCCTGTTTGCTTCATTGAGCAATGATCTACAGGTCTTGCTGGGACAGTTTGCTACCGAGTGTGAAGTGGCTGGGATGAGAATCAGCACCTCCAAGTCCAACTCTATGGTCCTCAGTCGGAAAAGGGTGGATTGCCCTCTCGGAGTTGGAGACAAGCTCCTAATCCAAGTGGAGGAGTTTAAGTATCTCGGGGTCTCATTCACAAGTGAGGGGAGAATGGAGCAAGAGCTTGACAGATGGATCGGCGCAGTGATGTGGACGTTGTACCAGTCTGTTGTGGTGAAGAGGGAGCTGAGCTCCAAAGCAAAGCTGTCGATTTACCGGTCAATCTACATTACCCTCACCTATGGTCATGAGCTTTGGGTAATGACTGAAAGAATGAGATTGCAGATACTGTGGTGACCCAGCACAATGCAGACTGATACTATTCACGCTCAACAGGGATTGCATACGGACAGAGAACCCCTGGGGGGACAACCAGAACAACAGACTATTGTTTATACATCCCCGGATTAAGGAGAAGACGTCCGGGCGCCAGAGTCAGGCTAATTATATGTATTGACTGATATGTATATCAATATGCTAATGTGCCATGCATTCTCTCTGTTTGTATAACATATAAAACAGCGCAACACACGCACAGCATGACACTAACACAGCACACACACCACACAACACAGCACTACAGTGTGTCTCATGATGTTGGAGGAAATAAAACTCTGAAACCTTCCAGCTCGTCACATCTCGCCTGAATTTATTTGTTCCTTCACATTAGTGACCCTTGACGAAGAATGGAACATGAGGCGAACACCCCGAAGATGACCCGGACGGGAAGCCTCAGCATGCGTCATGGTGTGCCCCTTGCCTGATCTTTTACCTCCACACTGGTGACCTGACGAGGGAGAATGACCCTCTCCTCCCTCTCACCGTGCTGTGGACCCCAGAGGACCAGAGAACGCCTGCAACCTCTTCATCCTCACCGCAGTGCAGCACTGGGACCAAAATGCACCATGAATGACACGAGCGAACAAAGGAAGCAGCCTGAACGGGGACAATCATCGACCCCGACTGCGTTGATTTAAATTAAACTTAAAAATTTAAATCACCCTTTGTCATTCCACCATACAACCAATCATGTATAGAACAAAATTGTGTTTTTCCTATCTACAGTGTTAATCACACACACCCCATATGATTTCCACCGAGCTCCCCGACTGACTAAACTCCGGACAGCAGACCTCCCGCGCACAGAAGCCTCGCATGCACACCGCAGGATTACGAGGACAGCGCAACTGCCAGTTATGTGGTCACGGCGCCAAGCACGCACCACGCATAGGCTCCACAGACTGATACATCATCCTCCGCCGCTGCACATGCCCGAGACAAACGGCCGATTGCCACCCTCGGAACCTTCAGGGCTGCTCAAGCACCGGGAGCAGACGTGCAGCCCGCACAAAGGACTTTGTATGGGTTTCTCAGCCATGGTGCACAAAGGTAATTTAGCCGATTGCTGTCCCCGATGACTTTAGGGCTGCTTCCCGCACCTAAAAGCCAAACCGCCTCACGCCCTCACACAGCTGCAGTTGTTTCACAGCTGCTATGCATCCTCGGGGAATTTGGCCGCTCGCCTTCCCCGCATCCTTGCTGGATCGAGCCGCGAGAGAAGTCAGAGACTTATTAATTTATTTATTTTTTCCACAGCTGCTGTGGATCTCCGCCAGGTTTACTGGGGAAGTCCATCATCGCGGATCCACACGCAATGTTTGCGCGGCCCAGACACCTTTGACGTCCCAGGCCGGCACTCACTCACTCCCACCCCCCTCCCCCTACTCCTCCACAGCGCTTTTCCCGCACCTCACTCCCTAAAGCCGGCCGATCGCCGTCTGGTTCCATTATGCACGACTGCACACCGGCCCGTGCGCCCACGATCCACGGCCATTCAACGTGCTGGAACCCGGAGTGGAGCACACTGTTTTTTTCCACCCCTCCCCCGTCCCCCCATGGACTGACATGCCCTCCGACAGTTCTACCGGAGCTGGAGCCCAAACAACGGAAGCGGGGGATTCATAGCCCCTTTTGAGCGTTCTGGGGGGAGCCGTGTGGTGACCCAGCACAATGCAGACTGATACTATTCACGCTCAACAGGGATTGCATACGGACAGAGAACCCCTGGGGGGACAACCAGAACAATAGACTATTGTTTATACATCCCCGGATTAAGGACAAGACGTCCGGGCGCCCGAGTCAGGCTAATTATATGTATTGACTGATATGTATATCAATATGCTAATGTGCCATGCATTCTCTCTGTTTGTATAACATATAAAACAGCCCAACACACGCACAGCATGCCACAACACAGCACACAGCGCTACAGAGTGTCTAATGATGTTGGAGGAAATAAAACTCTGAAACCTTCCAGCTCGTCGCATCTCGCCTGAACTTATTTGTTCCTCCACAATACAAGCGGCTGAAATGAGCTTTCTCTGTAAAGAAAGCTGGATTCACCCTTAGAGACAGGGTGAAGAGCTCAGTCATTCGGGAGAGAATTGAGGTGTTCCGGGCACATCCCACTGGACGGAGACCTTGGGGCAGATCCAGGACACGCTAGCGAGACTACATCTCCCAACTGGCCTGGGAACGTCTTGGTATCTTCTCTGAAGAGCTGGAGCAGGTGGCTGGGGAGAGGGAAGGCTGGGCTTCTCTGCTTGAGCTGCTGCCTCCGTAACCCGGACTCCCCGGAAAAGCAGTAGAAAATGGATGGATGGATTTCCAATTGAAGTATAATCAGTTTAGTAGTCAATGTGTTGAATTAGCTGAAGCAACTTCAATTATGCATTTTATAAATGACTACTCCTGGGATAATCCCTTTTGCCAGGTTTATATCTTTTCACATGTTATCCCTTTTTAAACATTGTCTTTTTTGTTTTCTGGAGAATCAACAATCTAAAAGGTAATTGCATAAGAGAACAATCTAACACACAGTGGTAGTTAATTATGTGTGTCACTCACACAGAAGAGAGAATGTTGTTGGCGAAGGTCAGCCTCCTGTGGATGAATTCCTTCTTTTCATAGTTGAAAGTGTGGCCATCGTCTATGTAAAGCTCACCCTCTGCAGTCCTCTGTTACACATGAATGTCAGAATTTAAAATCACAATCCAAATTGGCTCAAATGCATCACAAGAGCCAGCCAAGAAGGCATCACTTACCTGGAGATTTAGAGCCACAAAGAGAGTGTATGGGTCATGCTCCATGCAAGAGGAGGACCTACGAACTCTAAGCTTTCTGGGGATTATTGAGCCACCACGCTGGAAAACGGGAATCTGACAACCAAACATAACCCCTTCCCCACATTAATACAAAACAAAAGTGACAAAATAATGGGTAAAGTTTGGATAATGTACGTTCTTACAGAGCTCATGGTGACAGGAATGTAAAGGTTCTGGGCACCGTTGTGCTTCTGGAAGTTGTGGACGTCAAACCAGACCTGAAAACACACACACTCACAATGAGAAAGGACTGTGTGACTATGAAAGATAACAGTGAAGGCGTACATCTTCTTCTCTTACCTCCTGTTTAGCAGGCAGGTAAGCAGTTACTCCTCTGGCTCCTTCTTCCGTAACTGGGTGCACCAGCAAGTCTTGCCCTGCAGCAGAGTTAAATAATGTCAAAGAATTTGACAATACTGAAGCAATCTCAAATGAATCTGAGGAAAACACCACGAGGTTTCTCACCAATTAAGAACTCATCATCTATAGCAAAAGTAGCAGGATCCTCAGGATACTCCACCCACAGAGGTCTGTAACACAGACACGCACATTACTGTTCATCTGCTTAACTAATCAAAGCCACAATGTGGTGTTGTACAGTCATGTGGAAAAAAATTAGGGCACCCCATTAAATATTCAGTTCTTTATTAAGAAATAAGATCAAGTTCACATATTGATGTCTACTCTTGTTTTTATTTACAGTGGATACAAAAAGTCTACACACCCCTGTTCAAAAGCCAGGTTTTGTGATGTAAAAACGATGAGACCAAGATAAATCATTTCAAAACCTTTTCCACCATTAATGTGTCCTATAACCTGTACAACCCAACTGAAAAACAAACTGAAATCTTTTAAGGGGAAAAATAAAAAATAAAAAGCTTATAATAACCTGTTTGCATAAATATGCACACCCTTAAACTAATACTTTGTTGTAGCACCTTTGGCTTTTATTACAGCACTCAGTCTTTTTGGGTAGGAGTCTATAAGCGTGGCACATCTTGATGTAGCAATATTTGCCCACTCTTCTTTGCAAAAATGCTCCAAATATGTCAGACTGTGAGGACATCTCCTGTGCACATCCCTCGTCAGATCACCCCACTGATGTTTGATCAGATTCAGGTCTGGACGCTGACTGGGCCATTCGAAAACCTTAATCTTCTTCTGGTGAAGCCATTCTTTTGTTGATTTGAATGTGTGCTTTGGGTCACTGTCATGCTGAAAGATGAAGTTCCTCTTTATCTTCAGCTTTCTAGCAGAAGCCTGAAGGGTTTGTGCCAACACTGACTGGTAGTCAAGGTTCAGGTTACTTTATTTGTACCCGTAGGTAGATTTGTTTTGCAGTCAGGTGACATCCATATTTACAAACCACAATTACATTCAACATAAACACAGGCACACATGACGCTGACTATAAACATGATAAAAGTACTCAAAGCTCCATCAATCAGGATATAAGACAAAGAGATAAGAGAAAAAAAAAGAGATGAGAGAAGGGTCATATTAAAAAGTTAAAGACTAGTCAAAGAGGTTAAAAACTCAAAAGTCTAAAACCCAATAAAAGATTTAGAACCCAAATAAAAATCCTACAAAAATACTAAGTAAATGTAAAATGAAATTAATAAATAGGTAACTAAATTATGTGCAATATATTGTTACAACTTGTTCAACTCTTTGACAGCAGCAGTAACAAAGCTGTTCTTGTAGCGGTGGGTTTTACTTTTTGGGACAGCAAGCCTCTGTCGGGAGGGAAGAAGCTGAAAGTGGCAGTGCAAAGGGTGGGAGTCATCATTTAAAATGAAGGTAGCAATCCTCTGTACCTGTCTGGTGTACAGGGATGTCAGGCTCAGCTGTGACTCACCAAGCAAACGACTGGACCATCTAACGACCTGATCCAAGGATTTCCTCCGTTTCAGTTTTGAAGGTGGAGGAATTATGAACAGTTCTGAATAAGGCCCCAGTTCCAGCTGAAGAAAAACAGCCCCAAAGCATGATGCTGCCACCACCATGCTTCACTGTAGGAATGGTCTTCTTTTGGTGATGAGCAGTGTTGTGTTTGCACCAAATATATCTTTTGGAATTATGGCCAAAAAGTTCACCCTTGGTTTCATCAACTCATAACACATTTTCCCACATGCATTTGGGAGATTTCAAACGTGTTTATGCAAAATGTAGAAGACTTGGATGTTTTTCGTTGTAAGATAAAGCTTCCGTCTTCCCACCCTAGACGGGAGATTGTTGTCACATGTACTAAACAGCCAGTACTTGCCAGAAATTCCTGCAGCTCCTTCAAAGTTGCTGTTGGCCTCTTGGCAGCCTCCCAGACCAGTTTTCTTCTCGTCTTTTCATCAATTTTGGCGGGACGTCCAGTCCTTGGTAATGTCACTGTTGTGCCATATTTTCACCACTTGATGATGACCATCTTCACTGTGTTCCATGATATATTTAATGCCTTGGAAATTCTTTTGTACCCTTCTCCTGACTGATACCTTTGAACAATGCGATCCCTCTGATGCTTTGGAAGCTCTCTGCAGATCATGGCTTGTGCTGTAAGATGCGACTACAAAAATGTCAGGAAAAGCCTACTAGAACAGCTGAAATTTATTTGGGGTTAATCAGAGGCACTTTAAATGGTGGCAGGTGTGTGCTGACTCCCATTTAACATGAGTTTGAATGTGACTGGTTAATTCTGAACACAGCCACATCTCCAGTTATAACAGGGTGTGCACATTTATGCAAACAGGTTATAGTAAGTTTATTTTTTATTTTTCCCCTTCAAAGATTTCAGTTTGTTTTTCCATTGGGTTGTACAGGTTACACAGGTACATCTCAAAAAATTAGAATATCATGAAAAAATTCATTTTTTGTCACTCATTTCAGAAAGTGAAACTCATGTATTACATGGATTCATTACACAGAGTGCAATATCTCACCCCTTTATTTCTTGAAATTTTGATGATTATGGCTGACAGATAATGAAAACCCAAAATTCAGTGTCTCAGAAAATTAGAATATTGTGAAAAAGTTCAATATTGGAAAGTCATGGTGTCACGCCCTAATCAGCTAATTAACTCAAAACACCTGCAAATGTTTCCTGAGCCTTTAAATGGTCTCTCAGTCTGGGTCAGTAGGCTACACAATCATGGGGAAGACTGCTGACTTGACAAATGTCCACAAGACAGTCATTGACACCCTCCACAAGGAGCGTAAGCCACAAAAGGTCATTGCTAAAGAAGCTGGGTGTTCACAGAGTGCTGTATCCAAGCATATTCGTAGAAAGTTGAGCGGAAGGAAAAACTGTGGTAGGAAAAGGTGCACCAGCAAAAGGGATAACTTGTCAAGCAAAATCCATTCAAGAATTTGGGGGAGCTTCACAAGGAGTGGACTGAGGCTGCAGTCAGTGCATCAAGAGCCACTACGCACAGACAAATCCAAGACATGGGCTACAAATGTCGCATTCCTCGTGTCAAGCCACTCCTGAACCACAGACAACATCAGAAGTGTCTTACCTGGGCTGTGGAGAAAAAGAACTGGACTGTTGCTCAGTAGTCCAAAGTCCTCTTTTCAGATGAAAGTAAATTTTGCATGTCATTTGGAAATCAAGGTCCCAGAGTCTGGAGGAAGAGTGGAGAGTCACAGAATCCATGTTGCTTGAAGTCCAATGTGAAGTTTCCACAGTCAGTGATGATTTGGACTGCCATGACATCTGCTGGTGTTGGTCCACTGTGTTTTCGCAAGACCACAGTCAACACAGCCATCTACCAGGAAATTTTAGAGCACTTCATGCTTCCTTCTGCTGACAAGCTTTATGGAGATGATGATTTAATTTTCCAGCAGGACTTGGCACCTGTCCAAACTGCCAAAGGTACCAAAAGCTGGTTCAATGACCATGGTGTTACTGTGTTTGATTGTCCAGCAAACTTGCCTGACCTGAATCCCATAGAGAATCTATGGGGTATTGTCAAGAGGAAGATGAGAGACACCAGACCCAACAATGCAGATGATCCGAAGGCCGCTATCAAAGCAACCTGGACTTCCATTAGACCTGAGTAGTGCCACAGGCTGATCGCGTCCATGCCACGCCGCACTGACGTAGTAATTCATGCAAAATGAGGCCCAACCAAGTACTGAGTGCATAAAAATGAACATACTTTTCAGAAACCTGACATTTCTGTTTAAAATATCCTTTTTTAATTGATCCTGTGTAATATTCTTATTTTCTGAGACACTGAATTTTGGGTTTTCATTATCGGTAAGCCATAATCATCAAAATTTCAAGAAATAAAGGCCTGAAATATTTCACTCTGTAATGAATCTATATAATATATGGGCTTCACTTTCTGAAATGAGTGAAAAAATATTGAACCTTTTCATGATATTCTAATTTTTTGAGATGTACCTGTAGGTCACATTAATGGTGGAAAAAGTTTTGAAATGGTTTATCGTGGTCTTATTTTTTACATCACAAAAAACTGGCATTTGAACAGGGGTGTGTAGACTTTTTATATCCACTGTATCTCTGGAAAAGAAGGTAATTTAATTGCAGGTACATAACAAAAACTAACCTTGTTTTATTCATTAAACAAAAGATAACAAAAATGTGTATTCTAACTAAGGAAAAAGTTAGGACACCCTACCACTTAATAGTTATAATGTTAACTTAATGTTACCCCCTTTGGCTGAAATAACTTCAGTGACACGCTTCTTGTAGCCATCTACCAGTTTCTGACATTGGTCTGTGGAAAGTTTACCCCACTCCTCAACACAAAATTCTTTCAGCTGTGAGATGTTTGGGGGGTTTCTTGCATGTACAGCCCGTTTCAAGTCACCCCACAGCATCTCAACGGGATAAAGATCTAGGCTTTGACTTGGCCATTCCTGGACTCTCCATTTCTTAGTTTTCAGCCAGTCCTTGGTGGACTTACTGGTATGTTTTGGATCACTGTCATGTTGCAGGGTCCAGTTCTGCTTCAGTTTTAATTTCTTTACAGATGGTCTCACGTGGCCCTCAAGCATCCTCTGACACATGGTAGAATTCATGGTGGATTCTATGATGGTGAGCTGGCCAGGTCCTGCTGCAGCAAAGCATCCCCAAACCATGACACTTCCACCTCCATGCTTCACAGCTGGTATGAGGTTCTTTTCCTGGAATACTGTATTTGGTCTACACCAAACACATCCTCTGTTCTGGTGTCCAAATAATTCAATTTTAGACTCATCTGTCCAAAGAACATTATTCCAGAAGTCCTGGTCTTTGTCTACATTCTCTCTGGCAAACTTCAGTCTGGCCTTCATGTTTCTCTTAGAGAGCAAAGGTTTCCTCCTTGCACACCTCTCATGCAAGTTAAACTAGTGCAGTCTCTTTCTAATTGTAGAGGCATGCACTTTGACATCAGCAGTAGCAAGAACCTGCTGTAGGTCCCGTCATGACATTTAGGGTTTTTGGAGACTTCTTTTATCATTTTGCGGTCTGCTCTCAGGGTGAATTTGCTTGGAAGGCCAGACCTGGGCAAGTTGGCAGTTGTTTTTAATGTCCTCCACTTGTAGATTATTTTCTGGACAGTGGAATTTTGAGATCTTTTTAAATCCCTTACCAGACTCATAAGCAGCTACAATCTTTCAGAAGGCCTCACGATCTTACCATGGTGTTCACTCACTTTAACAGTCAGGAGCACACCAAACTAAATGTCTGAGGTTTAAATAGGACAAGTCTCCTTCAAAATCCTGAGTAACGATGTTCTAATCATGTGCACCTGATGTGAAACACCCTTGTGTGATTTTAGCCATTTTAAGTGGGAATAAATGTGGGGGTGTCCTAATTTATTTCTCACCAGAAATTGCATGTTTTTATAATTACATTTTACAGAAAATTTTAACAAGTCTTTTCTTCAGTTTTTAGTTATATTACTTGAATCTCCCAGTATTGTTAAAATTGATATTAAATATCCATATGTCCAAATATATTAAACACAGGCTTTCACAATTTTTTACACAGTATTTTTTAGAATACTGTGCGCAATTATAATAACCAAAAAAAAAAAAAAAAAGAGTCTGGCATCTGTAAACCCCTAGACAATACAGGATTTTTTTTTTTATAATTTCCATACTTTGAAAATGAAAATAAATTATGCATTTGTGCTGTAGAATAATCTAGCTAAATGTAATTTTGTGACATTAATACATCAGTACTGTGTTTTGTCAGGTCACTGACTACCCCCCCCCCCCCCCCCCCAGGATGTTGATTCAAAAAAACAGGCAGACGTAAAATCTGTGATTGCACAGCTAACACAATCTGATATGTGTTTCATCATCATTTTATTCATCATCATTTTATTGATGATTACACAATTCAAAACTGGGAACAAAACAATGAGAACACAAATGTGTCCTGCCTTCTCCTTACCTCATGACTGGTTCTCCAGTTTGGTATGCATGGTAGAACTGCTGGTACCAGTAGGGAAGGAGAGCATAGCGCTGGCGCACAGCTTCACGGATCACGGCTGTGTTTTCGGGGCCAAACAGCCAGGGCTCACGGCGGGGTGTGTCCAGGTGGGCGTGAGCCCTAAAGAACGGCTGGTAAGCCCCTGTCTGGTACCACCGTACCAGCAACTCGGTGCTTGGAGACTTGAAAAAGCCACCAACATCAGCTAGAAGACAGAAAATGGATGTTATAATAATAATGAGTCAATTGTAACCCATGGACAACAAATGGAAATTAGCCACTAGCTACAATCTGGCAAGTTTACATTGATTGATATCAATATTCATCAACTTGCACTGTCCATTAAAAAAACAAACAAAAAATGCAATTAAAACCAACCATTTCAGACAGAACTAACTTTTTGAGGAGCTGTAAAACACCAGAAAATGTTTTTGGTCTTTAAAACTACACATGTTCTTGAGGATGTCAAAACTTAATAAATAACTGCAGCCAAGACACAGCGAAAATGAACAATCACCATGGTAACAACCCTTGCACATTTTATTAAAACACTGTAGCACACCAGAAATACCCGTTTCCAAACCACTTGAGTGTTTGTTTGCCGTAAGTTTCTGACATAGCTTTGAAATAATTCTTATTTTATTTCCTGCATACGAGCTTAAAATGAATTGTATAATCTCACTCACATCTGTGTGGAGGTTATGCCTAATCTTCCTCATATAATAATCTCTCATCTGCAGATATCTGAAGAATTCAGATTTTTCTAGTTTAACTTTTCTTCTCATGTTTACAAAACTCCCGAAATCTTTCCCCCCCCCATATTGCCCCATGCTGTGATTCCCTTGTTCACCAGATTTTTGTATCCCCTATCTTGCTTTGCCGGTTCAAACTGACTGTCAAATGCTACCCATTTCAATAGTTTTATGTCCTCCTTTATATTATACTTTTGTACTATTTTATACTGCAGGTACAATATTAAACCCATCAAATATAGAACGTTTAGCATATCAGATGAGCTCAATCATCAGGGAAATTTGGGACTTGGGGCTTTTTTAAAAAAAATTTTTTTATTATTAAACAATCTCATTGTGAGAAACACTAAACTGACAGCGTGTGTACTAGTGATGGTCTGAATGAATCAGAAGCTCTGGAGCATGTGTCAAAAAACAGCACAGTTGTTCAGAAACACTGCTTCTGAGGCTTGATTCATTTGGCCAGAGTCACGTGATCAATGGCTCAATGGTTTTCAGGAAGTAAAGCCTTGGCAGGATTTGTGGTGTGTTTTGGTGGAGATTTTGTGTGAGACATGGAGTCAGCAAGGAAGGGAGGACATTCTGCCGTGTGGCAATATTCTGAATTGATTTCAGTCAGTCAGGTAGGTTTGGTAGCTCTCTGTTTGTTTTGTATTCTCTCTCGCTACATACGTACAGTGGTGTGAAAAAGTGTTTGCCCCTTTCCTGATTTCTCATTTTTTTTGTATGTTTGTCACACTTAAATGTTTCAGATCATCAAACTAATTTAAATATTAGACAAAGATAACACAAGTAAACACAAAATGTAGTTTTTAAATGAAGGCGTTTATTATTAAGGGTAAAAAAGTCCAAACCTTCATGGTCCTGTGTGAAAAAGTGATTGCCCCCCCCCCCCCCGTTAAAACATAGATTAACTATGGTTTATCACATCTTTGGAAAGCTGAGTTCAATTTCTCTAGCCACACCCAGGCCTGATTACTGCCACACCTGTTCTCAATCAAGAAATCACTTAAGTAGGACCTGCCTGACAAAGTGAAGAGAACTGGAGGTGTGCGCATGTGTTGGCGTCTGTAAACGTCACGTCAGAGTATTATCTTGTCTGCTTTTGTTTGTTTTTATTAACTTCGTTTTTTTTTTCCACAATATCTTTATTGAACCTTTTTTTTTTTTTAACAAACATGATACAAACAATCAAACACTAACACTAAAGTACTACAAAAAAAAAAAATGCACTAAAAACACCAACAACCACCAACAAAATCAAGTCTTCAACAATGCTCCTCTGTTTAGTCTAGACAATCCAATACATAAGTATACATATTATGTTCACCAGTTTGGAATTTACAAGGTCCACACACATCATTCACCTTCTTCTTCAAGAGTTATGTTTAAATTTTTTACATAATCAATAAAAGGTCTCCATATATTCTCAAACACAATTTCCTTTGATTTTAGTATATATGTTATTCTTTCTAATGGAAGGTTTGTTAACATCTGTCTTAACCACTGAGTCACATCTGGTCTATGAGTCTTTTTCCATAATAGTGCAATACATTTTTTGGCATTAAGCAAACTGAGGTCTATGAATGTTCTTTCACTTTTATTAAAATTATGCTTTTCTGGGTACAGACCCAACAAAAACAGTTTAGGATTCAATATGATTTGTTTTGAGATTATTTTTTCAATTGTTACCCTCACCTCTTCCCAAAACATTCTTATTAATCTACATTCCCATAAACAATGAAATAGGGTTCCTTTACTTTCCATGCATTTTGTGCATGTATCTGGTATATTTTTGTTATATCTATTTAACTCCTCCGGTGTAACATACATCCGCATTAACCATTTGAAATGTATCAATTTAAGGCGTGCATTTATTGATTTGGTTTGAGCTTCTGTACAAGCCAATTCCCATTGTTCCTCTGAAATTTCAATTTGCAGATCTTCTTTCCAGTAGTTTAATCTTTTCAGTGAATTTTCACTTGAAGATAGTGTCAATGAGTTATAAAACTCTGAAATAATACCCTTTCTTTTACTATCTTTCATCATCATTTTTTCCAAGGATGAATAAATAGGTCGAGTGAGAGCTTTATTTTGATTTGATCGAATAAAGTTTCTAAGTTGAAGATATTTAAAAAAATGTGTTCTATTGAGATTAAATTTGATCCTCAGCTCTTCAAAAGACATTATGTTGTCTGCACATGGCAAATATAAATCCTGAATCTTTTGTATCCCTTTTAAATTCCATACTTTAAATACAGCGTCCGCTCTCCCTGGTTTAAAATATTGATTACCCCATATTGGACTAAATTGTGACAATAACTGTGGTTCTTTTAAATAGTTTTTAGCTTCACACCATATTTTGATCATATGCTTTACAAATGGATTTTTAACTTGTTTTTGTAATTTTTTTGCCGAATCTGAGTATATGAATATGGGAAGAGGTAAAGGTAAATTGTATGATTCCATTTCAGTCCAGTGAGGGAGATCATTTGATGAAAAATAATATGTCATAGACCTCAGTTGTGCCGACCAATAATACAACATAAAATTTGGACATTTCAGACCTCCACGATCAAATGGTAAATATAATAAAGACAAACGTAATCTAGCCCTCCTGTTGTTCCATATAAATTCCACTAACTTTTTTTTTATTCTTGAGAATAGATCTGAAGGTGGTGATAAGGGAATGTATTGAAATAAATAAAGTATTTTAGGTAAAATATTACTTTTAAGTATATTGATTCTCCCGATCATCGACATTGGTAGTGACATCCATCTCTGAGTTAACTCATTGATATCTGACATTAAGGCTTCATAGTTGACACTGGCGACTGATTCTAGCTTAGGCATAATTTGGATTCCTAAATATTTAAACTGATTTACAACATTGAATTGATTTACCTCAGGGGCTGGGTAATTTCTCTGGGTCTCATTTAGCATTAATATTGAAGATTTAGTTTTATTTATTTTATATCCTGATATTTCCCCAAAATTCTTTATTAAATTCAACAAGGTTGGAATTGATTTTTTTTAGATTCGACATAAACAAAATTATATCATCGGCGTACAGGGAGATTTTATGTTCTGTTGGTCCAACTTTAATTCCATATATTTGTGAATGTAAACGTATCGCTATCGCTAAAGGTTCAATTGCCATAGTAAACAGTAAAGGTGAAAGTGGACAGCCTTGTCGACATCCTCTATTGATTTTTATTGGTTTTGAAATATTGTTATTTGTTAGGATTTCTGCTGTAGCATTATTGTATATTATTTGAACCCATTTTATGAAATTATTTCCAAGTCCAAACCTTTGTAGGACTTCAAAAAGAAAGGGCCATTCAACTCTATCAAAGGCCTTTTCGGCGTCCAATGATAGGAGAGCTGTATCCGGTGCTTCTTTATTAAAATAAATAATATTAAATAGTCTTCTTACATTATGGAAGCCTTGTCTACCCTTTATAAAGCCATTCTGATCTCGATTAATAATATTTGGTAAAATTTCTTGTATTCGTCTTGCTAAAATTTTACAGATTATCTTAAGGTCGGCGTTTAATAGGCTTATTGGTCTCATATTTTCACATTTATTAGAGGGCTTACCTGGTTTTGGCAGCAGTATAATTAAGGCATTATTTATGTATGATGGTAAATTATTATTTTGAAATGCTTCTAAAACCATTTCCAAAAAAGGTTTTATTAATTTATTCTTAAATTTTTTATAAAGGTCAACTGGAAGACCATCTGGTCCTGCACTTTTTCCTGATTTCATATTATCAATGGCTAGCCCAACTTCTTCTTGACTAATTTTAGACTCCAATATCTCCCTGTTTTCATTTGGAATACACGGTATAGATAGTTCGTTCAAAAACCCATTTAGTTTTGTTAAATCAGGTTCATTTTTGGTATCATATAATTTTTCATAGTAATCTCTAAAGGCTCTATTAATTTCTAAAGGATCTATAACTACCTGTCCATTACTTATAATACTGGTAATTGGTGTTTTAATTTCCAATTGTTTAATCTGCCATGCTAATAATTTTCCTGATTTTTCACCTTGTTCATAAAAAGATTGTTTCAATCTTAGAAGACTCGAGGCAGCTCTATTCGCTGATTTTTTGTCGTATTCAGCTCTCAAAATCAGTAATTCATTCTCCAACCTTGGGTCACTTCCTGCATACACTTTTTCCTGAAGACTTTTTATTTTATGTTCCAATTTAGCTCTCTCCTCTCGAGTCTTCTTAGATTTTGATCCTGTATAACTAATAATATGTCCCCTAATAAAAGCTTTGAAAGCCTCCCACTTTACACATGCTGATGTTTGTGTAGTATTGATGTCAAAGAACTCGTCTATCTGTTTTTCTATATACTTGACAAATTCCTCATCCTGAAGCCATTTATGCTGAAATTGCCATCTACCTGATTCCTTTGTCAATTTTTTATCTACATATATTAGACAACAGGGTGCATGATCAGAGATCACGATGTTATCATAAAAGCAGTTTTGAATCTTGGACCTTAATTCTGTGGAAATCAAAAAATAATCAATACGTGAGAATGTCTTGTAGGTACTGGAATAACAAGAATAGGCTTTAACTTGTGGTTTCATTTCTCTCCATATATCTAACAATCTCAATTCTTTCATAAAATGATTAATAGTCATCCTACATCCAATGTGCGTACAATCCAGTCCTGTTGATCTATCCACACCTGGATTCAATGTACAATTAAAATCCCCTGCTATTATATGTTGCCCTGTAAGTGATGATAAGATGAGAAATAAATTAGCAAAGAACTTCTGATCATCTATATTGGGACCATATAAGTTCACAAGATTTATATTTTCTAATAGCAAAGAACCTTGAATGATTACATATCTTCCAAATTTGTCTCCAATTACATTTTTCACTTGAAAAGGAACTGATTTATGTATGAGAGTCATAACTCCCCTGGCTCGGGATGAAAATGAAGAGGTGAATACACTTCCCTGCCATCTACTCCTAATTCTTTTAACATCCTCCTCTATCAGATGAGTTTCTTGTAAAAACACAATTCTTGAACCCATGTCCTTTATTTTATTCATAACTTGTTTAAGTTTTTTTAAATTTTGTAGACCTCTGCAATTCCATGAAGTTAAATTAAGATTAACACTTTGGTCCATGATCAATAGAGAGTTTGGGATTACCTTGCAGTGTAAACATGCTCATACAGAGAAGCAAAAACATGAGTGGTTGAACATTCATCCTACAAACTACACACAAACAAATTTCCCCTTCCCACACTTGTGGCAAACCCCCCAAAATCAAAAGAAAAATTCTGTCTCCCGATATAGCCATCGACCGTTCCACACCCACGGGGAACAGCCTAAGCCACTCCTTCTTCATCCTCCCAATCACCCTAACTCTACTGCTTTTAATGACGTAACATTAACTCTCCTCTGTAGTTTTCCAACTTAACTCCAAAATTTTTAACAACTTTGTACATCATAGTTTTTTTTTTGTTTGTTTTGTTTTTGTTTTGTTTTTTTAATATATAATACAATCTATATTTTGTAAACTTACTATTTACTTCAAGTCAGTCAGATGCCTGTGCAAATGCTTAATTATTCTACCTTATATTTTGTTCATGCTTAGCTCCCACCAGTCTCTTCTTCTTCTTTGATCTTCTTGATGAACTCCTGCGCCTCCTCTGGGGTCTTGAAGATGTGGGTTCTGCCCTCATACGTGGTCAGCAGTCTCGCAGGATAGATTACACCATGACGAATCCCAAGGTTGCGCAGCTCCTTACGTACGGGATCAAACTGCTTCCTCAATTGCTGGATTCCTGTGGCCAAATCTGGGTAGAACCGCACCTGCTGGTCCTGGTGTTTAATCTCTCCTTTAGCACGTGCAGCGTTGAAGATCTTCATCCTGTCTTTGTTGCTAAGAAACTTCATAATTAAGGTCCTCGGCGGTCCCTTATCTCTCCGTGGGCCAATACGATGTGCTTTTTCCAGAACCACTGCTGATTGCAACTCCTCGCTGCCCAGCACCTCCGGAATCCACTTTTCCAGAAAGGAGCATACGTCCCGACCTTCTGATTCCTCTGGAAGACCCACCAGCCTCAAATTATTCTGTCTCGACCGAGATTCCAAATCCAAAATATTATCTTCCAGAGATTTATTTTTTTTTTCCAAAGTGCGCACCTTTAATTGAAGACGGGTGACGTCATCTTCAGCACTAGCGAGACGGAGCTCCATCTGCGCCGTTCGTTCTACACAGTCACCCAATTCCTTTCTTATTCCTTCCAACGCTGTCATAATCCCATCAAATCTAGAGGAAAAGTCCGCTCTCATTGAACTCATGGCAGCCATCAGCGCATCTGCGCCATTCCCCGCAGATATCGCACCGTTGCCAGCCTCCTCCGCCATATATGGAGTTTTGTTTGCTGCGTCACAGACCTGAAAGTCCGTTAATTTGGACTGTTTCGGCGGCTCGCTTTTTCCTTTTCCTGGTTTTCCAGCCTTAGGCTTCGCCGACATATCCTCGCCCAAATGCTGGGATACGTTCTGTCCCAAATGAGAGTGTTATTTGCTGATTTTTTTTCTCCAGGAGCAGAGCAGAGCGAGACACGTCCGTCCTACGTGGCAGCCATAACCGGAAGTCCTTAACTTCGTTTTTAATTTTTTTTTTTAATCTCTTTTTACTGATATTAGCTTTTTACTTAGTGTTAGCTTAGTGATGGCCTAGCAGAAAGCCCAATCAGGCACACAGGTGAATCACACCCCGGGCAGGGCTGTTTTAACCAGGCTAGGCTAACCTGTTTTTAGCGGGTTTTTTGCTAGCTAGCTAGCCACTTCTCGCCTGGAACATCATGGCTCCATCCCCGACGTGTGTCAGCTGTGTGTCCCTCCTTAACCCTAGAACACTAATGTAGGGTGATTTTCACCCGATGTTAATGGAGATGCTAGTGTTACTAGCTTAATATTAGTGTTCTAGGGTTAAGAAGGTTTCTGAGTTGGAATTGAGACTCTCCAACCTCTATAAGATTCGGGAGGCTGAAGACCACCTAGATACTATAATTCTAGGGTGGACAACGGCCCCGGCCACCGACTCGCAGCTGGCAGAGACGGCTACTTACCTGGGTGAATTTAGCACATTGCCATCCACTTCCACCCCTGCTCCGGTCTCCTCAGCTGTCCAGGACCCCAGCAATAAACACTGGCTTCAGCTCGGAGCTAAACTCAAAGCCCCGGGGGGGTTTTCACATCCTCAATGTGCGCCCTGGACCCTGGTTGGGCCAACTAGCAAACATCGGGGATTGATCAGACCTGGCCACACTTCCTCTCTTCCCCAGTTACTGGAAAACAGATTCAACATCCTTTCCCTGGAAGATTTTCCCCACCTGGACATTGATCATCCTCCCATGGCCGCCCCTTCTCCTTCAGCAGTGGCCCAAACCTGCAAGCCCTGGATTAAAACTACTTTAGGTGTGCCGAACTATACACCAGCTCCAAAAAGAAGAGAGCGCATCAACCCACCATTACAACAACAGCAAAATTATCCACCATTTCAGAAGCCACCGGCAAGGCCCCCCCAGACAACATTGGTAATTGGTGATTCGATTATGAGGAACATCAGAAGCAGGTACTATGTCACTAAATTTTTTCCTGGGGCTAAAGTGTCAGACATTGAGGCTCTAACCCCTGACCTATTAAATTAATTCCCCCACGCTAAAACTGTCATTGTGCATGTTGGATGCAACAACATCCCAAATGAAGCATCGGAGATCTTTAAGAGTGACTTCAAGAGCCTTCTGTCCACTCTTATGAACTGTGGCAGACGTGTGTTTATTTCTGGGCCACTGGCACCTTTCAGACGAGGTTACAATTATTTTAGCAGAACTCTCAACCTTAATACCTGGTTGTGTTTTACATGTCCTACTTTTAACATTGGTTTTGTAGACAATTTCAACCTGTTTTGGAACCGCCCATCACTTATGAGGCCAGATGGCATCCATCCAAATAGACTTGGTGCACGTGTTTTAAGGGACAATCTGTTCTATTTCATTTAGCGTTTTTTAGTACAGTGACTGAAATTTAGTACGTTAACTCACCCCGAAGTTCCTGGGTCTACCAACCAGCCCTTCTTTGTTTCCACTTCTCATAGTAATCCTATTAATCCAAATAATCCTCACTGTTTAGATCAGTTTTCAATTTATAACCCCATAGAGATTGTGTCCGTCTCCCTTTACCCAAAATATTATAACCCAAGACAAATAATTACCGGACCTAGCAGAATCACGTCACACAGTGCCACACTAATAGATAACATATTCACAAACATTATGGAAAATAATATCAGGAGTGGGCTTTTATTGAATGATATCAGTGACCACCTGCCGATTTTTGTTGTCTATCAATGTGATTATAGGAAGAAAAAGTATACCAAAAATATCAAATATAAAAGAATAAGAACCGAAGAATCAATGCATTTACTGACAAAGGAATTATTAATACAAGATTGGAAGATAGTTTATGATGAAAATGACATAAATAGAGCATATGATAAATTTTTACAAATATTTCAATCATTGTACAATAAATACTGTCCTATAAAACAATACAGTGACAGACAACAAAAAAAAAATATTCCTTGGGTCACCAAGGGGTTAATAAATGCATGTAAAAAGAAGAATACATTATATAAACAATTCATTAAATGCAGAACTGTGGAAGCTGAGATCAAATATAAAAGATACAAAAATAAGCTTACTACTATAATGAGGACCTGTAAGAAAGAATATTACAACAGAATACTAGAGGATAACAAAAATAACATAAAAGGAATATGGCAAGTACTCAATGGGATTATTAGTAATCGTCCTAAGAATGCAAATTATCCAGAATATTTTATCGAAAATGGCAATTTGATAAATAATATGGAAGATGTGGTCAGTGGTTTCAATAAATTTTTTGTAAACGTTGGTCCTGAATTAGCAAAATCAATAGTGACACCAGAAACAAACTACAGTGGTTCTGTGAATGAAATAGAAGATAGAAATCCAAACACAATCTTTTTGGGTGCAGTTACTGAAAAGGAAATTATCGAGACTGTGAGTAAATTTAAGAACAAAAAATCAACGGACTGGAATGAAATTGACATGACAATAGTGAAAAAAGTAATTGAGGGAATTGTTAAGCCACTCACCCACATCTGTAACCTGTCATTTCAAACTGGTACATTTCCAGACAAAATGAAAATAGCAAAAGTAATACCTCTATACAAAACAGGAGACAGTCATCGCTTCACAAATTACAGGCCAGTCTCTTTACTCTCACAATTCTCCAAAATACTTGAAAAAATCTTCACTAAGAGACTGGATGATTTCACTGAAAAACACAACCTCCTTACAGATAGCCAGTATGGTTTTAGAGCAGATAAATCTACATCTTTGGCACTGATCGAACTTATAGAAGAAATTACTAGTTGTATAGATAAAAAAAATGTTGCTGTAGGAGTATTCATAGATTTAAAGAAAGCTTTTGACACCACTGACCACAGAATACTACTAAGGAAACTGGAAAGGTATGGGATAAGAGGGGTTGGACTGAGTTGGGTGGAAAGTTATTTAAGTAACAGACAACAATTTGTACAAATTGGAGAGCACAAATCACCCTTCATGGACATCACTTGTGGTGTGCCCCAGGGGTCAGTTTTGGGACCCAAACTCTTTATTTTATATATAAATGTCATATGCCAAGTATCAAAAATTCTGAAATTTATTTTGTTTGCGGATGACACAAATATCCTCTGCACTGGTGAGAATTTGCAGCAGGTTTTAGAGGTGGTCACAACTGAAATGAAAAAATTAACGCAGTGGTTCAACAAAAATAAATTATCTCTAAATCTAAAAAAAACAAAGATTATGTTGTTTGGAAATTATAAAGTAAATCATGAAATAATGGTAACGATAGATGATACCAGAATAGAAACAGTACAGGAAAATAAGTTCCTGGGGATGACGCTTGACAATAAAATCTGCTGGAAACCTCACATTAGTCACATCCGGGCCAAATTAGCAAAATGTATAGGCATACTGGGGAAGACAAGACACTTCTTGGACTATAAATCATTGGTCTTATTGTACAATTCACTGTTTTTACCTTATCTTAACTACTGTGTAGAAGTCTGGGGAAACACCTACAAAACCAACCTACAGTCAATATGCACATTACAAAAAAGAGCTATAAGGATAATAAACAATGCAGGATATAGAGACCATACCAATTCGTTGTTCTTAAAGTCACATGTCATAAAGTTCATCGATTTAGTTAAATTTAAGACAGCACAAGTAATGTACAGGGCAATTAATAATCAACTACCAACTAATATACAAAATATATTTAAAAAAAAGAGACAATGATCATAATTTGAGGGGAGACTTAAACTTTACAAAACCCAAGATACGTACTACCAAGAAAAGTATGTGCATATCTGTCTGTGGGGTGGATTTGTGGAACAGTCTAGAGCCGGAACTGAAACTATGTACAAACAGAAATCAATTCAAAAAGAGGTATAAGCATGATTTGCTGAAAGGGTATATGTTAGAAGGGTAGTAGTTATATGTACGATTCATTATGTTCACTCTGGGATATTATGGGGCACTATGGAATGGTGGGTAGGACAGCACTGTGTATATCTGTGTTGTTTGAGGCTGGTTTTGTTGTATGGACATCATTGTATGTTAGAATGGATGGGTGTTAATGTTGATTTGTAAAAAATACAGTAAATTGTTTACTTGGGGTCTTAAAGGTGGTAATTTGTATAAAATTCACATGGGTGTATCTATGGAAAAGAGGAGATGGAATTAATAAGTGTTCACTTCTTCCTTCTCCCTTTCGAACAGTGTATAATGTTACTTTATTGCATTTGCCATTTGCTTGTATTTGTTATATTTTTGTGTTCGAAATAAACTATCTATCTAAATACAACATAATTTGATAAATACATGCCTTTCTGCAGCTCCTCCTCATCCGCCACCCCTCAACTTAGCCCCCGTCTTCCCCCTCAGAGAACTTTTGTCTATTCCCCCCGAAGTTAATAAAAATATAATGTATAAACATCCTAAAGTGATTAAACAAAAAGTTGGTAAAACTCAAATTAAACATCAAGTCTCTAAATTTAATGATTTGGCCTCCCTTCCTCCTCATAATTTAAAAATTAAATGCGGTTTGTTAAATATTAGGTCTCTAACTCCCAAGTCTCTACTAGTCCATGATCTGTTAATTGATCATCAGATTGATTTAATATCCCTTACAGAGACTTGGCTAGAGCCAGATGATTATGTTGGTTTAAATGAATCAACTCCCTCTGGTTATCTAAACTATCATAATCCCAGAAGTGCTGGTTGTGGAGGTGGAGTAGCAGCAATTTACCATTCTAAATCACTAGTTAATGTAAAGCAAAAATCATGTTTTAATTCTTTTGAGGGCCTGGTTCTTCGTATGGGGCATGTTAGCAATCTTAGCTTAAACCCAATTTTCTTTGCCATAGTTTACCATCCTCCCTCAGCCTACGCAGAGTTTTTATCTGAATTTGCCAAATTCTTAGCTGATTTAGTGCTGAAATCTGATAGAATAATTATAGTGGGGATTTTAATATACATGTTGATGTACATAGTGACTGTCTTAATAAGGCATTCAATTCAATATTAGACTCAATGGGGTTTTCCCAGAAAGTTGAACATTCTGCCCATTATCTCCACCACATATTGGACCTTGTTCTGACTTATGGCATAGAAATAGAAAATCTGGTAGTGTCTTCTCATAATCCTGTAGTGTCAGACCATTGTCTGTTAACCTTTGATTTCACTATTCCTGACTATTTGACTCCTAAAGAAAAATACTACTACAGCAGATGTCTTTCAGATGATGATGTTACCAAATTTATGCAGATTGTCTCCTCTATGCCATGTGTCAACACAACGGAAATAAAAGATG
This sequence comes from Pholidichthys leucotaenia, assembly GCA_020510985.1. NCBI lineage: Eukaryota > Metazoa > Chordata > Actinopteri > Cichliformes > Pholidichthyidae > Pholidichthys > Pholidichthys leucotaenia. The sequence goes on along the minus strand of CM035840.1, from coordinate 406,569,070 downwards.
GAGAGCTTGCTCCTTTTGTAATTGATAGCATGGTAGACAGTGTTACAGCTTCTCTGCATCAGACTCTAGACTTGGTGGCCCCTTTAAAAAAGGAAAAAGTCTAATCAGAGATTTCTAACCCCTTGGTTTAACACAGAAACTCTTAGCTTAAAACAGAAGACTCGTCAATTAGAAAGAAAATGGTGTTCCACTAATTTAGATGAAATCTATTTAGCTTGGAGAAATCATCTCTTAATTTATGAAAAATCTCTTAGAAAAGCTAGAACAAGTTATTACTCTGCATTAATAGAAGAAAATAAGAATAATCCCAGGTTTCTTTTCAGCACTGTAGCCAGGCTGACAAAGAGTCAGGACTCTGTCAATCCTCGCATCCCCCTAGAACTTACTGGCCAGGACTTTTTGAATTTTTTCAATCAAAAAATTTTATCTATTAGAGATAAAATCAGTCAGATTCTCCCCACCGTAAACTTAAGTACAGCAACTACTACAACTCCTTCAATTGATATCTGTTTGGATAAGTTTACTCCAATTAACCTTTTAGAATTAGATAAAATAATCTCCTAACCCAAGCCTTCATCTTGTCTTTTAGACCCTATTCCTACCAGGTTATTTAAAAAAGTCTTCCCATTTATTGGTAGCCGTATTCTTCAAATAATCAATTCTTCATGAACTTTAGGTCATGTACTGCAGGCATTTAAAATTGCTGTAATTAAACCCTTACTCAAAAAGCCAACGCTCGATCCAGGAGTTTTAGCTAACTATCGACCAATCTCTAATCTGCCTTTCATTTCAAAAATTTTAAGAGTTTTTGCTACACAATTATTTGACCACTTGCAGGGAAATGGTTTATTTGAAGAGTTTCAATCTGGGTTCAGAATTCATCATAGTACTGAAACAGCCTTAGTGAAGGTCACTAATGACCTCCTCATCGCATCCGATAATGGACTCGTTTCTGTACTTGTCCTTTTAGATCTTAGTGCAGCCTTTGATACTATTGACAATGATATTCTACTTGATAGATTAGAACACTATGTTGGACTTAATGGAACTTCGGTGCAGTGGTTTAGATCTTATTTGTCCGATAGACTTCAGTTTGTTCATATCAATGAGTTTTCTTCCAACTCTAAGTTCAGTCATGGAGTTCCACAGGGATCTGTGCTAGGCTCTACTCTTTTTAGTTTATATATGCTTCCATTAGGCAACATCATTAGAAAGCACTGTATACATTTTCATTGTTATGCAGATGACACAATTATACATGTCAATGAAGCCTGATGATAGTAACAAATTAGCCAAGTTAGATGCCTGTCTTAAGGAAATCAAAGCTTGGATGACTTGTAATTTTCTGCTATTAAACGCGGATAAGACTGAAGTCATTCTTGTTGGTCCAAAAAACCTTACAAATACCTTTCCCAAATCAAACTCTTGGACTCTTTGGATGTGGCTACTCTTTCTCTGAATAGTTCGGTGGGGAACTTTGGAATCATTTTTGATCAAGATCTGTTTTTTAATTTACACTTTAAATTTGTTTCTAAGACTGCCTTCTATCATCTGCATAATATTGCCAAGATTAGGAGCATCCCGTCTCTGTGAGTGATGCTGAGAAACTGATCCACGCTTTTGTTAGCTCTAGATTAGATTATTGTCACTCGTTATTATCAGGTCGTCCTAAAATATCTTTAAAAAGTCTTCAGTTGATCCAAAATGTTGCTGCAAGAGTTTTAACAGGTACTAGAAAGAGATCATATCTCTCCGGTTCTGGCCTCCCTTCACTGGCTTCCCATAGAGTTTAGAATTAAGTTTGAAATCCTTCTTCTCACTTACAAAGCTCTTAATAATCAGGCCCCTTTTTATATAAAAGATGTGATATTACCCTATCATCCTAACAGAGCACTACGCTCCCAAAATGCTGGATAACTTGTAATACCTAGAATCTCCAAAAGAACAATGGGTGGCAGAGCCTTCAGCTTTCAAGCTCCTTTCCTGTGGAACCAGTTACCAATCTGGATTCGGGAGTCAGACTCGATCTGTTTTTAAAAATAGGGTAAAAACCTTTTTCTTCAATATAGCCTACGATTAGGGAGGGATCATGTGTCTCTTAACCCTCCCTTTGTTTTGCTGCTAAAAGATTTAGACTACCGGGTGACTTCCAATAATGTACTTGCCTTCTCTCCTTTAATGTTTACTCTCTTTATGTCTGTTCTTTTTATCTTCTCTATCCCCTCACCCCCCAGCCAGTCGCAGCAGATGACTGCCCCTCCCTGAGCCTGGTTCTGCCAGAAGCTTCTTCCTGTTATAAGGGAGTTTTTCCTCTCCACCGTCGCCAAGTGCTTGCTCACAGGGGATTGCCTGATTGCTGGGGTCTTTCTGCAATTGTGGGGTTTCCCCTACATTGAAAGTGCTATGAGATGACTATTGTTGTGATATGGCGCTATATAAATAAAGTTGAATTGAAGTAGACCAAAAGATCCTCAAGCTCATGCTGCGATCCAAAGAAATTCAGGAACAAATGAGAAAAAGTAATTGGGATCTATCAGTCTGGAAAAGGTTATAAAACCATTTCTAAAGCTTTGGGACTCCAGCGAACCACAGTGAAAGCCATTATCCACAAATGGTGAAAACACAGAACAGTGGTGAACCTTCTCAGGAGTGGCCAGCCGACCAAAATTACCCCAAGAGCACAGCAATGACTCATCCAAAAGGTTACAAAAGACCCCACAACAACATCCAAAGAACTGCAGGGTTCACTTGCCTCAAGGCCAGTGTTTATGACTCCACCATAAGAAAGAGGCTGGGTAAAAATGTCCTGCATGGCAGAGTTCCAAGACAAAATCCACTGCTGCACAAAAAGAACATAAAGGCTGATCTCAGTTTTGCCAGAAAACATCTTGATGATCCCCAAGACTTTTGGGAAAATACTCTGTGGACTGACGAGACAAAAGTTGAACTTTTTGCAAGGTGTGTGTCCCAATACATCTGGCGTAAAAGTAACAGCATTTCAGAAAAGGAACATCATACCATCAGTAAAATATGGTGGTGGTAGTGTGATTCTCTGGGGCTGTTTTGCTGCTTCAGGACCTGGAAGACTTGCTGTGGTAAATGGAACCATGAATTCTACTGTCTACCTAAAAATCCTGAAGGAGAATGTCCGGCCATTTGTTCATGACCTCAAGCTGAAGTGCACTTGGGTTCTGCAGCAGGACAATGATCCAAAACACACCAACAAGTCCACCTCTGAATGGCTTAAGAAAAACAAAATGAAGACTTTGGAGTGGCCTAGTCAAAGTCCTGACCTGAATCCGATTGAGATGCTGTAGCATGACCTTAAAAAGGCGGTTCATGCTCGAAAACCCTCCACTGTGGCTGAATTACAACAATTCTGCAAAGATGAGTGGGCTAAAATTCCTCCACAGCACTGTAAAAGACTCATTGCCAGTTATTGCAAATGCTTGACTGCAGTTGTTGCTGCTAAGGGTAACCTAACCGGTTTAGGGGGCAATCACTTTTTCCACACAGGACCATGTAGGTTTGGATTTTTTTCCCCCCCCTTAATAATAAACACCTTCATTTAAAAAATGCATTTTGTGTTTACTTGTGTTATCTTTGTCTAATATTTAAATTTGGTTGAGCTGAAACATTTAAGTGTGAAACATACAAAAAAATGCAAAATCAGGAAGGAGGCAAACACTTTTTCACACCACTGCGCGCGCGCACACACACACACACACACACACACACACGAGCACATTACAAGGCCACATTAGTGTGAAAAAATCTTTAAATAACTTGATGACCGGGCTGTACAGTTGCGACGTGAAAATTGGTCTCTGCCAAGAATGAATAAACTTCCACTCCACTTCTGGGCAACAAGGAAGACTGTATAATACATCTGTATAAGCTTGCATTGCAGTTTCTATGCACTCCTGCATCGTCAGTTCAGTGTGAGAGGATTTTCTCTAAGCCACGAGAAATCATCTCCAAGAAGAGAAACGGACTCAGTCCACACACACCGTGGAACAAATCCTTTTCTTGAATAAAAACCAAACAGAATAACCATATCTGCATTATATGTTCATGTTATCAGTTCATAAGCATTTACACAGCCCAGTTCCTAAGCACTTTCCAAGTTCACAAGCACTTCTACCCCAGGTCAAAAAAATGTATAAAAATGTACCTGTCCACTGGTTAATTACATAAGCATGTGGGAGGCAGGGACCTTACAGCACAAGCATACTCCCAAGCTATTCTAAGTTTGTGTTGTACATATGTTTTTATTATGTTTACAGACATCAAAGGGAGCTCACACCATGTCACATGTTTAACCAAGGACCATTTATTCATCAAAATTATTTACCATTATTTCTAAACCAAAAAAACAAACAAAACAAAAACATGTACAAAGTACCACAACGATAGCCCAATAGACAGAATTGTCATGTAATAATCAACGGAAGCTCTCATCTCTAGAGTAGGAAACCATAAAGCAGTTCACTTTTGGCCACCAGATGGTACCAAAGAAGACTATGTTGAAAAGCTTCAAGTAATGAACCCTTTTCAGATAAAAGCTTCAGTGCTTGAGAAAGCTTCATTTGTCCATCACTAGTGTGTATCCTTTTTAAAAGCATTTTATATCCCCAAGATAAGCTGAAGGACCAAACCTTTGAGCATTTGCACTTAATTAAATGTGAATATTCTGAGCCCTAAAAATGTCCTTTGAGACAGCCTTAAAAAGAACAGCATCCAATTCTGTTCTCCTCAGTTCATGTATCAGTCATATATACGTAAATGGAAACCCTGTGCTGTGATACAGAGACAGCAGCCACGGTTACATGTGCAAAATTTCTTCAATCTGATTACAATTCAGATCAGAACTTTACTGTTGTGATGTATGGGAGTTGTATGAGTTGTACGAGTTGTATGAGTTGCATTTGCATATGCCACCCCATTGGTGGGCGCTGTATTCTGTGGCATTGCCAATAGTATAAGAGTGTGCTCATTGAACTGAACTAAAACGTGTATGTGTGCGTATGCTTGAGTAAACGAGCAAGCTGATGACCTGCAGCCGTGTGTGTCTTGGTGTTTGTTCCTCCGAGTGGTAATCTAAAGTAGAAACCCACGGACATAACATCATTGGCGACGAGGATAACTTTAGATTTCCAAGTCTCGCCGCGGTATTGACTGCGAGTGACGGAGGAAGAGGAACGTTTGTCCTGGTGGGAGTTTGGCTGTGCACGGCACGCCAGGTGACAGTGCGCCGGGTGACAGGACGCCGGGTGACAGGACGCCAGGTGACAAGATTGCTAAACGCTAGCTAACTGCACGCCATGGCTGGATTTATTGGACACATTAACCCATTCGACGAGTCGGTGGAGCAGTGGTCAACCTACGTTGAGAGGTTTGAGCATTTTGTAACGGCAAATGGTATTGCAGAGGAGAAAAAGCTTGCTGTTTTCTTAAGTGTAATTGGTGCGTCAACATATGGACTTTTACGTAGCCTCGTAGCTCCAGATAAGCCAGGGGCTAAGACATGTGCTCAACTCACGGAAGTTTTGAAAGATCATTTTTCCCCAAAGCCAATTGTGATTGCTGAAAGATTTCGCTTTCATAAACGGAACCAACAAGAGGGAGAAACTGCGACGCAATACATAGCAGTCATTAAAAAGCTTTCTGAACACTGCGAGTTTGGTATGCACCTGCAGGATGCATTGAGGGATAGGCTCGTTTGTGGACTGAATATAGAAGCTATCCAGAAAAAATTGCTGATGGAGGAGAAGCTTACTTTTTTCCAAAGCAGTGGAACTAGCCGTGTCAATGGAGACAGTAGCTCGCGAGACACATCAGCTGAGCAACGCGCTGAAAGTGCATGTACTGTCACCACATGACAAACAACACACGAAATGTTCGCGCTGTGGAAAAATGAACCACAAAGAGAGCGATTGTTTTTATAAGGAGCAAAAATGCCATAAATGTGGTAAGAGAGGACATATCTCGAAAATGTGCAGGAACAAAGAGATTGTAAATAAGGAGAAACCAGTGGAGTATAAAGCTAAAAAGAAAAAAAGGGTGCACCAACTGGATGTAAAAGAAATATCTAGTGATGGTAGCACTACAGACACTGAAGTGAGCCTGCATATGGTGTCTCAGCAGAGTAATTTGTCATACATGAGTGTTAAACCAAAAATTGAAGGTAAAAGGATTATCATGGAATTAGATACCGGTGCTACCGTTTCTTTGATTTCAAGAAAACTGTATGATGCACACTTTAAGGACTTGGCCTTGCGCCAAACCCATATAATGCTGAAAACATACACGGGCGAGGTGATTCCAGCAGAGGGTGTCATCACCGTTTCAGTGAGGATGAATAAGCAGAGGGCTAGACTACCACTGTATGTGGTTCGGGGACGTTCACCCCCACTTTTTGGTCGGGAGTGGCTGCGGAGGTTTCGAATTGACTGGCGAGAAATAAAGACGGTCCGGGAGGAGACGCTAGAGGGCGTGCTACAAAGACATGCAGAGGTCTTTAAGAAAGAATTAGGCACTCTGAAAGGCATGGAAGTAGCCATAGCGCTGAAGCCGGATCATGTGCCACGGTTCTGTCAAGCGAGAGTCGTTCCCTATGCCCTTAGGCCAAAAGTGGAGGCTGAAATTGACCAATTGTGTGAGCAGGGCATTATATCCCCTGTCAAATTCAGTGAATGGGCAACACCCATTGTGCCCGTTGTGAAAAAGAACGGAGATGTTAGGATATGTGGGGATTTTAAAGTCACAGTTAATCCTGCCCTGTGTGTGGAGAAATACCCAATTCCACGCATGAAGATCTATTCGCATCACTTTCGGGGGGGGGGGGGCAACATTTTAGTAAACTGGACTTATCTCATGCCTATTTGCAAATGGTGATAGAGGGAAATTTCAGAAAATATCTTACAATAACCACATCCAAGGGTCTGTTTTGTTACAACAGGTTGGCATTTGGAATTACCTCAGCACCAGCGATATTCCAGTGTGCCATGGACCAAGTCCTCCAGGGTCTGCCGAACGTTCACTGTTACCTGGACGATATATTGGTCAGTGGACAGGATCGTGTGCAGCATCTGAAAAATCTGGATGCAGTCCTAGGGCGCTTGGAAGAATTCGGTTTGCGAGTACGGAAGGAAAAATGTGAATTTTTCAAGGATTCACTGGAATATCTGGGTCACGTCATTGATGCCCAGGGTCTACACAAGGCACCAGAGAAAGTCAGGGCAATTGTGGAGGCTCCTGCACCTATAGACGTGAGTCAGTTACGTTCTTTCTTGGGGCTAATTAATTATTACAGCAGATTTATCCCCAATTTGTCATCTATCCTAAGCCCACTGAATACGCTGCTGTGCAAAGGAAAACAATGGCAATGGACATCTGAATGTGCTGCATCTTTCAAAGAGGCAAAAGAGCAGTTACTCTCTCAAAGCATGTTAACCCATTATGATCCACAACTTCCCATTCGGCTGGCGTGTGATGCATCACCTTATGGTGTAGGTAGTGTCATCTCACATATTTTCACGAATGGACAAGAGAGGCCCATAGCTTTTGCATCAAGGACTCTGAATAAGGCAGAACGCAATTATGCCCACATTGAGCGCGAAGCTCTTGGCATTATATTTGGAGTTCGTAAATTCCATCATTATCTGTATGGCAGGCAGTTTACACTCCTTACAGATCATCGCCCATTGACCACTATTCTGAGTCCGTGCAAAGCCATACCATCTATGGCTGCTGCTAGAATGCAGCGGTGGGCTCTCCTGTTAGCTGCCCATAATTACACCATACAGTACCGAGAGGCAGCTCGTCATGGAAATGCGGATGGGCTTTCACGCCTTCCATTACCAACATCACCAAGAGAGAGAATCAGTACTGTGGACAGTTTTCACATTAAACACCTAGAAGCCTTACCTGTGAACTGTCGAGAAATCTGCCGAGAGAGCAGGGGTGATTCTGTCCTTGCTCAAGTCCTGGAGATGGTCTCCACAGGTCGCTTTCCGAGGGTCCAGGATGTGGCCAGCACATTGGTGCCATTCATCAGCCAGAGGGATGAGTTGACACTCCAGCAAGGTTGCCTTATGTGGGGTGTGCGCATTGTCATTCCCTCAAAATTGAGATCACGACTGCTGTCGGAACTGCATACTGGACACCCAGGTGTTGTCAAAATGAAAGCTGTCGCCCGCAGTTACATGTGGTGGCCCGGAATTGACGCTCAAATTGAACAGGTCTCAAAAACATGCCAGTCCTGTCAATTTACACAGAAAGCACCGGGACCAGCACCACTCCACCCATGGACCTGGCCTGGATCCCCGTGGCAGAGAATTCATGTCGACTTTGCTGGGCCGTTCCAAGGCCAAATGTTTATGGTGGTTGTAGACGCCCATTCAAAATGGCCTGAGGTGAGGACTTCCGGTTATGGCGGCCGCCTAGAAGGACACGTATCACTCTGCTCTGCCCCTGGAAATAAAAATTCGGCAAATAACTCTCTCATTTGGAACAGAACTTTTCCCAGCGTTTGGGTGAGGATATGCCGGTGAAGACTAAGGCTGGGAAATCAGGACGGGGAAAAATTGAATCGCCGAAGCAGTCCAAATTAACGGACTTTAAAGTTTGTGGCGCAGTAGAAAAAGCTGCGGATATGGCGGATGAAACTAGCGGTGGTGCGGTAACTGCTGCTGCTGACGATGGCGGCACAGGTGCAGTGCTGGCTGCCATTAGCTCAATGAGAGCAGACTTTTCCGCTAAACTTGATGGGATTATGGCAGCATTGGATGCAATGAGAAAGGAGTTGGGTGACTGCGTGGAGCGAGTGACGCAGGCGGAGCTTCGTGTTTCAAGTGCGGAGGATGAAATCAGCGGACTTCAAATAAAGGTGCGCACTTTGGAAAAAAAAAAATAAAGATCTGGAAAATAGCGTTCTGGACTTGGAATCTCGGTCCAGAAGGAACAACCTGAGGCTGGTGGGTTTACCGGAGGGAGCCGAAGGTCGTGATTCATGCTCCTTTTTGGAGGGGTGGATCCCGGAGGCGCTGAACAACGCGGAGCTAAAATCATCAGTCGTCTTGGAAAGCTCCCACCGAATTGGCCCACCGAGAGGTAACAAGGCAGCACCGAGGACGCTAATTATGAAGTTTCTCAGCTACAGAGACAGGATGACGATCTCCAACGCGGTGCGGGCCAAAGGAGAAATTAAATACCAAGATCAGCAGGTGCGGTTCTACCCAGATCTGGCCTCAGGAATCCAACAATTAAGGAAGCAGTTTGACCCCATCCGCAAAGAACTGCGCAACCTTGAGATTCGTCATGGAGTGATTCACCCTGCAAGACTTCTGGTCACATATGAGGGCAGAACACGCATCTTCAAGACCCCCGAGGAGGCGCAGGAGCTCATCAAGAAGATCCAGGAAGAGACTGGTGGGAGCTAAGCATGAACAGAATATAGGGTACAATATTTGAGCATTTAACTGATTAGAAGCATATAACAAGATTACAAAATATAGAATGTATTACATATTAAAAAAAAAAAAAAAGTACAAAATTGCTAAAAAAATTTTGGAGTTAAATTGGAAAATTACAGAAGAGAGTTAATGTTACGTTATTAAAAGCAGTAGAGTTAGGGTGATTGGGAGGATGAAGAAGGAGTGGCTTTGGCTGATCCTCATGGGTGAGGAACGGTCGATGGCTATATCGGGAGACGGAATTTTTCTTTTGCTTTTGGGGGGATTGCCACAAATGTGGGAAGGGGGAATTTGTTTGTGTGTAGTTTGTAGGGTGAATGTTCAACCACTCATTTTTTTGCTTTTCTGTTTGAGCATGTTTACACTGCAAGGTAATCCCAAACTCCCTATTGATTATAAATCAAAGTGTTAATCTTAATTTAACTTCATGGAATTGCAGAGGTCTACAAAATTTAAAAAAACTTAAACAAGTTATGAATAAAATAAAAGACATGGGTTCAAAAATTGTGTTTTTACAAGAAACTCATCTAATAGAGCAAGATGTAAAAAGAATTAGGAGTAGATGGCAAGGAAATGTTTTCACCTCATCATTTTCATCCCGAGCCAGGGGAGTTATGACTCTCATACATAAATCAGTCCCATTTCAAGTGAAAAATGTAATTGGAGACAAATTTGGAAGATATGTAATCATTCAAGGATCGGTGAACTTATATGGTCCCAATATAGATGATCAAAAGTTCTTTGCCAATTTATTTCTTATCTTATCATCACTTACAGGGCAACATATAATAGCAGGGGATTTTAATTGTACATTGAATCCCAGTATAGATAGATCAACAGGACTGGACTGTACGCACAATGGATGTAGGATGACCATTAATCATTTTATGAAAGAACTGAAATTGATAGATATATGGAGAGAAATGAAACCACAAGTTAAAGCATACTCTTGTTATTCCAATACCTACAAGACATTCTCACGTATAGATTATTTTTTGATCTCCACAGAATTAAGGTCCAAGATTCAAAACTGTTTTTATGATAATATCGTGATCTCTGATCATGCACCCTGCTGTCTAATGTATGTAGATAAGAAATTGACAAAGGAACCAGGTAGATGGCAATTTCAGCATAAATGGCTTCAGGATGAGGAATTTGTTAAGTATATAGAAAAACAGATAGATGAGTTCTTTGATATCAATACTACACAAACATCAGCATGTGTAAAGTGGGAGGCTTTCAAAGCTTTTATTAGGGGACATATTATTAGTTATACAGGATCAAAATCTAAGAAGACTCGAGAGAAGAGAGTCCAATTGGAACATAAAATAAAAATTCTTCAAGAAAGAGTATATGCAGGAAGAGATCCAAGGTTGGAGAATGAATTACTGATTTTGAGAGCTGAATATGACAAAAAATCAGCGAATAGAGCTGCCTCGAGTCTTCTAAGATTGAAACAATCTTTTTATGAACAAGGTGAAAAATCAGGAAAGTTATTGGCATGGCAGATTAAACAATTAGAATCTAAAACACCAATTACCAGTATTATAAGTAACGGACAGGTAGTTATAGATCCTTCAGAAATTAATAGAGCCTTTAGAGATTACTATGAAAAATTATATGATACCAAAAATGAATATGACTTAACAAAACTACATGGGTTTTTGAATGAACTATTTATACCGTGTATTCCAAATGAAAATAGGGAGATACTGGAGTCTAAAATTAGTCAAGAAGAAGTTGGACTAGCCATTGATAATATGAAATCAGGAAAAAGTGCAGGACCAGATGGTCTTCCAGTTGATCTTTATAAAAAATTTAAGAATAAATTAACAAAACCTTTTTTGGAAATGGTTTTAGAAGCATTTCAAAATAGTAATTTACCATCATATATGAATAATGCCTTAATTATACTGTTGCCAAAACCAGGTAAGCCCTCTAATAAATGTGAAAATATGAGACCAATAAGCCTATTAAATGCCGACCTTAAGATAATTTGTAAAATTTTAGCAAGACGAATACAAGAAATTTTACCAAATATTATTAATCGAGATCAGAATGGCTTTATAAAGGGAAGACAAGGCTTCCATAATGTAAGAAGACTATTTAATATTATTTATTCTAATAAAGAAGCACCGGATACAGCTCTCTTATCACTGGATGCCGAAAAAGCCTTTGATAGAGTTGAATGGCCCTTTCTTTTTGAAGTCTTACAAAGGTTTGGACTTGGAAATAATTTCATAAAATGGGTTCAGATAATATATAATAATGCTACTGCAGAAATTCTAACAAATAACAATATTTCAAAATCAATAAAAATCAATAGAGGATGTCGACAAGGCTGTCCACTTTCACCTTTACTGTTTACTATGGCAATTGAACCTTTAGCGATGGCGATACGTCTACAGTCACAAATATATGGAATTAAAGTTGGACCAACAGAACATAAAATCTCCCTGTATGCCGATGACATAATTTTGTTTATGTCGAATCTTAAAAAATCAATTCCGACCTTGTTGAATTTAATAAAGAATTTCGGGGAAATATCAGGATATAAAATAAATAAAACTAAATCTTCAATATTAATGCTAAATGAGACCCAGAGAAATTACCCAGCCCCTGAGGTAAATCAATTCAATGTTGTAAATCAGTTCAAATATTTAGGAATCCAAATTGTGCCTAAGCTAGAATCAGTCGCCAGTGTCAATTATGAAGCCTTAATGACAGATATTGATGAGTTACTTCAGAGATGGATGTCACTACCAATGTCGATGATCGGGAGAATTAATATACTTAAAAGTAATATCTTACCTAAAATACTTTATTTATTTCAATACATTCCCTTACCACCACCTTTAGATTTATTCTCAAGAATTAAAAAAAAGTTAATGGAATTTATATGGAACAACAGGAGGGCTAGATTACGTCTGTCTTTATTATATTTACCATTTGATCGTGGAGGTCTGAAATGTCCAAATTTTATGTTGTATTATTGGTCGGCACAACTGAGGTCTATGACATATTATTTTTCATCAAATGATCTCCCTCACTGGACTGAAATGGAATCATACAATTTACCTTTACCTCTTCCCATATTCATATACTCAGATTCGGCAAAAAAATTACAAAAACAAGTTAAAAATCCATTTGTAAAGCATACGATCAAAATATGGTGTGAAGCTAAAAACTATTTAAAAGAACCACAGTTATTGTCACAATTTAGTCCAATATGGGGTAATCAATATTTTAAACCAGGGAGAGCGGACGCTGTATTTAAAGTATGGAATTTAAAAGGGATACAAAAGATTCAGGATTTATATTTGCCATGTGCAGAAAACATAATGTCTTTTGAAGAGTTGAGGATCAAATTTAATCTCAATAGAACACATTTTTTTAAATATCTTCAACTTAGAAACTTTATTCGATCAAATCAAAATAAAGCTCTCACTCGACCTATCTATTCATCCTTGGAAAAAATGTTGATGAAAGATAGTAAAAGAAAGGGTATTATTTCAGAGTTTTATAACTCATTGACACTATTTTCAAGTGAAAATTCACTGAAAAGATTAAACTACTGGAAAGAAGATCTGCAAACTGAAATTTCAGAGGAACAATGGGAATTGGCTTGTACAGAAGCTCAAACCAAATCAATAAATGTACGCCTTAAATTGATACATTTCAAATGGTTAATGCGGATGTATGTTACACCAGAGGAGTTAAATAGATATAACAAAAATATACCAGATACGTGCACAAAATGTATGGAAAGTAAAGGAACTCTATTTCATTGTGTATGGGAATGTAGATTAATAAGAATGTTTTGGGAAGAGGTGAGGGTAACAATTGAAAAAATAATCTCAAAACAAATCATATTGAATCCTAAACTGTTTTTGTTGGGTCTGTACCCAGAAAAGCATAATTTTAATAAAAGTGAAAGAACATTCATAGACCTCAGTTTGCTTAATGCCAAAAAATGTATTGCACTATTATGGAAAAAGACTCATAGACCAGATGTGACTCAGTGGTTAAGACAGATGTTAACAAACCTTCCATTAGAAAGAATAACATATATACTGAAATCAAAGGAAATTGTGTTTGAGAATATATGGAGACCTTTTATTGATTATGTAAAAAATTTAAACATAACTCTTGAAGAAGAAGGTGAATGATATGTGTGGACCTTGTAAATTCCAAACTGGTGAACATAATATGTATACTTATGTGTTGGATTGTCTAGACTAAACAGAGGAGCATTGTTGAAGATTTGATTTTGTTGGTGGTTGTTGGTGTTTTTTAGTGCATTTTTTTTTTTTTGTAGTACTTTAGTGTTAGTGTTTGATTGTTTGTATCATGTTTGTTTAAAAAAAAAAAAAAAAAAGGTTCAATAAAGATATTGTGGGAAAAAAAAAAAAATGGCCTGAGGTACACCTTATGAGTTCTACTACAACGGCTAATACCATCCAGGTGCTCCGAGGGTTATTTAGTCACTATGGGCTGCCTGAGGTGTTAGTGAGCGATAATGGTCCTCAGTTTACCTCACACGAGTTTGACACTTTTATGAAAGGCAATGGAGTAAAGCACATTCGCTCTGCACCATTTCATCCATCAACAAATGGTCTTGCAGAACGTTTTGTACAGACATTCAAGCAGTCACTGAAGCGTTCCACTGGAACCACTTCCATACAACACCAACTGGATGCCTTTCTACTCACGTACCGTAACACTCCACACTCTACAACGAAGGAGTCCCTGTCTATGCTTTTCATGCATCGCAAGTTGCGATCTCGATTGGACCTGCTGAAGCCTAGCGTGACATCAGAGGTAGAGAAAGCACAAGAGGCACAGTGTGCGTATCGAGGAATGCATGCAAAAGCCAGAACGTTCAAGGTGGGAGATCCAGTTCTTGTTCGGAATTACGGGAGAGGAGAGAAGAAGTGGATACCAGGGGTTGTTTCAGCTGAGACTGGCCCTGTATCCTACACCGTCGACATCGGCGCATCGCAGCACTGGAGGCGACACGCGGACCAGATGCTGGCCAGGGTTGTTGAATTGGATACCGCTACAGACGACGGCGGAGCTGCATCGTCGTGCATCTCAGCAGACCTGCCTGTGCTGGAAAAGACTGTTCCAGAACCAGCTACTCCGGTTCCTGTGAGTGATCCCTCACTATTACCCCAGGTAACCTCAGAGGGAAACACCACATCACCTCCAGAGACTGGTAAGAGATATCCTTCTCGTATTACTAGACCACCAGAGCGTTATGTTCCATAAACTTTAAGATACTTTTAAGAGACATATATTGGACATTTTTGAATAAGAGGCCTTTTTTATGTGTTAGATGAGAGAGTCACGTCTCACCAAAAGGGCAGGATAAACCCTTGACTGACTCAGGGGTTTGGGATCGTCTACTCCCAGCCTCAAGGCTAGTGTGTGTTTTTAAAATAATAAAAGTTGTTTGTTTTGTGTATCTTGGGGGTGGGTACAACATTTAGTGGGGAGGAGATGTGATGTATGGGAGTTGTATGAGTTGTATGAGTTGCATTTGCATATGCCACCCCATTGGTGGGCGCTGTATTCTGTGGCATCGCCAATACTATAAGAGTGTGCTCATTGAACTGAACTAAAACGTGTATGTGTGCATATGCTTGAGTAAACGAGCAAGCTGATGACCTGCAGCCGTGTGTGTCTTGGTGTTTGTTCCTCCGAGTGGTAATCTAAAGTAGAAACCCACGGACATAACAACTGTTTACATGGATCCTGAAAAAGTTGATCCGATTAGGACATGCGTTTCCATGTGTTACATGTTTGAACGGACTAAATCATTTTGACATGCACACAATTATCTGACATTCCGGAAATAGTAGAAGCAGCAACTTCCGATGTAAACAAACCCCACTTTGAGTCCTTCTCTTTTTGAAATGGTCCTGTATTGTGTTATTCAGACTGTACTCACATTCACCAACCACAATGCTCCGCACTGTATGTCTATATATATATATTTATAGTAATATGTACATATGTTTACTAGCTGTTCTTGTTTTTTCTTGTCTTCTGATTGTTGCTCTGAGTGTTGCTATCCCTGTGCTGTTGCAGTCCTGGAATTTCCCCATTGTGGGACTAATAAAGGCTTATCTTATCTTACTTTTGCTTCTGCTGGTCTCTGTAATGAAGTTACAGGCCCAGCAGTACATACTTCTGCATATGATGAACAGAGGGAGACAGCAGGACAATACAGACCAGATTTGTTTTACACCCGCCATGTCTTCTGCTAGCTGCTGTAAAGGCGGAAATATGTCACGTCGATGTGTGGCTGACGTACAGACATGCACAGTAAATATATTTTCTACCCAAATTTCGGAATAAGTGTTTATAGGTTCACCAATCGGATTAACAATTAACATAACCCACCCATCTCAATCGGAAGGAAATTTTGATCCAAACAAGTGTGATTGGGTCAGAATATTCAGATTGGCGTGTTTACATGAAGCATTTTTATTCCGATCAGGCTTTTAATCCAGTTACTTGTGTCCATGGCTAGTGATGTATAGATGTAAGTTGTGGTCTAAATATTATGAATCCAAAAATCATTGTTAAAAAAAATAACCCACAAAGAATAAAATTAGACTAAACAAGTGAGTCAGCCACAAATATGAGCCATTCTCTGTACCCTGAATTTTGCACTGAAACCAAACTTGGTCATTTTATGCTGCCCAGACACTCACCACCACAGAATGAAATCCCAACCAGACCCAGGCTGAGACACATCGGGATGGAGATCTTCAGATGGTCCCACTCAGCAGCATTATCTCCAGTCCACACCGCACCTGAAAACACAAACATGGACTTAAAACACTCAAAGCTTCACATCCATTTTCGCTCATGATGCAATTTGTTTTAGTAGCTTGGATTTTGCTGCACAACAGTATTGAAAATAAATTAATGGGTTGCATCACCACAGTTTTGTGAATGTGCTTGATAGCAAACAGGAAATATGCTTGCATCTAGCCAACATTAAATTGCCCAAACAGCAAGTGATTGTTTAAGACAAGCAGGACATATGGGAAATAAGAGCTCACCATAGCGCTGTGAACCAGCAAAAAAAGCCCTGGTCAGTACAAATGGGCGCTCAACTCCTCCTGACCTCTGGCTCAAACCCTCCGCTGTGGCTCTGTGCTGTCATGGATCAATGATTAGAGAGTTACTGTAAAGTTTCAAGTACCCACTGCTGACCAAAACAAAATTGGTGTAGACCAAGCAGCAGAAGGACAACGTGTTACAAAACACTTAAGAGTATGATGAAAATAAATGTTGTAGTGCTTTCAGAAACCATAAAATGTTTCACTGTTCAGATTTACTCACCACATAGAGCCCATAGAGGTTGTGGATATCACGGTGCTCCCACGCTCCATGCATTGCATCCTTGTGCATGGTGACTTCTGGCCCATTGAAGACCGAAGGCTCATTCATGTCGTTCCAGGTGTAAAGGTTCTCCATAGCACCCTGATGAATGGAAAGATCAGGTTTAATATTATAACCTGACTTACCATATCACAGAAATATGACCACCCCAAATTCATGAACAGATTTGATTAACTCTGAAGCTTCTTACGGAATGACAGATATTTCACTTGCACATGTAGTTACACATCAGTGGCTTTGATTCCCTGAGACTTACTTCATACTGATCGTAGGAAAACATGCTGGCCCACCATTCCCTCATGTCTGTGCGGGTGAAATCTGGATAACCAGAATTACCTAAGAGCCAGCATCCATCCCAGGGAGAAAGAGAAATTCACATTTTTACATTTTTTTCCTCAGGCAAGATCAAGTTTACTTAAGGTGTTAACAAAATGATGCTCCGTCCACTTTTTTTTGTTAAAGGGGTCATTGACTGAAAAATGGTGTGTTTGTAGGTTTTAACTGTCTCAAATGTGTTAACTGGTCAAATAATTAACTAAAAATTTTCCAAACAGTCAACGATCTGAAAAAAGCACACTGCCTTTATCCCTTTTCTGTCAGAGAGACTCTCAAAGACATTTTGACTCTTCCAGGTAAGTTTCCTACATCAAGTCTTGAAAAAGCCCACCCACTGCTCTATTATTGGCCTGCCTAGCTGTCCGTCACGTAGATCGAAGTGGTGGCTAAAGGTAGCCTATTAGCCCCTGAGCCATTAGACCACGAGTTAACACTGGTACCAGGATGCTAGCTGTAAGCACCGCTTATATCGTTATTTTCTTCAGATCGTAGTTACCCTAATAGCCATTCCTGTTACCACCTGGTTCACTCCGGCCCATCTCAAAGTAGTTTCATCATGATTCCATGGCGGACCGCCCGCCACAGCACGCCGGTCGCTTTTATGGCCCGGGGCCAGGGCTACTGGCCTGTGTTATGCCAAGAACTCCCCCGGATTGGCGGGGGAGTTATCAGCATAACACTGGTACGTGTGATTCGCTGCAAAATCACGACAAAACCAAAGAAATGGGCCGCAGTGACATGAGGCCCACCGCCGAACCAGGTGATAACAGGGATGGCTACTAGGGTGACTAAGATGTGAAGAAAATAACAATGTAAACCATGCTTACAGCCAGCATCCTGGTACCAGTGTTAGCTCGTGGGCTAATAGCTCAGGGGCTAATAGGCTACCTTTAGCCAGCCGTGCGAGCCACAAGCCGGTACAGGCGATCGGCCACGGAATCACAACGAAGCGTCCGGCTCCCTGCAATCAAAATGTCCCGGGACGAGATGCCGCTGGCTCTCACACCCAGCAACCCCCATCGTCTTCCATGGATCCGCTCTGCTCTCACAGTCAGCATAGTCACTCCAGCTTTCAGCTGGCTGTGAGAGCAGAGCAAAGTCCCACAGAGCCACACTGCCCTTTGAGATCCATCGGTTCGGTAGCTCGCATCGGGTTGCGGCGATCATCCAGCTCATGGTGCTAGAGGTTTGTTGTGGAATCATGGCAAAATTTATTAGGCGATAGACCGGACTGACGTGAGCTACACCATCGACTGTGGATCAGTGAACCAGAGTGCTGCTCAACCGAGCTAGGAGTCAGCTGTAATGTGTAACTGACGTAAGAGGGAGGGCAAAGTTGAAACGGTGAAGGATGGTTCTTAAAGCAACAGGCCTTAAATCAGAGCCTCTAAAGACAGCCAGGAAAAAAAACAAAAAAACAAATTTGCTTCAATAATCAAAAAGATTACAGAAAATGAACAAAATATGTCAAACATTTCATTAAGACGAGTGAGCTATTAAAATGTGGAAAAAGTGCAGTCAATGACCCCTTTAAATAGTGATAAAAGTCAGTACTCTTACCAGGCCAGCACCAGCCCTCGTAGTCTCCACCATCTTTATTCTTGACATAGAAACCCCGAGAGCGGAGTTCATTGTGGATCTTGTAGTTGCTGTCTACTTTGATATGAGGGTCCACAATGGCAACCATCTAGAAGAGAAATCAAAAAGGGCACATCATTTAATTACATGAGATTTGAAATAAAGTTCTTGCAAGATGAACTATCCGATTATGTGCTGGATTAGTTCATCCATCTAAATTCTTTACCCTGCGCCTCTTGTCCATGAGGCCCTGTAGCATATCCTTTGGCGTCCCAAATTTGTGAGGATCCCAGGTGAAGTAGCGCTTTCCATCTGTGTGCTCAATGTCAAGCCAGATGAAGTCGTAAGGGATGTCATGCTCATCAAAGCCGGCATCCACCGACTTCACGTCTTCTTGATCGTTATAATTCCAACGGCACTGGTGATAGCCCAGAGAAGTCAAAGGAGGGAAGGACTGGGTGCCTGACAAACAAAATGGGATGAAAGAAAAATAAAGCAAGAGCCGTTAAGACTGAGGAGGTCAATGAAAACCCTTAAAAGTGGATCAAAGATCAGATTATGCTGATGTTTTCTTGGGAGATTTCTTAGGCTAAATAAGATTTAAAATTTTGAAAAAACATTATGAACCAATAGATGTCCATGTTCAAGAGTCAAGATTTTATTTGTCAATACTACTATACGTACAAGACATACAGGAGAATTGAAGTGGTGTTTCTCTCTCTTCAGTGGTGGGCGCAATATAAAAAAAAAGGAATAAGGCTGGAAAAACAACAACAGCAGTCTATGTACAGTAATGCTACCCGTAGTGCAAATAGCGACAAAAGATAGACCCAGACATCCCATAGTGCAAATTAAGATAAACAATAAAACTCAGCAATCTTATATACAAAAAAAGTAGAGCAGTAATACTTGTAACTGCAAGTTCGATGCGGTAGTGTAGGTGCAGACAGTGACATGGACTGCAGCTGAACAGTACTGCAATAACAGACAGCAGCAGGTATGGCATTTGTGCAAATGGTTGCAGTAAGGTGTAGAGACATACAGCAGCAGATGTATTACTGTTGGTGTGCCAGTCTTTCTGTGCCAACAGCTGAGGTAGTTATCGTGCGGGTGAGTGCATCACGGTTGGGGGGGGGGGTAGAGTTCAAGGTCCTGATGGCCTGATGAACAAAGCTGTTTAGCAGTCTTGTGGAGCGGGCCCGGCAGGGGGCTGAAGAGGGAGTGTAAGGGGTGGGAGGTGTTGCCTGCAATGTTGATGGCTCTGCGGGTGAGGCAGATGTCCAAGGAAAGGGGGGGGGGGGGGCAGAGGGGCACCGATGAGCTTGCTGGCTGCTTTCACAGTGCGTTGTAGGGTCTTCCGGCAGGAGGTGGTGCAGCTTCCATACATCACCGTGATGCAGCTGGTGAGAATGCACTCAATGGTACCCCGGTAGAATGAATACATGATGGGGGTGGTTGGTGTTAAATACTAAATCTTGTGTTATGCAATTCTGTTCACATTTAAAGGTGACAGATAACATTCTGTCCCCCTGGCCAGTAGGTGTCACGCTTACTCTTGCCCCATCTGCTTGGTAGAGACATGCGACATCAACCTAGTTATAATAATAATAATGCATCAGATTTATATAGCACTTTTCATGGGACACTCAAAGATGCTTTACAATGGATACATTATTCATGCACTCCACAGACAGACACTGATAGTGGGAAGCTACTACTGTAGCCACAGCTGCCCTGGGGCAGACTGACTGAAATGTGGCTGCCAATCCACGCCAACAGCCTCTCCAACCACTACCGAACATTTATACCCAGTGTCATGGACACTGGAGACGAGGTGGATAAAGTGTCTTGCCCAGAGACACAATGGCAGGATGACTGGGGAGAGCAGGATTTGAACCACCAACCCTCCAGTTACTGGACGACCCACTCTACCTCCTGAGCAACAGCATGGTTATGCTATTGGCTGTGACATCTTTACCAGCCATAGCTATA
The DNA here is from genome assembly GCA_020510985.1 of Pholidichthys leucotaenia. Taxonomy (NCBI): domain Eukaryota; kingdom Metazoa; phylum Chordata; class Actinopteri; order Cichliformes; family Pholidichthyidae; genus Pholidichthys; species Pholidichthys leucotaenia. The sequence goes on along the minus strand of CM035840.1, from coordinate 406,548,269 downwards.
TAAACACTAGATAGGATATAGGAAGCCACCAAGCTAGTCATATTCAGAGTACATAGCTTACTTATATGATTACAATAAATGCAACAAACAATTGTTTCTGTATCCTGTTGCAGGTGCTGTCAACCATTATAATTGCCTGCAGAATATGATGCCTCCATTTGCCATAAAAATGTTAGCCATGTCGTAGCTAGTGTTTATAGTATATATCTATGGTACCACCATACTCTCATCACCCAACTGCTCAGATGTAAATATTATGATTATTTTGGATTTGTAAAAAATTATTAAAAGTAGTCTAAGTATTTTTCATCTGTACCTGTGTGGTACCCGTACCAAAGACCCCTCACCACAAGGACCTGAACAGTTACAGACCAGTGGCCCTCACATCACACCTAATTAAGACCTTGGAGAGGCTGCTCCTCGCCCACCTCTGCCCCCTGGTTGGACCAGCGATGGATCCACTTCAGTTTACCTACCAGCATAGCATCAGAGTGGAGGATGCAGTGATCTTCCTCCTACACTGTTCCCTGTCCCACCTGGAGAAGCCTGGGAGCACTGTGAGGATCATGTTCTTTGATTTCTCCAGCGCTTTCAACACCATCTAACCAGCGATGCTGAGGGATAAGCTACTGTGCGCAGGGGTGGACCAGTACCTGTCATCAGGGATCCTGGATTACCTCACAAACCGACCACAGTTTGTGAGAACCCAGGACTGTGTGTCTGATACCATCATCTGCAGTACGGGGGGCCCCTCAGGGAACAGTTCTGGCTCCCTTCCTGTTCACCCTCTATACTGCTGACTTTTCACACAGCACATTGCCATCTACAGAAGTTCTCTGATGACTCTGATCGTCGGCCTCATCTCTGATGGAGATGATGTGGAGTACAGAGGGCTTATCCAGGACTTTGTGGACTGGTGCCAACGGAACTGCTTCCAGATCAATGCGAGGAAAACCAAGAAACTGGTGGCGGACTGCTGCAGGTGAGGACAACCCCCTACAGCACCAGTAAACATCCAAGGCACAGACATTGAGATGGTGACATCTTACAAGTACCTGGGTGTTCACCTGATCAACAAACTGGACTGGTTACACAACACCAACGCACTCTACAAGAAGGGGCAGCGCAAGCTGTTCCTCCTGAGGAGACTCGGGTCTTTTGGAGTGCGACGGGCACTCCTGAAGACCTTCTACGATTCGGTGGTGGCATCAGCCATCACATCTGGAGTGGTCTGCTGGGGCAATGGCATCATGGAAGCCAACAGGAAGAGACTGAACAGACTGATCAAAAAAAGCTAGCTCTGTTCTGGGGTGACGCCTCGACCCAGTGGAGGAGATAGGAGAGAAGAGCATGGTGGCAAAGCTGTCATCTCTGCTGGTGTCCAAGTCCCACCCCATGCAGGACACGCTGAACGCACTGAAGAGCTCATTTAGCGGTAGGCTGTGCCATTATAGGTGCACGACAGAGAGGTTCCGCAGGTCCTTCCTATCTACGGCTGTCAGACTTTATAACCTAACCAGGGCTGCTCGTAGATGTCACAATGAATGTACTAAGCATAACAACCTTGCACAATAAATCATCACCTCCATTATACAACTAGGACAATATTAATCATTACTGAGTGTGACAACAACACTGTTGATTCAAATACGAAATATACTGTCTGGGTACGTATTCATATTCTGCAGGGTAACTTACCAAACTGTAATGCTGTTTATACCATATAGCTGCAATGCTCCTGCACTGTGTATACAGTGGTGTGAAAAAGTGTTTGCCCCCTTCCTGATTTCTCTTTTTTTTGTATGTTTGTCATACTTAAATGTTTCAGATCATGAAACAAATTTAAATATTAGACAAAGATAATGCAAGTAAACACAAAATGCAGTTTTTAAATGAAAGTGTTTATTATTAAGGGGAAAAAAATCCAAACCTACGTGGCCCTGTGTGAAAAAGTGATTGCCCCCTAAACCTAATAACTGGTTGGGCCACCCTTAGCAGCAACAACTGCAATCAAGTGTTTGCGATAACTGGCAATGAGTCTTTTACAGCGCTGTGGATGAATTTTGGCCCACTCATCTTTGCAGAATTGTTGTAATTCAGCCACATTGAAGGGTTTTCGAGTATGAACTGCCTTTTTAAGGTCATGTCACAGCATCTCAATTGGATTCAAGTCAGGACTTTGACTAGACCACTCCAAAGTCTTCATTTTGTTTTTCTTAAGCCATTCCGAGGTGGACTTGCTGGTGTGCTTTGGATCATTGTCCTACTGCAGAACCCAAGTGCGCTTTAGCTTGAGGTCACAAACTTCAGGATTTTTTGGTAGACAGCAGAATTCATGGTTCCATTTACCACAGCAAGTCTTCCAGGTCCTGAAGCAGCAAAACAGCCACAGACCATCACACTACCACCACTATATTTTACTGCTGGTATTATGTTCCTTTTCTGAAATGCTGTGTTACTTTTACGCTAGATGTAATGGGACACACACACCTTCCAAAAAGTTCAACTTTTGTCTCGTCAGTCCACAGAGTATTTTACCAAAAGTCTTGGGAATCATCAAGATGTTTTCTGGCAAAACTGAGATCAGCCTTTATGTTCTTTTTGCTCAGCAGTGGTTTTCGTCTTAGAACTCTGCCAAGCAGGACATTATTGCCCAGTCTTGTTCTTATGGTGGAGTCATGAACAATGACCTTAACTGAGGCAAGTGAGGCCTGCAGTTCTTTGGATGTTGTTGTGGGGTCTTTTGTGACCTCTTGGATGAGTCGTCGCTGCACTCTTGGGGTAATTTTGGTCGGCCGGCCACTCCTGGGAAGGTTCACCACTGTTCCATGTTTTTTGCCATTTGTGGATAATAGCTCTCACTGTGGTTCACTGGAGTCCCAAAGCTTTAGAAATGGCTTTAAAACCTTTTCCTGACTGATAGATCTCAATTATATTGTTTCTCATTTGTTCCTGAATTTCTCTGGATTGCAGCATGATGTCTAGCTTTTGAGGATCTTTTGGTCTACTTCACTTTGTGAAGCAGGTCCTATTTAAGAGATATTTTTGAATGAGAACAGGTGTGGCAGTAATCAGGCCTGGGTGTGGCTGGAGAAAATGAACTCAGCTTTCCAAAGATGTGATAAACCACAGTTAATTTATGTTTTAATGGGGGGGGGGGTCACTTTTTCACACATGGCCATGTAGGCTTGGATTTTTTCTTTACCCTGAATAATAAACACCTTCATTTAAAAACTGCATTTTATGTTTACTTGCGTTATCTTTGTGTAATATTTTTTTTAATATTTAAATTTGTCTGATCTGAAACGTTTAAGTGTGACAAACATACAAAAAACGAGAAATCAGGAAGAGGGCAAACCCTTTTTCACACCACTGTATCTGTGTACATATGTATATTCATTTGCTGCTTTTGGCTAACCAGTTCTTATTCTTATTAACTATTGGTCTGAGTGCTGCTATCCCTGTGCTGCTGTAATCCTGGAATTTCCCCACTGTGGGACTAATACAGGCTTATGCCCTTTTAAGAGAAACTTGCTTTTTTAGTTGCCGCTAGGACCAAAAACCATTAAAGACCCACTGTAGTCAAAATCAACTATTTTTAACTTTTAACATGTTCAAAAAGTGTTTATCATCACTTCCAACACATATCAATAACAAAATCAGCCATGAGCCTAAGACTGTGCATTTTGAGTGTGATTCTGACTACTTCCGGTTCAAGCCTAAATTGTGCCATTCAGATCTGGCCTGACTCTTCTGTGTTGCAGAGCCAAACCAATCAGCTCCAATTTCAACCTCCTACCAGGAGACTGTAGGGAATGGGCCAGAAAAGGCTGTGGGAGTGGCTTCTGAGCCTCCGGTACACATGAGGAAGGAGCTGCCACGGGGGGGTGAGGGCTCAAGCCAGAGGCGCATCGCTAATGAGCACCAGGAATGGCGCTTCTAAAGACTTTTTAGGCTGATCAAAGTCGGAGGGTTTTTTGCTAAAACACTGACGTGCAAAATTTTGAGGCATTAATATCACATTTCAGAGGGAGTTTAGGCCATTGCAACTGGTCTTTAAGTAACAAAGAAAATACAAAAAACATACACTGTATTAAGAAAATAACTAAGGTTTAACATAATCAGAGTAAACCAGTAAGCATTATGCTACCTATCTATGGTTGAGTGCCCACTCAGCAACTGGACTGGTTAAGGAGCAAAATTAGATTTAGTTCCAGCTGTAAAGAATCAGGGCCAGAATCAAGGACCACCAGCCCAATCACAGCAGTTTATGACATCTGCTCAGCACGTGTGTTACATTTCTATTTTGGTTTACAATGAGCCAGGCTTTGTCAAAGGTCCTGCACTCATAGATCCAACTGGCTTTTCTGCTCATCTCTCACCACTTGTCCCACACGCCCCCCCCCCACTACTGTGCAGAACACACTGACTCTTCAACGCCAGACTCCATACAAAGATATAAAATCAAAAGTCAATATTGCTTCAACAGCTAAAATGTATTTTAAATCATTCTGACAACACCCAATGAGTCAAATTCTTGACTGACACTTTAATCATTTTTGTGTTGGCACTAAAACGCATCCATAACGGCCTGAAAATGTTTGTACAGGTGCACTCTCCCTCTCCTGTATTTCTATCAACTGTCAAATTATATGCTGGAGCAGGAAATATAAGCTCCCTAGGAATTTAAAATCAAAAGCCTAAATAATAATGGGCAATAAACAAAACTTGAAAAACTGCACTCAGGTTAGGAACACCACAACAATAATCTGGCTCTTGAGGGGAAATGAAAACTTCTGTGACATCTGTTTAGCCACTGTCCTACCTGTAAGAGAGGCATACTGGGAGAAGACATTTTTGACAGTTGGTCCCAGCATAATAAAGACATCAATGATGCCACTTTCAGAGATCCAGCGCACATCTGTCTGTGGAGTCTCACTGGAGCCCTGAACATAATCTAGCATTTTCCCAAACACAGTCTGGAGGGGAGGAGAAAAACACAGTTTGATTATGTGCACTTGACAGTCACCACCGGAAAAGGAAACAAAAACACTGAAATTATTTCACTGAGGAGATTTCTGCCAGCTTTGACAAAAATAAATAACCTTTCCAGCTGTGTTGGAGCTAATATCCACCCAAGTTTCAGCAGCATTAAGCCAGAAAATGCCTGTAGTTCGCTGAACATTGTGGGCCAACATCACTGGGACCGCCCCATATAAGGCCATAGGGTTATAGAGCTCGTACTGGAACACATCCAGGTTATAGAGTCGATAAGGATCTCCATTACTGGAACAAAAAAAACAAAAAACACATGAAACACCCGTGGGATTTGAAAGCCTTCGTGTGAATTGAAATCTAATTATATTAATAATTATGTTTTTCAGACTCACTCTGTTGTTTTGAGTCTGAGTGTGTCTGCATGTTCCGGAATGCCGTAGACGTGTTCCACTCCCGGCAATGAAAAGTCTAAACTAACAGCAGACGGACCTGAGAGGCAAATGCATCCAATGAGCAATTAGTCAAGTGTTAAACAATAATTCACATACTGGTGGTGGTACTGATTTAGGAAGACCACAGCACTCCCTTCAAGCATGATGATAACTGGCTAAGATTCGAGCTTACCATTAGGTTTGGTGTCTGTATGAGATTTAAATGTTTCCTCCCACATCCCTTCTTCTACTTTCTCTTCCTCCTTTGCTGTCTGGGAAGTGTTTAAAAAAAAAAAAAAAAAAATCAGAACAGTTACGTGTTGTACAACATACGATCTGAACAGCTGTGTAGAAACGCCGTGGGGGTGAGAAGCCAGAGTAAAGTGGTTTTTGACGTGCAGTACCTCATCCTGGTTTGCAGGATCGCCCTCCTCCTTCTTGTCTGCCTCTGGGTCTGCTTGACTGCTCAGTGGCACAAAGAATGGATGCGGGGGGGGGGGGGGGGGAGATGTGTCAGTTTGGTAAATTTGTGCTTTTGACAGGTGACTAAATATTATGGGAGAAGTCAAACTACAGTATGATTAAAGGAAAAGGACATACAGCACAAACAGGAAGGTCGCCGCCGCCGCCCCCCCCCCCCAATTCCACAACGACTATGTTTACATGCACACCACTATTAACCTGAATAAAATCATACGCCAATTAAAGCAAGACCATGTAAACAGCAGTTCTGGTCTCAACAATAGCCAGGTTAAGACAAAAGGGGCATGCCATGCTAACTTGGGTAAGATATTTGCTCAAAGTATTTCTACCTGCATTTTCACGGCATTTCTCCACAATTGATGGCTATAGTTGCCAGTCCCACTTATTTCCCGTTACTTTGGGCTCCCTCCCCCCCAGAAAGTCTTTTTATAATAAAAATAAGTTTTTATGTTCAGAGGCCAAAAAATGCCAACATTAAATGAATATGTACTTCAACAAATAACTTATCACATGAAATTATCTTTTAAAATTAAATTTAAAAATAAACATGAAAATGTATTAAATACAACATTAATTAAATGCATCATCAATTTACGTGGCTGTTCATTTAAGATTTTCTCCGATTCATTTCCCATGGACTGACAGGAACCAAACTTGTCATTCATCAGTCTTTCTCTACACAGGAACCACCAAATGTCACACACTTCTCCCACTGCTTTATGCAGCTGTGGAGACCTCACCTGTACAAGTCTTCAGATTGCATCAGAAGCCAGGACTTAACCTCAGAAATCAGCATTTCATCATTTTGGGAGTGCTTGACCTTCAAAAATGGCTTCATGGTTGGAAAGAGATGGAAGTCAGATGGTGTGAGGTCAGGAGAGTAAGGGGGTGAGGAAGGATTTCATAGGCGCAGGACCATATTTCCATCTAGGTGACATGCGAGTGGTGAACTGGGGCGTTGTTTTGCAGGAAGCAGAACCCTTTAGTCAGCATCCCATGTGTCTCAGTTTTGATGGCCTTCAGCAGTGTCTGCAGCAGTGAAGTGTAAATCCCAGTAACTGTGGTACCCTTTTCTAGGAAATCCATCACTAGTACTCCACTTTTTGAACCACTTTTTTCCATCTACCGTTAGTTCTCATTTCTGTTTATCAAGCCTCTTGCACCTGTGTGCGCACTCCATGTCACCTAATCACCCTCTAACCTTCTGTTCACCTTTCATCAGTGTTTTTGTTAGCTTCGGGTTAGCCACTAGCTATGGCTACTAGCTCTCCTTCCTCTCCTCCTCTGGTGTGCTCTCTCTGTCAGATGTTTAGCTACACTTCTGCCTCTTAGTGATAACGGTAAATGTAATAAATGTTGTCTTTTTGAGGCGCTCGAGGCAAGGTTGTCTGATTTGGAATCCCGGCTCCGCTGCACTGAAACACCGTCTGTGCCAGTTACTCTCGACGGACGACCCCTAGCTGCAGCGGAGCTCGCTAGCATAGGCCCCTTTAGCGGTCCTCCGGCTCTCCTCAGCAGCGAGGAGACTGGGTGGGTGACAGTGAGAAGGAAGCCTAGTCACAAAGCCCTGGTACTCCACCAACCTGTTCATGTTTCTAATTGTTTTTCCCCGCTCAGCAACACACCTGCTGAGGAAAAAACTCTGATCATTGGCGACTCTGTAGCCAGAAACGTGAACCTAGAGACTCCAGCAGCCATAGTCAAATGCATTCCTGGGGCCAGAGCAGGCGACATCGAGTCAAATTTGGAAATGCTGGCTAAAAGTAACTGTAAATACTCCACAATTGTTATCCACGCTGGCATTAATGACATCCGTCTCCGACAGTCGGAAGTCACAAAACTTAATGTAGAATCGGTGTGTGACTTTGCCAAAACAATGTCGGACTCTGTAGTATTCTCTGGGCCCCTCCCCAGTCTGACCAGTGATGACATGTTTAGCCACTCGTCATCCTTGAACCGCTGTCTGTCTGTGTGGTGTCCTGCAAATGATGTGGGCTACACTGACAACTGGAGCTCATTTTGGGGAAAACCTGGTCTTATGAGACGAGACAGCGTCCATCACTTTGGATGGTGCGTCTCATTTATCTAACAATCTGGCATCTTTTTTATCCAAATTTCCAAAACCCTGACTACTCAGAGTTGGGACCAGGAAGCAGAGTCGCAGTCTTACACGCCTCTCTGCAGCTCCTCTTCATCCGCCTCCCTTCAATTTAGCCCGTCTTCCCCATCAGAGAATCATTGTCTGCTCCCTCCAAAGTAAATAAAAATAAAAATATAATATATAAGCATCCCAAAGTGATTAAGCAAAAAGTTGGTAAAACTCAAATTAAACATGAAGCCTCTAAATTGAATGATTTGGCCTCTGTTCCTCCTCATAATTTAAAAATTAAATGCGGTTTGTTAAACATTAGGTCTCTAACTCCCAAGTCTGTGCTAATCCATGATCTGTTAATTGATCATCAGATTGATTTAATTTCCCTTACAGAGACTTGGTTAGGGCAAGAGGATTATGTTGGTTTAAATGAATCAACTCCCTCTGGTTACTTAAACTGTCAACATCCCAGAAGTTCTGGTCGTGGAGGAGGAGTAGCAACAATTTACCATTCCAAATTACTAGTTAATGTAAAGCAAAAAACATGTTATAATTCCTGTGAGGGCCTGGTCCTCAGTATTGGGCACTTTAGCAATTTTAGGCTAAACCCAATTTTATTTGCCATAGTTTATCGTCCTCCATCAACCTACTCAGAATTTTTATCCGAATTTGCTGATTTCTTAGTTGATTTAGTGCTGAAATCAGATAGAATAATTATAGTAGGGGACTTTAATATACATGTAGATGTAGACAGTGACTGCCTTAATGTGGCATTTAATTCAATATTAGACTCGATTGGGTTTTCTCAGAAAGTAGGAAATTCTACTCATTATCTCCACCATACGTTGGACCTTGTTCTGACATATGGCATAGAAATAGAAAATCTTGTAGTGTCTCCTCATAACCCTGTACTGTCAGACCATTGTCTGTAAACCTTTGATTTTACCATTTCTGACTATTTGGCTCCTAAAGAAAAATATTACTACAGTAGATGCCTCTCAGATGATGCTGTTACCAAATTTATGCAGATTGTTTCCTCTATGCCATGTGTCAACACAACGGAAATAAACTATCGACAGCTTGCTCCTTCTGTAATTGATAACATGGTGGATAGTGTTTCAGCTTCTCTGCATCAGACTCTAGACTTGGTGGCCCCCTTAAAAAAGAAAAAGTCTAATCAGAGATTTCTAACTCCTTGGTTCAACACAGAAACTCGTAGCTTAAAACAGAAGACTCGTCAATTAGAAAGAAAATGGCGCTCCACTAATTTAAATGAAATCTAGCTTGGAGAAATCATCTTCCAATTTATAAAAAATCTCTTAGAAAAGCTAGAACAAGTTATTATTCTGCATTAATAGAAGAGAACAAGAATAATCCCAGGTTTCTTTTCAGTACTGTAGCCTGGTTGACAAAGTCAGGACTCTGTCAATCCTAGCATTCCCTTAGAGCTTACTAGTCAGGACTTTATGAACTTTTTCAATAATAAAATTTCATCCATCAGAGATAAAATCAATCAGATTCTTCCCACAGTTAACTTAAATACAGTAACTACTACAAATCCTTCAATTGATGTCTGTCTTGATGAGTTTACTCCAGTCGACCTTTGTGAGTTAGACAAAATAGTTTCCTCATCCAGACCTTCAACTTGTCTTTTAGACCCTATTCCTACCAGGTTATTTAAAGAAGTCTTTCCACTTATTGGTAGCTTTATTCTTCATATTCAATTCAATTCAGCTTTATTTATAATGCGCCACATCACAACAAAAGCCGTCTCGTGGCGCCACAGTGCAGATAAAAAAAAAAAAAAATCACACAGTCACAGAAAGACCCAGCAATCAGACGATCCCCTATGAGCAAGCACTAGGCGACAGTGGAGAGGAAAAACTCCCATTTGGAAGGAAGAAACCTCTAGCAGAACCAGGCTCAGGGAGGGGCATCTGCTGCAACTGGCTGGGGATGAGGGAATAGGGAGGATGGAAAGGACAGACATAAAGAACATAGCAGTAAGATGCCAAGTACAATATTGGAGATCAACCAGCAGTATGGATCAGATAACAATAGAACAAGAGTGAGGTTAAAAGACACAAATACCCTCCTTAAACGAAAGCTATATTAAAAAGGAAGGATTTTACCCTGTTCTTAAAGACTGAGACCGAGTCTGACTCCCGGACCCAGAGTGGTAACTGGTCCCAGAGAGAAGGGGCTTGGTAGCAGAAGGCTCTGCCTCCCACCGTACTTTTGGAGATTCTGGGCACCACAAGTAAGCCAGCATTTTGGGAGCGTAATGCTCTGTTAGGATGGTAAGGTCATATCAGATCTTTTATATACTGGGGGGGCAGATTGTTAAGAGCTTTGAAAGTAAGAAGAAGGATTTTAAACTTGATTCTGAATTCAATGGGAAGCCAATGGAGGGAGGACAGAACCGGGGAAATACGATCTCTTTTTCTAGAACCAGTTAAAACTCTAGCAGCAGCATTTTGAATCAACTGAAGACTTTTTAAAGATACTCTAGGACAACCAGATAATAGCGAATTACAATAATCTAATCGCAAACTGACAAAGGCGTGAATCAGTTTCTCAGCATCACCCAGAGACTAGATGCTCCTGATCTTAGCAATATTGCGCAGATGATATAAGGCGGTCCTAGAAACAGTTTTAATATGTGAATTAAAGGACAAATCCTGGTCAAAAATCACTCCAAGGTTCCTCACACAACTGTTCAGAGTGAGAGTGGCAGCATCTAAATTAAGGGAATAATCTGAAAAGGAATTTCTAAGATGTTTTGGGCCAACAACAATGACTTCAGTCTTATCAGAGTTCAATAGACAAGCCCATTATCAGATGCAGTCAGGAGGTCATTAGAGACCTTCACTAAGGCAGTTTCAGTGCTGTGATGAGCTCTGAACCCAGATTGAAACACCTCAAACAAACCAGCTCCCTGCAAATGGTCAGATAATTGCACAGCAACAACTCTTTCCAGGATTTTTGAAATGAAAGGCAAATTGGAGATTGGTCGATAATTGGCCAAAACTCCAGGATCGAGTGTCGGTTTTTTAAGTAAAGGTTTAATTACAGCAGTTTTTAAAGCCAGTGGAACATAACCCAGAGTTAAAGAAGAATTAATGATAAGAATACGGCTACTAATAATTGGGAAAATAATTTTAAATAACCTGGAAGGAATAGGGTCCAGAAGGCAAGATGAAGGCTTAGAAGAGAAAACTACCCTATCCAACTCCAAGAGGTCGATTGGAGTAAATCTATCCAAGCAGATATCAATTGAGGGAGCAGCAGTAGTTAATGTACTAGAGTTTATGGTAGGAAGAATCTGAATAATCAATTCTTCATTAACTTTAGGCCATGTACCGCAGGATTTTAAAACGGCTGTAATTAAACCCTTACTCAAAAAGCCAACGCTAGATCCAGGAGCTTTAGCTAACTATGGACCAATCTCTAATCTCCCTTTCACTTCAAAAATCTTAGAGTTGTTGCTACGCAATTATTTGACCACTTGCAGGGAAATGGTTTACTTGAAGAGTTTCAATCTGGGTTTAGAATCCATCATAGTACTGAAACAGCCTTAGCGAAGGTCACTAACGACCTCCTCATCACATCTGATAATGGACTGGTTTCTGTACTTATCCTTTTAGACCTTAGTGCAGCTTTTGATACTATCGATCATAATATCCTACTTGATAGATTAGAACACTATGTTGGACTTAATGGAACTTCGTTGCAGTGGTTTAGATCTTATTTATCTGATAGGTTCCAGTTTGTTCATGTCAATAATGAGTTTTCTTTCAACTCAAAGCTCAGTCATGGAGTTCCACAGGGATCTGTGCTAGGCCCTACTCTTTTTAGTTTATATATGCTTCCGTTAGGCAACATTATTAGAAAGCACTTTATACATTTTCATTGTTATGCAGATGATACACAATTATACCTGTCAATGAAGCCAGATGATGGTAATCAATTAACCAAGTTGGAAGCCTGCCTTAAGGAAATCAAAGCTTGGATGACTTGTAATTTCCTGCTATTAAATTCAGATAAGACTGCTTGTTGGTCCAGAAAACCTTAGAAATACCTTTCCAAATCAAACTTTCAGTTTGGATGCGGTTACTCCTTCTCTTAATAGCTCTGTGAGGAACCTTGGAATTATTTTTGATCAAGATCTGTCCTTCAATTCACATATCAAATTTGTTTCCAAGACTGCCTTCTATCATTTGCGTAATATTGCCAAGATTAGGAGCATCTTGTCTCAGAGTGACGCTGAGAAACTGATCCACGCTTTTGTTAGCTCGAGATTAGTATTACTTCCGGTTCCGGCGCCACGCGAGTTGGCTGTCTTTTGCAACTGCCTTTTTTTTTTATTTATTTATTTATTTTTTTTTTTTTAAATCTTCCTTCTTTCTACACCTTTCACTCTATATATATATATATATATCACGGACACACAGATTGCCCCAAAGGTCTCCCGAGTCGGCGGACGGAGCCTCTGTTTACAGCAGGAGACGATACAGCAGGGAAGAGCTAGCTAGCACTCAACCGCCACCGGGTGCTAACGGAGAAACTCGACATACCGGGGAACTGAAGCGAAAACGACACCGGTGCCGGGCTGGAGTTTAGGCGGCGTGCAAGAAATATTAGACAGAATAATAAAGAGCGATGGCAAGAACCAAGCAGACCGCCCGTAAATCTACTGGAGGAAAAGCCCCCAGGAAGCAGCTAGCCACCAAGGCTGCTCGGAAAAGCGCTCCGGCCACCGGCGGAGTGAAGAAGCCTCACCGTTACAGGCCCGGTACCGTGGCTCAGAGAGATCCGTCGCTACCAGAAATCCACGGAGCTGCTCATCCGTAAGCTGCCCTTCCAGCGCCTGGTGAGGGAGATCGCTCAGGACTTCAAGACCGACCTGCGCTCCCAGAGCTCCACCGTCATGGCTCTGCAGGAGGCCAGCGAGGCCTACCTGGTGGGTCTCTTCGAGGACACCAACCTGTGCGCCATCCACGCCAAGAGGGTCACCATCATGCCCAAAGACATCGAGCTGGCCCGCCGCATCCGCGGAGAGAGAGCTTAGACTTTCTGCTGCACATCCACCAACCACAATGCTCCGCACTGTGTGTCTATATATATATATACACTACCGTTCAAAAGTTTGGGGTCACCCAGACAATTATTTTGTGTTTTCCATGAAAAGTCCCACTTATTTACCACCATGAGTTGTAAAATGAATAGAAAATATAGTCAAGACATTGACAAGGTTAGAAATAATGATTTATATTTGAAATAATAATTTTTTCCTTCAAACTTTGCTTTCGTCAAAGAATCCTCCATTTGCAGCAATTACAGCATTGCAGACATAACATGATTGCACAAGGGTTTTCTAATCATCCATTAGCCTTCTGACGCAATGAGCAAACACATTGTACCATTAGAACACTGGAGTGATAGTTACTGGAAATGGGCCTCTATACACCTATGTAGATATTGCACCAAAAACCAGACATTTGCAGCTAGAATAGTGATTTACCACATTAGCAATGTATAAAGTGTATTTCTGATTAGTTTAAAGTTATCTTCATTGAAAAAAAGTGCTTTTCTTTCAAAAATAAGGAAATTTCTAAGTGACCCCAAACTTTTGAACGGTAGTGTATATTTATAGTAATATGTACATATGTATACTAGCTGCTCTTGTTTTTTCTCTTGCCTTCTGATTGTTGCTCTGAGTGTTGCTGTCCCTGTGCTGTTGCAATCCTGGAATTTCCCTATTGTGGGACTAATAAAGGCTTATCTTATTAGATTATTGTAATTCTTTATTATCAGGCTGTCCTAAAACATCTTTAAAAAGTCTTCAGCTGATCCAAAATGCTGCAGCAAGAGTTTTAACAGGTACTAGAAAGAGAGATCATATCTCTCCGGTTCTGGCCTCCCTTCATTGGCTTCCCATAGAGTTTAGAATTAAGTTTAAAATCCTTCTTCTTACTTGCAAAGCTCTAAACAATCAGGCTCCTTTTTATTTAAAAGATCTGATATTATCCTAACAGAGCACTACGCTCCCAAAATGCTGGATTACTTGTAATACCTAGAATCTCCAAAAGTACAATGGGAGGCAGAGCCTTCAGTTATCAAGCTCCTCTCCTGTGGAACCAGCTGCCAATCTGGAGTCGGGAGTCAGACTCAATCTCTGTTTTTAAGGATAGGGTTAAAACCTACCTTTTTGATATAGCCTACAATTAGGGAGGGATCATGTGTTTCTAACCCTCCCTTAGTTATGCTGCTCATAAGTTTAGTCAGCCGGGGGACCTCCAATAATGCACTGGGCCTCACTCCTTTCTTCACTCTCAATGAAATATTTTTTTTTGGCTGGTCATTAACATCTGTTTGTTCTCTCCCACAGATTGAGTCCTCATTGTGCTGTTTGCTCTCTACATGTCTGTTCTTTTCATCTTCTCTGTCCCCTCACCCCCCAGCCAATCGCAGCAGATGACTGCCCCTCCCTGAGCCTGGTTCTGCTGGAGGTTTCTTCCTGTTAAAAGGGAGTTTTTCCTCTCCACCGTCGCCAAGTGCTTGCTCACAGGGGATCGCCTGATTGCTGGGGTCTTTCTGCAACTGTGGGGGTCCCCCCTACAGTTGAAAGTGCTATGAGACAACCGTTGTTGTGAAATGGCGCTATATAAATAAAGTTGAATTGAATTGAATTACTCCATACAGGCCCCAAAAGACCATGAGCATGACCTTGCCCAGTCATACTGCGTCCATTGCTTCAACTGGGCTTTAGTCTCTGGATCATAGTGATGGACCCATGTTTTGTCCTGCATGATTACCGTATGTTTTGGACTATAAGGCGCACTTAAAATCCTTTAATTTTCTCAAAAATCGACAGTGCGCTTTATAATCCAGTGCGCCTTATGTATTAATTCTGGTTGTGCTTACTGACCTCGAACCCATTTTATGTGGTGAACGGCGCTCAAAAATCTGTCAAAAATGTTTTAGTACGACTTTGGTAAGCTACAAAGCCGAACCGCTTGATGGATTGTCGGAGCATTACGGTAGTCAGGAGCCTCGCGGAGTAATATGTGCTTCAACATAATGGCCGGATGGCTTTTTCCACAAATCTCCATCCCTATTGATCTGCCACTCCATGCGCACCAATCTCACCGATACTGTCAAAACCCAAGTGAAGCAAACTAATTCGGAGCTTGCCATCATTCTGGGTGGATTAACCAAAGAACTCCAACCGCTATATTGGTGTCAACAGGTCGTTCAAAGTTAAATTGCTAGCGAGTTACGCCACTATCTGCCAATGGATCGTGGATCAAAACTGTTCCTGTTTAGCTGTAATTAATATTCAAAAATGATATTTTCGGGACGAAAGAATTCAAGCGTCCCGGCATCTGTTTGCATTGTTTACTTCTCGGGGCTGCCGCCGGAGAGCAAGCTGTATCGAGTACCGAGCGAGTATCCTGGCCACTATGGCGATGTAAACAGCCACGGACCAAAAAAACGTACATTTGCTTGTGGAACAGGTCATTCACACTTGCAGACAATCACGCTATATGTGTCTATAATGACTATAGATAGGATTTTCTTTCCATGCACGCAAAAAAAAAAAAAAGTTTCCCAGATCCGACTACCTTGCGAGGTAGTCGATACCCAAAAGCCGATGGTGTATAGAACATGTATATTAGGATTTGTATGTGAAATTTCGGCATCGAAACTGCTCCCATTTAGCTGTAATTAAATATTCAAAAATTATATTTTTGGCACGAAAGAATTCAAGCGTCCCGGCATATGTTTACTTATCAGGGCCGCCGCCGGAGAGTGAGTCGTATCGAGTACCGAGCGAGTATCCTGGCCAATATGGCGATGAACAGCCACGGACTAAAAACGTTCCGCCTGCTCGTGGAACAGGTCAGTCACACTCGCAGACAATCGCGCTATATGTGTCTATAATGACTATAGATAGGATTTTCTTTCCATGCATGCAAAAAAATTTTTTTTCCCGGCTCCGACTACCTCGCTTTAACGTGCCTTATAATCCGGTGCGCCTTATGTATGAAAATAGACCATCAAATAGACCATTCATTGATAGTGCGCCTTATAGTCCCAAAAATACGGTAGTCCTCTTAGGTTTCTTGGTGCATGCCCAAAATAGCTTGGTACCACATGACTCATTCCAGTTTCTGGAAAGGTGTGAGCAACTGGGGAATCCATCAAGCAGACAACTTCCGCATGTGCAAATGGTCATGGATGATTCCCCCCCCCCCCCCCCAGAGACCCCATACTGATTTTGACATCTTGGGCTAGTTGAAGAAAGGTTATGGGGTGATTCTCCAAAATGGTGGCCTCCACTTGCCGGATTGTGTCTTCTTCAGTGCTGGGACGCCACTACTTTTGCAGTAACGTGCTGTGTAACAAAATTACTGTTTAAAAATTCAGTAATGCGCTAGTTGCTGAAATTTGATCAGATGCATTGCTCCTTTTATTAATATGGATAGATATTTTTAGCGCAAATAAATGAATATACAAAGTGACCCTACCGTAGCTGAGACAAGGAGTCAGTCGACGTGACCTATTGCAGAAAGCCTTCACTACTGAGAGGAGGAAAAGATGAAGCTACTTTGTTTTTGTGGAAATAGATTATTTTTCCTTTGTTGCAGGGTGTACCCTGCCTCTCGCCCAAAGATGCTGGGATAGGCTCCAGCCCCCCTGCGACCCTAAAAGGATTAAGCGGAAGAAGATGGATGAATGTTGCAGTTAAGGACAAAAGCATATTGGTGGGTTGCAAGCTAAAGTGCCGGTTGATACCTACTGCAATCTTGAGAAGTGCTTGAAAACAGCAACAAAGCTCTGACAGCCAGTGCTAAGTAATGGCTAACTATGCTAACAACACCGTGTTAGCGGCTCTACGCTATCTGAACAGCCATGGCTGGATTTCAAGCACAGGTATGCATCTGGGCAGTTTGTGACCCAGCAAGAATTAAACCAACTGATTGCCAGATACGTCGATACAGACTGAAGACATGATATCAACAGTCACTTTCCATCAGACAGTTGAGACTGTGCTCCACTGAAGTTAAAACATTTACTTGCTACCTGGATAAAGATTATTCAAAAATGGATTTTGATCTCCAAAAGGAATTTGAGGGACTGGATCATGTCTCTGTCACAGTTGACATATGGACTGTGGATAATGGATATTTTCTTTGGCTTACTGCACAGTGGATTAAATCCATACCATAAATGCAAGATAAACATGGACAGCTTTATGCAGTGTTGCCAACTCTCACTCCAAAATGAGGAAATTACTGGCAATGTCATGTTGATTTTCTTCAGATTTTTCCAACAATATGAACTCTCAAGGCAGGATAAAGCAGACTGAACATGTTCTAAAAGCTCTGTCTGAAACAGTTCGTTTTCAGCCTGACATTAATAAGCCCGTAATGTAATCCAGTAATTAAGTTATCTTGCTGTGTGCAAGATGATTATGTATGCATTTAAAAGTAACATGAAAGTTACTTTTCCAAGTAACTAGTTACTTTAATCATGCAGTAATTGGTAAAGTAACTCAATTACTTTTGAAAAGAAATAACCACTAACTGTAATTAATTACTATTTTTTAGTAACTTGCCCAACACTGGCCTTCATCAATGGTGCACTGTGGTTGCCCAGGAATGGGTGCGGTTTCAACCAAAGTCTGACCACACTTGAACTGTTGATGCCAGTGCTTGACTATGTCATAAGGAGGATGCCCCATCATATACTGTAAGTCTCTTTCATCTCATCCAACGTCTCCTGTAGTGTGCGGCCTCTCAAGTACAGGAACCTGATTACCGCTCTGCATTCAACTGGCTACATTATCACACCTTATTCCACCTTAGCGCCTGTAAAAGAGAAACTCTCTGGAGTTCAGAGCTGCAAATTACCATGTGACCTATAGAAATATGCCTTATCATACCTGTGCAATTTCAGCCTTCTACAATAACCAGAAATGGGTCGAGGAAAATCTTTAATGAGCAGCCCTCGTGCATGATAATTATTTTTATTTAAATGCATATAGTTATTTCACTAATGATTTTATTGCTCCTGTAGCTGCCATTTTTTGTTGTAGGGTAGTTATTCTGTTAGAAAAATTTAGATTTTGATTTTAGAGTAGGAAAAGTGAATCTATACAGTCATCTTCAGTTTATTTAATTTGAAAAGTGATGTAATAACTTTCTCTCAATTTTATTTGTTTTGTTGTTTTAGCAACTTTGCTGTCCAGTTGGAATATAAATGTAATTAAAATCTAATCTTAATATTTACTTACAGACATGTTAAGTCATTCCAACATTTTGTCAGTACAAAGATTTTTTTTGTTTGTTTTTACAGCTCCACTTTTGTTCATGTCTTTTCAGTTGCTTTTTTGTCAGGAAAAATCTGGCAACACCACTACTAGTTGTTTGTTCAGAATAGATGGATTACCACGTAAAGGGAAACACTGCTGTAGCTATTATGCATGTAAACACCTTATTGAAAATATTGCCAGAATTAACATGAATATGGACCTTTACTGGATTATGGTGTGCATGTAAATATAGTTACTGACAACTAACCAATCCTACTATGGTCTTAAATAACTTTATTACAAAGGAGATTGAGCAACTCCCTGCCTTGTGGCTATGTCAGGTGATACATTGTGGGACAGGAACTCAAGATACTGCAGCACCCAAAAAGGCCATTAACTGAAACACCCACCATGAGGATCCTACTTTTACTAAGGCACAAAAAACCCTCTGAAATGTCTAACTGTTCCAGATTTCAGGAAATCACATGACCTGGAGCAGTACAGATGAAAAGGACCAAATGACCAATGATTTTTTTTTCCTTCTTCCCACAAAACTTGTCAATGCTCAGTGTTGTTCTGGGATGAAAATGCCTTAAATTCAGACCTATGTCATTGTCTGTTTTCACTGAAACCAAAGCTTTCTCTTGAAATCATTGCTATAGGATTTTTTTTTTAACTTTGCGCCAAGCTCATCCTTTTTCTTTACTCAGCCTCAGCATTAAAGCAGTGCTGAATCATACAGCTTTCTCTGTACATAAATACCAACAACAGTGTCTGCAGGAGAATCTATGCTGAGCTTTAGTGACAAATTATCAAGGCTTCTATTCACCAAAATTTAAGCAGACACTTGGCAAAGATGTGAATTTTCCTCAGTGTACAGCTGAGTTTATCTGAATCTTTGTCTGGATTCTAATTGTAATCACTATGTTCAGAAACCTTAGAATTTGGTCTGAAGTCTTATCTAATAAAAATGGTAAATAACAAATCTGGGGAAAATAGGTTTGTACCCGATCGTAATGTTAGGGGGATGGGGGTGTCCATTATTCCAACATGTTTTCAGTTCCCTTTTCCCCTATCTTTCAACAGCCATGTTACGTTTATACATTTACAGATCTGTATTAGTATCAAGATACAGGAGTTGGTGTATCCCTAATCTGAACACACCACTACACCAAGGGGAAGGCACAATTACAAATGGATGTATAACCACAAAGAGTGATGTTGCTGTTGAGGCAGACGACTGAAAACTAAACAAGCTGCAAATTACTGGTGTGAAGACAAACCAGCATTAAAATTTTTGCAGTAATCTCTCACACTGAACTAAGCAGATGTGACAATGATCAATCATTCAGCTAGCCATGAAACACAGCCATGCAGTGTTAGATCAGTTGATCAGACAAGCAACACTAACTAATTTAGTTAATCAGACCTGATCTAACAAAACATTGGTCAACAGTGAAAATCATCACTGGACATACGGCACAGCCTGAAATTTAATCTTCCCTTCTTTGTGATCAGTGTAACATTTGATCAAATTAAAGGTATTTGAATTCAGCGCTGGAATGACTAACGCTACGTCATATCAAACACCACCATGCAAATGCACAATCACACCCAGTCTCAGTCAGTCTCTCACTCACTCACTCACCCAGTCACACACACACACACGAGGGGAAATACAGTAGTTTGTGTGATGGCAGTCCCTACATTTTACACCACTATTGGCAATATTGGCACATGGGACAGAATACACACTTACAAATCTTAAGGTTCTTTACCTAGAGAATACACTCTTGATATTATCCCACACGCTAGCCACTGTGCTAGTTACTTTATAGGAGAAACTAGGATGACAGGGAGAAGAGGACAGAACAACGAGTCAGAGACAATACCCCCAAAAAACAAACAAAAAAACATATCATGGGAACAAAAAGAGAGAAAAAAAAATCATCCACTGAGTGAGGGCGTGGATTTCAAGAGAGGGTTGGTATTTGTGAATGTGCGTGCATGCGTGGTTTCTCACGTGTCCTTGCGCATCCTCAGGTGCTCAAAGGCCAGCAGGCCACGCGAGTTCAGCGACATCAGGACGCTGCTTCCCTCCATGATGTCCAAACGGAAAGGCCTGGCACTAACGATGACCCTCTGAGACTCCACGCCCAGGGAAAGCACCACCCCGTTCTCATCCTGAGACAAGAGAGACATGCTAGAAGGACAGAGGAGGGGGGATAAGGGAGAGAATGAATTTGGTTTAAGATTTTAAAAAGCAAGAATAGGAACTTGATTATCTTTTCATTAATCAGTTCAACAATTTTAAAAGCTTGATGCCAGAGAGCAATTACCTAAAAGGTATTCCTGCTTCCTCAATGTTGCTGCACCATCAATAAATACTTTTAAAAATTGATTGGCTATGTTGTGGTATAGATATCAGTATAGTCCGACTTCATCGTATGATTATTATGGTAATGACAGGTCATTTGATGAAAGTCCCAACCTGTTAACAGGTTTTTAGCCTACTGTTTTTAATAACAGAAATAGATAAGTATAAGTATGAAAGTAATGTAATTCAACATTGTACGCAAATATCTTAATAACCTACAGTACAATAGAACAAGGGCACTCTGAGGTGAGTGCACTATTCCCCGCCTCCATTTTCTTTGATGATCCCAATACTTACTGACTGAGAACAGTTTTCAACTCTTCAATATAATTACTGTGGCAGAATTAACCTCTGGAGCTCCGTTGTACCGCGGACGGGCAAGTCTCTGCGTCCTAGAGCGCACGAGAGCGCACAAGGGCGCTCTCGTGCGCTCTAGGACGCACGGTATAGATGGTGATGTAGGTGGTGATGGTGATGTAGTGGCGTCCAAGCGCGCACTGAAAATAAAAGCTGCAGACACAGCCGCGAACAGATTAGTTCATCTGATTGACCTCTCATTCGACTAATAAGAGCCTTGAATTGGGTTTCTGAAACCTTGAAGAACCAATGACTGAAAACCTAGCCAGAAGGACCCGCCTGGTGTGAATGCAGTGAGCCAATTGAAGCAGAGAAGTTCACGAGCTGTTTTTAAGGCTGGGTGAAGACTGACTGCTGGAGCGGATCAAAAAAGGATTAGACGTTATGATTTCTTCCATGGTCATAGACCGACGGAGGCTGAGTGACACACACGCCTTCGCCAGTCTTTTTTTAATTACTACTGTTATTTGTTTTGAAAAATCGTTTGCCAAAAACCGCAATCATGGAAGCACAAAACCGCAATAATGGAATTATGTTTTGACCGGGTCGTGAGACCAGAACCACGAGCGGATCAGCGTCGTGTTCGTCTGACAATGAGGAAGAGAAGTTGGCCAGGACAATGTGGCTGTGAAGAGGTAAGGTGTTATAAGCCAAATTATTTTTTATCCCTGAAAATTGTAATCAAAAATGACTTTTGACCGATCGGTAAATTACAACTGTGTGGCGCACGATGTCCGAAGTGCGTGCGCCGCGTTACACGGTTCTTCGCCGCCTCCGGACCGTGAACGCCGCGGTGACAGCGCTGCTGTGGAAACATGCCACATCCGAGTGTAATCCGTCATGTAGCGAGGGCGGATCTCCGTCCTCTGTAGCGGGGGGGTGGGGGTGGACAACCCCCCCCCCCCCCCCACACACACACACACACACACAGAGACACAGCCCTGAATGTGACCTTTCAAGAGCCCAAAATGAAGCTTCTACATTGAATCATTCAAAAGTTACAGACGTTTTTCCAAACTGTGCCATTTGGCACAATTTGGCACAGTTCCAAAACGCCTGGGAACAGCCTGAGAACAAAGCTGTGTAAAATATTCATTTTTTGTGGTATTGTTACAAAATTTGGACCTCAGCTGGATAACACTTGGTTCTACATTTCTGTTGCATTTTCCAGCCCAGATCTGAAGCTGTGTGTTATTTGCAAGCATTTGTATCCAAAAAAACACCCAGGCCAAATTTATTTTCTTCAAGTTCACTATGTTTAGATGACTGTAACTCAGTGGCCGGAGCACTTAGAAAGATCATGTTTTTTTTGCCAAAAAATTCAAAGTGTTTTCTTTTAAATGAGATCAACCCCATGAAGATGCTGCAAAGGGTTGAAGAACAGCTTTCGATTTACTTTGGGCACATTATTTTTTGGCGTTTTTAGGAAAATTGACCGGAGTGCAAGGGGTTAAATTATGATAAGCCCATCAACTATGAATATACAACAAAGTATACAACCCATAGCTGTAAGGCAGGATGCCGAGGTGAACCCGTGTAGCAAGTATGGTGACCCTAAAGAGATTTACATGTTCTATAGTAAGAGATCACAGGGAGTGCCAACCTTGACCTTTGGATCCCAAACCTGTAGTCAGAGGTTATGGTCTCAGAGTGAACCTGTGTACTAGGTTTGGTGGCCCTAGCTTTCTTTGTTGTTGAGATATACTTTATAAGGCATTTTGATGTTGACCTTTGACCTTGTGATCCCAAAACCACAGTCACACTTCAGGGTCACAGGGTGAACCTGTGTACCAAGTTTGGTGACCCTGACTTTACTTGTTGTACAGTAATAAGGCATAAGGAATGTTAACCTTTGACCTTTTGACCCCAAACCCATAGTCAGAGGTCAGGTTCCCAAGGTGAGCCTGTGTACCAGGTTTGGTGGCCCTAGCTTTATGCATTGTACAGTAATAAGGCAAAAAGAATGGTAACCTTAACTTTTGACCCCAAATCCATAGAGGTCAGGATCGAAGGTGAACCTGTATACCAGGTTTGGTGGCCCTAGCTTTACCTGTACAGTAATAAGGCAAAAGAAATGCTAAACTTGACCTTTAACCCCCAAACCCATAGTCAGAGGTCAGGTTCCCAAGGTGAGCCTGTGTACCAGGTTTGGTGGCCCTAGCTTTATGCATTGTACAGTAATAAGGCAAAAAGAATGGTAACCTTAACTTTTGACCCCAAACCCATAGAGGTCAGGATCCCAAGGTGAACCTGTATACCAGGTTTGGTGGCCCTAGCTTTACTCGTTTTATAGCAACAGTAAATGTAGCATTTACCATAGTGCAACTGCACTGTTAACTTTGACCTCTTGACCTCAGACCCATAGATAGGTGAGGGTGTAAGTCGTCCAAGATGTGTATTAGATACGACTCCTGTACCGATTTGAAAAGCCTACATCATTTCTTTCAGTCATTGTGTTTAGAAGATTTAGAGAAAACTCTGACCTCTAACCTCAAAGTCATCCAATGAGAGTGAAATCGCAATATGCGCATCATCAGAGTACAGTGGGGCAAAAAAGTATTTAGTCAGCCACCAATTGTGCAAGTTCTCCCACTTAAAAGATGAGAGAGGTCTCCAATTTTCATCACAGGTATACCTCAACTATGAGAGACAAAATGAGAAAAAAAAATCCAGAAAATCCCATTGTCTGATTTTTAAATAATTTATTTGCAAATTATGATGGAAAATAAGTATTTGGTCACCTACAAACAAGCAAGATTTCTGGCTCTCACAGACCTGTAACAACTTCTTTAAGAGACTCCTCTGTCCTCCACTCGTTACCTGTATTAATGGCACCTGTTTGAATTCGTTATCAGTATAAAAGACACCTGTCCACAACCTCAAACAGTCAGACTCCAAACTCCACTATGGCCAAGACCAAAGAGCTGACAAAGGACACCAGAAACAAAATTGTAGACCTGCACCAGGCTGGGAAGACTGAATCTGCAATAGGTAAGCAGCTTGGTGTGAAGAAATCAACTGTGGGAGCAATTATTAGAAAATGGAAGGCATACAAGACCTCTGATAATCTCCCTCGATCTGGGGCTCCACGCAAGATCTCACCCCGTGGGGTCAAAATGATCACGAGAACGGTGAGCAAAAATCCCAGAACTACACGGGGGGACCTAGTGAATGACCTGCAGAGAGCTGGGACCAAAGTAACAAAGGCTACCATCAGTAACACACTACGCCGCCAGGGGCTCAAATCCTGCAGTGCCAGACGTGTCCCCCTGCTTAAGCCAGTACATGTCCAGGCCCGTCTGAAGTTTGCTAGAGAGCATTTGGATGATCCAGAAGAGGATTGGGAGAATGTCATATGGTCAGATGAAACCAAAATAGAACTTTTTGGTAAAAACTCAACTTGTCGTGTTTGGAGGAGAAAGAACACCATACCTACTGTGAAGCATGAGGGTGTAAACATCATGCTTTGGGGCTGTTTTTCTGCAAAGGGACCAGGACAACTGATCCGTGTAAAGGAAAGAATGAATGGGGCCATGTATCGTGAGATTTTGAGTGAAAACCTCCTTCCATCAGCAAGGGCATTGAAGATGAAACGTGGCTGGGTCTTTCAGCATGACAATGATCCCAAACACACCGCCCGGGCAATGAAGGAGTGGCTTCGTAAGAAGCATTTCAAGGTCCTGGAGTGGCCTAGCCAGTCTCCAGCTCTCAACCCCATAGAAAATCTTTGGAGGGAGTTGAAAGTCCGTGTTGCCCAGCGACAGCCCCAAAACGTCACTGCTCTAGAGGAGATCTGCATGGAGGAATGGGCCAAAACACCAGCAACAGTGTGTGAAAACCTTGTGAAGACTTACAGAAAACGTTTGACCTCTGTCATTGCCAACAAAGGGTATATAACAAAGTATTGACATGAACTTTTGTTATTGACCAAATACTTATTTTCCACCATAATCTGCAAATAAATTCTTTAAAAATCAGACAATGTGTTTTTCTGGATTTTTTTTTCTCTCATAGTTGAGGTATACCTATGATGAAAATTGGAGACCTCTCTCATCTTTTAAGTGGGAGAACTTGCACAATTGGTGGCTGACTAAATACTTTTTTACCCCACTGTATACATCAAACCACGGTACCAAGTTTCAGAACAATCGCAACAAACCTGTAGGAGGAGTTGATTTCACAAGACAGTTACTGTCTATGAAGTGAGGTGAAACAGGAGGTCATAGGTCAGGGGCTACAATTCCCACAAAAATCATCCGATCAGAACCAAATTGCAATATGCGTATCCTCAGTGTATATCAAACCATGGAACCAAGTTTCAAAACAATCTGACCAAACTGTAGGAAGAGTTGATTTCACAAAAGTGGGACAGATTGACGGACTGACCCATAACATAATCCCCCGCCGGTCGAAGCCTAAAGAGCTCTTTGATCCCTTTGGGCTTCGACCGGCGGGGGATAAAAATTTTATCTGTATTTCATCCAAACACTTTTTCCTTATCTGTAAAGTATTGACCAATATAGCTTTTTTTGGCTGAGATGTTAGGAAGTGTAACTTCAGACAACGCATCGACTTACATTTCCTGCAGTGACATACAGACCCTTTTTTGTAATATAAAATGTAAGGGTTCTGTGTTTAAAGCCTTGTTCATGGTAGACCTCTGTTCTGGTGCGCTGAGATGTGTCCCCCCTTTGGATGAGGCTGGCATGTACACGGTTGTGTATATACACTACTCACAAAAAGTTAGGGATATTCAGCTTTCGGGTGAAATTTCAGGATGCACCTAGAATGCACTATAACATTTACAGGTGAACTTAATTTGACCTTCTCTAACCTTTTGAATGCACATGTCCGACTGTTCAATGTTTCAGTACTTTTTACATAACTTGCTGTTCTCCAACAAGGTGCTTAACGGGAAAATTCACACCAGGTGTTTGATCCATGAATTGACCAATAAATAATTTTCTGGTTCAATTAGAATTGGTATTTAAAAGGAACTCCGATTATACTGGCATGTTAGCTCTATATGCTTTATTTTGATGTTAGTAGCATAACTATAATACAATTTTTTTGAAAATAATTCCCAGTTTTATATTTAAAAAAAAAAAAACTTTATTATGATGTAAATCGCCATTTTTGTTTACGTCGCAATCCATTCTGGGTAGTGACGTAGATTGGGGGTGCCCGGTAGCAGCAGCAGTCTGTAAACAGCGATGAGCTCTTCTGTTCAGCCTTTTCAGTTCGAACCAGCGCGAAGCCAAAGCAATAAAGACAATGACGAAGACACACAAAGTGAAAATGGACTTGAGAATGGAGACAGCAGCTGCGAGGAAGCTAGAGCTGGTCATGTTGGATGGTGTTTTTGTGGCAAATGTTTGCCAATGCCGACGGAGAAGGAGAGCATCTGTACACACTCACACAAGTCATGCTTGACTGGCATTTGTCACCGTTTGTTTCCTCTACGAGCTCCGTGTCCAGTGGCTGAGGTCCTCTGTAGCAGCTGCTACTACTGGAGCAGCGGGCTGTCCAACTGCTCTCAGGTACGCCACCAACGCCTCCTCTCTCGCGTCTTTTAGACCTGTTTTCACTCGTCCGCCGCGGGCGTTTAGGCTCCTTGTGAGGGAAGATGCTGGGCACTACATTTGGCTTAAGCCGTTGTTTGTAGCCAGACACACCTGTGAGCTCTTTCATGAGCTGGGGGTGACAAAAATCCTCAAAATCCTCAGGGCTAAAGTGATGAGAGCAAAGCCGCGGGTCTTTGGGAAGTTGGACTCTTCCAACCGCATCCTCCCACTTTTTCCTCAACTTTCCCTCTTTAGGAAAGCTATGGAGGCTTACCTCGCTCTCTTCATTTCCCTTTCATTGGAAATCACATCCAAAAGCCGCGCAATGTGGCGTTTTCACTGACAAATGGCAGTAGTTCGTAGCTTGGCTTCTTGGCTTGTATAAGACAGAATAAAAAGCTGCAACCATTCTACGTCATCGCCCCCAGAATGCACTGCGCATCTGAAAACACGGCGGCCGCCATGTATCGATTTACATTGTAAACAAAAACGATTTTTATAACTACAATAAATGTTTATATAGTTCTAACAATGTATTTTAATAGTGGAGTCCAGTGTTTGTATTTTTAAATCTATAAGTCGTTATAATTGGAGTTCCTTTTAAACAGTCCTCTTCATCATGCTGTTCACATTTTGACATCATGAGACCAAGACGACACCTAACAACTGATCAACAGTACCAAGCCATTGCGAGACTTCAAACAGGACGTTCTCAGAGGGAAGTGGCCTCTGAGTTTAGAGTGTCACAGAGTGTCATCAGCAGGGTGCAACAGAGATACAGGAAAAGTCACAGAAGTGGACATCCTTCGGCCACAACCCACACTGATGACCACTTCATTGTCAACAGTGCCCTGTGGAACCGGATGATGAATGCTACTCAACTCCAGGCACATTTAAGGGAGGTGAGAGGCACCCAAGTGTCACGTCAGACCATTCGAAACCGTTTACATCAGCGTGGGCTGCGTGCTAGATGACCTGCAAGGGTACCTGACCACACCACCAGGCACAGGCATCATCATCTTGCATGGGCCAGGGAGCATTTACGCTGGACAAGGGACCAGTGGACCTCAGTGCTGTTCTGATGAAAGTCAATTCACACTGAGCAGAAATGATGTCTGTCAACAATGATGGAGACATCAAGGAGAGCGCTATGCATCAGCCTCTGTTGTCACCAGATGAGCCTTTGGTGGTGGTGGTGTTAGTGTCTGGGTAGGTGTGTCTAGTCAATACAGAACTGCCGTACACCATGTGAATGGTACAGTGACAAGATGATACTAACTGAGTAACATCATTAATCCAGTCATTGTGCCCCCGCATGAAGAACACAGGCCTAATTTCATTTTCATGAACAACGATGCTCCAGCTCATCTAGGTTGCATCATTAGCAAACTGCTGCTGGAGGCTGGGGTACCTCAAATGGAGTGGCTGCACTTTCTCCAGACCTGAATCCCATAGAAAACCTAAGGGATCAGCTAAGTCGCTGTGTAGAGGCTCGTAACCCTGCACCCCACAACCTCAATGACCTGAGGGCCACCCTTCAAGAAGAGTGGAATGCCATGCCTCAGCAGGCAATAAGTTGACTTGTGAACAGCATGAGACGTCGTCGTCAAGCTGTAATTGATGCTCAAGGGCACATGACAAGTTATTGAGACACTGGCATTTTTTGTTGTGGTATACCCACCACTGTTGGCTTTTGTTTCAATAAATTGTTTGAGATGAGGAAATCACCATTGCATGCTTCTACTTAAATGCCCTACTTTCATGATATAATATCACTGTAGCGTGAACTTCTTACATTTTCCATAAATTTCACCCGAAAGCCAAATAACCCTAACTTTTTGTGAATAGTGTATCTCACTTTTTTTGTCTACCAGTTCAAGTGGTTGATGCATGTGCACAACCATCATTTGTAGTTTTACCCCAGCCCTATGGGTAGCGCAAATACACTAACACACCAATTTGTTTGCCAGCTACATAAAAGTGAAAAAAACAACAAAAAAAGTGAGAGCAACACCCATTTTGTGTAGCAACAATGGTGGCGTTTCGAGGAAGAGGAGGAATTACCATTTTTTAATGCTCTTGTCTGCTAAAGCTATTGCTGCAAAATGATTCATGTATGTATATTCTCGTCTTCCTCTTCGTCTTCATCTACTTTGACTTTGTATACTGTGTCAGCAGTACCACCTCTTCAATGGGAGATTTAATGTTGTACATGCAAAGTCAATGAGCCCAGGCAACCCAGTCACAAAATTTGAGCTGCATGCGGTCAGCTGTGGAGGGGAGCCACGGAGCCTAGCGGACTGGAGACGATGACGTAATGTTCGTCACACAAGTCTCGTGGTCGAGCAGACACGGACAGTGGAGGTGCAGCATGAACCCAGCTTTAGACTCCACTCAGCATTTTGTTCAGTAAACTGCAACAGTAACGCGGTCTACACAAAACTATCCTACACTATTATTAGAGGTTAAAGACTTCAGATGTCCCCCATTAGATTTGAGTTATCTCTAACGAATCAAATGCAAATTAATTTGCTTTGATTTCAATGAAAAGCAATGGTGATTTGAGTTCACAACAATTCTCAATGGACCGCAAGTTCCTATATTAAACAGGACTATATTTTCATAGTTTAGAGACACATTGATTTTGTATTAACAGCATAACTATTATTTATATGTATTTTAATTTTATGTATACACAATGAAATACATTGTAATATTAGCTACAATTGTTTGTGCTTCGACACTTATGATGCTTAATGCCATTTATATGATTATTGCACATTACAATCTGCATTTTCCCAGCTTCCATGAAGTTCTTGTGCGACTTCTCTCTCACATTAGGACATTTCATTTTTAACTCTGAAACTGGGGATGACTTATTGATAGAGGTCATAGGATCAATCTTATGTGACTATAGCATTATGAATTTGGATATTATCAAAAATATAGTGGTGTTTTCCACATTGGCTGTTAGCAATCACAGGCAATATTGCTGCTTCTGTGTTACGGACCATAACTTTTGACCAATCAAATAGTGCTGTGGAAATGGTAAATGGCATTCACTTATATAGGAATAAGGAAAAGACACCGTGAGTGAAACATTGATTAGAACATTGATTAGAAATAACCCTCGGTCAATCTTTCTCTCAGAGGTGGATGAACTAGAGGTGAAATCTGTTACTGAAAAGTGTAAAAATAAATTATCTACTGATTGTGATGGTACTGATATGGCACTAGTAAAAAGAACTGTTAATGGCATATTAAAACCATTTACATATATTTGTAATCTATCATTTCAAACTGGCTCATTCCCACAGAAAATGAAAATAGCAAAAGTAATACCATTATTCAAGCATGGAAAATAGCAAAAGTAATACTTACATAGTAATACTTCTATGCTCGTTTTGACAAGGACAACAATGAAAAGAACATCAATTTCCCACCCTCTGATGACCTCCACCACCTCACACTCACCCACACCGACGTCCGTAATGCACTGAGTCATGTCAACGTACGTAAGGCTGCTGGCCCTGATGGCATTCCTGGGCGTGTGCTGAGGGCATGCGCTGAGCAGCTGGCAGGGGTCTTCACAGACATCTTCAACCTGTCTCTGGCCCAGGCCGTGGTACCAGCGTGCTTCAAGACCACTTCAATAGTACCAGTGCCGAAACATTCAACACCATTGTGCCTAAATGACTATCGCCCTGTGGCACTGACGCCCATAGTCATGAAGTGCTTTGAGCGACTGGTCTTGGCACAGCTCAAAAAAGGCCTGCCCCCTACACTGGACCCTCATCAGTTCGCCTACCGGAGCAACAGGAGTACAGAGGATGCGGTTTCTACAGCGCTGCACTATGTACTCTCACACCTGGATGACAAGAACACCTACGCAAGAATGCTGTTTGTTGACTTC
Organism: Pholidichthys leucotaenia; assembly: GCA_020510985.1. Classification (NCBI taxonomy): domain Eukaryota; kingdom Metazoa; phylum Chordata; class Actinopteri; order Cichliformes; family Pholidichthyidae; genus Pholidichthys; species Pholidichthys leucotaenia. Next base: position 406,517,733 of record CM035840.1, on the reverse strand, counting down.
AGCTCAGCATTCAACACAGTTATCCCCTCCAAGTTGCTCACCAAACTTGGGAACCTGGGAATCAGTACCTCCACCTGCAACTGGATCATGGATTTTCTGACCAACAGACCCCAGCATGTTAGGTCAGGCCCCAACCGTTCTTCCGTCATCACACTCAACACTGGTGTACCACAGGGCTGTGTGCTCAGCCCATTCCTCTACTCCCTCTACACCCATGACTGCAGGCCTATGTATGGATCCAATTCCATCATAAAGTTCGCAGATGACACCACGGTGATTGGACTCATCAGGGACAACGACGAGTCAGATTACAGGGCAGAGGTTGAGCACTTGACTACTTGGTGCGCTGACAATAACCTGCTCCTTAACACCAGCAAAACCAAGGAGCTCATAGTGGACTACAGGAAGGAGAGGGAAGAGACACATGACCCCATCCATATCAATGGCATAGCTGTTGAACGTGTCCCCAGCTTCAAATTCCTGGGGACCCACATCTCGGAGGACCTGTCCTGGTCAGTTAACACCACCAGCCTGATCAAGAAGGCCCATCAGCGCCTCTTCTTCTTGAGGACATTGAAGAAGAACCATCTGTCAGCTGACATCCTGGGCAACTTCTACCGCTGCGTGATAGAGAGCACCCTGACCAACTGTATCACACTCTGGTATGGGAGCTGCTCTGTAGCTGACCGCAAGGCGCTGCAGCGGGTGGTGAAAACCGCCCAACGCATCACAGGGACTCCACTTCCAGCTATAGAGGACGTCTACAGGAAAAGATGTCTGCGCCGGGCACGCAGCATTCTTAGGGACTCCAACCATCCTGCTCATGGACTGTTCCAGCTTCTCCCCTCCAGAAGACGTTTCAGAAGCCTTCGGACTAGAACCAGCAGGTTTAGGAACAGTTTCTTTCCAACAGCTGTCACGTTATTGAACTTAGTTCCCCGCTGACTCTCTTACAATCATCTTTTACCATCCTCACCTGTACATAACTGCATAACTACATAACTACATCTAACTTATTGCACATTATTTGCACATAACAGTACTTTTAACTTTCTGCACTGCTGCATATATTTGCATATATTTGCTTAAATTGCACATACTGTTAATTACCGTATATACTGCACTGCTGTCCTTTGCACTTCTGATTGGATGCTAAACTGTGTTTCGTTACCTTGTATTCATACATGTGTAATGACAATAAAGTTGAATCTAATCTAATCTAAATTGTGATGGTACTGATATGGCACTAGTAAAAAGAACTGTTAATGGCATATTAAAACCATTTACATATATTTGTAATCTATCATTTCAAACTGGCTCATTCCCACAGAAAATGAAAATAGCAAAAGTAATACCATCTTGAGGGGACCACCTCAAGATGGCGACCGGGATGGTCACACTTTTTCAGTGCTGAGACAAAGTCACTGATTTTGCCATTAAAAGTGGCTGGCCTGCAGCGATCGGCGCTCGTGGCGAACACGCACGGGCTGAATTGCCACCTCCGTTGGATTGCCCTTTAATCGCCTTTCTCCAGCGACTTCCTGCGCCTTCCTGAAGCGATTGCTAAGCTAACACTAGTTAGCTTAATGCTACCTGAAGCGATTGCTAAGCTAACGCTAGTTAGCTTAATGCTGGCGCCAGTCTCTAAAAATCTAACCTACAGCGATCGGATATACCTCCGGTGGATTACCCCTTTGATCGCTTTTATCCGGCCACTGTGAGTAAACTGACCAACGATTCCAGCGCTTCCTTGTGATTCACTGGTGTGCCCTACCTGAAGCGATTGCTAAGCTAACGCTAGTTAGCTTAATGCTGGCGCCAGCCATTCCACCTAACACCAGCCTGAATCAAAGCCCAGCTGCGAGGCCCAGCGGAGATACTACCAGGCAGGCGGCTATTTGTTTGACGGGGCTCAGCAGAGATTTCACCCAGGCAGACGGCGGTAGGCGGCGGTGCCCAGCGGAGGACTTACCGTGACTGCAGCGGCGGTGTGCGACGAGACTACCCGAAGCGATTGCTAAGCTAACGCTAGTTAGCTTAATGCTGGCGCCAGTCATTCCACCTTACACCAGCCGGAATCGAAGCCCAGCTGCGAGGCCCAGCGGAGATACTACCAGGCAAGCGGCTATTTGTTGACGGGGCTCAGCAGAGATTTCACCCAGGCAGACAACGGTAGGTGGCGGTGCCTAGCGGAGGACTTACCGTGACCTCAGCGGAGCTCGGTGGCAGCGGCGGTGTGTGACGAGACTCGGTTGGAGGAGCGGGACGGGAGACCAGTTACGGCGACTATGAGCAACGAGACCAGCAACGGAAGGGGCTAGTTGGCTAGCTGAGGCCCAGCTGGATTCGAGGACGATCGGATCAGATTCTGGCGATATAAGCAGAATTTATTTTACTATCCACAGATTTTCTTTTTCCTTCTTTCCAAGAAAGACTGAAGATGGCGGCCACCGGATTAAAAAGTGGGCTGATGGGCACCACTAATAAGCCTTCTCTACTTCTCTACTTCCTCTTCGTTTTGTCTTTGTGTGTCTGGACCTGCAACAAGAAGGATTTTCCGACAAACTCAACCAAAGGTGAAGTTAAAAAGTTTTATCTGTATGGATTTGGGCTTGGACATCTCACCCTACACTCTATGTGGTCTTTAAAAGCCCGGAGCAAAAACTTCCAAATTAAGGCAAACAAGGCTGTTAAGCAAAAATCACAATATGGCAGAGGATATACAATTAAAGTTCTGTTAGTTCTGCTACTTCTGGCAGGAGATATTCACCTTAACCCTGGACCTGCCACTATTAAACAGCAGACCACTGGGTTAGCACAAAACCGAGCTGTACAAAAGCAAAAACAACATTTATTTTTCCAAACTGTTAATCATGCACGAGTTCTTTGGGACACCAAGGCTAAACCAAAGGGGATCCTCGGCGGACATTTAAACATACGGAGCATAATCCCCAAAAGAGATGAGATTTCGGTGTTGCTGTTGGACTCAAATCTGGACTACCTTTGTCTCTCAGAAAGCTGGCTACACAGTAACATAGACACTAATATGATCGATATTGTGGGCTACCAGTGTTTTAGAAAAGACAGGCAGGTAGGGAGGGGAGGAGGTGTTTTAATTTATATCAAAGACAAATATAAATGTCAACTGGTTGATTTGAATACTTCACTTGAATGTTTAGCTGTTAATGTATGTCTCTCTCCGGTAATGAATTTCAACATTGCAGTAGTGTACAACCCACCGTCACACAACTCTTCCTTTTATAATGAATTAAGTGATCTGGTTAAACAACTTGAGAAGAACAGAGAAACAATAATTCATGGTGACTTTAATATCAACTGGTCTGATAAAAAAGACAAACAAAAACTGAAAAGCCTCATGACTAAATTTAATTACCAGCAAATCATCAAAGGACCCACCAGGATAACCAAACAATCCAGAACACTTATTGACATGGTATTTACTAATAAACCAGAACGAATAACCAGAACCTATAATCTTGTAACTGGTCTCTCAGATCATAACATGGTTCTTGCTGTCAGGAAACTTACTAAAAAGCGACTACAGTATTTTGGGGGAGTCGATATTGACAAATCAAATTTTATTATCCCCAAATCAAAAAATGAGGAGTTTGAACATTACTTAGAGAATCAAAATTGGGAGCAGCTCATGTCAACATGTGAAGTAGATGATTGTTGTAATTTTATAACTGCAACAATCACAAAGTCTATAGAAAAATTTTCAAAGCAAATTAAAAGTAGACAACAGAAGATTAGCCTACCATGGTTAAATAATGAAATAAGAAAACTTATGAAGAGGCGAGACTATGCACTGAAAACATCACTAACCTCCAAACTACAAAATGATCACCTTGTGTACAAAAGTTTAAGAAATAAAGTGGTACATGAGCTGCGAAAATCAAAAATATCTTATTACAATAAACTGATAGATCATGCAAAGGGTAACAACAGTTCCCTATGGAGGCATTTAAATAACTTAACTAATAAAAAAAACGATCAGAAGGGGGTAAAGGAACTTAGAATCAATGGCAAGACCATCAGTGACAAGGCTACTTTGGCAAATGAATTTAATTCACACTTTGTGGGCTCTGTGGAAGACTTAACAAAAATTTTTGTGCTGCCAAATGTGCTCAACAACACAAATTCCATACTTCCAACAGATACTTTTCACATCGATGAGGTAAATGAGAAGTTAATTGCTGGTATTGTTAAAACACTGTCAAACTCAAAAACTAATGATATCTACAATATGAGCACCTCCTTTCTCAAAATGCACAGCAAAATATTAATCAAACCACTGACTCATCTCATTAATCTCTCCATTAGGTCTAGTACATTTCCATCTGGCTGGAAAAAAGCTGTCGTCATACCAGTTCATAAATCAGGCAGTAAAGACGATATATGCAATTACCGCCCAATCTCTATCTTACCAGTCCTATCTAAGGTTCTTGAAAAAGTTGTAGCTACACAGCTGATAGACTACTTACAAGACAATCAACTTCTTCATCCACATCAATTTGGTTTTAGACCAGGATACTCAACAGAAACAGCAAATTGTTGCCTTATTGAAAACGTCAAACAGTCCTTGGACAGGGGTAATGTGGTAGGAGCTGTTTTTCTAGATCTCAAAAAGGCTTTCGATACTGTAAACCACAGTTTGCTTTTATCCAAAATGGTATCTTTTAACTTCTCCCCAAATACATTAGAATGGTTTGCATCTTATCTCCAGAATAGAGAACAGTGTGTAAAAGTTCACCAGGATAAATCCTCATTTTTAAACAACCGCATGGGTATCCCACAAGGGTCCATTCTTGGTCCTTTACTTTTCAGCATTTTTATTAATGACCTGCCGTTACACTGCTCAGCTGCAACATGCCAACTTTATGCAGATGATGCAGTTATTTACACAGCTGCCAAGACTCCAGCACAGGCTGCAGATGTACTGTCTACAAGTATGGTTGATGTCCAAGAGTGGCTCCTCAAGAACCATCTATTGCTGAACCTTCAGAAAACAGTCTCAATGTGCTTTTCAATCAAAAAATGTACCCTGCAACATTTTAAAGTTAATATACATGATCATGACATCAGTTTAGCTACAGAATTCAAATACCTTGGCATTGTACTAGATCCTCAACTCAAATTTAATCTTCATATAAAGAAAATTTCAAAAACAGTAAAAAAAAATCTGAACTGCTTTAAATTAATTAGATATTACATACCTTACGAAGCAGCTGCACTGTATATGCATTCTATGGTTTTTTCTCATATATCATACTGTTTGACAGTCTGGGCTCAAGCAGCCCCTTCCACAATAAGACATATAGGTTCATTATATAATCAAACCCTAAAAATCTTGGACAAAAAGCCCATTAGGTGGCATCACTGTAATGTTTTAAAAAAATACAACCTATTGAGTTTTGAGAGCTTCATTGACCTCTGTCTTCTGAAATTAACGTTCAAATGTTTCCATAAATCAGCACCCGAGCCACTTGCTGGTTTTGTCCAAAGACAGGACAGCAGCAGAGCCACCAGGAGTTCTGTTAACAATAACTGTAAAATATTCCACCGCAGAACCACATTTGGACAAACAGCTTTCTCTATAAAGGGCAGTCACATCTGGAACACAATGCCAAATGAAATTAAAATAATAACGGACTTTAAAACATTCACTAAAAATGTTAAAAACTGGCTGAAAAATAAACAAGAATGTACTCATGTATGAATTAATTGTCTGCAAAGTGAGAGTGAATGAAGGGAAGGAATAAATGTGTTTGTTTATAGTGAGTGACGGAGGGAGGAAGGCCTGAAATAGGCAAATGTGAGTTATGTTATATGTGTTAAATGTGAGTCAGGCTGTTATATTTGTGTATTTATAATATTTATAATATTTATGTTAAATGTGAGTCAGGCTGTTATATTTGTGTATTTATAATATTTATAATATTTATAATTGTGTATTTATAATTTTTCTGCATTGATGTATGTGGTTATTGTGTATATTTTTTATCTTGATTCTTTTTTCTAAAGCCCATCCAGGGACAAGAGTTGCAAATTAGCTAATAGCTATACACTCTATGTGCAACACATCAGATTGATTGTCTTTGATTAATTGTCTATGTTTATTGCACTGTCCCTGTCAAATAAACTAATCTACTACTACTACATTATTCAAGCATGGAAATAAACACCACTACACAAACTACAGACCAGTATCGCTCCTCCCACAATTTTCAAAGATTCTGGAAAAACTCTTCAACAACAGATTAGAGGACTTTTTAAATAAACACGATGTGCTTAATCAGACTCAATATGGAATTAAACCAAAGAGTACAACATCGCTGGCAATAATGGAAGCAACAGAGGAAATAATAAATGCATTAGATCAAGGAAAATATGCAATTGGTGTATTTATAGATTTTAGAAAAGCATTTGATACAATAAATCATTCAATACTTCTTGATAAACTGCAAATGTATGGTATCAGGGGAGTGGCTCTGAATTGGATCAAGTTATTTATCTGAGAGACAACAGTTTGTGAAGATGGCAGAATATCTGTCTGGGTGTATGGGAATTGCCTGTGGAGTCCCCCAGGGGTCAGTATTGGGCCCCAAATTATTTAACATGTATAAATGATATATTCCAAGTTTCTAAATTATTAAAAATAATATTATTTGCTGATGATACTAATATATTTTATTCTGGAAATAATTAGAATCAACTAATACATACGCTAAATAATGAATTAAATAAGCTTAAAAATGGATGATTGTAATAAATTATCACTAAATACAGATAAAACTAAGGTAATGATACTTGGTAATTGTAAAAATAAAGAAGATATACATATTCATAGAGATAATGTAATTATTGAAAATGTTAAGGAGATCAATTTTTTTGGTGTAATACTAGATGATAAAATTAGTTGGAAACCACATGTCAGATACACTACCGTTCAAAAGTTTGGGGTCACTTAGAAATTTCCTTATTTTTGAAAGAAAAGCACTTTTTTTCAATGAAGATAACTTTAAACTAATCAGAAATACACTCTATACATTGCTAATGTGGTAAATGACTATTATAGCTGCAAATGTCTAGTTTTTGGTGCAATATCTACATAGGTGTATAGAGGCCCATTTCCAGCAACTATCACTCCGGTGTTCTAATGGTACAATGTGTTTGCTCATTGCGTCAGAAGGCTAATGGATGATTAGAAAACCCTTGTGCAATCATGTTAGGTCTGCAATGCTGTAATTGCTGCAATTGGAGGATTCTTTGACGAAAGCAAAGTTTGAAGGAAAAAATTGTTATTTCAAATACAAATAATTATTTCTAACCTTGTCAATGTCTTGACTATATTTTCTATTCATTTTACAACTCATGGTGGTAAATAAGTGTGACTTTTCATGGAAAACACAAAATAATTGTCTGGGTGACCCAAAACTTTTGAACGGTAGTGTACATACAAAACAAAGTCACAAAAAATATTGCAATTATAAATAAAAGTAAGCAGGTCCTAGATTACAAATCGCTTCATATCTTGTATTGCTCATTAGTACTTCCATACTTGACCTGTTGTGTAGAGGTCTGGGGTAACAATTATAAAAGTACACTTAATCCATTGCTAATATTACAAAAAAGGGCAGTTCGTGTTATACACAAAGTTGGGTATCTTGAACATACCAATTTATTGTTTTTACATTCAAAGTTATTGAAATTACGGGATCTGGTTGATTATTAAACAGCACAATTAATGTTTAAAGTCAGTAAAAACTTTCTGCCACGCAATATACAAACTTTTCAGTGAGAGAGAAGGGAAATATAATTTACAGGGAATACAAAATTTAAAATGCACCTAGTAAGATCTACTAGGAAAGGTTTTTGTATGTCTGTGTGTGGGGTAAAATTGTGGAATGGGTTGGGGGAGAAACACAGGCAATGTCCAAACATCCATATATTTACAGTAAATCAACATATAAAGAAATGATTTTTGAGCAATATAAAAATAAAGGACAGTAATATTACAATGTGTCTTTAATGAAGAAAGGTTGTTATTGTGAATATACTGTATATGCTGAGTACTATTATTATTGATATCATTACTAGAATTATAGTATTAGGATTGTTGTTAGGATGGAATTACTTTAAGTATTACATAGGCCAGATGGTATTATTATTGTTGCAACTACCATATGGCTACCTATTATTATGGTTATTATTATATGGTTACTTATTGCACCTAGGTATTGTAAGCCATGTGGGGGTATATGGTGGTATATACGGTGATTATGATGATGATAATGTTGTCTATAATTATATTAAACATACCAGAAGTATTTATTACTACAATTATTATTAGATGTTGGTATTATTGTCAGTACAAACTATTATTGTTGCATCACTTCTATTGCGTAATTTAATTATAAGGTGTATTATATATTATGGTATTATATAATGAATGTAATTGTGAGATGAATAATGACTAGAATGTTATTATAATTTATTGGGTATGGAGAAGGGGTGGGACTATATAAGCGTTGGCTTCTTCCCACTCCTTTTGAACATTTTTTTGTTTTGATTTTTTGTTTTAAATTTTTTCTTTTTGTCTGGATGTTCAAATCAATCAATCAATAACTAGAAAAGCACTCAGAGCGCAGACCTCCGCCAAGCGCCACAGTTCCCCCCATACAGTGTTTGTGTGTACGTTTTCAGATTCCTTGACCATGAAAACATATGACTAGCAATTGGATTGACAATGATAGGATTAGTGGTTCAGTAGTTATTCATGAAAATGGCATTTTCCGTAATGGCGGCCACAGTTTCCCCCATACAGTGTTTGTGTGTACGTTTTCAGATTCCTTGACCATGAAAACATATGACTAGCAATTGGATTGACAATGATAGGATTAGTGGTTCACTAGTTATTCACGAAACTGGCATTTTGCGTAATGACGGTTTTCTTCTGGACGGTGATCCGGATCACCACCAAAATGTAATCATCTGTAGAATACCCCATTTCTGACAATCTGTGAAAATTTCATGAAAATCCGTCCATAACTTTTTGAGTTATCTTGCTAACAGACAAACAAACAGACAGACAAACCAACGCCGATGATCACATAACCTCCTTGGCGGAGGTAAATATAGCGCTTTTTACTCATCTCTGAATAACCAAAGCACTTTACAGATCCTGCCATCCACCCATTCATGCACTGATAGTGGCAGAGCTGCCATGCAAGATGCTGGCCTGACCCACCAGGAGCAACTAGAGGTTCAGTGTCTTGCTCAAAGACACTTCGACATGCATAGAGAATGGGAATTGAACCACTAACCCTCTGATTAGTAATCAGCCACACTACACCTGCGCCACAGCCACCCCCAGGATGGCAGGGGAAGGATTAATGCTATGCCACTCACACTTCCACAGGGGAGCCAGAAAATCAACTCAAAGTTAGTATGCCACAATGCTCAGTTATTAACAATCTGTACTGATGCAGAGACACAGATCCATCTTAGAATCAAGAAATCCCCACATCTAAGGATTATAGTACAGGTGCATCTCAAATTAGAGCAAAAAGTTAATTTATTTCAGTAATTCAATTCAAAAAATTAAACTCAGATTCATTACAGAGTGATATATTTCAAGTGTTTCTTTTAATTTTGATGGTTATGGCTTATAGACAATGAAAACCCCAAATTCAGGTTCTTAAAAAATTGAATATTACATAAATTTATTTTAAAAAATAGATTTTTAATAGAAATGTTAACCAACTGAAAAGTGTGTCCACGTACACACTCAATACTTGGTTTGGGCTCCTTTTGCACGAATTACTGCATCAATGTGACGTGGCATGGAGGCAATCAGCCTGTGGTACTGCTGATGCATTATGAAGGTCCAGCTTGCTTTGATAGCGGCCTTCAGCTTGTCTGCATTGTTGGGTCTGGTCTCTCATCTTCCTCTTGACAATACCCCATAGATTCTCTATGGGATTTAGGTCAGGAGAGTTTGCTGGCCAATCAAGAACAGTGATACCATGGTCATTAAACCAGGTTTTGGTACTTTTGGTAGTGTGGGCTGGTGCCAAGTCCTGCTGGAAAATGAAATCAGCATCTCTATAAAGCTTGTCAGTAGAGGGAAGCACGAAGCGCTCTAAAATTTCTGAGTAGAGAACTGCACTGCCTTTGAACTTGATAAAACACAGTATACCAACACCAGCAAATGGCATGGCTCCCCAAATCATCAATGGCTGTGGAAACTTCACACTGAACCTCAGGCAACTTGGACTTTGTGACTCTCCACTCTTCCTCCAGACTCTGGGACCTTGATTTCCAAATGAAATGCAAAATTTACTCTCATCTGAAAAGAGCACTTTGGCCCACTGATTAACAGTCCAGTCCGTTTTCTCCTTAGCGCAGTTAAGACGCTTCTGACGCCATCTCTGGTTCAGGAGTGGCTTGACACAAGGAATGTGACAGTTATAGCCCACGTCTTGGCTATATCTGTGTATAGTGGCTTTTGAGGCACCGACTCCAACCAAGTCCCTTCCTCATGAACCTCCCCCAAATTCTTGAATGGGCTTTGCTTCACAATCCTCTGAAGGCTACGGTTATCACTGTTGCTTATGCACCTTTTTCTGTTCCACTCAACTTTCCATTAATATGCTTGGATACAGCACTCTGAACAGCCAGCTTCTTTAGTATGACCTTTTGTGGCTTACCCTCCTTGTGGAGGGTGTCAGTGATTGTCTTCTGGACAACTGTCAAGTCAGCAGTCTCCCCCATGATTGTGTAGACTACTGAACCAGACAGAGACCATTTAAAGGCTCAGGAAACCTTTACAGGTGTTTGGAGTCAGTTAGCTGATTAGAATGTGACACCATGAGCCCACAATATTGAATACATTAAATATTGTTCGACAATATTAAACTTTTTCACAATATTCAGTGTTTTTGAGAAATTCTGGGTTTTCATGAGCTGTAAACCATAACCAACAAAATTAAAAGAAATAAACACTTGAAATATATCACTCTGTGTAATGAATCAATAAAATGCACAAATTTCATTTTTTGAATTGAATTACTGAAATAAATCAACTTTTCAGTGACATTCTTATTTATTGAGATGCACCTGTATTTACTACAGTAGTACTGTATATTCTGTATTAGGGCTGGGCTATATGGCTTTTCAGATGTATCGCAATACATTTTGGGATTTATCGCGATACACGATATACATACAGTGGTACGAAAAAGTGTTTACCCCCTTCCTGATTTCTCTTTTTTTGTATATTTGTCACACTTAAATGTTTCAGATCATCAAACAAATTTAAATATTAGACAAAGATAACAACACAAAATGCAGTTTTTAAATGAAGGTGTTTATTATTAAGGAAAAAATACAAACCTACATGGCTCTGTGTGAAAAAGTGATTGCCCCCTAAACCTAATAACTGGTTGGGCCACCCTTAGCAGCAACAACTGCAATCAAGTGTTTGCGATAACTGGCAATGAGTCTTTTACAATACTGTGGAGGAATTTTGGCCCACTCATCTTTGCAGAATTGTTGTAGTTCAGCCACATTAGAGGGTTTTCGAGCATGAACTACCTTTTTAAGGTCATGCCACAGCATCTCAATCGGATTCAGGTCAGGACTTTGACTAGGCCACTCCAAAGTCAAAGTTCGTTTTTCTAAAGCCATTCCGAGGTGAACTTGCTGGTGTGTTTTGGATCACTGTCCTGCTGCAGAACCCAAGTGCGCTTTAGCTTGAGGTTACGAACAGATGGACGGACATTCTCATTCAGGATTTTCTGGTAGACAGCAGAATTCATAGTTCCATTTACCACAGCAAGTCTTCCAGGTCCTGAAGCAGCAAAACAGCCACAGACCATCACACTACCACCACCATATTTTACTGTTGGTATGATGTTCCTTTTCTGAAATGCTGGATTACTTTTACACCGGATGTAATGGAACACACACCTTCCAAAAAGTTCAACTTTTGTCTCGTCAGTCCACAGAGTATTTTCCCAAAAGTCTTGAGGATCATCAAGATGTTTTTTGGCAAAACTGAGACGAGCCTTTATGTTCTTTTTGTTCAGCAGTGGTTTTCGTCTTGGAACTCTACCATGCAGGCAATTTTTGCCCAATCTCTTTCTTATGGTGAAGTCATGAACATTGACCTTTAACTGAGGCAAGTGAGGCCTGCAGTTCTTTGGATGTTGTTGTGGGGTCTTATGTGACCTCCTGAATGAGTCATCACTGCGCTCTTGGGGTAATTTTGATTGGCCGGCCACTCATGGGAAGGTTCACCCCTGTTCCATGTTTTTGCCATTTGTGAATAATGGCTCTCACTGTGGTTTGCTGGAATCCCAAAGCTTTAGAAATGGCTTTATAACCTTTTCCAGATTGACAGATCTCAATTTGTTTCTCACTTGTTCCTGAATTTCTTTGGATCGCATCATGATGTCTAGCTTTTGAGGATCTTTTGGTCTACTTCACATTGTCAGGCAGGTCCTATTTAAGTGATTTCTTGATTGAGAACAGGTGTGGTAGTAATTCAATTCAGCTTTATTTATATAGCGCCATTTCACAACAACCGTCATCTCATAGCACTTTCAAATGTAGGGGAAACCCCCACAAGTGCAGAAAGACCCCAGCAATCAGACGATCCCCTGTGAGCAAGCGCTTGGCAACGGTGGAGTGGAAAAACTCCCTTTTAACAGGAAGAAACCTCTAGCAGAACCAGGCTCAGGGAGGGGCAGTCATCTGCTGCGATTGGCTGGGGGGTGAGGGGATAGAGAAGATGAAAAGAACAGACATGTAGAGAGCAAGCATTAAAGGAGTGAAGCCCAGTACATTATTAGAGGTCCCCCGGCTGTCTAAATCTATTAGCAGCATAACTAATGGAGGGTTCAGAGACACATGATTCCTCCCCAATTGTAGGCTATATCAAAAAGGAAGGTTTTAACCCTATTCTTAAAAACAGAGATCGAGTCTGACTCCCGAATCCAGATTGGTAACTGGTTCCACAGGAAAGGAGCTTGATAACTGAAGGCTCTGCCTCCCATTGTACTTTTGGAGATTCTAGGCACCGGAGTGGTGGCTCAGCTGGTAGAGCATCCGCCCCACACCCGGGAGGCAGGGGTTCAAATCCCGGCCGGGTCATGCCGAAGACCATATAAAAGCGGAACTTCCTGCTGTCCGGCTTGGTGCTCAGCAAAAATGGAATGGAGGAGGGAAATCTGTGGCAGCGCCTTGCACGGCAGCGACCCCTCTGATTCTATATATGGGTGTGTGTGTGATTAACACTGTAGATAGGAGAAACAATTTCATTCTACTGTACATGATTAGCTGTATGAATAGAATGACAATAAAGGGTGATTTAAAACAAAAAACAATCCAGCATTTTGGGAGCGTAATGCTCTGTTAGGATGATAGGGTAGTATCAGATCATTTAAATAAAAAGGGGCCTGATTGTTAAGAGCTTTGAAAGTGAGAAGAAGGATTTTAAACTTAATTCTGAACTCTATGGGAAGCCAATGAAGGGAGGCCAGAACCGGAGAGATATGATCCCTCTTTCTAGTACCTCTTAAAACTCTTGCAGCAGCATTTTGGATCAACTGGAGACTTTTTAAAGATATTTTAGGACAACCTGATAATAACAAGTTACAATAATCTAATCTAGAGCTAACAAAGCGTGGATCAGTTTCTCAGTATCACAGAGACAGGATGCTCCTAATCTTGGCAATATTACGCAGATGATAGAAGGCAGTCTTAAAAACAAATTTAATGTGTAAATTAAAAAAAACAGATCTTGATCAAAAATAACTCCAAGGTTCCTCACAGAACTATTCAGAAGAAGAGTAGCTGCATCCAAAGAGTCCAAGAGTTTGATTTGGAAAGGTATTTATAAGGGTTTTGGACCAACAAGAATGACTTCAGTCTTATCTGAATTTAATAGCAGGAAATTACAAGTCATCCAAGCTTTGATTTCCTTAAGACAGGCTTCTAACTTGGCTAATTGATTACTATCATCTGGCTTCATTGACATGTTTAATTGTGTATCATCTGCATAACAATGAAAATGTACACAGTGCTTTCTAATAATGTTGCCTAATGGAAGCATATATAAACTAAAAAGAGCAGGGTCTAGCACAGATCCCTGTGGAACTCCATGACTAAGCTTTGAGTTGGAAGAAAACTCATTAATGACATGAACAAACTGGAGCCTATCAGACAAATAAGATCTAAACCACTGCAGTGCAGTTCCATTAAGTCCAACATAGTGTTCTAATCAAGTAGAATATTATGGTCGATAGTATCAAAAGCTGCACCAAGGTCTAAAAGGACAAGTACAGAAACAAGTCCACTATCAGATGCGATAAGGAGGTCATTAGTGACCTTCACTAAGGCTGTTTCAGTACTATGATGGATTCTAAACCCAGATTGAAACTCTTCAAAGAAACCATTTCCCTGCAAGTGGTCAAATAGTTGTGTAGCAACAACTCTAAGATTTTTGAAATGAAAGGCAGATTAGAGATTGGTCGATAGTTGGCTAAAACTCCTGGATCCAGCATTGGCTTTTTGAGTAAGGGTTTAATTACAGCAATTTTAAAAGCCTGCAGTACATGGCCTAATGTTAATGAAGAATTGATTATTTGAAGAATAGGGCTACCAATAAATGGGAAGACTTTTTTAAATAACCTGGTAAGAATAGTGTCTAAAAGACAAGTTGAAGGCTTGGATGAGGAAATTATTTTATCCAACTTTAAAAGGTCAATTGAAGTAAACTTATCCAAACAGATATCAACTGAAGGAGTAATCAGGCCTGGGTGTGGCTAGAGAAATTGAACTCACCTTTACGAAGATGTACTAAACCACAGTTAATTTAGGTTTTAACAAGGGGGGGGGGGCACTTTTTCACACAGGGCCATGTGGGTTTGGATTTTTTCCCCCTTAATAAATGCCTTCATTTAAAAACTGCATTTTGTGTATACTTGTGTTGTCTTTGTCTAATATTTAAATTTGACGATCTGAAACATTTAAGTGTGACAAACATTCAAAAAATGAGAAATCAGCAAGGGGGCAAACACTTTTTCACACCAGTGTATCACGAAATCTTGATATCTCCTCCAAACCACTGTATAAATGTAAAATCTTTACATAAAATGACACCAGCATGATAATGGAAACAGACCCATGTATTGCATCGTTTTAAATTGCATACAAAAAGGAAGGGGGGGGGGTCAAAATCAAGTTAAATTTAGCAAACTTTATTGAACCAGTCAGACAACCCCACTCATAAGTTTGCAACAAATCAGAATAAATAATGGTAGGCCTACCCATTATGGTCTGTAATAAAACCATTACAAACAAACAAAACAAAAAAAGGACAACACAATAAAAAGTGCATTAAAGTGCTCATGACACGATTTTGACATTATCTAATTTTGCAACACATAATTTCAATATGATGAAATAGGTGGGTCTGTGCAGTTCTAAGGCAAACAGGCTTATTTTCACGTGGCTATCCGACATTTCCAAGAGCGCCGCGGCACCAATTGGGTCAGTGGCTGGAAAACCCCCTGGCCATGTTGTGACGTCAGCGGGAGAACACAGCGGTTGGCTGACCATTCTACACGCATGATGGAAGCGGTTGAAAACATCAATGATCAGTTCCAGCACATGTAGTCTGGAATTGGTTTGTGTTATCCAATCTTCAGACAATTATAGTTCAGAAGAATGTGGTGATAATGAAGAATCTGGGGGCATCAGACCTTATAGGTTTGAGCCGTACCAAGCAGACATCGTGCCTAGCGAGTCAGACTCAGAGAGTGATGGTGGTGAGGCAAACATGCCCGCCACAGCAGCAGCGGCAAACACACGGCAGGGGAACACAGAGTGGTATGCTTTTGTTACAGATATCGCAACAAATTATTTGTTCATAAATATAATTTATTTAAACCCGATTTTTCAATAAAAATCATAGCGGTGTATTTATAATAAAATTGAAACATCTACCTGATACTGTCAACACCCCCCCCCCAAAAAAAAATAAAAAGATACTATTTTTTATTTTTGCAGGTGCCAGTGTGGTCTGTGTGTGAATATGACAACAGAGGAGGAGAGTATTTGCTGTCAGGAGCAGGACAAGGTGAAGCAGAAAATTTCGGACGGCACTATAAAGTGTATCACTGGTCATCACAACTTCCCCGCGGTGTGTCTGAATGAAGATGTGTTGGAAGTGGCCTACTTCACCTATAAACATTATGTGAATGTGGATTATAGGAACAATTGGAAGCGATATACAGCTTACAGACAGTTCATCAGATGGTGCTACCACTACCTTGGTGAGAAAGTCCGAGTGCCAATACCTGCCTGTGTCGTTCACAAGATCAGAGAGACCTTTCCAATACAAGAGGGACAATATAGGCCCTTTTCCACTAGCCCCGCTCAGCCCCGATTTGAAAACCCGGCTCTACTCACTTCGGTTCGGCCTCAGTTGCTTTTCAACTACTGCTGGCGCACCTGCTGGCACACCTGCTGTGGGTGGGATTTGTTGAACAGCAGGCGGCGCCACACCCTCGTGACGTGAAACGCACGCGACTGAATCCTCCACAACAAACATGGCTGATGAGGAGAGAAGGAAGGAGGAATGACTGTGACATGAAACTGGTTAAATCTATGGTGCTGACTTGTTGTGCTCTGCACAATCTGTGTGAGAGTCATGGAGAGACGTTTGACACTACATTGGGTGATGCAGTAGATGAACCAGTGGTAGCAGCGGCACAGAGAGCAGAGGAGCAGGGTGGTGATATTGTAGCGAACTCAATATAAGCACCCTACTTGGCTTGACAAGTGGGTTGACCCTATTGGCGACACAGGTAGCGTGCGGGACTCCGGAGCGAGAGGTGCGAGTTCAAATCTCCCGGCGGGACGTCGCCATGTCAAGCTGCATGTTACAATATAACACGAGATGCTGTGATGCAATACTTGTCTATTTTGTCCACATTTATGTGCATACATATTTCAAAAATGTTTTTTGTAAATAAAATGTTGTGCATGGTCCATCTACCTGTCCTCTTGTTCATAACGCTTATCTGTTAAGAAGGTGCAAAGCCATCAGCCTAATGAGTCCACACTTCTGTTGTGATAATTGCTCACGCTGAGCGCTCTGACAGCCCCGTACGCTGTGGGGGGGTCACACACAACGTGTTCCTCCCCACACTCTCAAATTTTTTTCCCGTATATTTTTCTCTTTGGCATACAGAAATGGCAATACGCCCGTATTTGCTAAAATTGCATTTTCCCCGTATTAAAATACGGCGAAACCGTATCACTTGACAGGTATGTAAATTACATGCAGAAACACCGCACAGGCCATCTTCACAAAAATCCAGCTCGACAAGCCACTTTTGCTTAGGTGGAAATGCAAATTGAACTATAAATCATGTGCTGATACATGTCATATTTTCCCATGTAAAGGTCTCCCACTTTTACTTACAAATTGATTTTTAATTTTTGGGAAAAGGGAATATAAATTTTGCACTTGTTGGTAACAACAGTTGTGTGCAACAAAAACACAGTTGTGTATCCTTGTCCGATCTGTCTACTGTTATTAGTGCCAAATTTTTGCTAGATTCCTTCTTAATTTATTAAATTTTGACTGGTGATGCAACATTCAACTTACACGTACTTACCTTTAGCAGTGTCTACAAGTTCAAGCACACCTGTACAACTGCTTATAACCTAAAAAATGTACCCGTTCAAGAGAAATGGATTCAGCATTGCAAATTTGTTTAAAATAAAAAAAAAAAACCTACCAAGACATTACGTTTCGTTGTGTTGTTAAAAATTAAATTACCATTAGAAGGCCATACACCTGACCTGATGAACAGCAGCATGTGGAGTGAACAGAGAATGGAATGTGTATGTAATTATTGGCTTTTCTCATACGGTGTCATAACAGATAAACCAGACTTTTGATGCAAACAATACAATTTTATTCCCGAAGCAAAATTTACAAAAAAAACCAGACTGGGCGATGACATCTCTGCGAGCTCGTCCCTTCGTAACGCAGCGTCCTGTTCCAGGGCTTCATGCGCATCTGCCCGCACATCTGCGGCCACCTGTTGCAAATGCTGCATGTACTCCTGATTCTTGCCGCTGGTCATGTTGCCGTTCCAAGAGCCGCATCTCTTCGTCATGCATGTTGACCATCGCTAATGTAAGGTCAGCGATGGAGTTGTCTGTTTTCGTCTTGCCTAGATGGAAAGACAGAAAGGCATGGTCGTTAAAGCTGGATCACTACATATATTATGGAATTACACAGGTGAAAGTCTGTGGTGGAATGTCACTATTATATTATGCTTCATTGCTGTATATAAGCTAAACTGTCATGTTGCTGCCCCTCAGTAGAGCAGATTTTGCAACACGCAGGGTGCCGTCTTCGGCTGCAGCCCCCCTGCAAAACTAAAAAGGATTAAGATTAAGAATATGGATGGATGGATGGGTAATGTTTAAACTAGTTGCTTGTAGTGTGGCCGCAGAAATCTGAATGGGTTAATACAGTCAGCTGACGCGATGCATTTCAATGAAGCATGTTGATTTCAACAGCAGTTCATGCACTTTGTCTAAAACAGGAGTTACAACAGCACCAATCACCACACCTAAAAATGGTTGTGGAACACCGATAAGTGAAGACCAAAGAATAACCTTTTTGTACATTTAAAAAGACATTTTCAATTAATTAATATGCAGCTACAGGAAATTGCATTAATCAATTTGGTACATAACTTGTTAGGCTCCAGCCCCCCCACGACCTGTAAAGGATTAAGCGGTAGAAGATGGATGGATGGATGGATTTTCGACCCTGGTTTCCGCTGCTGGACCTGTTTCAACCAAAAAAAAAAAAAATCGTGGTTATTGTGCCTTACCGGCACTTGAACGTGATCCAGATGGAGCTGGTGATGTGGAGCTGATCCAGCTGGCGCTCCGCCAGACACACACGCAGACGCAGCGCCAGGAGAGTCCGCTGTGTCAGTCATCTCCACTGAGGTGGACCCCTGTGATATGAAATGCAATTCTAGAAAGAAAATGCACGCAATTTAAAACTTAACACCAAAGTGCAACATGTACACAACACTCTCAAGTTTTTAACCGGAATACAATAAGCGTAATTCAGCGTTTTGTTCGCGCTAATACTTAACACAAAGCAAGCGTGAATCTGCAGTTGGCTGCAAAACAATAGGAAAGCCTCAGTAACAACCATTACCCACAATCTAACAACCTTCCTATTTCTTAAAAACAGTGAGCTTGGCACAGAAAGGATCAAGTGGCGAACAGATGCGCAATATCAAATAAACACTCACCATCCACGGTTTCCAAGGGCCGTGACCGTGACCGTGTGGAGCCCAATGTCTCTCAGCGAACCACTTCCACTCCTTCCATCCGCTGAACTTGGAGCATTGTGGTCCTTCACTGCTCGGTAATCGCTTTTCAGCTTCTCCCGACACTGTTCGGCAGTACGGATGTGCCCTTGAGAAGCCATCTGCTCGGACACCTGCATTTCGAGTAGATCCGTCCAACTCGCGCTGGATGCGATTGTCGCCTAATATAGAAAGAAAATTGCGCACCTCCTAATATATAATATTAGGAGTATATTATTATATAAGTATATTATACAGTATATTAATATAATATACCGTATTAAAAGGGTGCACTGTGTTCACTGCTGAACAATTACAAATGGCAGTCGTGGAGTAAATTCAGCAGAAAAAGTCGCTTTCATGACGTTACAACCTGACCAATCAGCGGCGACCAGTCTCTTAAAGTCATATCACAGCCATACTCAGCCCTACTCAGCCCGGTTAGACCCTGCCCTGGATCAGGTACGAAAAAAGTACCTGCTAACCGGTGCTGGGGCTAGTAGAAAAGCGCCTAAAGCGGGCTGAGTGGTGCAGTGTAGGGCCAAGTGAGGCTAGTGGAAAAGGGCCTTATGTTGGTTTTACTTATGCTGACTAACTACCTTTATGTTTTCATGGTATTGTTTTTCATTCGATACACATTTATCTGACCACAACTGTTGTCAATTTTTACAAGAACATAAAATTACAAAATATTTATAGTGTGATACTTAAAAATCTCATAACTGTTGTCATCATTGGGACGTTGCATGCAATCCTGTATCAATCCTGGGTATCTGAACAAGAGATAGAATTTTTTTTTATTTTGCAAATATAGTACAAATTTTTTTTTAGTAAATTAGAGCATACTCGTGGCCATAACTTATTTTAAAGTTCAATTATCTGTAAAACCCCTTTAGAAATTAAAATTTTCTGTGTTACTGATGACAATATCCTTAAAAATAATGTATTCCCTATTATTTATGTCTCATTAAAAATGCAATTTTGTTTGTTATTGTTTATTAACTGCTTTTGTCTTGTATCAACTGGCATGTGATTTTCAACAATAATAAGAAAATAGAAGCAACTGATAGTCCTCATTTTTTCAAGTTTGGTCACAAGAAAAACAATACTCATAACTGGTATAGCACACATGTACTATAACTATCAAAAATATTAAATTAATTATTATAACAGGAAAAAGTCCAAATTAGTGGCAATGAATACAATATAGTCAGTTGGTGTCACAAACTGAGCCTGTGTTATCCTGCAGGCTTGGTTCTGACCATTCTCTGTGACTCAGGCATCGGGTTTATTATGCATTATCTTTTGAGTTCTTGTTGTTTTTATGTCTGTATTCCTTTTCTTTTCCATGCCTGTAGCCGCCGCTCTGGCCAGCGGTTGTTGGGCAGCCGTTATGACCCACTTTCAGGTGGGCGCTGTCCCAACATTTGCCGGTCCGACCACGCCCCCTCTCTCTTTGACAGTCAGCTGTTTCACCCCGGTAATTATCTTTCCCGCACCTCACCCAGGTGTGTCCAATTTGTCACACCAGCAGTGTTTGTACTTAGGCAGCTCTTGCCAGTCAAACAATGCTGGACCATTGTGCATCACCATGCGGACGTTAATTGCCGCATGGTAGTACTGTCTATTGAGGGAATGCTACACTGTCGCCATTCCCCTCGGTGTAGCTGTGTTTGTGTATGTTCGCTGGTGACTTGGACTTTTTGGACTGCTCCTGCGCCGTGAGTACAAACTGTTTAGTGTAGCCCAGTTTCCTCTCCAGCTACAGTAGAGCATCCTGGAGAACTCAAGGTCTACCCCAAGCTGTTCATGTTTTGTGTGCATCACCTGCCGTGTTGTCAGCCAGTCAATATTGCAATATTGCCAACACTATCATGACGTGTTAGCCACTCCACACAGCCATGGTTCTGTTGCGCCCCTTGAAGCGATGTCGGCCCTGGGGCACAACTGTGGTTAACACATCTCCTCTCCATGTGTTCGCTGGGCAATGTTGGCCCCGAACGCCAACTGTAAGTGTTTCTGTTTATTTTTGTAAGTCTTCACCTTTTTGGGAACTGTTGTCATCAGTCTTATGTTCAATAAATGTGCTGTGGTGAATCCTGCATATAAATCCATTCATCCTTCTCCTCCTCCGTGCGCTGTGCAAAAGTGCACGAGGAGGCTTATGACAGTTGGAGCTGAAGCGTGTGATGTGGTCTTTCACGGCCTGCTGTTTATCTAAGCCTGCGACACAACGCGAAGGCACAGACGTAAAACTGAAACAAGAAACCAGACAAACTGTCTGCTACAAAGCTACTGGCATTCCTGTCAACAAAACCGGAGTCCATTCTCGCGCTGACGTCATTTCCACCTCCTTCCTCATTTGATGAGCGGCGCCATAGTGCAGTCAAATTTGCCCGAATGGCGGTGGTTTTCTGATGATAACTATGTTATGCAGGCGCACTTGTAACTATTATACTGATCATCAACAATGACTTTTGGGTTTATACAACATGCTAAAAAATGTCAAAATCGTGTCATGAGCACTTTAAGCAAGAATTCTAGACAAAGATATTTTAAAACCATATAAATAAAAGTCCACTTTTTCCGTTTGGTCATGTTTTTAACAATAAGGACCATGTCTTCGGGAGCATAATTTGTGACTACAATTGCGATCCCTTTCCATTTTGCATTTTGTTGTATGGGATAAATTTTCTAAATGAAGAGGCCATATAGTCATTTTCTTAGGGCTGGTTCCTTTATTTATTTATTTTTTTTGTAGGGGCTACCTGGAATGTTGAGAGCAATTCTTAATGCATTTTTCATATTATAGTGGATGGCATCTCAATAGTGAAATAAATTAGTGGGAGTGTGACATAATTTGCACAAAACTGCATTTTGTTCAATTTTTACCATCGGAGCTGGTGCTTTTTTCTCCTTTTGTCCAAGTCTGCTGCACTGCAGCCGGTATGTGTGCATATCATTTCATTTTCCCCCTCTCCCCACAATCCGCTAGCTTTGCCAGATTGTACATTTAAAAAAAAAAAAAAAGTGTCTCTGCTCCATGAAAACAGGCTCAAAAGAAGCAGTTTCTAAAGAACAAAATTGTGGGGAAAAACAGACCTGGCAACAACCCTAAAATGAAACACAGCGGGGGGAGGCGGAGGGAAGCGCCTGAGTGCAGCTCTATGGTGCAGCTGAGAGGAGAGAAGACAGAAGCTTGACTGCCGCCAAAATGCTTGAGCTTCGCCATAAAAAAAAAAATTGTTTCACGGATAATAGAATGTATCGATAGAATGAATATATTCATTGTATCACCCAGCCCTATTCTGTACCATACAGACAGAGAAGCCAGCACATACACTGTAGACCTAAAACTAATAACAAAAATGAACCTGAATGATAAAGCTTCCTCAATCATGTGTGCCATGTTGGAACAGCACAGCACTGAAATAGACTTCATTTTTATGCTGACATTAACTAGTGTTGCTCAGTGTAGCTAACAGATACAGAAGCAATGGTCTCAGGAGCAAATGTGTTATATATTTTGGAGTTTTGCGAAGGATTTGGCCCAGGATCTTCACATAGATTTCAGCCCAAAAAGTACCAAAGGCAAGAGAGACAGGATTGTTCTAATTTATTCATTCAAAATCAAAAAGGGATTAATGTATGGAAACCCCCCACCCCCAGTGGCCTCATCAGCTTGACTCCAAAAACAGCCTCCACCCTGACACACAGTGCAATCAGAAACTCTTATGGGACACTCACGGCTCAGTGGGAGGCTCCCTGACAAGCACATCTGGGACCTCGTAGCGAGGTTTCAGAGGCTTCAGCTCGTTAATTTTGACCCTTGTTATGTTGCCCTGGAGACGGTAGAGCTCGAGCAGCAGATGCACCTGAAAGCCAAATAGAAAAGGAGAGAAAGATAAGAGAGCCAAGGGAGAAATACAAGTACAGCATCTACAGAAGACAGGAAGTAGTTTCACCAAGGGCGAGGTTGTCCAAGGATACACCTTTTTTTGATGAGGTAATGTGTATTTGAGCTCTGCGGATTTTAGCAAGATCCAACAGGACAGATCTGGTTTAAAAATTTGGTAGCTAAAAATTGCCTATGCAAAGGGGGAAAAGGACTCTTGTACAAATAAATTCAGTTAGCGTTTTTGATGTGGGGTACAATTGCTACCTACAGTGCCAAAGTTAGACTGATACCTCTGCTCTGCAGGCTTACCTTCACATTAGTACAACTGTTCTCTATCTCAGCACATTTATATAGGATAAGTTAAACCTTTAAGCGACTTTCGCATCTTGGCTCGCGCAAAGCATCATGGGAACGTGGCTACCAAACATGCTCTATCGATACATTTAATTTATGGAAAGTTCCTGATCTATGAGCATATTGTATGCATAGGGGTCTTCCCGGTTGTACCCGCAAACGCAAGGATGAACTAGTTGCGCTTGCATTCGCGGCCACGTTGCAGAAATTGACCAAAATGGCCCCCCTGTATGTATGCTGACATAGCAGATTTTTTGTTGTCAAAGGACCAAACACCCTTACTTGCCAGACTCTGAAACGACTATAAAGAAGGTAAGCGAGTAGTTTGACAGCTCAACTTTGGTTTTGTCATTTTGAGTAAATTTCACTACAAGGCATAGCCTGCTTACTTAGATCTATAGGTCGATACTACTATAGTTTAAGTACCACACGTTTTCAATGATTTGAAATTTTATTTTATACCAGCCTACTTACCAATGGCCTTAATTACATGTGTGTGTAGATCAAGCTTCATTACCAATATACAAAGAACTATATCCTAAATCCAGGCCTGCTGGTCCGTACCTACTACTTCAGGGTTTAGACTCGCGTCAATTAGGCTAGAACTTGAACAATACACAACACTATTTAATTATGTTATAATATAGACTTACTGCTTTAATCCAACAATTACGTCTGTCCGGATCCTTCAGCTCCGTGGGGAATGTATATAACGTGAATGGCGGCAGACATGTACTGTACACACGCTGGTCCCGAAGTTACACGCATGTATGCTGCAAGTTTGCTTTTTCCACCGCTCTAGATGATACATGCCGTTCCCACACTTTACTACGGCACAATGTGCACCTGGCATAACGGAGATTTAAAGCTTAAAGCAGACTTTAAGCGGTAGTTGTTCAGGTGTGACAGTACTGTTTGTATACAAAAGCAAGCCAGCTACCGGAATGTTTGGTAGTCGTGAACTTTGAACTCACATAGTCCACACATGTGCACTCGTAATGCGAAAGTTGTTTATTAGTTGCACAGTGGGGAAATTACAGGATTGCAGCAGCAGAGGGATAGCAGCACTCAGAAATAACTAAGATAATTAATAAGATAAAGAAATTGGGTAGACAAACAATAAACATACATATATACACAGTATATACAGTATACACACAGTGCATGAGCATTGCAGTTAAATGGTACTTACAGCATTACAGTTAGTTAAATAAATTACCCGGCAATATTAAATATAAATCCCGACAGTACATTTTACAGTTGAACGAACAGTGTTGTTGCTACCTTCAATAATAATTGTATTAGCAGTGCATTGGAAGGTAACGATCCCTATTGTGCAAAGTAGTGGTGTTATGTACGGCCTCTGTGAGCAGCACAGATTAGATTATGAAATCTGACAGCAGCAGGTAGGAAGGACCTGTGGAACCCCTCTCTCAAGCACTTAGGTATAGGTTCACAGTCTGCTACTGTAGGTGGTGGTATGCAAGCAGTTTATTTGCAATTCACCAAGAAAAATAAGGAGAGGCAACCACTGGCATCCGCCATTAGATAACATTTGTCTAATTTCCGCACAGTAAGTAAATATGGACCAATAGTTCCATAAAGCTCTGATTTTTTGTAAGGATTAAGTAGTTGTCTTTGTGTATTTTCATTGGTCCACATTTCAAATGAGCCTTTTATTGCTTCGTTACTCCAAGTCTCTGCCATGGTTGTAAGTTTAATAGTGAGCCTACATCCCGCTCCCTCTACTTCTGCATATGGGACATTAAATCTGAAAAAATCTCCATTAAAATGAGTGGCAAGAGTGAAATTATCTTTTGATCCTGATCGAATTTTGCCACGAGTTACACGTTTGTCAGCTTAAAAGAATTTTCCACATAATTAAAGTTGTCGGTTGTCATATAATAAAAGAGTAATATTTAGGTTTTGTGAATCTGCATAACAAACTACATCCACTATTGTCTCGGACTACACACGTCACCCAACATGATTATGGCAGTTTACTTCTCAAAGCCCACCTCCTGTTTTCTGACTGATGAAATAAGGATCCAAAGAGGAGAAAAACAACTCAAATGTATTTTAACAGCTGCAGCTGATCCAGGACTGTTAGTTACTTCCCCCTGGGCGCGCTTTGAAAATGATAACGCAAGTTACTTGAATCTAACGTAATTTACATATTTTCACAACCTTATACCTTAACAGTTAAACAACAAACCTATACCTTTATTTACGTGGAAAATTATCTTTTAAACTGACAAACATCATACATGTAACTCGTGGCAAAATTTGATCAGGATCAAAAGATAATTTCGCTCTTGCCATTCATTTCAATGGAGATTTTTTTCCCAATTTAAGGTCCCATATCCGGAAGTAGAGATGGCATGACTTAGGCTCTCTATAGTTATGACGTACAGCAAAACGGCATTGGGCAATACCGACCGAGGCCATCGCCCAAGAATCCCCACCGTCCCACCAGAGGAGCATGGTTCCCATCCCAAGCCGGAGAAACCAGGCGCTGCCCCCACCCCTGCCAACAGCAACTGGCACATGTCCCATCACCATGCATGTGTAAGTGATAACAGCGCTTCGCTGTCGTTGTGCTAAAGCAATGTGGGTGCAGGATGGCCAAGGGCACTGGAGTGGGTGAAACTGCCTCAGGCGTTGCGCGAGCCAACTAGCTCCAGTGTACCTTATTGTTGTCATTGATGAGCTGCAGGGTGAGTCTGGTGTTGGTCAGCTCCATGGTCTCCAGCAGGGCTCTATAAGGAGATTCACCAGGCTTCAGAGCTCGTTGACGCCTGTTTGGAATAATTTTAAATCAGGGTATTACACAATACTTTAAAAATTCTTAAAACTGTAATCATCAGGAATGTGACCTCAAGCCTGTATAGCACAACTTTTTATTTTTTTTTTTTTTAAATTGATGTATATTTACTGTTTGAGACTGATTTTATCATGTTTAATGATAAAATTGGACTGGGTGTGTTATTTGCCCTGTTCTATTTAGACAAATTTTGATTATAAATGAATCTAACATGCAAGATAAATTATGTACTCTTGTAAAAGGCCAACAAGAGGCATGCTTTGCATCAGCCTTGGCCCAAAAGAATTGTGATGTGTAGCATTACACCACGTTCACAATTATTATGCATATGATATTTGTCTCTGATTTTCCTAAATAGTCAATGTAAATGACAGTATAATTTTCAAGTCATCAACCGTTACAACATAATTCAAATTTTATTGAACCTCCCAATGATAACTTTTGTAAAACTCAAAAAACTCAAAATGCACTGTTCCAAATTATTATGCACAACAGAGTTTCAAAACATTTTATTGTTTGTAAAGAACTGAAAATGGTAATTTGTTGAATTTGCAGCATTAGGAGGTCATATTTACTGAAATCAAAAGCTATTTCAATCAAAAAACATCTTAACAGGCCAAGTTACATGTTAACATCAGACCCCTTCTTTGATATAATCTTCACAATTCTTGCATCCATTGAACTTGTGAGTTTTTGGAGAGTTTCTGCTTGAATTTCTTTGCAAGATGTAAGAATAGCCTCCCACAGCTGCTGTTTTGATGTGAACTGCCTCCCACCCTCACAGATCTTTTGCTTGAGGATGTTCCAAAGATTCTCAGTAGGGCTGAGGTCAGGGAAGGATGGGGGCCACACTATGAGTTTCTCTCCCATAGCAGCCAATGACACAGAGGTATTCTTTGCAGCATGAGACAGTGCATTGTCATGCATGAAGATAATTTTGCTATGTAAGGCACGGTTCTTCTTTTTGTACTATGGAAGAAAGTGGTCAATCAGAAACTCTATATACTTTGCCGAGGCCATTTTCACACCTTCAGGGACCTTTACCAGCTCTCTCCCCATGATTCCAGCCCAAAACATGACTCCACCACCTCCTTACTGATGTCGCAGCCTTGTTGGGACATGGTGGCCATTCACTACTCTATCCATCTGGACCTTTCAGGGTTGCACAGCACTCATCAGTAAACAAGACTGTCTGAAAATTAGTTTTCATAACTTGTCCAAGGCATTGCACTATTTGATGCTTTTTGGCAGCAGGGAGATCCTTTTTCCTTCCCATATTGCTTGAAACCTGTGGCATGCTTAATAATGTGGAACATCTTTCTTAAGTAGTTTTCCTTTAATTGGGTTAATCCGGCAAACTAATTAAGACAGGTGTCCGAGACTGATATCAATGATCCAAAGAGCCCTGAGACACAATACCATCCATGAGTTTAATTGAAAAAAAAAATAAAAAAAAAATTGAATGTTTATGAAACTAAAATCCTATTTGCATAATAATTTGGAACATGGTGTAGTTTAACCTTCTATGAATAAATTCTGTCTCCACATCAGTCATGCATTTACAAGAGTACATCCATTCCCCCTCTTGCACTCACTTGCAGAAGGCACTCTGGTCGCAGGTCTTGAAGTTGCTCCTGTCCACAGCCCATGTCTGAATGAGGCACACAGCAAGCCAGAGCACCAAGAGAGGCACCATCCTAAAAAAGTGAAACCGGGGAGAAGACATGAACTTTAATCAAACTCCCGAGCTCAGGCACTCATATGTTTGAGCAGTTCCCCCAAGAGGCCCCATCGTACTGCAGCATGTGTGTGTGTGTGTGGGGGGGGGGGGGGGGGGGGGGAGAGTTCACAGTGGTCAAATCTGACTAAATGTGGTTCATTTTTCCAGCTGCAGGTATCCAAGCACTGTAACACCAAAGGGGAGACTATGTTGAAAAATAAACCAAATTTGACCCCTATGACCTTTTCATCCCCTTTGTATATATACAGGGGGTGTCTCGAATTTTGATTCGGTCTGTGGCTGTAAAATATCAGATGAAACGGTGACAAGCGACTTATCCTCCCTCGCCCTGCTACATACAGACACTCATTTTCAACGTCGATTCCAGAGCCTTCGGGATTGACTGGGTCCCTACAGAGCTGTAAAATCCGGCTCTTGTGATCATGCATTTAAACTGTTACCAAGAGGAAGTGACAATATTAGCTAACCGATCAGCTAAAGCGGGATTGCTAATGTGCGCGAAGGCCAGCGGCAAACTAAAAGCAAAACAAGACCTGATTATTTTTAGAAAATGAGGAACTGTTCTTTTACGCATGAACTAAACGTCCCATTATCTCAGCAGGGCGATAGCTTATGCAGAACTAGATTAGAGGCTAACCTCGCTAGCATCCTGTCAAGCCGTTAATTCAATTGGGGGCGTCTCGGCTTTTCCAGAATGACTTTGTTTCGGCCATAAAAATCATCAAGCAGTCAAGCGGCTTTTCCGTTTTATAAATACGCACCTACAGCGATAGTCTCAACCTTTAAATGCAGTGCTCAAACATAAAATCAATCCTAAACTGACGATGAGACAGCTGAACTGCTTTGTCTTACCTTTCATAGAAGGTGGCCATCTTGATTATGCAGCCGCTCAGCTCCGCCTCCTTTCATCAAAGACCGTCGTGGAATAAAATAATATCAAAAAATAATACCAAAAAATCCGTGACAGATTTTTAAAATGATTTAGATTGAAATTAAATAAAGGTCTACGCTCATATTCACATAAATGTACCTTTCTTTACTTAAGTTTATGCTGCGATAGATGATGAATTTCTCTTTCGAATCGCGGACACGTCATCGGCAAGCTCCAGTCAGAGAAGAGCACGTGCACAACACACACGTGTGCGCGCACTTTTGTACCACAAGAATCTCCTGCAAAGTGGATCCACGTACACGCCGATGCAATGGGTGCGCACACGTGTACATTCAATGTTGCGCGGCCGGTACTGCAGCGTTGCAAGGAAATCCTGGATATCGGTTTTCTCTGTTTGTCTTGGCTCGAGCTGAGCCGTTTATGTCTATAAAGCAGACAACCCAAATGCTATGATCTCTTCCGGAAAATGGGGGCACAAGTTACAAGTTCACCCTCAACATTTTTTAGAATTAAAATAAACTAGTGTATGCCCATAGAAAGCAATTCCTGACTGAAACTGGGAGGCCAGTCAGGCTTTACAGGCCCAAATGTAGGCTGTGTTTGAAAGTGGAACACATTTTTTTTGTCTCATTTTGTTTTAGCTTTGTTCTGAATTGTAATCGCTCTTGTTTTTCTTTTGAATTCTTGGATGGATTATGGGTGAGCAATATAAGCTGCGGCTTCAGCCATCACCCATTTCGGATAACTTATGTTGAACTGTATAATCAGAGGAGTTATTGTCTAATTTGACCTTGTTGGATTTTCTTTCCCCCTTTGTTATATTATTCTGTTTCTTTTAATCTGTACTTTTAATCTATCCGAAATAAAGATTGATTGATTGATTGAATACAAAGAAGTGTATGTAGACATGTTAGACTTTGACAAATGTGCATATACTGTATATATACTGTATATACATATATATACATATATATGTATATATATTTATATATATATATAACTGTCTGTAATAGTTATATATATATATATATATATATATATATATATATATATATATATATACTGTATATATATAATATTATATATATAACTGTCTTATATTGTGTGTATATTTCCCCTGTGATAGTGTTGAAAACTTGGATGAAAATTTGCATTGCATGAGTCTTGTTAAACAAATCAGTGAGGATTTTCCAACTCCATATGTATATATATTTGGTGACTTCAATGCTAATATATCACGTTCAAGTTGTTTTGGAAATGAACTGTTGTCTTTTTGTGAGAGATACTCTTTACATATCTCGGACAGGATTATCTTACCAGGTGATACTTTTACTCATGTTAGCATGGCTCATGGCTCTACATCATGGCTTGATCACTGTGTGACTACATCCTCAGGTCATGATAATGTGTCCAATATCAGAGTTCTGTATGGTTATGCGAGTTCCGATCATTTACCTTTATCTGTGGATATCGAGGTATCAAGTGTTGTAAGTGGCTCCCGGGGAGCTTCCTCGGCCACAGCAGGTAGTAGGACATACAAATGGCGTGATGCCACAGCGTCAGACTTGTCCAGGTATAAGGAACTTACTCGTAGGAAACTCTGTAATATCCGTGCTCCTACGGACGCCATTAGGTGTCAGGACCGTAATTGTGTGGCCCACAAGGATGATATTGATAGGTTTTATAGTGATATTATTGATGTTTTAAATTTTTGTGTGAGTGAATGCATTCCTAGTCACAGTGTATCCACCCAATATAACGTCCCAGGCTGGAATGATGTTGTTAGCGAGGCTCACACAGCTGCTCGGGATGCTTTCTTGTGGTGGAGGAGTAATAGCAAACCACGTTACGGTCCAATATTTGATAACATGAAAAGTTGTAGGGCTAGGTTCAAATATGCTCTGCGTGCATGTAGGCGCAATGAAGAAAGTATCAAATGTGACCAGTTAGCTAGTCATATGAGTGAACTGAACATGGTAGAATTCTGGAAACAAATGAAGGTTATGAGCTCTTACCAGTCTGTTAGATCAAACACTATTGATGGTGTGACTGGTGATGTTAATATTGCTGAAAAGTGGAAATGTCAATATGAAGCTATTTTCAACTCAGTCAAGAATGTTTCTATGAAGGATTCTGTTATGCGTGATGTTCACCTGTATAATGACATGTTTGATACCTCTGATATTCCTGTTGTTACTCCTGTTGAAGTTGTTTCACTGATCAAAGATCTCAAGAAAGGCAAATCAGCTGGCCCTGACTGTCTCACTAGTGAATGCCTTATCAATGCTGATTTCAATTTGTGTATTCTGTTGTCATTGTGTTTTAACTGTATGTTTTTTCATGGTTACATGCCAGATATGTTGATGGATTCTGTTATTATTCCCTTGGTGAAAAACAAGTGTGCCAGTCTGTCTGATATGAACAATTACAGACCTATAGCTGTTGCAAATGTTATATCTATCCCACCCCAAAGACCTGAACAGCTACAGACCAGTGGCCTTGACGTCCCACATGATGAAGACCCTGGAGAGACTGCTCCTTGTTCACCCCCCCCCCCGGTGGGACCAGCGATGGATCCACTCTAGTTCGCCTACCAGCATGGCATTGGGGTGGAGGATGCGGTGATCTTCCTCCTTCACCGTTCTCTGTCCCACCTGGAGAAGCCCAGAAATGCGGTGAGGATCATGTTCTTTGACTTCTCCAGTGCTTTCAACACCATCCAACCAATGATCCTGAAGGACAAGCTGCTGTGCGCAGGGGTGGACCAGCACCTGTCATCATGGATCCTGGACTACCTCACTAACCGGCCTCAGTTTGTGAGAACCCGGGACTGTGTGTCCGACACGATGATCGGTAGCACGGGGGGCCCCCCAGGGAACGGTTTTGGCTCCCTTCCTGTTCACCCTTTATACTGCAGACTTCTCACACAACACAACACACTGCCATCTACAGAAGTTCTCTGATGACTCTGCGATCGCTGGCCTGGTATGATGGTATGGCCTGGTATAGCCTCTTTTCTTGTTGAGAGGATGATAGAGCATGTGTTCTGACAATAAAGCTGAACCTGAGAAATAAACTCAGTCTCATCCTTGAGCACATCCTCTACACTGGTGACCCTACGAAAAATTATGGCCAGTGACGACCTTCCCACACCGGACTCTTCAGGAGCCAGCCAGGCTTATGCAGCTACCGCAGTCCAGCTGCCTGATTTCTCGCAACATAGCCCGCGCTCCTGGTTTAACACTGTCGAGGCACAGTTCCATCTTCGGGGAATTTCGGCTGATGCCACGAAATTCTACCATGTAGTCGCAAAGCTGGACAGCCTCACAGCCCAGCGGGTGGAGAACCTGACTAACCACCCGCCAGACGACGACAAGTATGGCGCAGTGAAAGCCGCTCTCATTCGTGCTTTCACCCCCTCGCTGGGAGAGCGAGCAGAGAAGCTCCTGGTGCTGACTGAAGGAGAGGCAGACAGGCCCGCAGACCTGATGGCGAAGATGCTGAGCCTGAGAGACGACGAAGATGATGGCTTTATCTTCACCCATCTTTTCCTCAGGACACTACCGTCAGCGGTGAGAGTTACCCTGGCCAGTTCACAGCTGCTGGCCCACCGAGATTACCACGAGCTGGGCCAGGAGGCGCAGTGACTCGTCGACGCCCATAGGCGACACACGGCCACGACAGCAGCAGCGGAGCTAAGCGCAACGCCCGGAGACAGTAGGGGGCCTGAGGCTGCAGCACCAGATTCGCTGATGTCAGCAGCGGCGGAGGCCAGGAGACACGGAGCGAGCGACGTCCTCTGCTTTTACCATCAATGTTTCGCCGAGAGGGCACGCAAGTGCATTCCACCGTGCCAGTTCAAGCGCTCGGGAAATGCCAGGACCGGGAGTCAGTAGCAGCTGCGGCTCTCGGTGCGACGAACAAGCTGCTCTACCTGACGGACGCGCGATCAGGGAGGGAGTTCCTTGTGGACACAGGCTCCCAGCTGAGTTTCATCACACCTTCCCACGCTGACCGGCTGGCGCCTTCCAGCAGACCCCTGGTGTTGGCGGTGAACGGCTCGACGATCAAGACCTTCGGGGAGAAGACCCTCCCCCTGTCTTTTCACGGCCGGGCATTTGAGTGGACTTTCGTCATAGCGGCAGTCAGTTATAACATGTTAGGTGCTGATTTTTTGTGCTTGAATGGTTTATTGGTTGATCTTGCTAATAGACGTCTAGTTAATACACTGTCTTTCCACTCTATTTCCTGCACAGCCCGGGTGGTCCCGCCTACTGCACAGGCCAACGTCACAGCTGCGGGTGGTAAGTTCCAAGCACTACTCTCTCAGTTCCCAGCACTCACAGTCCCAACGTTTTCGGCGTCAGTGGCTAAACACAGGGTGGAACATTTTATCACCACCTCCGGCCCTCCCGTTTTTGCAAAAGCTCGGCGCTTGGACTCAGCTAAACTGGCCATAGCGCACGAGGAATTTGCCAACCTGGAAAAGCTGGGCATCATTAGATGCTCCAACAGCCCCTGGGCTTCACCGCTACACATGGTCCCAAAGGCTGATGGCCCGTGGCGGCCTTGCGGTGATTTCCGCAGGTTGAATAATGCTTCAGCACACGACCGCTACCCGATTCCGCACATCCAGGATTTTTCGGTTCATTTAGCAGGGGCGCGCATTTTTTCTAAAATAGAGTTGGTGCGCGGCTACCATCAAGTCCCAGTACGCGCTCAGAACATACCCAAAACAGCGGTAATAACTCCTTTCGGGCTTTTCGGGTTTTTGCGCATGCCGTTTGGACTCAAGGGTGCCGTGCATACTTTCCAGCGCATGATGGATGCAGTTTTACGCGACCTCCCTTTCGTGTTCGTCTACTTGGATGACATTTTGGTAGCAGCACGTCTGAAGACGAACATGAAAGCCACCTCACAGCGGTTTTTTGGAGGCTGGCGGAGCACGGGTTAATAATTAATCCAGCGAAGTGTCAGTTTGGGGTGGCGCAAATTGATTTTTTGGGACATCGCGTTTCGCCAGAAGGAGCGAACCCTCTGCCCGATAAAGTACGCGCAATAACAAACTTTCCCCAACCTCAGACAGTCAAAGCATTGCAGGAATTTTGGGGAATGGTTAATTTTTATAACCATTTCCTCTCTAGCGCAGCGCAGCTCATGCAACCATTGTACGCGGCACTTAAAAAACAAAAACCCACAAGTAAAATCGAATGGTCTCCGGAACGGGAGCGCGCATTCTCCCAAGTCAAATCAGCCCTGGCAAACGCGGTTTTGTTAGCACACTCGGTGCAAACGGCCCGCATGGCGCTCACCACGGATGCTTCCGATTTAGCGGTGGGGGCGGTTGTTGAGCAGTTTGTAGCAGGGAGCTGGCAGCCGCTCGCGTTTTTCAGCAAAACCTTGTGCGATAACGAGTGAAAATACAGCGCGTTCGACAGGGAGCTTTTGACCCTGCATTTGGCCATCTGCCATTTCCAGTTCTGGCTGGAGGGGCGCCATTTCACCACGTTTGTGGACCACAAGCCGCTAACGTTTGCGATGGCCAAGATTTCAGAGCCTTGGTCGGGCCGGCAGCAAAGACAGCTGGCCGCGATATCGGAGTTCACCACCGATATTCAGCATGTCGCGGGCAAACACAATGTAGTGGCAGACTGTCTTTCGCGTGCAGTAGCAGCGCCAGGCCCCGTGGGGGCAGGCTCGGCAGCCGTGGCCTCGGGCCAGGGTTGTGGTGCGGAAGCGCACGCAGCCCCAGTCCGCGTAGGTTTAGATTATACAGCCATGGCCATGGAACAGGTTAGCGACGCGGATGTGCGCGCGCTCCAGTCTGGACCAACAGGGTTAAGGCTGGAGCACAGGGTGCAGCAAATAGGTATGCCCCCCCTAATCTGTGACGTCTCCACGGGGTGAGGCCGCCCCGTGGTTCCAGCTGCGTGGCGCCGCCGCGTTTTTGACTCAATCCATTCTCTGGCTCACCCGGGGTCTGCGCATCGATTAAGATTAAGATGGTGGGGGAGAAATTTGTTTGGCCGGGGTTGCGTAAACAGGTCAAGGAATGGGCAGCAGCCTGCGTAGCGTGTCAGCGAGCCAAAATATACAAGCACACTAGAGCTCCTTTGGAGCCTTTTCACATCCCGGCTAAGCGATTTGATCATGTGCATGTGGACTTGGTGGGTCCTCTTCCGTTGTCGCAGGGGTGCACACACCTTTTGACGATGGTAGACCGCACCACGTGTTGGCCAGAAGTGGTTCCTCTGGCGTCAACTACAGCAGAAGAAGTTGCACGCGCGTTTTTAACAGCCTGGGTTGCGCGTTTTGGAGTTCCGTCAGACATAACGTCCGACAGGGGTCCCCAACTTGTTTCCGAACTCTGGTCATCGATGGCCCACAGCCTAGGGGTGAAGATTCACCACACTACCACGTATAACCCCCAGGCTAACGGTTTGTGCGAACGCTTTCATAGGTCATTGAAAGCAGCCCTCAGAGCGTCTCTTACGGATACAAATTGGGTGGATAAACTTCCATGGGTTTTATTGGGGTTGCGTTCTGCACCTAAGGAGGATTTGCAGGCCTCTCCAACTGAATTAGTTTTTGCACAACCCCTCTGTTTGCCAGGAGAATTCCTTTCCGACAGTCCTGTGCCAAATTGCCCCCCGATCAACTGTTGCAGAGCAGCACAGGATCAAACACCCTTCCTGGCCCAGTTCATCACAGTTTTCCACGCGTTTTTGTGCCGAAGGCTTTGAAAAATGCAGAGTTTGTTTTTGTTAGACATGATGCACAACGCCCAGGTTTGCAGCCGCCTTATGATGGGCCTTTCAGAGTGTTGGAAACAGGGGAGAAGCATTTTTTGCTAGATTTAGGAGGCAGAGAAGAGTTGATTTACATAAACAGACTCAAACCCGCTTTTGTTCTGGCTGATGAACACGTGCAGTTGGCGAGGGCCCCCCGCTGTGGCAGGCCGCCGAGAAGGCATTCTTCGGACCCCCCACAGAGATGTGCTAACAGTTCTGATCCACAGGTGCAGGAGGACGCTGCTGAAGGAACAATGCCGACTTACAGCAGATATGGCAGGAGGTTAAGACCTAAACAATTGGTGGATTGATTTTTGATATGTGGTTATGTTTTCTGTCATTCATTTCTGATGATGTTTTGTCCCTTAGTAGACGTTTGGGGGGGGTTATGTGGCACATATGTTGGGTTCATATTTCCCACAAATGTATTGCTGTATGTGTATTGGGTGCTTCACGTCTCGCGGGACAAAGAAGATCTGGATCGGCAGAGATCTGCAGGAGATAACGAGGAGGTGTGAGATTTGGCCTTTTGTCTCAGAGAAGATGCCCCAGAAGGATTTCCGGATCATTGAAGAATGAGAGACAATGGTGACAGATCAAAGAGTTGCATTGTGACTGGGATTAAGTACCATGTGACTGTATGTTTGCTAAAGCACCATGTGACTTAGGTTTCGATGCTCCAGGAGTATAAAAGTGTGATGTTACATTGATCAGCCTCTTTTCTTGTTGAGAGGATGATAGAGCATGTGTTCTGACAATAAAGCTGAACCTGAGAAATAAACTCAGTCTCATCCTTGAGCACATCCTCTACACTGCAATATATTTGTGGAGCATATGTAACCAACATATGTGCCCACAATCTTATCTTAAATTGTTAGAGGGTTTAATTCTGAACAGAACTGAGGATTATCTGTGGACAAATGACAATCAGTTTGGTTTCAAGTCAGCTCATTCAACTGATAAAGCTGTTTATCTACTCCATGAATTTGTTGACTACTTCAGAAGTCAATCCACTAGTGTTTATGATACGTTTTTAGATGCTAGCAAAGCTTTTGATAGGATTAACCACTGGTGTTTGTTTAGAAAATTGATCGATCAAGGTATTCCTATTTATATTGTTAGCATCCTGTTATACTGGTACAGAAGGCAGTCTATGGTTGTTAGGTGGGGCAATGTTACCTCATCTAAATTTTGTGTGACCAATGGTGTTAAACAAGGTGGTATACTGTCACCCTTGCTGTTTAATGTCTATGTTGATGATCTCAGTGTACTGTTGAACAATACTAATGTTGGTGGTGTGGAAGATGTGTTCAATGACGAAACATGAGTGTATTTCTCAGGTTCGGCTTTATTGCAGAACACAATCATCCAACATTCTCAAAAGCAAGAAGAGGCAGAATAATATTACAGTACACTCTTATACCTCCGGGGGATTAAGAACTCAAGTCACATGGTGCTTCTGCAAACATTCAATCACAATGCAAGTCTCTGAAGATTCACCATTGTCTCTTATTCTCCGGTGTCCCGGGAAACCCCCCAGGGCCTCCTCTGAGACAAGGGCCCGACTTCACACCTCCTCGCCATCACCTGTTGGCCCCCGTCGATCCAATCTCTTGTTCCTCCAGACGTGAAGCCTCAATCCACATAAGCCATACATTTGTGGGAGATATGAACCAGACATATGTGCCACACTCTTGTGGGAAATATGAACCAAACATATGTGCCACATGACCCCCCCCCCCAAACGTCTGCATGGGACAAACATACTGATAAATGCATAACAAAAAAGACATTACCACATAACCAACAATCAATCCCCCAATCTCTTAGGTCTTAGCTTCCTGCCGAATCTGCTGTAGGCCGGCTTCGCTGCGTCTGCAGCGTCTCCTCGCACCTGGGGATTAGATTTGTTAGCACATCTCTGTGGGAGCTCTGGAGCATGCCTTCTCGGTGGCCTGCCCCGGCGGGGGGCTTTCGCCAACTGCACA
The DNA here is from genome assembly GCA_020510985.1 of Pholidichthys leucotaenia. NCBI lineage: Eukaryota > Metazoa > Chordata > Actinopteri > Cichliformes > Pholidichthyidae > Pholidichthys > Pholidichthys leucotaenia. The sequence continues at coordinate 406,479,803 of CM035840.1, read as the reverse complement.
CGTTCATCAGCCAGGACAAAAGCGGGCTTGAGTCTGTTTATGCAAATTAGCTCCCTTCTGCCCCCCAAATCTAGCAAAAAATGCTTCTCATTTTTTTCCAGCACCCTGAACGGTCCATCGTATGGCGGTCTCAGCCCTGGGCGTTGTGCATCATGTCTAACAAAAACAAACTCTGCGTTTTTCAAGGCCTCTGGCACAAAAACGCGTGGAAAACTGTGATGCACTGGGCCAGGCAGCGTGTTTGATCCTGTGCCGCTCTGCAACAGCTGAGCGGGGGGGCAATTGGGCGCAGAATTTTCCGGGAGAAATTCCCCCGGCAAACGGAGAGGTTGTGCGAACACTAACTCCGCTGGGGAGGCTTGCAAATCCTCCTTAGGCGCAGAACGCAACCCCAATAAAACCCATGGCAGTTTGTCCACCCAATTTGTATCCGTGAGCGATGCTCTGAGGGCTGCTTTCAATGACCTATGAAAGCGTTCACATAAACCGTTGGCCTGCGGGTTATACGCGGTAGTGCGGTGTACCTTCACCCCTAAGCTGCGGGCCATAGACGACCACAGTTTGGAAACAAATTGAGGGCCTCTGTCTGACGTTATATCCGACGGAACTCCAAAACGCGCGACCCAAGCTGTTAAAAACGCGCACGCAACCTCTTCCGCTGTTGTTGACGCCAGAGGTACCGCTTCTGGCCAACACGTGGTGCGGTCCACCATCGTCAAAAGGTGTGTGTGCCCTTGAGACGAGGGAAGCGGGCCCACCAGATCAACATGCACGTGATCGAACCGCTTAGCTGGGATGTGAAAAGGCTCCAAAGGGGCCCTCGTGTGCTTGTGTATCTTAGCCCTCTGGCACGCTACACGAGCCGTTGCCCATTCCTTGACCTGTTTGCGCAACCCCGGCCAGACAAATTTCTCCCCCACCATCTTGACCGATGCGCATACCCCCGGGTGCGCCAGCGAATGGACCGAGTCAAAAACGCGGCGGCGCCACGCGGCTGGAACCACGGGACGAGGCCGACCCGTGGAGACATCGCATATTAAGGGGGGCATACCTATTTGCTGCACCCTGTGCTCCAGCCTTAACCCTGTTGGTCCAGACTGGAGCGCGCGCACATCCACGTCACCAACCTGCTCCGCAGCCATGTCTGCATAATCCAAACCTACGTGGACCGGGGCTGCGCGCGCTCCCGCGTCACTGCCCTGGCCCACAGCCACCGAGTCTGCCCCCACGTGGCCTGGCGTTGCCACAGCACGTGAGAGACAGTCCGCCACTACATTGTGTTTGCCTGCTACATGCTGGATATCGGTGGTGAACTCCGATATTGCGGCTAGCTGTCTTTGTTGTCGGCCTGACCAAGGTTCTGAGATCTTGGCCATCGCAAAAGTTAACGGTTTATGGTCCACGAAAGTGGTGAAATGCCGCCCTTCCAGCCAGAACTGGAAATGGCGGATAGCCAAGTGTAGGGCTAAAAGCTCCCTGTCAAACGTGCTGTACTTACGCTCGTTATCGCGCAGGGATTTGCTAAAGAACGCGAGATGCTGCCAGGTCCCTGCCACACACTGTTCAATGACTGCCCCCACCGCTAGGTCCGAAGCGTCGGTGGTGAGCGCCAAACGGGCTGTTGGAACCGGGTGCGCTAACAAAACGGCGCTTGCAAGGGCTGATTTGACCTGGGAGAAAGCGCGCTCCCGCTCCGGAGACCATTCGACCTTATTAGTGGGTTTTTGTTTTTTTAGTGCCGCGTACAGTGGCTGCATAAGCCGCGCTGCGCTCGGAAGAAACCAGTTGTAAAAATTAACCATCCCTAGAAACTCCTGCAGCGCTTTTATCGTTTGAGGTCGGGGGAAATCTGTTATTGCGCGCACTTTCTCAGGCAGGGGAACCGCTCCCTGTGGTGAAACGCGGTGCCCCAAAAAATCGATTTGCGCCACCCCGAACTGGCACTTCGCTGGGTTAATTATCAACCCATGCTCTGCCAGTCTCTGAAAAACCGCTGTGAGGTGGGTTTCATGTTCGTCCTCGGACGTGCTGGCTACCAATATGTCGTCTAAATAGACAAACACGAAAGGCAGGTTGCGTAAAACAGCATCCATCATGCGTTGGAAAGTTTGTGCGGCGCCCTTTAACCCAAATGGCATGCGCAAAAACTCAAAAAGCCCAAACGGAGTTATTACCGCGGTTTTGGGAATATCCTGCGCGCGCACGGGGACTTGGTGGTAGCTGCGCACCAAGTCTATTTTAGAAAAAATGCGCGCCACCGCCAAATGAACTGAGAAATCCTGGATGTGCGGAATCGGGTAGCGGTCGTGTGCTGAGACGTTGTTCAACCTGCGGAAATCGCCACAAGGTCGCCACGAGCCATCAGCCTTTGGGACCATGTGTAACGGGGAAGCCCAGGGGCTGTTCGAGCGTCTAATTATGCCCAGTTTTTCCAGGTTGGCAAATTCCTCTCGCGCTATTGCCAGTTTAGCTGAGTCCAAGCGCCGGGCTTTTGCAAAAACGGGCGGCCCAGTGGTGGTGATAAAATGCTCCACCCCGTGTTTGGCCACTGTCGCCGAAAACTTTGGAACTGTAAGTGCTGGAAAGTGAGTGAGCAGAGCATGAAACTTACCACCCGCAGCTGTGACGTTGGCGTGTGCAGTCGGCGGAGCCACCCGAGCTGTGCAGGGGATAGAATGAAAAGACAGTGCATTAACCAGACGTCTATTAGCAAGATCAACCAATAAACCATGTGAGCACAAAAAATCAGCCCCTAACATGTTAAAACTGACTGCTGCTACAATAAAGGTCCACTCAAATGAACGGCCCTGTAAGGACAGACGCATGGTCCTCTCACCGAATGTCTTAATCGCTGAGCCATTCGCTGCTGATACTGACACCCAGGGAGCTTTGGACGGCATCAGCCGTTCTGCATAGGTAGGCGTGACGAAACTCAGCTGGGAGTCCGTGTCCACGAGGAATTGTTTCCCCGAGTGTGCATCTGTCAGGTAAAGCAGCTTATTTTCTTCTCCGAGGGACGCAGATGCTACCGGCCCCCCGGTCTTGGCGTTTCCCTGACGGTTGAAGCGGCACGGTGGGAGACATCTGTGTGCCCTCTCTGCAAAACGGCGGTGGTAGAAACACAGGCCGTCTTCAGCTCTGCGTCGCCTGACGCCTGTCGCCGCAGTCGTCGGTTCGTCTGGCGCCGCCACCTCTGGCTCCAAACCATCTCCGGGTGCTGTCTTCTGCTCAGCTGCCGCGGCCGAAACCGCGCTCCGCTTGTGGGCGTCGACGAGTCGCTGCGCCTCCTTGCCGAGGCCATGGTAGTCCCGCTTGGCCAAGTGGGGTGAGTCTGCCAGGGTCACTCTCACTGCTGGCGGCAGAGTTTGGAGGAAAAGGTGGGCGAAGATAAATTCACCATTCTCGGAGTCTTTCAGTCTCAGCATCTTCACCATCAGGTCTGCCGGTCTGTCGTTCTCCGACTCCGTCAACTCTAGGAGCCCCTCTGCTCGCTGTTGCACCGAGGGGGTGAAATGGCTGATCAGCGCCTCCTTCAATGCGCCGTACTTGTCGGTGTCCGGTGGGTGGTTAACCAGGTCTTCCACCCTCTGGACCGTGTGACTGTCCAGCTTCGCCACCACATGGTAGAACCTCGTTTCATCCTTTGAGATTCTCCGGAGGTTGAACTGCGCCTCGACCGCGCTAAACCAGGAGCGCGGGCTGTGCTGCCAGAAATCGGGCAGCCGGAGCGTGGAGGCAGCCATCAGGCTGGCCTCTGATGAGCTCCGCTCGGGAGAATTCTCCCTGCTCATTCTTTGTCGTGGGTCACCAGTGTGGAAGATGTGTTCAATGATGAGACATGAGTGTATTTCTCAGGTTCGGCTTTATTGCAGAACACAATCATCCAACATTCTCAAAAGCAAGAAGAGGCAGAATAATATTACAGCACACTCTTATACCTCCGGGGGATTAAGAACTCAAGTCACATGGTGCTTCTGCAAACATTCAATCACAATGCAAGTCTCTGAAGATTCACCATTGTCTCTTATTCTCCGGTGTCCCGGGAAACCCCCCAGGGCCTTCTCTGAGACAAGGGCCCGACTTCACACCTCCTCGCCATCACCTGTCGGCCCCCGTCGATCCAATCTCTTGTTCCTCCAGACGTGAAGCCTCAATCCACATAAGCCATACATTTGTGGGAGATATGAACCAGACATACTGTATGTGCCACACTCTTGTGGGAAATATGAACCAAACATATGTGCCACAGTGGCTCCATTGATGGTGCACTGTTAAATCACATTTTCTATGCTGATGATCTTCATTTGTTAAGTTTGTCTACTGCAGCTATGCAACATCTCCTTTCGGTATGTGAGAAATATGGTGAAAAAAATGACATCTTGTTCAACTGTACTAAGTCTATGTGTGTGGCATTCAAACCGAAGGGTGTCAAAACTTCAGATCCTGTTATGCCACTTTGTGGTAATAGTTTGAACTTTGTTGAAAAACCTAAATACCTAGGTGTGTGGATTGAATGTGATAAGACCAATGTTGACTGTAATAGAGTTCATAAATCAGGCAGTAAAGACGATATATGCAATTACCGCCCAATCTCTATTTTACCAGTCCTGTCTAAGGTTCTTGAAAAAGTTGTAGCTACACAGCTGATAGACTATTTACAAGACAGTCAACTTCTTCATCCACATCAATTTGGTTTTAGACCAGGATACTCAACAGAAACAGCAAATTGTTGCCTTATTGAAAATGTCAAACAGTCCTTGGACAGGGGTAATGTAGTAGGGGCTGTTTTTCTAGATCACAAGAAGGCTTTCGATACTGTAAACCACAGTTTGCTTTTATCCAAAATGGTATCTTTAACTTCTCTCCAGATACATTAGAATGGTTTGCATCTTATCTCCAGAATAGAGAACAGTGTGTAAAAGTTCACCAGGATAAATTCTCATTTTTAAAACAACCGTATGGGTATCCCACAAGGGTCCATTCTTGGTCCTTTACTTTTCAGCATTTTTATTAATGACTTGCTGCTACACTGCTCAGCTGCAACATGTCAACTTTATGCAGATGATGCAGTTATTTACACAGCTGCCAAGACTCCAGCACAGGCTGCAGATGTACTGTCCACAAGTATGGTTGATGTCCAAGAGTGGCTCTTCCAGAACCATCTATTGTTGAACGTTCAGAAAACAGTTTCAATGTGCTTTTCAATCAAAAAATGTAACCTGCAACGTTTTAAAGTTAATATACATGATCAAGACATCAGTTTAGTTACAGAATTCAAATACCTTGGCATTGTACTAGATCCTCAATTCAAAATTAATCTTCATATAAAGAAAATTTCTAAAACAGTAAAAAAAAAATCTGAACTGCTTTAAATTAATTAGATATTACATACCATATGAAGCAGCTGTACTGTATATGCATTCTATGGTTTTTTCTCATATATCATACTGTTTGACAGTCTGGGCTCAAGCAGCCCCTTCCACAATAAAACATATAGGTTCATTATATAATCAAACTCTAAAAATCTTGGACAAAAAGCCCATTAGGTGGCATCACTGTTATATTTTAAAAAAAATACAATCTATTGAGTTTTGAGAGTTTCATTGACCTCTGTTTTCTGAAATTAATTTTCAAATGTTTCCATAAATCAGCGCCTGAGCCACTTGCTGGTTTCATCCAAAGACAGGACAGCAGCAGAGCCACCAGGAGTTCTGTTAACAATAACTGTAAAATATTCCACCGCAGAACCACATTTGGACAAACAGCTTTCTCTATAAAGGGCAGTCACATCTGGAACACAATGCCAAATGAAATTAAAATAATAACAGACTTTAAAACATTCACTACAAAGGTTAAAAACTGGCTGAAAAATAAACAAGAATGTACCCATGTATGAAATGATTGTCTGCAGGGTGAGAGTGAATGAAGGGAAGGAATGAATGTGTTTGTTTATAGTGAGTGACGAAGGCAGGGAGGCCTGAAATAGGCAAATGTGAGTCAGGTTTTTATATTGTGTATTTATAATCTTTATAATCTTTATAATCTTTATAATTGTGTGTTTATAATGTATTTATAATCTTTTTTGCATTGATGTATGTGGTTATTATTTATTCTGTTTTCATTTTTTCTTTTCCTTATCCTTTTTTCTTTTTACCTGTTTCTCCTTTCTAAAGTCCATCCAGGGACAAGAGTTGCAAATTAGCTAATAGCTATACACTCTTTGTGCAACACATCAGATTGATTGTCATTTGATTAATTGTTTATGTTTATTGCACTGTCCCTGTCAAATAAACAAATAATAATAATAATAATAATAGGCAACTCAGGAAACTCTATACTCAAACAAATTTACTGTTGTGAAATTTCCATAGGTGTTCTCCTGATGTTAAATATATGTTGTTCAAGACTTTCTGTACCTCAATGTATTGCTCGTCTCTATGGTTTAATAGCAATGTTGCTGTTAGGAACAAAATCCGCATTGCATATAATAATTCCCTAAGAAGGTTGTTAGCTATACCTCGTAGGTCGAGTGCAAGCGAGATGTTTGTGTCCTTGAATATTCCGTCTTTTGGTGAGTTGTTACAAAAGAATGTCTTGTAGGGCACATATATACACATATGTATATCACTGCATGATTCATAAGTATACCACCTTAGGCTTCACATCTGAGACAGAAAAAAGGACTGAGCCGCTCTGGAGATAACACAAGGTGTGTAAGTTTAGTCTTTGGCATGCAAAGAGACAGCTGTGGGGGGATTTCGCCCAGCGGCCAGAGACTGGAGGTGGGGGTGTTAAGAGCGGGAGGAAGTTACATTGTTACTGGGGATTAAGCACCATGTGACTGTGTGTTTTGATGTCCTGGGTATAAAAGGGACAGATGTTGGGGGATTCATTCTCTTTCTGTTTTTGGATGATGATGGAGAATGTGAATAAATCTGACTTGAGAAATAAACTTAGCCTCGTCCTTCCACATTCCCCACACTGGTGACCCTAAGACGTATCATGAGCAGAAGTAATTCCCCTGAGCCGGACTCGTCAGGAGCCAGCCAGGCGAACGCAGCCACAGTCAAGCTACCAGACTTCTGGCAAGACAACCCGTGCTCCTGGTTCCACTTGGACGAAGCACAGTTCGCCCTCCGGGGGATAACGGTAGATGACACAAAATTCTACTACGTTATTGCCAAGCTCGACAACCGCACGGCTCGATATGTGCAGAGCCTTTTGGAGCGCCCACCGGCCGACGACAAATACGGCGGGTTGGAGGCTGCGCTCATCCAGCGTTTCACTCCCTCAGTCCAGGAGAGAGCGGAGAGGCTCCTGGCTCTGAACGACTTGGGAGAGAGCACGCCCGTCGACCTGATGGAGGACATGCTGAGGCTGAGGGGCTCAGATGGCGACGACTTCCTCTTCACCCACAATTTCCTGAGAACCATCCCGTTGGCCACGAGAGCGACCCTGACCGGTTCACCATTGTTGGCCCAGCGGGACTTCTGCGCGCTGGCCCAGGAAGCACAACGGATTCTCAACACCAGCAGACAGCACACGACCACTGCAGCAGCGACGGAGCTCGGCGCAACGGCCCGGGACGGCAGGCGGCAAGAGGCGGCGGTAGCAGACCCACCGACAACGGCGGCGGCGAGGGCCAGGGATCGCGGAGGAGACGACCTCTGTTTCTACCATCGCCGCTTTGCAGAGAGGGCACGCAAATGTATACCACCGTGCCAGTTCAAGAGCTCGGGAAACGCCAAGGCCGGGGGTTGGTAGCAGCCGCGGCCCTCGGGGAAGAGAACAAGCTGCTCTACTTGATGGACGTGCGTTCGGGGAGGCAATTCCTCGTGGACACAGGCTCCCAAGTGAGTTTCATCACGCCTACCTATGCTGACCGGCTGGCGGGTCCCGGAAGTCACGGAGCGTCAGCAGCGAACAGCTCGAGGATTAAGACCTTCGGTGAGAAGACTCTGCTTCTGTCCCTACACGGCCGTACATTTGAGTGGACTTTTGTTATAGCTGCAGTGAGCTTCAATACGTTAGGGGCTGATTTTCTGTGCTCACATGGTTTGTTGGTTGATCTTGCTAATAGGCGCCTGGTTAATGCACTTTCTTTTTATTCTATTCCCTGTGCAGCCCGAATGACCCCGCCCACAGCACAAGCTAACGTCACAATGGCAGGTGGTAAGTTCCACACACTACTCACTCAGTTCCCAGCACTCACGGTTCCCACATTTTCAGCAGCTGTCGCTAAACACGGAGTGGAACATTTTATTACTACCGCCGGACCGCCCGTTTTTGCAAAAGCTCGGTGCTTGGATGTAGCTAAACTGTCCATAGCGCGCGAGGAGTTCGCCAACCTGGAAAAGTTGGGCATCATCAGGCGTTCGAAAAGCCCATGGGCTTCCCCGCTGCACATGGTCCCTAAAGCTGACGGCTCGTGGCGTCCTTGCGGAGATTTCCGCAGGTTGAACAATGCTACAGCACACGACCGCTATCCAATCCCGCATATCCAAGATTTTTCCATTCATTTGGCGGGGCCGCGCATTTTTTCTAAGATAGACTTGGTCCGCGGGTACCATCAAGTCCCAGTACGCGCTGAGGACATACCCAAAACAGCGGTAATAACTCCGTTTGGCCTTTTCGAGTTTTTGCGCATGCCATTTGGGCTTAAAGGCGCTGCGCAGACGTTCCAACGCATGATGGACGTGGTGTTGCGCGATCTCCCCTTTGTGTTCATCTACCTGGACGACATCTTGGTAGCCAGCGCGTCCGAAGACGAACACGAAAACCACCTCACGGCAGTTTTCCGGAGGTTGGGAGCGCACGGGTTAACAATCAACCCAGCGAAATGTCAGTTTGGGGTGATGCAGATTGATTTTTTGGGGCATCGCGTCTCTCCAGAAGGAGCGGTTCCTCTGCCTGACAAAGTGCGCGCAGTAACAAATTTTCCCCAGCCACAAACGGTCAAAGCGTTACAGGAGTTTTTGGGAATGGTAAATTTTTATAACCGTTTCCTCCCCCGCGCAGCGCAGCTCATGCAACCATTGTATGCCGCGCTCAAAAAACAAAAACCCACAAGCAAAATCGAATGGTCTCCTGAGCGAGAGCGAGCATTCGCGGAGGTCAAAGGAGCCCTGGCAAACGCAGCGTTGTTAGCGCATCCAGACCCAACGGCCCGCATAGCACTCACTACTGACGCGTCAGATGTGGCCATAGGGGCGGTCGTGGAGCAGCATGTAGCTGGGGCTTGGCAGCCACTCGCCTTTTTCAGCAGGACGTTGCGCGATAGTGAGCGAAAATACAGTGCATTTGACAGGGAGTTGTTAGCTCTCCACTTGGCCATTCGCCACTTCCAGTTCTGGCTGGAGGGACGCCGTTTCACCGCATTCGTTGACCACAAGCTGCTGACTTTTGCGATGGCCAAGGTTTCAGAACCGTGGTCGGGCCGGCAGCAGAGGCAGCTGGCTGCAATCTCAGAGTTTACTACCGATATTCAGCACGTAGCGGGTAAACTTAATGTAGTGGCAGACTGTCTCTCGCGCGCCGTAGTGGCCCCAGTCCACGTAGGGATAGATTATGCAACCATGGCCGCGGAGCAGGCTAGCGAAGAGGAAGTGCGCACTGCCGCGGTCCGCGTAGGGATAGATTATGCAGCCATGGCCGCGGATCAGGTCAGCGACGCGGACGTGCGCGCGCTCCAGTCTGGACCAACAGGGTTAAGGCTGGAGAACAGGGTGCTGCAAGATGGTGTGCCCCCCCAATCTGCGATGTCTCCACGGGTCAACTGGGCCCGGTGGTACCGACCGCGTGGCGCCGCCGTGTTTTTGACTCGATTCATTCTCTGGCGCACCCGGGGGTGCGCGCGTCAGTCAAAATGGTAGGAGAGAAATTTGTATGGCCGAGCCTGCGCAAGCAAGTTAGAGAGTGGGCTGCAGCCTGCATGGCTTGCCAACGAGCCAAGGTTCACAAGCACACGAGAGCTCCCTTGGAGCCGTTTCACATCCCGGCTAAGAGGTTCGATCACGTTCACGTGGACCTCGTAGGCCCCCTCCCGCCGTCGCAGGGGTGCACACACCTTCTGACAATGGTAGACCGCACCACGCGCTGGCCGGAAGTGGTCCCACTGTCATCAACCACAGCCGAGGAGGTGGCGCACGCGTTTTTAACGGCACGGGTAGCGCGCTTTGGAGTTCCGTCGGACATTACGTCCGACAGAGGTCCTCAATTTGTTTCGGAGCTTTGGTCAGCGATGGCCCGCAGCCTGGGGGTAACGATCCACCGCACTACCGCGTACAACCCGCTGTCACGCCGCGCCGTTCATCAGCGGCGCCACCTGCTCACACACCTGATCCTCATCAGCGGCGAAGGAGAAAAGCCGCCTCGCCCGGAGGCTCGGCCTGAAGCCGTCAGACTTCGTTCCTCACCGTTGTGAGTCATCTACTATCTTCAGCGCAATTATTTGGGTAAGAAGCCTTACCTTCTCTCTCCAGTCTGCTCCCCTGTGCACAGGTGGATTTCCCGGCGGCGGCGGACGTCTTCTCTCCAACGCCCATTCCTCGCTGTTGCACCGAGCTCTCCAGGTGGCTGTCTCCCGGGTTTCGTCCCTTGCTGTGCCAGCTGACCTGTCATCCAAGTAAGTCCTTCTCTTGCCATAATCCCTCCTGTGTTGGTGTATGCCTGTCACCCTCTCCCTGTGTCTTCTCCATAGGGTTGCCCGGCTGTACGGTCACCTGCCTCTGTGTCTGAAGCGGACACCGCCACCAACACATTTACACCCCGCAGACACGCACTCATTCACGCCCGTTGTTAATAAACTATTTGAACTACTCTGAGCCTGTGTGTGTGCGTCTCCTGAGCCGTGCGTTATGTCAGTACGGCTTCAGCAGAGCGGCTCGGCAGACGGCGGGCTCGCACACCGTCTTACCACTCTCGAGGTTCGAGTAGATCAGATCGCTTATCAACAACAGGTGATCCTGAACCAATTAGTTGCAATAACAAACCGATTGGACCGTCTGGACCCCCAGCAGCCGTTCCCCCCGGCTCCCCAGGGTGGCGCAGCTCCTGCTGTTCCTGCGGCCGTTCAGCCAGCTCCAGTGGCACCGGCCCGTCTCACACCAATTCCGACCCCCGCTCGCTTTAGCGGAAAGCTCGGCGGAGCGCGGGGGTTTGTGATGCAGTGTGAGTCCGTGTTCGACCGTGTGCCCGGGGACTTTCCCTCAGATCACAGCCGAATCGGCTACATAGGTAACCTTCTGGAGGGGCGCGCTTTAACCTGGGCCTACGCTATAATGGCGAGACCCAGTTATGCCACCCTCACCTATGCCGAGTTCGTGAGGCGCTTCCTGGAGGTGTTCGACCATTCTCGCACCGAGACGGTCCAGGTCGATCGGCTTCTCGCTCTCCAGCAGGGAAGCCGGTCAGCCGCGGACTATGCTATCGACTACCGGGTAGCAGCGGAGGAATTGGGCTGGGACGAACGTTCCCTCTGTGGCCTGTTCCTCCGCAGCCTCAATGACGATCTGAGGGATGAACTGGCTGGACGGGATGTCCCCGGAACGCTAGCGGAGCTAACCTCACTAGCCATTAGCTTGGACAACAGGCTGCGCGAGCGCTCCTCAGGACGGAAGTCGTCTACTTCTCGCCCTCGGGGAGCCTCGCTGCGCCTGCCCCAAGTTCGCCCCCTGGCGACGCCGCCACCATCGCGCCCCGAGGAGTCGGAGCCGATGGTGACGGGCTGGACAAAGCTCTCCCCGGCAGAGAGACAACGCCGCCGTGAGTTGGGTCTCTGCATGTATTGCGGAGACAATCAGCACACGGTGGAGCTTTGTCCGCTGAAGCCAAACGGCGGGGTCCGCGAGTCACTGTAGGGGGCCTCACAGACGTCAATCGGCCAAATCCCCTCACCCAATTGAAGCTGCCCATCCGTTTCTGCCACAACCCCACTGGGCATCTCACCCACGCACTGGTGGATTCGGGCGCAGAAGGCAGCTTCATTTCACAAAGCCTGGCAACCCGATTGGGCATCCGCTGCCAGGCACTGAGAAACCCCATCTCCCTGGTCAATCTCTCTCGTGCCTCCCTTGGGAGAGTCTCACATCAGACCGTCCCCGTCCCGGTCATCATCTCAGGGAACCACCGGGAGGAGATGGTTTTCTACGTCCTGCCCAACTCTGTGTCGCCCGTCATCCTGGGGTATCCCTGGCTACGCCTCCACAACCCTGTCCTGGACTGGAAGTCAGCTGGGGTAGCGGCATGGAGCACGTTTTGTATGGGCACCTGCCTTCAGTCCGCTGCCTGCTCCCCGTCCGCTTCCCCCCCTGTGGCGGACGCAGCACCCCCGGACCTGTCTCTGGTGCCTCCGGAGTTTCACGACCTGGGTATGGTGTTCAGCAAGGCGAAAGCTATGTCTCTTCCCCCTCATCGGCCCTATGACTGTGCCATCAACCTCCGCCAGGGGGCCCCCTTACCTTCTGGTCGGCTCTACAGCCTGTCTGCGCCAGAGAAGGAGACAATGAACACCTACCTGAAGGAATCACTGAGCGCTGGGATAATTCGCCCATCGTCGTCACCCGTGGGGGCAGGGTTCTTCTTCGTCGGGAAAAAGGACGGGTCCCTCCGCCCCTGCATAGACTACCGTGCGCTCAACGACATCACTGAGAGGGACCGTTACACCCTGCCCCTCATGGACACTGCCTTCCACTCCCTCCAGGGGGCGACCTGGTTTACCAAGCTGGATCTACGCAGCGCTTACCACCTCGTCAGGATCCGGGAGGGAGATGAGTGGAAGACAGCCTTCCGTACCCCGAACGGCCACTTTGAATACCTAGTCATGCCGTTCGGGTTAACCAACGCTCCTGCCGTCTTTCAGCGCCTCATCAACGATGTCCTCCGGGATTTCATCGGCCTCTTCGTGTTCGTCTACCTGGACGACATCCTTATCTTCTCCAGGTCCAGGGACGAGCACCAGGTCCATGTGAGGCGGGTCCTCCAAAGACTGCTGGAGAATCGGCTCTACGTGAAGGCTGAGAAGTGCGAATTCTACGCTAGGACCACATCCTTCCTGGGATTTATCATCTCTCAAGACCAGGTGCTTCCAGACCCAGAGAAGGTGAAGGCGGTGGTGGAGTGGCCTACTCCCGCATCCCGGAAGCAGGTGCAACAATTTGTTGGCTTCGCCAATTTCTACCGCCGCTTTGTGCCCAACTTCAGCTCGATCGTCGGACCGCTGACCCGCCTCACGTCCCCGAAGGTCCCTTTCCGGTGGACAGAGGAGGTCGCTGCTGCCTTTAAGGCGCTGAAGGCGGAATTCTCCTCCTCCCGGGTTCTTCGCCAGGTCGACCCCGCGCTGCAGTGCATAGTGGAGGTGGATGCCTCGGACACGGGAGTGGGAGCAGTTCTATCCCAGCGGTCACCGGACGATGGCGCCAAACGACCCTGTGCCTTCTTCTCCCAGCGCTTGTCCCCGGCGGAGAGGAACTACGATGTGGGGGACAGGGAGCTCCTGGCCATCAAACTCGCCTTACAGGAGTGGCGCCACTGGCTAGAGGGGGCGGACCTGCCGTTCGTGGTCCTGACGGACCACAAGAACTTAGAATATTTACGATCTGCCAAGCGCCTGAACGCCCGCCAGGCGCGCTGGTCTTTGTTCTTCGCCAGGTTCCATTTTACCATCACCTTCAGGCCAGGCTCCAAGAACGGCCTGCCTGATGCCCTCTCTAGGCAGTTTACCCCCGTGGGGGCTGAGGAGACGCCCCACACCATCCTGCCCAGGTCGTGCGTCGTGGGTGCCATCTCTTGGGACATCAAGAGCAAGATCCGGAAGGCGCAGGAGGTGGAACCTGATCCTGGCGGCGGACCGGAGGGAAGACTGTTCGTGCCATCTGCGGTCCGAGGAGAGGTCATCCACTGGCTCCACACCTCCCGGCTCGCCTGTCATCCCGGCACCTCCCGGATGATCAACCTCCTCCAACGGTCCTTTTGGTGGCCAGGCCTGCGGAGGGACGCGGCCCGCTACGCCCGGGCTTGCCCTATCTGTGCCACCTGCAAGTCGGGAAACGCCCCTCCAGCGGGTCTGCTCCAGCCCCTGCCCGTTCCTGGCAGGCCCTGGTCGCACATCGCGTTGGATTTCGTCACCGGTCTCCCCGTTTCCAACTCCTTTGACTCCATCCTGACCATCGTGGACCGTTTCTCCAAGGCGGCGCACTTCGTCCCCCTGCGAGGTCTCCCTACTGCCCTGGAGACGGCGGGTCTCCTTGTCCAACACGTGGTCAGGCTGCACGGGATTCCGGTGGACGTGGTCTCGGACCGGGGTCCCCAATTTTCATCCGAGGTTTGGAGGTCGTTCTGTAACGCCATCGGAGCCAAGGTGAGCCTCTCCTCCGGCCATCACCCCCAGTCCAACGGGCAGTGTGAGCGGACCAACCAGGAGCTGGAGGCTGCGCTCCGCTGTGTGACCTCATCTAAACCAACGTCCTGGAGCAACCATCTCGCCTGGGTCGAGTATGCTCATAATACCGCTCGCTCTTCTGCTACGGGGATGTCTCCATTCAAGGCGTCCCTGGGTTACGACCCCCCGCTCTTTCCAGAGCAGGAGAGTGAGGTGACCGCCCCCTCGGTTAGAGCACATCTCAGGCAGTTCCGCTCCATCTGGGCTGCCGCGCGCAAGGCGCTTTTACGCACAGCGGGGCGCAACAGGACTGTGGCGGACCGGCATAGAAGACCTGCCCCGGCGTACAGAGTTGGGCAACGTGTCTACGTTTCCACCCAGGACGTCACCCTAAAAGGTGAGAGGAGAAAGCTGGCACAGCGCTTCATGGGTCCCTATCCCATCACCCGGATCATCAACCCGGTGGCTGTGCGCGTGGCTATTCCCCCCTCCCTCCGCATCCACCCCACCTTCCACGTGTCGAAGGTGAAGCTGGCAGTCACCGACCCCCTTTGCCCCCCTCCTGCTGCGCAACCCGCGCCCCGGATGATTGATGGCCATCCGGCCTGGTCTGTCGCTTCCATCCTGGACTCTCGACGCCGGGGTCGTGGGTTGCAGTACTTGGTGGACTGGGAGGGCTATGGGCCCGAGCATCGACAGTGGGTACCCTCGTCGTTTGTGTTGGACCCATCGCTCATCGCGGACTTCCACCGAGCGCACCCGGATAAGCCATCGCCAGGAGGCGCTGCTAGAGGGGGGAGTACTGTCACGCCGCGCCGTTCATCAGCGGCGCCACCTGCTCACACACCTGATCCTCATCAGCGGCGAAGGAGAAAAGCCGCCTCGCCCGGAGGCTCGGCCTGAAGCCGTCAGACTTCGTTCCTCACCGTTGTGAGTCATCTACTATCTTCAGCGCAATTATTTGGGTAAGAAGCCTTACCTTCTCTCTCCAGTCTGCTCCCCTGTGCACAGGTGGATTTCCCGGCGGCGGCGGACGTCTTCTCTCCAACGCCCATTCCTCGCTGTTGCACCGAGCTCTCCAGGTGGCTGTCTCCCGGGTTTCGTCCCTTGCTGTGCCAGCTGACCTGTCATCCAAGTAAGTCCTTCTCTTGCCATAATCCCTCCTGTGTTGGTGTATGCCTGTCACCCTCTCCCTGTGTCTTCTCCATAGGGTTGCCCGGCTGTACGGTCACCTGCCTCTGTGTCTGAAGCGGACACCGCCACCAACACATTTACACCCCGCAGACACGCACTCATTCACGCCCGTTGTTAATAAACTATTTGAACTACTCTGAGCCTGTGTGTGTGCGTCTCCTGAGCCGTGCGTTATGTCACCCGCAGGCTAATGGGTTATGCGAACGTTTCCATAGGTCATTGAAGGCGGCCCTCAGAGCGTCGCTTACGGATGCAAATTGGGTGGACAGGCTACCATGGGTTTTATTGGGGTTGCGTTCTGCACCTAAAGAGGATTTAGAAGCCTCCCCGGCTGAGTTAGTTTTTGTGCAGCCACTCTGGCTACCCGGGGAATTTCTCCCAGATAATCCTGCGCCAGAATGCTTCCCGGACTTCCGGTTATGGCGGCCGCCTAGAAGGACACGTATCACTCTGCTCTGCCCCTGGAAATAAAAATTCGGCAAATAACTCTCTCATTTGGAACAGAACTTTTCCCAGCGTTTGGGTGAGGATATGCCGGTGAAGACTAAGGCTGGGAAATCAGGAGGGGGAAAAATTGAATCGCCGAAGCAGTCCAAATTAACGGACTTTAAAGTTTGTGGCGCAGTAGAAAAAGCTGCGGATATGGCGGATGAAACTAGCGGTGGTGCGGTAACTGCTGCTGCTGACGATGGCGGCACAGGTGCAGTGCTGGCTGCCATTAGCTCAATGAGAGCAGACTTTTCCGCTAAACTTGATGGGATTATGGCAGCGTTGGATGCAATGAGAAAGGAGTTGGGTGACTGCGTGGAGCGAGTGACGCAGGCGGAGCTTCGTGTTTCAAGTGCGGAGGATGAAATCAGCGGACTTCAAATAAAGGTGCGCACTTTGGAAAAAAAAAATAAAGATCTGGAAAATAGCGTTCTGGACTTGGAATCTCAGTCCAGAAGGAACAACCTGAGGCTGGTGGGTTTACCGGAGGGAGCCGAAGGTCGTGATTCATGCTCCTTTTTGGAGGGGTGGATCCCGGAGGCGCTGAACAACGCGGAGCTAAAATCATCAGTCGTCTTGGAAAGCGCCCACCGAATTGGCCCACCGAGAGGTAACAAGGCAGCACCGAGGACGCTAATTATGAAGTTTCTCAGCTACAGC